>CM064873.1:35403525-36083530 GCA_032719365.1 Prinsepia uniflora
AACTTTTTGATAACCTTGCTAGGTCTTACTCCCGTCTGACAAATAAATTGAAGTTCCAAAAATACCTTTAGCACATGTCATTCAAGGGATAACGATATTGATGTCCTAGTCATACCTCCATTTCAATATCAACCCTAGTCTTTATGCTAACAGTCTGGAAGAGAAAACAAACCAGTAAAAGTGTGAGTGGATAAAAATAATTCATTTGAAAATAAATTTCCAAGAAAAACAATCACTGACCCTCCAATTCTAAAACGTGCATGTATAAAGTAAAAATAGAAATCAATGAATTTCAGATAAAATTTAAATCATAAGCTGTGGACCCACAAATTCATAAAAATTAAATAAAAGAATGTTTCCCACATTTCCCTGAAATACCCTTTTATAAAATAACCAATAAAACCTGGACACAACATTAGTGATCAAATTCAACCAATCCTCAAATAATTTAGCATAATTTACGATGATCAATTAGAACTATGCGCAGGCAACCTCGAAAACTTCACTCTAGCATCATCTGAGTCATATCCCAGGAATAAAGTCAACATCTGGATGGTAACCTAAGGACTGCTCTCATTCAGGCTACACTAGTATTCCTGAGAACAAACAACCTCCACGTGTATTCCTAGGAATCATCAACTTCCAAGTGATACCTAAACCATGACATCCTTGGGAACAAATCTCCAAATAGAAATCATGGCAATGTCATACCGTGACCTCCCTATGAACGAGTCTCGAAAAGGATTTACTCACGCTTGGGGGAAACAATCACACAAGAATGGTCAATCGTGAAAAAAAACTTATAAAACTAAGCAAAAAAATACTTTTATAAAAATCCTTGGCCCAAAACCAAGTCAAAATATTTCCAAAACGAGCCTGAGCAAAAAAACACTTTTTTTTTCCACAAAACATTCATAAAACCTGTGTCCAAAATGAAATCAAATCCAAAAAATTACCAAGCATATTTCGAATCATTTATTCATCCCATTGCAATTTAAATCATGCATAAAACATTTGAAATATTTATATATGCCATGCATCAAAATTTATAAAACAAATTCCACTCACAATTTGTCCAAGTGGCTCAATTTCAAGTTATGCACTATTCCGACAATCCTTCGAACAGTCTAGCCTATTAAAAATTACAGCCGAGGGTCACTAACATTAAACCACAATCTCATATTCAAATCTCCTAAATCTTGAAATAACACACGCATTGTAAACACGAATATCATAGGTTAGCACGGGTCCGTTTCGAGTTTGGGTTATTCTGCGTTTGTTCTTCTTTCAATCCTTATTTTCCGTCTACTATGTTTAGCTGTCCCTTGGTTTTCTCTCCTTCTATTCTTCTGTTCTATCGGTTCTACTAGTAACAAGGCCACAACTATGGCATTTTTGTGTTTTTAGGTTTGAGAAGGACAAAGGTGATGATGAATAAAGACAACGGGGAGGATAATTTAAAGGGAGCTACTGGTTATTGCCCACCGATCTAAACATGATGGTGGCATACAGGATGGTGATAACACTTGTTTCCATCCCAATGAAATATAACTGCTGACTCAATACATAACCCAAAAAGGACCGAATTGCTCATGCCCATCCAAATTACCAAAATGTCATTGGGTATTTTAGACTGGTATTATCTCATATGAACTCGGATTTCAACGTGCCATTAGCCTATTGGTTTAAAATTCTGAGACCTGCATAATAGTCCCCAATAACGTTAAACAAACTCTCCGCTTACAAAGTCAACTTTTGACCTTCAATTAGAAACGAGGGCAAAATGATCTTCCTTTTCAATTTTCCAAAATTAAATTTTTTGAATTTCCAGGTCGTTACATGTGCACTCTATCTAGCAGGAGCGGAAAAATCACCTCTTCAGTAACTCAAGAGGTCTCCCCTTGTGGTTTTTAATTACATTGTCTTTTCAATTCACAGTAGACTGAGGTTCCATGCTGTTTATGCCTTGTTTGGCCGACTTTCTTTCTGCTAGGATTTGGAACATTGATGTCAGGACCCGTCCCAAATCCTCCGGGATTAATGTGGAAAGCGCTTGATCCCGTCTAACACGAAGTGTCAGACCAGGGAAAATTCCGTCTCTAGCCTCACCGGGGCTTCCAGAGTACGCCAGGATCGTAGGAGGAGGAGTGTGATGTCTCGATCTCTGCTACAAGCCCGCATCCGCGATGAACTAGAAGGGGCATTAAAACATCAAAAGTCGTGAGTGGACAAAATTAAACATTTCATTAAAAACATTTTCACATAAAGACATTTATGCCCTTCACTAAAAGCATATGCATGCATTCAAAAATCATTTATCAAATGTTCATAAAACCATTTGAAAACATTCTCAAAACCTTTCAAGTGTTCATAGCCCGGTCTCCATAAACCGTCATGAACCATAAATCCATTTATGGGTCCCCGACCCGAAATCACAAAAACCCGTAAATCCATACATGTGGGAACTCAGCCCCAAATCAACATACGTGGGTCTCAGCCCACATCCGCGATGAACCAGAAGGGCATTAAAACATCAAAAGTCGTGAGTGGACAAAATAAACATTTCATTAAAAATATTTTCACATAAAGACATTTATGCCCTTCACTAAAACATATAATGCATTCAAAAATCATTTATCACATGTTCATAAAACCATTTGAAAACATTCTCAAAACCTTTCAAGGGTTCATGCCCAGTCTCCATAAACCGTCATGAACCATAAATCCATTATATGGGTCCCCGACCCGAAATCCCCAAAAACCCGTAAATCCATACATGTGGGAACTCAGCCCAAATCAACATACGTGGGTCTCAGACCAAAACCATTCTCAAAACATCGAATATGGGGTCTCCGCCCCAAACCACTTTCTAAAACATGGAACACGGGGTCTCCACCCAAAAATCCCTTTCTGTAAGAACCACAACGACTACTCATACGTATATCCCATCTGCGACACTTCCGAGAAGATGCAACTCGGGGCACACAGCCCCTACGGAACACATCACCGATATATGTCACTATTCATCATATCTATACTAGTGTGCACACCACTCGGGTCTCACTCCGAGTCTAACCCAGGAATTCTCCATCTGGGAGGCTCTATCTTCGGACCTAGTCCAATCATCTCTCTGGAATTTGGTCCGGGACCACATCATAACTCATAACTCCCACTCCTGGAATAGGATCCCTATGAGGATACCCATTCTGGTCTGTGGATCGTGATTCTCCAGGACGAGGTCTGGAGGAGACCAATCAAACTATATGGAGGGTTCATATACATTTTCCAAATATTTTCTTTCTCAAAAAATTTCTCAACTGGGTCTTATACCCGATTCATCTCAACAGGATTCCTCGAATCCGATTCAAATCCATTTCACAGGCCTCGACCTAAATCCTCAGTTCAACAAGGTCTCATGCACGAATTCTCATTTTATAAACCGAACTAGGACTCAAGCCCGATGTTACAATCAATTGGGCCTCTAGCCCGATATCACAAACTGATGGGGCCTCAAGCCTAAAACCATAAATTAACGGGGCCTCAAGCCCGATTTCACAACCAATAGGGCCTTAAGCCCGATACTACAGTCAACAGGACCTCAAGCCCGAGATTACAACCAACTGGGCCTCAAGCTCGAACTCGTAAACCAACGGGGCCCCACTGTCAGGACTGATCTTAAATCCCCCGGGATTAACATGGGACCCGCCTGATACCGTCTGACACGAAGTGTCAAACCAGGGAAAATTCCATCTCTAGCCCTCGTCGGGGCTATCTGAGTACTTCCGGACCGTAGGAGGAGGGGAGTGATGTCTCGTCTCTGCTACAGCCCGCATCCACGATCAACCTGAAAGGCATTAAAACATCAAAAGTCGTGAGTGGACAAAAATAAACATTTCATTGAAAAAAATTTCGCATAAAGACATTTATGCCCTTCATAAATACATACGCATGCATTCAAAATCATTTATCAAACACTCATAAAAATCTTTGTCAAACATTTACAAAACCTTTCAAGGGATCATGGCCGGCCCCATAAACCGTCATGACCCGTAAATCCATTTGCGTCCCCGACCCGAAATCACAAAAACCCGTAAGTCAAATCACTAGGGACTCAGCCCAAATCACGTCACGTGGGTATCTCCGCCCCAAACCATTTCTAAAACATCAAGTATAGAACACGGGGTCTCCGCCCCCGAATCACTTTTCTGAAATTCTCATACGTACTCGTACGTATAACCCATCCTAGGCACTTCCGGTAAAGATGCCAACTCGGGGCACACAACCCATAGGAACACATCCCCGATATAGTCACGATGGCAAATCTATACTAGTGTGCACACTACTCGGGGTCTCACTCCGAGTCTTCGCCCAGGAATCCACATCTGGGAGGCTCAATCACTGGATCTAGTCCGAGCTCTCTCTGGATCTAGTCCACATATCTCACCGGAATCTGGTCCGGGACCACAACATAAGTAACCACCACTCCTGGAACGGGATCCCTATGGGGGATACCCACTCTGGTCTATGGATCGTGACTCTCCAAGTCAATGTCTGGAGGAGACCATATAATCAATATGGAGGGTTCATTCATTTTCAAATACTTCCTTTCTTTCTCAAAATACATTTCAACTGGGTCTCAAACCCGATTCATCTCAACGGGATTCCTCGAATCCGATTCAAATTCATTTCACAGGCCTCGGCCTAAATCCTCAATTCAACTGGGTCTCATGCCCGAATTCTCATTTCACAAACTGAACTGAGACTTAAGCCCGATATCACAACCAATTGGGCCCTACGTCGGGAACCATAAAGCAACAGGACCTCAAGTCCGATTTCACAACTAACGGGACTTTTAAGCCCGATATCTCAACTAAATGGGTCTCAGGCCCGATATCATAAATAAACGGGGAATCAAGCCCGATGGTGCCACTAACTAGGCCCCAAACCTGAATCGTAAACCAACTGGACTCTCGGTCCGATCGTGTAGCTCAAATGGACCCTAGGTCCGATTCCTCGTCAATCCAAATGGACTCCAAGTTCGATAGTTTGTAAATCAAATGGGTCTCGTGCCCGGTTTCATATTTCTAAATCCGAAATCCATTTATTAAACCCTCGTTAAAAACCTAGAACGTATATGCAATCGTATAAAACCAGAAATCTTGAAATACGTGCAAATACGTAAAATCCTAGGCTACCACAAACAATTGCACTCATGGCAACACAAAATATATATATTAAAATACTTATAAAAAATTTATTCATGCATCAATTTCGAAAGAAGGGTCCACTCACAGACCGTCTGAAGTCGCGCCTCGATACGCGTGCTATAAACGTCTCCCGGGTCAACCGTCGCCTCCGGGATTCCCAAACCTGACCAAATCGTAATAGAAGGTTACTAATAGCCTCATTAACCTCCCATTAAAGTCCCATAATTTTCCCGATTTTATAACCATTTTTAAACGCGAACCTAAACCTTCGGACGTCCCGAACTATATCGAAACGGTGTCCGATTGACACTAAACCAGTCCCAAAATGTTTTTTTACATCGAATATATGATTTGACATGTTGAAAACTTCCCCAAAGTCCCCACCACGTGCTGCCACGCACCGTCCAAAGGGGCCCTGCGCGTGGGCTCACGCGCCGGTGAACAGTGATCGTCTTCAACCTCTTGGCCGGTTCAGACTGGCCGGTTCGGTCCATTTCCTGCAACTGGACCGGTGTGACCGGTCCAAGATTCTACACTCCTCGTTTTGGTCCGTTTTCAATCCAATTCGATCCCTAAATTCCTATTTTGATCCTAGGAGCTTGTTTGGATGATCAAATCCACCTAAAACTCCTAAAATCTGACCGGTCCAATTCTTCATCACGGTTCAAGTTTTCCAAAACTTACCCTGGGTTCCTTAATGTCTAATCTCTCTCAAAACCTTCCTAATAGCTTCCTAACAACCTATTTACTTCATTAGAATCATTAAAAACGGCCCATAATCACAAGAATTGAAAATGGATGAAAATCGGTTAAACCGATTACCTCGATCGGGTTTTCTCCACTGCCGTCCACGACGGCTGCTGCCTAGGCCAGCCACCACGTCCTTAGATCCTCAGTCACTCTCTGTCCTCTCCATCATGGTCATATCAGGATGGGTTTTGGATTGGGGATGAAGGAGATCGGGTTTGGGTTTTGGTTAGGAAGAAAATGGATGATCGATGAAGGGAGGGTGGATATACATGAATGTGGGATGGTGGCTAGTGGATGGGTGACACTTGTCACTCATCCATTGGTCCCCTGAAAAGTAACTGGGCCCACAAAAGACAAAACTTCACTTTTTGTCTCGTAAAACGTGTCACCGTAAATAGTTCCCTGGAACTTCAGTGAACCGTAACTTCTTCGTCGAACGTCCGAATTCGACGTGCCGCCTGTCTATGGATTCGTATTGTCCCGATCTACGTAAAGGTCTTCGGCCCTCGGCCGTTGGACATCCCGGGTCAAAAGTCAACTTTTTGGACCCAAATTACCAAATTGCCCTTGAACTTCCGAACGTCATAACTTCCTCCTTGAACGTTGGAATCGAGCGTGCCACCTGTCTATGAACTCGTGACGTCACGAAATACGTCACAGTCATCGGCCAAAGTCCATTTGACCTCCTAAACTAAAAGTCAACGATTCGCCCATTCTAGGGGCAAAATCGTCATTTCACCCTGCTCGTCCGCTAATCCTCGTCCAATCCTTGATTAGTCTTCGATTAGCAAGGCTAATCCATCATTAATTCTTAATTAATCCCGTTAATTCAGGACGGGGTCGTCACAAACTTCCCCCTTAAAGAATTTCGTCCTCGAAATTCAAATTAACCCTATTCCACAACCAAACTATGGAATCCAACCTTATTCCTCGAAACGGATCGTTGCACCCACACGAGAATACTCGTGTAGCAGTACACGCCCAACACACATACCGTACTCATTGTTATCGTCCTCGGTACATACCGTCATCAGAGCCTCCAAAGCTCCAATTCATTTTCGACAACTACCACGTCTGCTCACGTGTCTCACTCGAGACAACATGTCGACACTCGTCGATCACACCTGTCACTCACGTTGACAGGTCAGCAATACCAAACTGACCATTAAAACGACTTTTCAGTCTAACACTCTGACACTGTCCATCCTACAGTCGTCAGGGTGAAAACGCATCCCCACTAAGGACTATCATTGCCAAGCTGACATCCTGTTCAACATCTGATCGGACAACATTCTCTAGATCATGCCATTACAATGGCATGAATCTCATCTCATAGGTCATTCTTAAACCTATGCCCAAACTGACTCTAACTACTCGTAACGAGTCAACTCTATCAATTTCCTATACCCAAACTGACTCTACTTCGAGCCCCCAATCAATCCACATCGATCCGAACTTGTCGGATACCTATTAATCTATAACCATCACAGATCACAACCATCGTGACCAGCCGGCCACTCCCGGATCCACTGCGCTTCGCTGGTCTACTCTGATCTCGACTCGCTCTCGAGTCTTCGTATCGTATCTCGCATCACTCAACAATACCACTTGTCATCTAGACTCACCTCGAGCCTCCAAGCTATCACTATCGGATCAAATCTGATTGCCACTCATGTCCATCTAGGACGCTATCTAAACTACAAACCTACTTACTCTCTCGGGTACTCTCGACCCGACATACCTATTGATCGTAGTCAATCCCATCGTATAACATGCACAACACACCGGTGCACCCCATAATACCTCAACATCGGGGTGTCACCCGACCTACTCAAGGATTGCACTCTGGCAAGGTCCAACCACGTACAACCGTCTGCACTCCAACCATGGTCTGTACCTCAACCGTTCGTCACCAGTGCGAACATCAGTCTAACACCTCGGACACTCACTCGTCACATCCCGTGACGCTAACTACCATATACTTCTCAAGTCAAACAAATTTGACTCACAGTTATCGGCCAAAGTCCATTTGACCGCATGAATGAAAAGTCGTCGATTCGCCCATTCCAGGGGCAAAATCGTCATTTCGCCCTGCTCATCTGCTAATCCTCGTCCAATCCTTGAATAGTCTTAGATTAGCGAGGCTAATCCGTCATTAATTCTTAATTAATCCCGTTAATTCGGGACGGGTTATCACACCCTCGGCCCGATCGTATAACTCAAATGGACCCTTGACCCGATTCCTCATCAAATCAAATGGACTTCAAGTCCGAGAGTTTGTAAATCAAATGGGTCGCATGCCCGAGTTCATATTTCCAAATCCAAAACCCGTTCATTAAACCCTCGTTGAAAACCTAGCACGTATAAGCATTGTATAAAACCTGAAATCTCGAAATACGTGCAATACATAAATCCTAGGCTACCACAAAAAAATGCACTCATGGTATCACAAAACATATTCTAAAACAATTATAAAAAATTTATGCATGCATCAATTTCGAAAGAAAGGTTCACTCACAGACCGTCCGAAGTCGCGCCTAGATACACGTGCCATAAGCCTCTCCCGGGCCAATCGTCGCCTCAGGATACCCTTGGATGGCCAAATGGACCGGTTATATTTGTGAGATGATGAGTCAGGTATTCTAACCACATTTGGATGGTGTATGGTACCATAATTGATGATTGGTTGGTGTACTCACATACACAGATGGAGGTGTGATATACTGGAGAGATTTAGTGGCTGTCCTCAGGGAGAAAAATATATGGTTGTATAAGTGTTAGGTCTGGTCGACCAGAGTAGGTTTGTGGAACAGATACTAATAACGATCGGGAATAGTATGAATCCGAAGAGAAACAGATGTATTGGTCAATGGAAAATAATTAAAGATTATCACGGGGAACATGAGTTGTTTTGAGATTTGATGGATACCACAGAGGATTGTAGAGAGGTTCTCTACAATGATTTTCCAGTTATGGTGATTGACCTGGAAGGAGGTCAAAGTTATTAGAAATGAGAACTGAGATAGAATGGTTACAAAGTAGAGAAACATTGACTTAGGTTCGATGTGACCGTTTCCGTGTGCATAGTGATATGTCACTATGAGATTTGGGATTTGGTGAGGTGTGCTTTGGTAGCATAGGACTGGGATTGCCGATGCTAGCTGAATGCTCAGGAGTTTTACTTTCCTTGCACGATTTGGGATCGACCCGGGTGGTCGAGGATGCAGAGGTCATATACCTCTGGGAAGGAATGTACGAGCACTGTATCGACCATCAGGATTGGTAATAATTGATAAAAAGAAAAGCTTAATGTGTGATAAGGCGATGGTTGGGATACATTGAGATTACGACCGCATTGTCGGGTCAGGTATTATTTGGGGAGAGAATTGGCATGTTTGATAACTTAAGGATAGGTGAAATCCTGTTATTGATGGAACTCCATAGGATTGGAGTAAGCTCTAGACGTCGAGTGAGTTTTAGTATGACTGCCCGTGGGGCAGGGGTGTACTGGAAAATTCTGTTCCGATGTTGACCAATGGTTGAGACTGGTTGTATGATTGTTATAAGTTCGGTTATGACTTATATCCAGCTGAACCAGAATGGTATGAGGTTGATTATATTTCTAGTTCAGATGAGACATATTTCCTTAGGAAAAATATCATGGCACCTACTGATTGGAATTTCGTGGACGAAATTCTTAAGAGGGGTAGGTTGTGACGACCCAGAAATTTGATAAAGGAAATTTTGGAAAAATTTGAAGGAAATGACGATTGTGCCCCTAGTTTTGAGGGCTGAAAGTTGACTTTTTACTCGGGACACTTTTTGGATCATTCGTAGAGACCGTTAGGTAGGTCTCGAGACGCTGAGTCCGTAGACCGGCGACATGCGCCAATTAGAGTTCGGACGACCAAGTTACGGGTCTAGGAGCATGAAGGGCATTTTGGTAATTTATTAAGATAGGAGCAAAATGGTAATTTGGGTAGGTATTGGCTGATTTAGCCGTGCTTAGTGAGTCATGGGGTTCACTAAGTGACATATGTCACTTTCTAAGTGAGATTGGTGGCAAGTGCACGGGTGTGTGTTGTAGCGGTGTGGTAAGTTCAAACTTGAACTGTGTATGTTTGAAAGAAAAACAAAGCAGGACCTCACCCACCCTGGTGATTGATCTCAGTGATCTCAATGCAACCTTTAGGCAGAGAACATGACAACTTGAACAGAATTGAGAAAGTGACATCGTGAAGGAACAGAAAGGAAAAGGGGAAGAAGAGCTTAAGAACCCGAAACCAAAACCCGTAGAATTCAAATGTTTCAATAAATTTGAATTCCAACTTAGAGGCCGTGATGACTACAATTGAGGATCGTGTGAGCATTCTGGAACCATTCTGATTAAGACCATATCGAAATTGAAGAGAATTGATCAAGAACTGGACCCGCGACGGTTTGGAAATTACATGGTTGAGTTCGATCATACAAAGGTATGTTCAAGTTAAATTGAACCCGAATTAATGGTTAAAATGAGTTTACGATGCTCCCTAACTAATTAATTGAAGAAATCGATGACTTTTTGATGAATTGGGACGATGAACATCCTTTGAAACTTGAATTAAGTCGAGTTGATTTGGAGTAATTAAGCGTAAAATTGATGTTATAGATCCATAATTAAGTTGGTTACGAAGCTATTTGAATGTTCAATTGTTGAAAAAGATGTCAAATTGATGGAGAACTAACCTGGTCAACACGCGGGCTAAAGGATCCGTTTTGCAGGTATTTGGGCGAGGACGAACACTATAGCTAGCGCGTGGCTTTCACGCGCAGCCACTCACGGCGGCGCGTGAGGGCGCATGAAGTCTTGTCTCAAGCTGAGTTCAACATAAAACTTAATCCTCCAATGTAATGAACATTTTGGCACTTGTTTCAAGGAAATCAGATATCGTTTCGATAGTGTTTGGTGTATCTGAAGTTTTCGTATACGTTTAAAATACGTATTTAAATTCGGAAAAAATTGGGGAAAATTATATGAGGCATGTTGAAGTGTTAGTGACCCTCGATAATGATTTTGGACAGGAATTATGATTTTCAGAATTTACAAAAAAACATGTAGCTCGGAAGCGAGCAGTTTGGACGGTGTGTGAGTGGACTTTGCTTTCTAAATTTCAATGCATGCATAATTTTTTTCTATGCTTTCTATTTATGATTTCTATGCTTATGATTATGGTACTTACGATTTCTCCATTTATACGTTTTTCGATATACAATACGTAATTGCACGTATTTTGAGAATATGGTTTATGTTATGCTTTGATGATGGTTTGATGGTTGATTTTATATGGTTTACACATATCATGTTTTGATAATGATTTGATGATGTGACATTGGGTTTGAATGTGAATTCGGGCACGAGACCCATTTCGATAAAATATGATTTCGGATTTGGTTTTGGAATTTGGATTTCGATGAATTCTGGATTTTCTATGATTTACTCATGGTTTTTGGGTTTAAAGACCCGATATTATTGCTGGATCTGGTTTTGGTTTTAAAGACCCGGTTGATTGATGACGGGGGAGGACCCTTGATTGATATGTTTTAAGTTTAAAGACTCGGATATGTTTTGAGTTTAAAGACTCGGACATGTTTTGAGTTTAAAGACTCAGTTATTGTGATATACCCCGAGGCCTATTGATTGTGTTTTGAGTTTAAAGACTCGTTGATATCCTGGAAAGGCCTGATATATGTGAGTTTAAAGACTCGGTGATTGAGATCCAGCAGATTGATTGACTTGTGATTTACTGTTGATTTCCGATCGGATATGTTGGGGCAGTGGCCCGGTTTATATGGATTTATGGATTTTTGGGCTATGTTCATGTACTTGGATTTTGCTTCATGGTTTTGGGCTGAGGCCCTGGAATTATGGTTTTTGATATGAAATGATTTCCGATTTTTCATAAGCGGTTTTCTGATCGTGGAACTAAGTGATTTTCGAACACATGCATTGGTTTTACGTGGAAAATAGAAATGTCTTTTCTGTAACATGTTTTATAAACTTCTTTATTTTTATCCACTCACACCTTTTATGTTTTTATTGACCCTCCAGGTCGTAACGCAATGATCGAGGCCGATCGAGAGATGGAGGCATGAGTGGGTGCGGTTATCCCTTGTTTGGCAAGTGCTAAGGGTAATTTTGGAACTTCAGTTGACTTGTCAGACGGGAGTAAGACTGGACACGGTTATCAATGTTCCTCAGGGGACGGGTCCTGTCACCTGATAACTCTGACAACCTGCCATATGCAACACCCTGACTGGTACCAACGTGTCACTGACAAGTCTGACTCCTCTCTATCACATTGCCATATGGCACCACCCTACTAGTCCACGTGGTTTGACATTACTGACGTGGACATGCCACGTCACCTAACAAGTCCTAACATACTACCACGTGGCACCATCTCACTGGTCCACGTGGTTTGACAAGTCCGACGCAGCCCTTCCACGTCAGCAACTGACTAGATTGACACTTGCCCACACGTCATGCTCTGGTTGGCTACGTGGCCACGTGGCTTAGTCGACCCAAACCTCTATAACAGGTCGTTTTGACACGTGACCCGACCCGGTCATTTTGACCTGCGATCCGACCCGGTCATTTTGACCGACGACCTAACCCGATCGTATCTCTGTTGATTCTCGACCAAAAACTGCCATTCTTTCACTAAACTCATCGTCTCTCATCCAGAACCCGATGTACGATGTCAAAATCAGAGAAAAAACCCATAAATTACTTGGTTAAGATCGATCTTCACGGGTCTAGTTTAGAACCTCCACCAAAGCTCCTCCTTGCGTCCATTTCCCTTGTTTCTCAGCCAAACGTACTCGCAATACCTTGTAGAACCAAACCTTGGCCTCAGAACACTGTTTCACAGCTCAAAAACCAAAATCCAAATTTCAAACAAAAAATGGGTTTTGGAAACACCTGGATTTCACGGGTTTCTCAGGCCACTGCCATGCTCAACCGACCACCGTCATCTCAGTCTCTCAGTCCCACCCTCTCCCTCTCTCTCTCTCTCTCACACACACACACACACACACACACACACACACTCTCTCTCTCTCTCTCTCTCTCTCTCTCTCTCAAGCAGAACCAAAGAAGCCGATGATAGAATGGAAAATGGTTACGTGAGGGCTTTCGGGTAGGATTAAATGAAAGGGAAAATGGGAGATGAGATGCATGAATTAAATAAAAAGTGTCATAGGGTGGGTGACAAGTGTCACTCATCCCATGGTTCCAAAATAGATATTTTGGGTCTCACAAGTCAAACACCAAAAGTCAACTGTATCGATTTTCGTGCAACCATGAATAGTACAAAAATTGATTCTAGACTTGTATCTTTCCCTTACGGTTCGTTTTCGACGTATTGTCTATCTACAGACTCGTAACTTCTCGATCTACGTAATGGACCTTGGTCCACGTGCATTTGACCTCCCAAGTCAAAAGTCAAAATTTTCACCCGTCTAGGGGCAAAATCGTAATTTCCCCTGATCATTCGAGAATCCATGATTAATCCCCGATTAATCCTTAATAATCATCAATTAATCCTTAATTAATCCCGTAGATTCGGGATGGATCGTTACAATTCGAGTTTTGTTATCCTTAGCTGCAAATTTTGATTGGCCTTCGCTGCAAATGATGTAAAAAAATGCCTTTATGCATGGAGATTTATAGAAATAAGTCATATGTCATTGCCGCCAAGGAATATAGCTCAAAATAACTCTAGTGTTGTTTGTAAACTGCATAAGGCATTGTATGGTCTGAAACAATCCCCACGTGCTTGGTTTGGAAGATTTCGACTTGCTATGAAAGGTATGGGTATGAATAGAGCAATGTTGATCACACCTTGTTTCTAAAGAAAGTGGGTAATAAATTAACAACACTTATTATTTATGTTGATGATATGGTGGTAACTGGAAATGATTCTGAAAAGATGGTAAACTTACGAGAGTATTTGTATTCTGAATTCGATATGAAGCATATAGGCGGGCTCAAGTATTTTTTGGGTATTGAAGTTACCCGCACTAAATGTGGTATTTTCTTGCCTCAACGTAAGTATGTACTAGATTTATTGAAGGAAACTGGAATGCTTGGATGTTAGCCATTGAGGGAGAGTGTTGACAAATGCGGTGGGTAATACCATTTTTAACGATTCACTTGTCAAGTTGGACATATGTGACATCTATGCACCATACTGAGGGAGAGTGTTGATATGAATCGGTTTTGATATAATTGTAAATATAGTTATTCTTTTCTAGATAAGACTTTATTGTAAAGACTATAAATACCTCCATTTGGAGGAGAGGAATATACAATATTCATAACCCTAAAAGTATGTACTACCTAGGGTTAATAATATTCATCTTTAATTGATATATTTTTGTTTGAAATTAAAATATATGTAATGTATTATGTATGATTCAAAGTTTGCAACGCTCGCCATGAATGAAAATCAATGCATTTCTTCAGCGTACCAGAACCAGGCTAGCAGGATATACCACCAGGCACCAGGCACCAGGCACCAGCCACCAGATCGATCATCTACTCCACTCACCGCTCACCAGTCATCACCAACGTACCAAACCCTATATGAATACGGTCCTATCGATAATAATAATAAGACTATATATATCCATACCTAAAGCAACGTAGCTTTCTTTTCCTTCACTTAGCCCCGCCAATTGCCATAACCTATCCCATACATGCATGATGCATGCACGTTGTCCTGTCAACACCTCATTCATTCTCCATTATTATCTCAATACTCCATGGCACCGTCTATAAGCCTCTACTGTATCAATACATAATATTTTCTATTTTTAATCAAATACGTACCTTATACATGCTCTTCACTAATTAAATACATTTATATCCGTCCAATGCCTAAAATATTAGGGCCCGTTCGAAAACAAGCATTTTGATTTGGATTTCGAATCCCTTCATTCCAAAAATTTTGGTTTGACGACCTAAATATTTCTTTGCATATTTGAAATTACGTCATTTAAAATTCGTTATTTGGCATACTTTTTATCCGTAAGGATTTAGTTTGAGGATTTCAAAAAAGTAATTTTATTACACCAACTAAAAATAATAATGTCAAATTGACTCATCGAAAAGAAAAATATGAAGAACAAAAATTATGAAAGAAAAGGATAAAAAAAAGTGAAAAAAAAAGTTGAAAAAAAAAATTGAAATAAAGATTTTTTTTTGCCATGCTAGGAGGGAGTCAAATCCACTCAAATGATTAGGTTTAAAAGTATTTTCAAATTCCTAAATTTGAACTTATTAAATTCCCTATGAATTTGATCCAAATCCAAATCCAAAAATTCATCCAAACATAAGAATTTGGATTTGGAGAGGTTAAATTCAAATCCATGGATATCAAAACGGACCCTTATATTATTTTTTGTGTATCTTTTAATAGGGAAAATCCATGTGCATGCTTATTAGTGTCTCATAATTTTGTACAAATTAGGAAGACCAAAATTAACATTAATAGGTGCTAATTTTTTGTTTCTTTTTTCTCTTTATAATATTGAGAGATTTCAGACTTGAATTCTGCATGCATTTGTTGTAGCTGCTAAATATAATGTGCCGATGGAGCTAACATTATTGCCTTGCCTGTGAAGCGACTAGCTAGCTACAGAGACTTAATTGATGTCCCTTTTGAGCTATAAGCTAAAGCCTATAAGGAAATGAATAAGATTTTGTGAAATATATATATTTGCAGCAGTTTGAGGTGGTAAAAGGAGAGGTGAGGAAGAAGATCGAGCATCCATTATAGCAATCTTTAAATTTTGGAAGGATGGATTCATTGGACACCATCCACTTGGATCCCCAAACGTACAGAAAAAATGAAAGTACGTAACCCAAAAATGAAAGGGAAAACACGACATACGTACCTACACCTTTCTCTTCTCTAATGCCAGTACTTCTCTTTCTTTCTTAACCAATAAAAGATTATATATATTCTACCTTCTAACCCCATCAAGCCACGCCAGCTTCAAAATTCCAGATATTTAATTAATTATTTTTTTACCATGAACCAAACATGATTCACACACTCAATAACTCATCAGCTTTGTTAAATTGGGTGTCACACACTCACACCTAGCTGGAGGCCTGGAAGCCTGGAACCCTGGCTAGCTTCATAACTTCACATTCCCACTTAATCAGATTTCCTTAATCTGCAGCTCAACTGAATGAGACAATATTATTATGATGATAATGATTTTAAAAATACGGTAGTCATGAAAACGTAGTACGTACAATATATATTATTATAACTGCTTAATATATAATTTCGAATTTAATCTCTTTTATATATCATATTCTATATTTACCGTCATCATCATAGTACGTCTACTATATATAATCTCACATTATTTGTAAGATAAAAATCTTCAAGCCGAACTCAGCGGAGACCGACAAAAACATCTTATATATTCATGCAAAATAGAATATATATAAATTAGGTGTAACCCAGCAACCCACGAAAGAACGATCAGGGGGCAAAATAGGTATTCCACAATCGAACTCAAAATGGTATATATGCACCAAAATCAGTTTATTTCAAAAACGGGAGGAGAAGGAAAACAGAGAAAGAATTACAGAAAGAAGGAAACCTCGAAGGGAAAAGTGCTGACAATTTTTTCTGAGAATTGAGCATTGTTTTTCCATAATTGATTCTTTGACTCCCTTAGCTGGGATTCAGAGGATCATCTTTTCTTCCCCATATTTGCAAATAATTATTTTTGGGATTACAACTTCGAATTAAAGAGAAGGAAAGAAAGAGAAAAAATAAATAAAAATCTCCAAAGGATCGTGATAAACCTTTTGTCTCACAAACAAGAACTGGTAGGGAATCAGAAAGTGGGTGTCTTGAGAAACTGTCTCCAATGGGTGTCAAAGAATGATGGGGAAATGGAGGGCAGGCTTTACATCATCGCATCCAATCGGCTTGGCCTACAACACTCACGCAAAAGGTTCTTGATTCTCAAGGGCCATTGCCCCAAGAGCTTCAAAAACAAACCTTCTTCTGACAAAGAGGCCGGTACTTTGCCTTCATTTTACTTATTTGTTTCATTGTGTGCATTGAATTCTTGGGGTTTTTTCTTCTTCCAAATTGTGTCCTTCAGTGAAAAGCCATGTTGGAGAATCATTGTTCTCTTTTTCGTCTGTTTTGTTGGATTTTGGATCTGGAATTGGATGTCTTTTGAGTTTATACAATGTATAGTTTGAATTGATTGTTGTGGAAAAATATATGATTTATATAATTGGACAAACGGGTTCATTGTCATGTTTGCTTTCCTGTTTTGTATACACTTATGCTTCAGGAAATGTATTTTACTTTTCTTTTTGTTTATCAGGAACCAGTCAGAAGTGCTGTAATAGACAACTGCATTCGCGACAAGGATAATGGAAGGGCAAGCATTCATAGAAAAGTATGGACCTTGGAAGCCCTATGAATTTTCACAAAATTTGGATTAATTTCTGTTGGCTTTTCAATAGACTGATATATAAAAATTTTAAAATGAATATATATATATATATATATATATACACATGTTTGTAACTATCTAGCGACATACAGGGGTTCTTTATTTTCACGCTCTACAATAATTCCAACCACGCTGATCAGCTCAAGGTAAGGTATCGTATCATTACTTAGAGTTTGCATTATGTTTGATACATAACTTGAGAATATAAACTTTTCATAGCTGGGAGCAAGTAGTTCAGAAGAAGCAGCAAAATGTATTCGTTCGTTGCAAGATACTGCATTGAAGGTGTTGCTGCTCAATCACCAGCTATGAGCATAAAAATTTTGTATGATGAAATGTACCTTAATCATGTTATGTTGCATATAGTTTCAGGAGACTCCGAATTCAACATATGATTTTGTGGCTTCTTCCAAGAGCAGTTGGCCATCTTTTAGGTGAATTAACATGCTCTTCTTCTAGATTTGAAGCAGTGAGTCAACTTATTTTTTAAGTTTTCAAATAAGAGTTGCATGATTTTTTTTTTCGACAGACTGAGTGCTTCCAGGTGCTCAGCGTGTAAAATCTCTGTGGATTGGATTTTTTCTTAGCTTTTTGAATCAGGACAACTAACACGTTTTCCTTCTCGGTTTTGCAAGGGAGCCAATGGAACAATACACAGTGTGCTGGTTCAAAGAAGTTGCTTGAGGTAATGACCCGTTTCTTTTACTCTGAACTGTTTGGGATTAGTTTTAGGGTGTAGGGTGTAAATAGGATGAAGATTGATGGATTGTGATGATGTTTGTGAGGAAAAAAATTGGATTGCAATATGATGCACACCAACTGTTTGTAAAAATGCTTATGAGCTGTTTTTCTCTTGTTTTCTGCACACTGCTTGCTTCTCTGGTTTTTCCTCAACAAAAACATACATCCACACACTAGCCGTGCATTACAATGATTTAACAGTTACAAACATGATGTCACTATGATGACATTCATCCAATAGGAATTTAGACTAGGCTAGGACCAATTAGAAGATGACACTTGTTCATCTTGCTCCTCAAGTAAATGAATCAGCTGTAAAGCAGATTCCCACACTCTCTTGTGTGCCACCCCACTCATGTGGTGTAATAATCTGCTGTAAAGCAGATTCCCACACTCCCTTGTGTGCCACCCCACTCAAGTGATGTAATTTGCTGCATCCTCACACTTAGTGCAATCAGTTGATTGCTTAGGAACTAACACTCCCCTCTAAGCAATTCACTGATTTCACTCCAAGCTTGTTCCTTAGACATGAAAACTTTTCCTTAGGTAAAGCCTTTGTAAACACATCTGCAAGTTGATCTTCAAACTTGCAGTAGATCAAATCAATCTCTCCTGATTGTATGGCTTCTCTGATGAAGTGATACTTCCTTTTGATATGTTTAGACCTCTGATGAAAAACTAGATTTTTGGACATGGCTATAGCAGCAGTATTATCACAGTAGACAGTTGTAGGTTCTGTCACTTCTTCCCCAAAATCTTCTAGGACAAACTTCAGCCATTTAGCTTGTGCAGTTGCCTCAGATGCACTTACATATTCTGCTTCAGCCGTGCTTAACGCCACACTGTGCTGTTTGACAGAAGCCCAGGAGAACATGCCACTCCCAAATGAGAATGCATACCCTGAAGTGCTTCTCATATCCTCAGCACTTCCACTCCAATCAGAGTCACAAAAACCAATCAAAGTAGTTGATTTCCTCTTTAGATATTCAATTCCATAAGTAATGGTACCTGAGATGTACCTAAGAACTCTTCTTGCAATTCCTAAATGTTTCTTAGATGGATTATGCATGAACCTTGATAGGAGACTTGCAGCAAACATGATATCAGGTCTTGTTGCTGTTAAATATAGGAGACTTCCCACCATTTGTCTGTAGATCCCTTCATCTGCAGCCTCATAACCATCCTCCCTGCACAATTTATCATTTGGAGCAAGAAGAGTACTAACAGGCTTGCAATCCTTCAAGCCAAATTTATTCAACAGGGTCTGAGCATACTTCTTCTGATATATGAAAATGCAGTCCCTGGTTTGAACGACTCCCATTCCCAAGAAATGATGTAGGAGACCTAAATCTGTCATTTCATACTTTCTCATCATCTCTCCTTTGAATTCTTCCTTCAAAGTCTCACAATTTCCTGTGTAGATGATGTCATCTACATATAGTGACCCTATGAGTGTTTTGCCTTCTTTGGTAGACTTGGTGTACAAGGTAGCCTCACTAGGACTTCTTTCATACCCATGCTTGAGTAGATGAGTGTCAATCTCCCCATACCAAGCCCTTGGTGCCTGTTTTAATCCATAGAGTGCCTTATGCAACCTGTAAACCAAGTTTCCATCAGTTTCTGTGACAAATCCTTCAGGCTGTTCCACAAATATCTCTTCCTTTAGTACTCCATTTAGAAAAGCCAATTTGACATCCAACTGATGCAAAGTCCAGCATTTCTGTGTAGCCAAAGCAATGAGAGTTCTGATTGTATCCAACCTTGCCACTGGTGAAAAGGTTTCATTAAAATCAACTCCTGGCTTTTGTGAGTACCCTTTAGCCACTAGTCTAGCCTTGTGCTTCTGAGTGGAACCGTCTAAGTTCAACTTGGTCTAGTAAATCCACTTTACACCAATCAAAGGTTTGTCACTAGGTCTCTCAACCAGCTCCCAGGTTGAGTTCTTCTCAATCATCTCCAGTTCACTTTCCATGGCTTGTCTCCACACTTGATCCTTAGAAGCTTCGTGATAAGTTTCAGGTTCTACAATGGACACATGACATCTAGCATAGATGTCAGTCAAGTTTCTCAGCTTTACTGGAGTGTTGCTTGAGGTTGCAGTTTCTGAATCATCTAATTCAAGTGCTTGTACACCATCTGTTCCTTCAGCTAGCTCCACAGCAGCTTCTGTTCTTTCTTCTTGTTCCATCACTCCAGGAACTGACACTCTAACTTCCTCACATTCTCCCCAATTCTAATAGGCTCTTTCATTGAAAATCACACTTCTGGACACCATGATTTTCTTTGTCTTCAGATTAAACAACCTATAGCCTTTCTCACAAGTTCCATAGCCCACAAACACACACTTCACTGAGGACTCATCCCACTTCTGTCTTAATTGTGTGGGAACATGAGCATGACAAATGGATCCAAAAACCTTTAGGTGTTTTACTCCAGATTTTCTTCCACTATCGACTTCAAACGGTGTCTTCATTTCCAGGGCCTTTGTAGGACACCTATTGAGCAGGTATACTGCTGTGTGTACAGCCTCACCCCAAAAATGATAAGGCATGGCCTTGTCATGAAGCATAGACTTTGCCATCTCTACCACATTTCTGTTCTTCCTTTCAGCCACCCCATTCTGTTGTGGTGAGTAAGCCACTGTGAGTTGTCTTGTGATTCCCTCAGTTTCACAGAAGTTGTGAAACTCTTGTGAAGTAAACTCACCTCCCCTATCACTCCTTAGAGTTTTCAGTTTATATCCACTTTGCAATTCACACATGGATTTGAATTTCTTGAACACATTAAATGCACCAGACTTTTGCTTTAGGAAATAAACCCAACACATCCTAGAATGATCATCTATGAAGGTAATAAAGTACTTGTTACCTCCCATAGTTTCTGTTTGCATTGGTCCACACAGATTAGCGTGGATCAACTCCAAAGGTAAAGTTTCCCTCCATGCTTTGTCTTGATCAAAACTCTCCACATGCTGTTTTCCTGATATGCATCCCTCACATACTTCCTGCTTTCCCATTTCTAGGATAGGTAGCCCATGCACCATGCTTTGTGTTTGCAGTTTATGCAAACTGTGATAATTCAGATGGCCAAACCGTATGTGCCATAAGTCTGAACTTTCCTCAACTGTTGCCTTCTGAGCTACAGTCTGAATGCAATCCAAAGACAATGGAAAACACCTGTTTCCCAGCATTGGAACTGAAGCAACACAGTGCAACATTTCATCATCCTCATAGATTTCTGCACTGTTATTCCCAAATCTAAGATAGTATCCATGCTCCACCATTTGTCCAACACTTAACAAATTTGCATCAAGTCCAGGTACAAGCATTACTTCATTTATGACCCTGTCACCATCCTGAGTTTTGATGACCAAAGAGCCCTGTCCTGTGGCTTGGACCAAATCACCAGTCTCCATTTTCACCTTAGCAGTAATAGTCTTATCCACATTAATTAGTAATGCCTCTTGTGAGGTCATGTGATTGCTACAGGCACTATCCACATACCATACCCCACTCCCCTTAGCAATTGTTGCTGAATTACAAGCATAGAACATGATCCCTTCCTTATTTTCTTCCTCCTGTTTAGCCATATTTGTAACGACCCGTCCCAAATTCCATAATTAGATTAGTGACTAATCACGATTAGTGAGGCTAATCCGTGATTAGTAGAGCGAAATCGGACAAACGATGCGAAATGACCGTTTTGCACCTAATGGTGGCAAAACGTTGACTTTTCAATCGAGCGGTCAAATGGACTTTGACCGATGACCGTGACGTAGTTCGTGACGTCACGAGTTCATAGACAGGTGGCACATTCAATTACGACGTTCGAGGAGGAAGTTATGACGTTCGGAAGTTTAGGGGCATTTTGGTAATTTTGGTTAAATGGGGTCAAATGTTGACTTTTTGACCAGGAGGTCCGATGGCCGAAGACCGTTACGTAGATAAGGACGATACGAATCCATAGACAGGCGGCACGTCGAATTCGGACGTTCGACGGCGAAGTTACGGTTCACGGAAGTTCCAACTTACTATTCACGATGACCCGTTTTACGAGGACCATTTGTCTTTAGTGGGCCAGTTACTTTTCAGCAACCAATGGATGAGTGACACTTGTCACCCATCCACTTGCCAACCTCACCCATTCATGCACCAAAACCCATCCCCGTGCATCGTCCATTTTCTTTGTTCCCAAACACAAACCCGATCCCATTTCTCACCCAAATACCAAACCCTTGACATGTGAGATTAGCTGAGAGGACAGAGAGATGAAGGGGACTGGCTGGACGTGGTGGCTGGCCCAAGCAGCACCGCCGTGCACGGCGGAGGAGAAAACCGTGCGCAGGTATCGGTTTTAACCGATTTCAATCCATTTTCAGTTTTAATTGTTATGGGTCGATTTGGACGATTTTAATGAGTTAAATAGGTTGCTAGGACGTTGTTAGGAAGGATTTGAGGGTGGTTAGACGTCGAGGAAGCCTGGGGAAGGTTTTGTATTTTTGAACCGTGAGGGGTTCAATTGAACTGGTCGGATTTCGAAGGTTTTAGATAGTTTGATTGATTGGGTTAGATAGGAAATGAAGAAATAGGAATTTAGGAATTGGAATGGAAGCAAACGGACCGAAAATGAGGGAGAAGGAGACCTGGACCGATTACGCCGGTCCAAGTTGCAGGAAAAATCGGACCAGACCGGTTCGGACCAGTCTGACCGAAGTAGGAGACAGGTACTGTAGCAGGCGCGTGAAGCCCACGCGCAGCCACTTCAGGCGGCGCGTGAGGGCGCGTGGCAGAGAATCTGGGGAAGGTTCCAACATACGAAATCATCTATTCGATGTAACGAACATTTTGGGACTAGTTTCGTGTCAATCGGACAACGTCTCGATATGTTTCGGGGCATCGGATGGTTTAGGTTCGGTTTTAAAAATAGTTAGAAAATCGGAAAAATTACGGGGCTTTGGTAGGAGGTTAATTAAGTAGTTAGTAACCTTTTATTACAATTTGGACAGGTTTGGGAATCCCGGTGACGGTGATCGGCTCGGGGAGCCGTATGGCACGCAAATCGAGGCGGCATCTCGGACGGTCTGTGAGTGGACTTTGTTTTCTAAATTGGTGCATGCATAAATGTTTATTATATGTTTTATTACATGTTTGATGATGCCATGGGTGCATTTGTATGTGGTTACGTGTAAGCACGTATTTCGAGGTTTCGGCCTTATATGGTGCCTATACGGGTCTGTATTTCTTTATCGGTCTAAATGAAATGGTTTTGGATTTCAAAAGGATAAACTCGGGTATGAGACCCATTTGGTTTTGTCCCGGGCATATGACGCTATTTACGACCTTCGGGTCTAAATCGTGGTCGCGACGCGTGCTACATGCACGGCGATCAACGATACGACGCTCGCCTCCGGTTTGGGATGTGTTCCTTCCGGAGAGGTCACGATGCACGATTTGTGGTCGGGCAGCCTGGGGAGGCTCGACTTCGAAGTGCTGACGGTTCAGGATAACGATCGGTGATGAGTGCACCATGATTTTACGGTGGTCGCGTCGGTTGATTCGTTCACGGCGACATACCAGGATTGAGAGCGGTCCTAGATGGATGTTTGCACGCATCACTATGATCGGAGTCGTGACTGACCCTTAGATATCGGGCATGGTGCCTAGTTGAGTCATATGTTCGGGCACGAGACGTAGTTGTTTTACACTGATGATTTCGGGTCAGGGACCCTAGATGGATTTCCAAGTTCATGGCGGTTTATGGGAACCGGCATGAACTCTGGAAAGGTCATTGTGGTTCATGACGGTTTATGGGAACCGGCATGAACCTTTGTCAGGTCATTCTAGTTCATGACGGTTTATGGGACCCGGCATGAACCCTTGTTATGGATTTTATGGATCATGACGGTTCAAGGGAACCGGGCATGAATGTTTATGTTATGTATATATATGTATTCATATACCTTCCTTTACTTCTATTATCTCCTCCGGGAGGGTCGTTGGCCTGGGTGGACCCCGGAGTAGTCACGGAGCACCAACTGAGTGGAGTCACCCCCCAGTTGGGTTCCTTACTCTTAGGAAGGCTATGATTACTATTACCTCGGGTAGGGTCAGTGGTTTGCGGACATTGATCTTGACTTTGAGAAGACTCGAATTGAGACCTGGGTAGCACGCGCGTAGCTTTGGAAACCGTGACAGGATTGGTTGTGTGAATTATATGTATATATGATGTATACAATATATGATATGATGTATGATGTGCGTTTACACAGGTTTTGGGCAGTGGCCCGTATGGTTAGTTTCTTATGATTTGGGCTGAGTCCCTTATCGATTTGGGCAGTGGCCCATGTACTTGATTTCATTATGGTTTTCTGGATAAATGGTTTTCGAATGCATGCATGCCTTTTAGTGAAGGGTACAAATGTCTTCTCGTTAAAATGTTTTTATAAACTCTTGTTTTGTCCACTCACAGCTTTTAATGTTTTGACTGCCCTTCAGGTTGACAGCGGATGTGGACCGTAGCAGAGACCGAGATATCACATGCCTCCTCCGGATCCTGGCGTACTCTGATAGCCCGGGAGGGCAAAGGTCGGAAATATCCCTTGTCTGACACTTCATGTCAGACGAGAGCAGGGTCATCCCGCACTAATCCCGGGGGGATTGGGATGGGTCCTGTCAGTGTGGTATCAGAGCTCGGATAGCTCATCGGATACCCAAGATGCTCTGATACTGTCAGCGTGGTATCATAGCATGGTTGCTCATGTTACTCTGAATTCCAGAGCGTATTTTGCGCAATACTACGTACGTAGGTCGAGGATGTGATATCTCAATGGGCTACAGTTCGTGGTCATCCTGATAGGTGGGGTGCCGGTACGATAGTTAGTAGGATTGTATCGAGAAATGTTTTGGTTCGGCATTAGATGCCGGGGTTGCCATAGTTCTGTCGGGGTTGACAGTGTGGAACCCTACGAATGGTAAACGTAGTATTACGTTAAGAGTTTGAATCGTGAGATGGTTAGTTGGGATCGTCTTTCATGATGTCGTAGGATAGGTTCCGACGACTGGTTGGATGTTGTGACTATCCGATTATCGTATTTGGTTGAGTCGAGTTACGACTGGTTAGAGTTTGGTTGGACAAGTTATCAGGGTTGGTACTTGTCGATGGAATCCCTAAGTGGGAGACGGAATAGTTGGTACAAACGGTTGATTCTGTTGGATGCGGAGTCTCGATAGTGATGTCTGGTAGTGAGGTCTGCATGAGTGTGTGGCAGGCACTACTACCGAGAGTGGTTGTAGTTACGATTGTTGGGAATCGAGGACGTTCAGGGGACGTTTCCTTTTCTCGTATGAGTTGTTAGGGTGACTGTACCCAGAGTTGTTGGGTATGAGGGAGGCAGAGTTTCTCCTATTCGAGCAGAGGTACGGGATCGTCGTTCAGTATGAGCGGAGATCCAGGGTTGTCAGTTTTGCACATGTGCCGATGCTGATATTGATACTAGTGTTGATGATAGTGCGTTGGCGCTGGTACTAGCGCTGGTGCTGGTGCTGGTGATTGTGATGACGTTGAGTCACATCCGTCATGATGGGCTTATGTTTGGTATCTGTGGTCCCAGAGTGGATCTCAGATAGAGTTAAATTGGTTAGGGGACACGTGGTTGATGTCCGGGTATGTTACTTCCAATCTTGTTGGAACTTCGAAATCGCGAGAGGTTGAGATTGAGGTGACGAATGGAACGCGGGTTTTCCGCATTGGTATTGGGTATTTCGAAGTCATTTTGGGTGACTTCTCAGATTCTACCATGATTGATGATGGTAGATGATGTTGATGATGTAGATGTTATTGGTTGCCACTAGTACACCGATCGTGTATTGGTTGGTGGACCCGTGATTTATCTTGGGCCATCCGGAGAATTGAATATATCGAAGTTGGATAACTGAGATTTCTCATTTTCTGCTTGGTGGCAGACGCTGTTGGTTTACATGATGTGGTGAGTGCAACGTGGTTTTGGTTGCATTCACGTAGGATGAATTTTGATGTCATAGTCTTGTATCATCTTTGATTTTCCTCGGTGGAATTACAAGGATTGATACGAGATAATCAGTGAGAACTCACAGTCTCGGCGTGTCTCGTCGTTGACTGATCTGTTTAGATGTGGGAATTGGTTTAGGACTTTGGGTATCGTTATGGATCTGGATCGTGATTTTGATGATCCAGATAGGTGGAGAGTTTGAGTGGAACATGATGGGACGGAACTTCTTTTCGAGGTAAATCCCGTATGGTATATTACTCAAGCGAGTAGTTTTCCGACGAGGGTGGATTTTGTCAGCCTAGATATGTTGATATTGGGATTGGCTTCTCTATGAAGTCAATCGATGGTAATAGGGTAATCGGTTGAGCAGGTAACCGAGAGGTTCAGTTTTGGTACGTCTCGGTAGATGTGAATGAGATTTCGAGTTTTGGAATCAGATTTCTAGATGACGATTTAGGATTTGATTTTGGAACTTGAAAGAGGATTTCTGGAGTTGGGTTTTGGAATCGGATTCTGGGTGACGATTCAGGATTTGATTCTAGAGCTTGACTGTGGATTTTTGTTTTATGGATTTGGGTTCGGAATGGTTATTCCAAATGCTAGCTTACGGAATGAAAATTTCGGATTCGGATGTTGACATGGTTATGGATATGAATTCTGGGTTTGGATTCGGGATTTCTTATGAAATTGCGAATTCGGATTCGGATCTGGAAATAGATGATGGGTTGGAGTTTCGATTTGTCTAATGCTGGATTGGACAAGTGAACTCCATAACTGAAACGTGATTGACTATGACCTAAGTGGTTGTAGTCTGGTTGATGGGTAGATGTACGTACCTTGTACGTTGATCGGGGTACAATACCAGGTAGACTTGTCTTGCTTGGTGACAGTATAGAGGTTATACTAGGGGTACGTTGGTGAGCGTGTTGGTAGTCGGCTTAGTCCCGATACCATTGGATTAGTCGTGTACTGTGCATTGGGCCATAGTGATTCTGGTGGGTCCAGTTACACACCGATCGAGTATTTTTTTGGTAAACGTGTACTCAGGTTGAGTGAGTTGGTAGTTATTGTAATCACGAGTGAGTATAGTGTTAGTTTTTGACTGATGACTGTCAAGTGGTGACGGTCTGTCGGAGGTGTCAGCGTGGATTGTTGAGTGAGGTCTGATGACTCCCAGTGGGAGCAGACGTCAGGATATATTAGTGATTGAGAAGGGAACCGTCTAGTTGGTTGTGTTAACGAAATGGTAGATTTGACAAGTGGTGTCATTTCGGGACGTATGACTACGGTTATTCGACGTGGTCGAGTGTAGTCAATACGACGTGAGTGTTGGTGGTACGTCTGGGTGCAGACGAGTAAGTATTATTCTGGTTAGTTGGTGTACGAGTGTACACGTGTCGTGATATCGAATTATTTCCACGATGTGGATGTGGAATCAGGATAGTTGGAGTTTCGAGAACGAAAATAATTAAGGAGGGAAGAACAGTTGGATTTAGGTCGGTTGGAATTTCGAGGATGAAATTAATTAAGGAGGGAAGGTTGTAACGACCCGTCCCAAATTCCAGGATTAGATTAGTGACTAATCACGATTAGTGAGGCTAATCCGTGATTAGTAGAGCGAAATCAGACGAACGATGCGAAATGACCGTTTTGCCCCTAGTGGTGGCAAAACGTTGACTTTTCAATCGGGCGGTCAAATGGACTTTGACCGATGACCGTGATGTAGTTCGTGACGTCACGAGTTCATAGACAGGTGGCACGTTCAATTCCGACGTTCGAGGAGGAAGTTATGATGTTTGGAAGTTTAAGGGCATTTTGGTAATTTTGGTTAAATGGGGTCAAATGTTGACTTTTTGACCAGGAGGTCCGATGTCCGAGGGCCAAAGACCGTTACGTAGATAAGGACGATACGAATCCATAGACAGGCGGCACGTCAAATTCGAATGTTCGACGGCGAAGTTACGGTTCACGGAAGTTCGACACGTTTTACGAGGACCATTTGTCTTTAGTGGGCCAGTTACTTTTCAGCAACCAATGGATGAGTGACACTTGTCACCCATCCACTGGCCAACCTCACCCATTCATGCACTAAAACCCATCCCCATGCATCGTCCATTTTCTTTGTTCCAAAACACAAACCCGATCCCATTTCTCACCCAAATACCAAACCCTTGACCTGTGAGCTTAGCTGAGAGGAAAGAGACATGAAGAGGACCGGCTGGACTTGGTGGCTGGCCCAGGCAGCACCGCCGTGCACGGCGGAGGAGAAAACAGTGCGCAGGTATCGGTTTTAACCGATTTCAATCTATTTTCAGTTTTAATTGTTATGGGTCGATTTGGACGATTTTAATGAGTTAAATAGGTTGCTAGGACGTTGTTAGGAAGGATTTGAGGGTGGTTAGATGTCGAGGAAGCCTGGGGAAGGTTTTGGATTTTTGAACCGTGAGGGGTTCAATTGAACCGGTCGGATTTTCGAAGGTTTTAGATAGTTTGATTAATTGGGTTAGATAGGAAATGAAGAAATAGGAATTTAGGAATTGGAATGGAAGCAAACGGACCGAAAATGAGGGAGAAGAAGACCTGGACCGGTTACGCCGGTCCAAGTTGCAGGAAAAACTGGACCGGACCGGTTCGGACCGGTCTGACCCAATTAGGAGACGGGTATTGTAGCAGGCGCGTGAAGCCCACGCGCAGCCACTTCAGGCGGCGCTTGAGGGCGCGTGGCAGGGAATCTGGGGAAGGTTCCAACGTACGTAATCATCTATTCGATGTAACGAACATTTTGGGACTGGTTTCGTGTAAATCGGACACCATCTCGATATGTTTCGGCACATCGGAAGGTTTAGGTTCGGTTTTAAAAATAGTTAGAAAATCGAGAAAATTACGGGGCTTTGGTAGGAGGTTAATTAAGTAGTTAGTAACCTTCTATTACAATTTGGACAGGTTTGGGAGTCCCGGTGACGGTTATCGGCTCGGGGAGCCGTGTGGCACGCAAATCGAGGCGGCATCTCGGACGGTCTGTGAGTGGACTTTGTTTTCTAAATTGGTGCATGCATAAATGTTTATTATATGTTTTATTACATGTTTGATGATGCCATGGGTGCATTTGTATGTGGTTACGTGTAAGAACGTATTTCGAAGTTTCGGCCTTATACGGTGCCTATACGGGTCTGTATTTCTTTATCAGTCTATATGAAATGGTTTTGGATTTCACAAGGATAAACTCGGGTATGAGACCCATTTGGTTTTGTCTCGGGCATATGACGCTATTTACGACCTTCGGGTCTAAATCGTGGTCGCGACGGGTGCTATGTGCACGACGATCAACGGTACGACGCTCGCCTCCGGTTTGGGATGTGTTCCTTCCGGAGAGGTCACGATGCACGATTCGTGGTCGGGCACCCTGGGGAGGCTCGACTTCGAAGTGCTGACGGTTCAGGATAATGATCGGTGATGAGTGCTCCATGATCTTGTGGTGGTCGCGTCGGTTGATTCGTTCACGGTGACATACCAGGATTGAGAGCGGTCCTGGATGGATGGTTGCACGCATCACTATGATCGGAGTCGTGACTGACCCTTAGATATCAGGCACGGTGCCCAGTTGAGTCATATGTTCGGGCACGAGACGTAGTTGTTTTACACTGATGATTTCGGGTCAGGATCCCTAGATGGATTTCCAAGTTCATGGCGGTTTATGGGAACCGACATGAACTCTGGAAAGGTCATTGTGGTTCATGACGGTTTATGGGAACCGGCATGAACCTTTGTCAGGTCATTCTAGTTCATGACGGTTTATGGGAACCGGCATGAACCCTTGTTATGGATTTTATGGATCATGACGGTTCAAGGGAACCGGGCATGAATGTTTATGTTATGTATATATATGTATTCATATACCTTCCTTTACTTCTATTATCTCCTCCGGGGAGGGTCGTTGGCCTGGGTGTACCCCGGAGTAGTCACGGAGCACCGACTGAGTGGAGTCACCCCCCAGTTGGGTTCCTTACTCTCAGGAAGACTATGATTACTATTACCTCGGGTAGGGTCAGTGGTTTGCGGACATTGATCTTGACTTTGAGAAGACTCGGATTGAGACCTGGGTAGCACGCGCGTAGCTTTGGAAACCGTGACAGGATTGGTTGTGTGAATTATATGTAACGACCCGTCCCAAATTCCTAGATTAGATTAGTGACTAATGACGATTAGTGAGGCTAATCAGTGATTAGTTAGGCGAAATCGGACGAACGATGCAAAATGACCGTTTTGCCCCTGATGGTGGCAAAACGTTGACTTTTCATTCGGGCTGTCAAATGGACTTTGACCGATGACCGTGACGTAGTTCGTGATGTCACGAGTTCATAGACAGGTGGCACGTTCAATTCCGACGTTCGAGGAGGAAGTTATGACATTCGGATGTTTATGGGCATTTTGGTAATTTTGGTTAAAAGGGTCAAATTGTTGACTTTTTGACCGAGAGGTCCGATGTCCGAGGGGCAGAAGACCGTTACGTAGATGGGGACGATACGAATCCGTAGACAGGCGGCACGTCGAATTCGGACGTTCGATGGCGAAGTTACGGTTCACGGAAGTTTCAAGTTACTATTCACGGTAACATGTTTTACGAGACAAAAAGTGCAGTTTGCCTCTAGTGGGCCCAGATATTTAATGGAGGCCCAATGGATGAGTGACACTTGTCACCCATCCACTGGCTACCATTTTCCCATTCATGCATCTCCCGTTCATCCACATCGATCATTTTCTCACCCAAACCCATTCAACCCTTTCCAATGATCATATAAGAGAGACCAGAGAGTGAGGATGGACCGGTGGACGCTGGTGGCCGGCCAGGAACGGCGCCGCCGTGGACGGCGGGGGAGGAATGCACGTAAGCCCGATAAACCCATTTTTCTTCTATTTTTCGATTTAGACATTATGGTTGCTATTAGTTGATTAGGATGAGTTTATTGAGGTTGTAGGAAGGTGTAGAGGGTGGTTTGGACGGCGGTGAAGGGCTGAGCAGCCCTGGGTACAATCGGGAAAATTGAACCGTGAGGTTCAAAATTGAACCGGTCGGATTTCGAAGGTTTTATGTAGTTTGATTGATTGGGTTAGATAGGAAATGAAGAAATTGGAATTTAGGAATTGGAATGGATGCAAACGGACCGAAAATGAGGGAGAAGGAGACCTGGACCAGTTACGCCGGTCCAAGTTGCAGGAAAAACCGGACCGGACCGGTCTGACCGAAGTAGGAGACGGGTACTATAACAGGCGTGTGAGGCCCAATCACAGCCACTTCAGGCGGCGTGTGTGGGCGCGTGGGGGAGAATTTGGGGATGTGTTCAACATGTGAAATCTTCTATTCGATGTAACGAACATTTTGGGACTGGTTTCGTGTCAATCGGACATCGTTTCGATAGGTTTCGGGCTGTCCGAAGGTTTAGGTTCAGTTTTAAAAATAGTTAGAAAATCGGAAAAATTACGGGGCTTTGGTAGGAGGTTAATTAAGTAGTTAGTAACCTTCTATTAAAATTTGGACAGGTTTGGGAGTCCCGGTGACGGTGATCGGCTCGGGGAGCCGTATGGCACGAAAATCGAGGCGGCAGCTCGGACGGTCTGTGAATGGACCTTGTTTTCTAAATTGGTGCATGCATAAATGTTTATATATATTTTATTACTTGTTTGATGATGCCATGGGTGCATTTGTATGTGGTTACGTATAAGCACGTATTTCGAGGTTTCGGCCTTATACGGTGCTTATAAGGGTCTGTATTTCTTTATTGGTTTTAATGAAATGGTTTTGGATTTCAATAAGGATAAACTCGGGGATGAGACCCATTTGGTTTTGTCTCGGGCATATGACCGTAGATATCGGGCACGGTGCCCAGTTGAGTCATATGTTCGGGCACGAGACCCAGTTGTTTTACACTGATGATTTTGGGTCAGGGACCCTAGATGGATTTCCAAGTTCATGACGGTTTATGGGAACCGGCATGAACTCTGGAAAGGTCATTGTGGTTCATGACGGTTTATGGGAACCGGCATGAACCTTTGTCAAGTCATTCTGGTTCTTGACGGTTTATGGGGACCGGCATGAACCATGGTTATGTTATTACAGTACATGACGGTTTATGGGAACCGACATGTTACCTCGGTTATGTTATTACGGTACATGACGGTTTATGGGAACCGACATGTTACCTGGTTATGTTATTACGGTACATGACGATTTATGGGAATCGGCATGTTACCTTGGTTATGGATATTATGGATCATGACGGTTCAGGGGAACCGGGCATGGATATTATGTTATGTATATATATATATGTTCATATACCTTCCTTTACTTCTATTATCTCCTCTGGGGAGGGTCGTTGGCCTGGGTGGACCCCGGAGTAGTCACGGAGCACCGACTGAGTGGAGTCACCCCCCAGTTGGGTTCCTTACTCTCAGGAAGGCTATGATTACTATTACCTCGGGTAGGGTCAGTGGTCTGCGGACATTGATCTTGACTTTGAGAAGACTCGGATTGAGACCTGGGTAGCACGCGCGTAGCTTTGGAAACCGTGACAGGATTGGTTGTGTGAATTATATGTATATGTGATGTATGCAATATATGATATGATGTATGATGTGCGTTTACACAGGTTTTGGGCAGTGGCCCGTATGGTTAGTTTCTTATGATTTGGGCTGAGTCCCTTATGGATTTGGGCCGTGGCCCATGTACTTGATTTCATTATGGTTTTCTGGATAAATGGTTTTCAAATGCATGCATGCTTTTTAGAAAAGGGTACAAATGTCTTCTCGTTAAAATGTTTTTATAAACTCTTGTTTTGTCCACTCACAGCTTTTAATGTTTTGACTGCTCTTCATGTTGACAACGGATGTGAACTGTAGCAGAGACCGAGATATCACATGCCTCCTCCGGATCCTTATGTACTCTGATAGCCCGGGTGACAGGACCCGTCCCAACTGGACGTCAAAAACCGTACCCGGTCCTGCTCCCGTCTGACAAGTCAACTGAAAGTCCGAAACTACCCTTCAGTACCTGCCAGACAAGGGAATTTTTGCGCCTGTGCCCGCACATACCTCCACATCTGGAATAGCCTCGATCAACGCGCCACGACCTGAAGGGTTAACAAAACAGAAAAGGTGTGAGTGGACAAAAATGACCTCTTATAAAAACATTTATCAAAATGCATTCTTACCCTCCAGTTTTCACAAACTTGCATGCATATCGTAAAACATGAGTAATAGTATGAAATCATTCAAGTATGAACAGTGGACCGATAAAATCAAAACATATTTCCTCATGGTCCACAAAAATTCATGTTCACCAAATCAGTTTAACATCTCAAAAAGTTCACAGTTTCTTTAAATCATTTTAACCGCTAAACCACGGTTTCCTCAAAATCATTTTCCATAATCCACGGGACTTATTTCCATATCCTGTTGCTTAGAGTCACGTTTATCCCTGCAACGCGTGCATATCAATAGGCTCAAGGACCGCTCAAAATCCGAGCATCCGCTGCTGTGAACACATCATCAGTCAGCAATCCGTCGCTGGGAAAAACCCTCACCAGCCGACGATCCGGATCTCGTGAACACATCACTTACCGATCCATATAATCCAGCACATCTGATCTGAGTCAAGCCTCCCCTGGGCTGCAAGACAAAGATCGTGCTACGTGACCTCTTCGGGGTAAACACTTCCATCCCGAAGGCGAGCGTTATCTCCAGGGTGCACTCCGGGGAAAAACATATTTTCCACCCGGAAGCCCTAATTATCCGCAACATATCATCATCACAAAAACCAGTGAAAAACAGTTGCATTTAAATCAAAATCATTTTCAATACAGGGTCTCAGCCCCAAGTCCCTATTTACTTTATAAATCCGAAAATCATCAATATCATCATGTCATCACATGGAAATACAATTCCAACCAAAATCACAATTCCATTGGGTCTCAAGCCCAAAATATCAATATCACGTAAATCCGTGCAACCGTAAACCCGAGTTGCCACGATCACGTAAATCCATGAAATCAATCACTGACTCATAATCCGAGTCCAAATATCATTTTCAACTTCCTGACTCATAACCCGAGTTAAAACATCATTTTCAATCCGGGCTTAGCCCAAAACATCATTTGCACGTTCCTCGTAAAACGTGCCCGAAAGACTGATTAAAATAATCACAAAATCACGAGGATACCAAAAATAATCAAATTCATCAATTTCACATGTAACTCCAATTCCGAGTCAAAATCATTATTTACTTGGGTTCTCACGCCCACAATATCATTTTTAACCAATTTCATGATTTCTCGAAAATCGTGCCAGATTATAATAATATAATAATCACAAACCTGAGAAATCACCGAATTGAAATACCAATCATGCCAAAGCATACCAAATCATATAATAAAGCATTTTAAATCATATTTGCATGCATCACAGTTAGAAAACCAAAAGTCCACTCACACACACCGTTCAAAACGGTTCGTTTCCGAGCTGCACGTTTTTCCGTAAAATCTGGAAATCACAACTCCTGCCCAAAATCATTATAGAGGTTTACTAACATCTCAAAATACATCATATAATTTTCCCCAATTTTTTCCGAAATTTAAATACGTATTTTAAACGTAAAACAAAACTTCGGATACGCGGAACATTATCGAAACAATATCCGATTTCATCGAAATAAACGTCAAAATGTTCGTTACACTGAGAGGATCAAAAGTCATGTTGACCTCACCTTGAGACTAGGCCGGACGCGCCCTCACGCGCCGCCGTGAATGGCTGCGCGTGAAACCCACGCGCCAGCTACAGTGCTGTCGTCTCAACCCGTTTATCTGGTAAACGGGTCCTTTAACCCGCGACACGATCCGGTTCCAATCCTGTCAATTCGACATTAATTCCTTCAATTAAACATTCATACAGCTTCGTTACAAGTCTAATTAGAGGTCTGTAATAACAATTACACGATTACATACTCTAAACCTCACGATTCGATGATGAACACCAAGAACACCCGTCCATTGTTCATCCCTCGAACCCCATCAATTTCGATCGATATCCCTAAATTGATTCAACCAGAAGCTTCCATGGACTCAGTAAAACCTTTCCCCCCAACTCAATTGCATCAATCCATTGCTCAAACTTCACGACTCAAACTCGATAGCCGTCACTGTGCAACCATGGAAGTCTGCCAATCTCAACCGTTTTCTTTCAATTGATCCTTCCAGAAGCATCGTGGGATCCTCAGGAAGATAATTCCCAGCTCAATTTCATCCATCGAAGCCTCCAATTCCTCGACTCAATCTCGAATTTCCTCCTCTGTCACCAAGTGTGTTCAGAGCCAAAACGTTGCCAATTCTTCATGTTTTCGATGTGGATCGACTCGTACTGATCTCAGGAAGCTAACTCGAGCTTCAATTCCACTCCTCACGGCTCAATTCGCAACAATTGAATTTTCCCCCCAAAATTTCTAAAATTCGAAACCCAGAATTCCTCACACTCACAACCCCTCGTGTTTCCCTTGTTAGTCCAGTCATTCCAACTCTCTATTTTCTCACAAAAACGGCAGAGAAAGGGAGCCAATTCTCCCAGTTCAATCCCTCCCCAAAATGTGCACGGTTTGAAGAAATTTCAAAGAAAATAAAGGAAAATGGTGGAGAATATGATGATTAGGGGTGATGATGGTGTTGGGAGGGAAACATGGAGCTGGAAACAAGGGATGGGTGACACTTGTCACTCATCCGGATGTGCACAGTCACCGGGTACTGTTCACATTAAAATATTATTTTAATCCCGGTTCGTTCGGTTAATCGAGCCCGATTCCGTGACCATAACTTCGTCGTCGAATCTCCGATTTCGGCATGCCGCCTGTCGTTGGATTCGTATCGACGAGACCTACGTAACGGTCCTTGGCCCTCGTCCATCGGACCTCCCGATCAAAAAGTCAACATTTGGCCCCTAATATGCCAAATTACCAAAATACCCCTCAACTTCCGAACATCATAACTTTCACCTCGAATGTCGGAATCGAACGTGCCACCTGTCTATGAACTCGTGACGTCCCGAACTACGTCACAGTCATCGGCCAAAGTCCATTTGACCGCCCGAACTAAAAGTCAACATTTTGCCCACGCTAGGGGCAAAACGGTCATTTTGCACGTTTTGTCCGATTTCCTTCAACCAATCCCCGATTAGTCATTCTAAATCATAATTAGTTAATATTCAATCCCGATATTCGGGACGGGTCATTACAACCTTCCCTCCTTAAAGAATTTCGTCCCCGAAATTCCAACTATCCGTATTCCACAACTACCTCGTGGAAAACAAATGGTCTCACATCACGTGTACACCTGTACACCCACTAGCCAATGCAGAACTCGTCTGCACTCAGACGTCACATCGCAGATGCACGTCGTACTGACTACACTCGACCACCTCGAATGAAATTGATTACCAGAAATTGGCAATGTCACCATTAAGCTGACTCTTTCAGCTTGACGGCCCCACATACTTACAAATGTGTCCCGATCCTCGCTCTCATAGAGAGTCACCAAAACTCACTAGTCAGTCCAAGCCGACACCACAAGCCATACTGTCACCACCAAGCTTTACCACCCTAGTAAAGCGCCAATCAGTAACAAATCAGTGACAACACATCATACTACAACGTCCGTCAATGTAGCATAAGATCATCAACATGATCTCCCCTCACAGGGCAAACTCAATCCTGCGACAAATACCTACAGCAGTAACCACAACTGTCACCCCCTCAGCGATCCCAGATGCTGGTAAGGTCACGACAAGGTAACATCTCGCCGCAAAGAAACTTGCGGTCACACCAACCACCAACTCACTCATCCTGAGTATACGCATACCGTCATCACACTCAATCAGACGGTGCATTTGGAACACGTTGAACACAAGCCAAGCAGTAATCACACAACTCAACACTAGAGTTATACTTGCCAACCTTGGCTAAGAGCACCTGCTCAAACAATCACTGAAATAGTCAGAATCACTCTGCCCAGTGCATCGTGTTCAATGTCCAGTTCACGTTCACAACCACAACCAATGGTATTAGAACTAAGCCAAACACCAACACGTTTATCGACACGACACTGGTACATCCCATGTACCGTCACTAGGTATCAAGTACCCTCGTCCATACGATACAATACATCGCACACCAAGCAAGATCCTACAGCTGGACCTTAGTACTCGACCCATAGACCAATATGGTCGATCCCAAACCAGGTAAGGAAAAAGTAAAAAGCCTGAGGGTTTTGCTAACATCGACAATCCTTGTCCTATGCTACCCAAAAACACCTCGCCAAAAGACAACACTCAAAATGACACATCAACGTGTCCACAGGGAAGAACGCCTAGTTCTCCCGGGATTCACATCAACCCCGGCCACCACAAGTCTGCAAAATATCGTACCCCAAACCATGTACAAGGTACATACATCTATCCCTAGACCAGACCACAACCACCTAGGTCATAGCCAAACACGTTCCAATAATGAAGTCCATTTGCCCAAACCAGCAAGAGACAAATCGAAACTCCACCAATCAGCTAGTTTCAATACCAAATCTGAATCCGCAATTTCGTAAGAAATCCCGAATCCAAATCCATACATCACATTTTTTTTATTCATATCCAAATCTGAATCCGAAATCATTATTCCGTAAGCTAGCATTTGGAATAATCATTCCGCACCCAAATCCAGTATTCCACTTTCAAGTCCTGAATCGAATCCTGAATCGTCACCCAGAAATTCGATTCCAAAACCCGAAATCTGGTTCTCGTCCACTCGGACACACCAAAACTGAACCTATCGGTTACCAGTTCAAGCGAGTAACACATTACATCCGATTGACTGCATAAGGAAGCCAATCCCATCCGTCACAACTCTAAGGCTGACCAAATTCGACCCCGTCGAAAACCTACTCGCTCGAGTAACATACCATAAGGGGCTCCACTTCGAAAAGAAGTTCAGTCCCGTCATTTATGACTCACATACCGACGTAAGAGTGATAAACTCTCACCCAATCTGGATCATCGAAATCATGACCCAGATCCATTACGACGTCAGCCGACCTTGAACATCACGATTCTAGATCGTCACAATGCCCAAAGTCCACGACATCACTAACCCGATCCTCCTAGGATCCACACAGTCAACAACTAGGAACCACAGGGTCTTACACCCTTACTGATTACCTCGTATCTATCCTTGCCATCCCACCTAGGGAAAACCAAGGATGATCCAAAACAATGACACCAATATTCATCCTACGTGGATGCAAACAAAACTCACTGCACTCCCCACGCCAGGTAACCCAACATTGTCTGCCACCAAGCAGAAAATAAGAAATCACCCCTGATGACTTCAGAATACCTAATCCCAATGCGGAAAACCCGCAATCCTCCTCAAACACAACCTCTCACGATTCCGTAGGTCCAACCATGTTGGAACCATTGGACTCGGACACCAACCACGTGTCCCCTTTGGACTGGTTACTGACACATACCCAACTCGACGATGTCACAACCCGACTCGTGACTCATCGTCAGCACCACACCGGCACCCACACCGGCACACAGACAACAGTATCAGTATGAGCACACCGTGTGCAACACTGACAACCCTGGATCTCCGCTCATAACAAGCGACGACCTCGTACCTCTGCTCGAATAGGAGAAACTCTGCCTCCTTCGCACCTAAATACTCTGGGTACAGTCACCCTGACAACTCATGTGAGAAAAAGAAACGTCCCCTGACATCCCCCCGATTCTCAACAACCACTCTCGGTAGTAGTGCCTGCCACAGACTTGTGCAGACCCAACCACCAGACATCACTATCGAGACTCCACATCCAATGGAATCATGTACCCGTACAGTACTCTGTATCCCCACTCTGGGATTCCATCGACACGTACCAACCCCGGCTGTGGATTGCAGCTCCACCACTAAAGCTGACATGATTAGACCTGACACAATCGTCACTCGGTCTCGACTTCGAAAAGTCATTAAGAGTCAAACCACTCGCCAGCACACATTTCCGAACCAAACATCCCACCTTAGGGTTTCGCGATTACTACCTAGGGTTCCTCAAAACCCGACAGCTCCTGAGACTTAAGATATTACCATGACTCATCTCGAGTCCTAACCGAATTCTTGACTCATTCATCTATGCCATCCCTGTCATACCCGGTCACCCAGCAAATTACCGCCGGTGAACCACATTAATACCACATTCCAAACCTAGGAATACCCCAACACACTCTAGACGTTGGGAACTCACATTTCATACAAGGAATTACTGAGAATAATCTCATCCTGGGTCCAACCTACCCAATTGTGCTACCTTCCCAGCCTCTGGATCCAACAAATCCTAGGACCCACAAGAATACCGATTCGACAATTAGTAAGCCGTAGCTACACAAATTAATATCTGACCCACAAACCAAGGTCAATTACATTCCGAGATTAATCACAAGGTCTCAAATATCCTAATATACCCATCTCACTACCAAGTCACGCACGAGGCTCACGTTCTGGAGGTATGGCATGGCAACAGCATCAGCAACCTAGTGCTCTGATACCAACTTGACAGGACCCGTCCCAACTGGACGTCAAAAACCGTACCCGGTCCTGCTCCCGTCTGACAAGTCAACTGAAAGTCCGAAACTACCCTTCAGTACCTGCCAGACAAGGGAATTTTTGCGCCTGTGCCCGCACATACCTCCACCTCTGGAATAGACTCGATCAACGCGCCACAACCTGAAGGGTTAACAAAACAGAAAAGGTGTGAGTGGACAAAAATGACCTCTTATAAAAACATTTATCAAAATGCATTCTTACCCTCCAGTTTTCACAAACTTGCATGCATATCGTAAAACATGAGTAATAGTATGAAATCATTCAAGTATGAACAGTGGACCGATAAAATCAAAACATATTTCCTCATGGTCCACAAAAACTCATGTTCACCAAATCAGTTTAACATCTCAAAAAGTTCACAGTTTCTTTAAATCATTTTAACCGCTAAACCACGGTTTCCTCAAAATCATTTTCCATAATCCACGGGACTTATTTCCATATCCTGTTGCTTAGAGTCACGTTTATCCCTGCAACGCGTGCATATCAATAGGCTCAAGGACCGCTCAAAATCCGAGCATCCGCTGCTGTGAACACATCATCAGTCAGCAATCCGTCGCTGGGAAAAACCCTCACCAGCCGACGATCCGGATCTCGTGAACACATCACTTACCGATCCATATAATCCAGCACATCTGATCTGAGTCAAGCCTCCCCTGGGCTGCAAGACAAAGATCGTGCTACGTGACCTCTTCGGGGTAAACACTTCCATCCCGAAGGCGAGCGTTATCTCCAGGGTGCACTCCGGGGAAAAACATATTTTCCACCCGAAAGCCCTAATTATCCGCAACATATCATTATCACAAAAACCAGTGAAAAACAGTTGCATTTAAATCAAAATCATTTTCAATACAGGGTCTCAGCCCCAAGTCCCGATTTACTTTATAAATCCGAAAATCATCAATATCATCATGTCATCACATGGAAATACAATTCCAACCAAAATCACAATTCCATTGGGTCTCAAGCCCAAAATATCAATATCACGTAAATCCGTGCAACCGTAAACCCGAGTTGCCACGATCGCGTAAATCCATGAAATCAATCACTGACTCATAATCCGAGTCCAAATATCATTTTCAACTACTTGACTCATAACCCGAGTCAAAACATCATTTTCAATCCGGGCTTAGCCCAAAACATCATTTGCACGTTCCTCGTAAAACGTGCCCGAAAGACTGATTAAAATAATCACAAAATCACGAGGATACCAAAAATTATCAAATTCATCAATTTCACATGTAACTCCAATTCCGAGTCAAAATCATTATTTACTTGGGTTCTCACGCCCACAATATCATTTTTAACCAATTTCATGATTTCTCGAAAATCGTGCCAGATTATAATAATATAATAATCACAAAACTGAGAAATCACCGAATTGAAATACCAATCATGCCAAAGCATACCAAATCATATAATAAAGCATTTTAAATCATATATGCATGCATCACAGTTAGAAAACCAAAAGTCCACTCACACACACCGTTCAAACCGGTTCGTTTCCGAGCTGCACGTTTTTCCGTAAAATCTGGAAATCACAACTCCTGCCCAAAATTATTATAGAGGGTTACTAACATCTCAAAATACATCATATAATTTTCCCCAAATTTTTCCGGAATTTAAATACGTATTTTAAACGTAAAACAAAACTTCGGATACGCAGAACATTATCGAAACAATATCCGATTTCATCGAAATCAACGTCAAAATGTTCGTTACACTGAGAGGATCAAAAGTCATGTTGACCTCACCTTGAGACTAGGCTGGACGCGCCCTCACGCGCCGCCGTGAGTGGCTGCGCGTGAAACCCACGCGCCAGCTACAGTGCTGTCGTCTCAACCCGTTTATCTGGTAAACGGGTCCTTTAACCCGCGACACGATCCGGTTCCAATCCTGTCAATTCGACATTAATTCCTTCAATTAAAAATTCATACAGCTTCGTTACAAGTCTAATTAGAGGTCTGTAATAACAATTACACGATTACATACTCTAAACCTCACGATTCGATGATGAACACCAAGAACACCCGTCCATTGTTCATCCCTCGAACCCCATCAATTTCGATCGATATCCCTAAATTGATTCAACCAGAAGCTTCCATGGACTCAGTAAAACCTTTCCCCCAACTCAATTGCATCAATCCATTGCTCAAACTTCACGACTCAAACTCGATAGCCGTCACTGTGCAACCATGGAAGTCTGCCAATCTCAACCGTTTTCTTTCAATTGATCCTTCCAGAAGCATCGTGGGATCCTCAGGAAGATAATTCCCAGCTCAATTTCATCCATCGAAGCCTCCAATTCCTCGACTCAATCTCGAATTTCCTCCTCTGTCACCAAGTGTGTTCAGAGCCAAAACGTTGCCAATTCTTCATGTTTTCGATGTGGATCGACTCGTACTGATCTCAGGAAGCTAACTCGAGCTTCAATTCCACTCCTCACGGCTCAATTCGCAACAATTGAATTTTCCCCCCAAAATTTCTAAAATTCGAAACCCAGAATTCCTCACACTCACAACCCCTCGTGTTTCCCTTGTTAGTCCAGTCATTCCAACTCTCTATTTTCTCACAAAAACGGCAGAGAAATGGAGCCAATTCTCCCAGTTCAATCCCTTGAAGAAATTTCAAAGAAAATAAAGGAAAATGGTGGAGAACATGATGATTAGGGGTGATGATGGTGTTGGGAGGGAAACATGGAGCTGGAAACAAGGGATGGGTGACACTTGTCACTCATCCGGATGTGCACAGTCACCGGGTACTGTTCACATTAAAATATTATTTTAATCCCGGTTCATTCGGTTAATCGAGCCCGATTCCGTGACCATAACTTCGTCGTCGAATCTCCGATTTCGGCATGCCGCCTGTCGTTGGATTCGTATCGACGAGACCTACGTAACGGTCCTTGGCCCTCGTCCATCGGACCTCCCGATCAAAAAGTCAACATTTGGCCCCTAATATGCCAAATTACCAAAATACCGCTCAACTTCCGAACATCATAACTTTCACCTCGAATGTCGGAATCGAACGTGTCACCTGTCTATGAACTCGTGACGTCCCGAACTACGTCACAGTCATCGGCCAAAGTCCATTTGACCGCCCGAACTAAAAGTCAACATTTTGCCCACGCTAGGGGCAAAACGGTCATTTTGCACGTTTTGTCCGATTTCACTCAACTAATCCCCGATTAGTCATTCTAAATCATAATTAGTTAATATTCAATCCCGATATTCAGGACGGGTCATTACACCGGGAGGGCAAAGGCTGGAAATATCCCTTGTCTGACACTTTGTGTCAGACGGGAGCAGGGTCATCCCGCACTAATCCCGGGGGGGATTGGGATGGGTCCTGTCAATATTGACAACTTGTCTCACAATGCAATTCTTGGAAATGTGGCCCAGTTTATTACATTTGAAACACTTAGGTTTGTTCTTAAGCCAACATTCACCATAATGAAGTTTTCCACAAATTTTGCAGGAGTCTTTAGGATTAGAGGGATTACCAAAAACTGGTTTAGGATTCTCAGCACCCTAATTGTTTTTTACAGTGTTGTAGGTCTTGCCTTTCCACCCCTTATTTCCTTTGAAATTCTGTTTGCCTCTTCCATAGTACTTGTGTGACCTGTCTTGTGCTCCTTGATTCACACTCAATGCAGAGAATGCCTTCTCTGTGTGAGTCTCTGAATGCATTTCCAGCCTCTGGTCATATGCTCGAATGGATGCTAGCAAAGTTTACACATTGACAGTGTCCAAATCCTTAGTTTCTTCAAGGATTGACACAATGAGATCGTAGACTTTAGTGAGACTGATTAGGATCTTCTGCACCATTCTCCTTTTTGTCACTTCTTCACCATATGATCTCATTTGATCAACAATGGTGTACAGTCTAGATGTATAAACTGAGAGAGACTCATCATCTCTCATTCTCACATATTCAAAATCCTTCCTGAGAGCTTGAAGTTTTACTGCCCTCACCTTCTCATCTCCTCTGTATTCCCTTTTCAGCAGATCCCAAGTTGACTTTGCACTTTGTTCATTGGAGATTCTTGAGAACATGGAGTCCACCACAGCAGTTTGGATCATTCTAAGAGCACGAGCATCCCTTATATAATCTGCTCGAGTTGGGCTTGCAGCTTCTGGAGGTCTTGCAACTCCAGGATCTGCAAATTCAGATGCAGATGCAGCAGCAACAGGTATGTCTTCATTCAATCCCTTCTCCACATACTCCCATAGATCATTAGCTCTCAGAATTGTGCGCATTTTGATGCTCCAAAAATCATAATTAGAGCCAACAAAGATTGGAACACGTAGATCCCCACCAGCAGCAGCCATGACTAGCTTGTTAGCTAAGTTTACAATGTAATGTAAACTTCACACTACTTAACGCCCAAGTAAATCAGATCGATTCACTGCTCTGATACCATCTTAGCTTTTTGAATCAGGACAACTAACACGTTTTCCTTCTCGGTTTTGCAGGGGAGCCAATGGAACAGTACACAGTGTGCTGGTTCAAAGAAGTTGCTTGAGGTAATGATCCGTTTCTTTTACTCTGAACTGTTTGGGATTAGTTTTAGGGTGTAGGGTGTAAATAGGATGAAGATTGATGGATTGTGATGATTTTTGTGGGGAAGAAGATTGGATTGCAATATGATGCACACCAACTGTTTGTAAAAATGCTCATGAGCTGTTTTTCTCTTGTTTTCTGCACACTGCTTGCTTCTCTGGTTTTTCCTCAACAAAAACATACATCCCACACACTAGCCGTGCATTACAATGATTTAACAGTTACAAACATGATGTCACTATGATGACATTCATCCAATAGGAATTTAGACTAGGCTAGGACCAATTAGAAGATGACACTTGTTCATCTTGCTCCTCAAGTAAATGAATCAGCTGTAAAGCAGATTCCCACACTCCCTTGTTTGCGGGCTACTCATGTGGTGTAATAATCTGCTGTAAAGCAGATTCCCACACTCCCTTGTGTGCCACCCCACTCAAGTGATGTAATTTGCTGCATCCTCACACTTAGTGCAATTAGTTGATTGCTTAGGAACTAACACTTTTAGCCCATTGATAAACACAGAAGCTATGACATCTGATGTTATTGCTCCCTCACCGTGGAAAATTTTTGGTTGTCGGAATGGTAAGAATCTATGTTCCATTTCTGCATTCTAAGTGACAGTAGTGAATATTATTGAAACTCGGAGATGGTTACAGGCACCCGCAAGCTCAGGTAAGGTTCTCACTCAACCAAAAACAACTTGCACACACTAGCTGAATGAGAATTGTATCGGGATTAGCTCGTGACTAGAATAGGATGATTTTGATTGTTTGTTTTACTGTTTTATTGATCAATGAAAGAAGATGATGATGATTGAATGGTGAATGCGATCACTCCTCACTGATACACACCACCTGTTTGCTAAAATGCCCTCACACAGTTTTAGCCTTGAATTCACTCTGAATCTTCTATGTGTTTTCATTCAATTGATTGTAGTAGTATTCATGCAATTCGCAGTAATTCTTCACCATTCGGTGTCCCACAAGAAATGTCCACCAAAAAAAGGCTACGTCCGTGCTTGCCTTAAAAGTAATGTATGCTTTGAGCTTGAGATACTAATTGACTTACTTGCATATATGTTTTGGTATGCGAAAAAGGTGTTCTATATACAATTATATATACTCAATTGTGTATAAAAATGCAGGTGGAGGATACGTTGTAACTCCTGTGAACCATGGGAAACAATCACTTGTCAAACACATGCTTGCAATTGATTGGAAATATTGGAAATTATATCCGCGTCCATCATCTGCCAGAACCATCACAATCCGTATGCTTGAGAGAGTTGCTGGTAGGTACCCTTCCATTACTTCATTTCTTAGTCCTCATATTTTTGCCCCCTTAATTACTTTTTTCTGGGTTGTCAAATTAATTCTGGTTCATTTGTAATTTGCAGCGTTAAGAGAGCTGTTCGGATCCAAAACTGGAAATCATTCCCCTGAGTTCTCATCCGGGGACTTGACAGGAGATATCAGGTTAGCTCAAAATGGAAGGCAGAATAATATTAAGGCTGAAGTTGAACATCCTGGAGAAGTCAGAAAGATAGAGGAGAAAGTTGATGTGGAAGATGAGGTGGACAAAGCAGAAGCCCGTGCAAGTCTAAAGGGGCTTCATGATCCTGCAGACGAGTTCTTTGATGTTCCTGAACCAACAGAATATGACCAATTTGAGCACTGAGTGGCCTTCTGACTCAAGCATGGAACAGCGCCCCACGGTACTCTACCAATTGAACAAGTTCATTCATTATTTTGTGATTATATCCTCAACGCTTTGGATATCTGCAGAATGTGCAACAGCCTCGATTGTCATCAGCAGCTGCTATTGTGAAAAGATTGAATGAACTTCGAGGTGAGTTTGTTTCACCGGCATATATGTATAAGCTGCTATGTGTGGATGCATGGGATGGGATGTGTAGTTCTAACTTTCTTCTAATGATAAGATTTTGTATAATTTTGTCACATTAAATACAGTTCAGAAGAAGGGTTATACGGACTTACAAGGGACGTGTAGGGAAGACGGCGCATGCTCCTTTTGGGGCAACTCTTCAAAAGGATCCAAGTTGTGCTTTACCATGTACCTGGGGATCAACCGATCCTTCTTCATTTTTAATACGTGGCCCAAATTATTTAAGAGATCGTCAGAAGGTAATTTAAAAATTTTCCGCTTGTACCTAATTTTGAGAAGAAACTAGCCAAAGAATTTGAAATACAAGTAGACTAGAGGAAAGTTGATAGATTTTGATTGCAAACCGGCATTTACTCTCTGCGATGGGTTTATTGGTGCTTCTCCTGTACAATGCTTATATATTATTTAAAACAATAATGTCTGAGAAGTCAGTTCAGTTTCTTACATGACGGTTTACAGGGGAAGCATAAGTAACCCATTCAGAACTACTGTTTGTGCGTGGGGCTGATCAAAGTAGTGTGACTTGTAACGCAAGATAAGACATTTTAAGCCATGAAAAAAGCCGAATTTACACTGTTACATGAAGTTAATAGCAAAACAGATACAGAGCAGGATTCTTAAAGCATAGTTTGACCGCAAAAAAACCTAATTGATTGTCTTAGAAATGGTAGATGGAACTCTCCGTTGGAACATCTCCTGAAATATTGCTCCAATACTTTGCTTCTTTCAGTTTTTGAAAGCGAGTTTGGTGTTTGATTTCCCTAATATGTGAACTGAGTAATTTTGTTTGCACCAGATCAAGGCGAAAAGCACCTTGATGCATCTGATTGGTGTAGATTGGCTAAGATCTGACAAGCGAGAAGACGATCTTGGCAGCCGTCATGGTGGTATTGTTCAGGTTTGATCTATCATCCCTTGTATTCTTTTTCGTTTGAAAAATGAATTAATGTGGAGAAAATCTTAATTGTACAAGCTATTGGATGAATGGGATGCAGAAGTATGCAGAACGAGGTGCATCAGAATTTTTCTTTATCGTTAACATACAGGTAAGTTGGATTCAAATCATACTGATATCATCGTTAAGGGATTGATGAATGAGTTTACAAATGAACTGATCAAGTTCCTGGAACAACCCTGTATAATTTGACGCTTTATTACATGACGAAAACTCCTCTGGAGGAAACTCCTTTGCTACACAACTTTGTCAATGGAGATGATACCTATAGGAACTCCAGATTCAAGCCAATACCATACATTTCCAAGGTCGGTAGAAAATGAATCAACTCAAGAAGTCGGATATTGTGTATACTCATTACAACCTTGTTCAATTTGTTTTCTTAATTTGGGGTCATGGATCGTCAAGCAGAGTGTTGGAAAGAAAGCCTGCTTGGTAGGTCAAGCGCTTGAAGTGCATTATTCTCGTGGGAAGAACTATATTGAGGCAAGTTTCCAAATCCTTTCTAGTGTTGAGTGATAGTTGCAGATATTGTTGGCATGGAAGCTGCACCTGGATCGGGTTTGATCAAGCTGCAATGCAGCTGATCAAACACTCAAATAGAATCATGCCACCTATATTAAAATATGTTAGTGTTAGCACTTGTGTGAGGCGTGTGAGTGTGTGTCTTAGTGAGCAGGAAATCATGTAGTGTGTGTGTGTGTGTGTGTGTGATGATGTCATTCCTCTCTAACAGAATTGTACAGAGGAGAATGTATGAAATGATTGAAAAATCATCATAGAATGACTAAGGGACGTGTATGACTCTCTCTAAATGGTGAGAGCATAAGAAAATCAGAAAAACTGTTCTTATTGGTATTTTGTCAAGCATCTTGTGTGCATCAATGAAACAGTAAACTTCTTAGTTCATTTTTCTTGATCGATCAATCCATTTTTCTCATTCTTCTCATTTCCTAAAATCTAGAGTGCTGATCACTCATCTCAAATCCTAATCTATCCTAACCACAAGGTTTCCAGCTAAGAGTGAAAGGAAGAAGTTGGTACCTCAATCAAGAAGCTCCTCTGAAATCGGACCTAAACCTTCATTGATCTTCGATCTTCAGGTCCTGAAATCCAACAGATATATGATTGTTTTGGTTGGTTTAATTAAGAAATGAATGTACATGGTACATTATCTATGATATCAACTTGGAATCGATGTCGAGTCTTCTACAGTGGCAAGAGGGGTGGTAAATCTTGTTCTTGGTTACCTCAACAATTTGGTCATAGAAATGGCATTCCTGATACAGGTAAACAAGTTCAATTCACTAGTTGAAAAGAAGACGAAAATGTTGAATTGAAGAACCCTAAACCATAAATAACTAAGAAATTGAATGTTTTGTAGGCCAAAACAGAAGAGGAACTTCTGGAAACCCTACTTGGAACATGTAGGATTAACCATTTTGGACGCATCGAAATCGGTCGTCGTAAAACAATAGATAGGCTGATGATGACCGTCCCTGGTCCCAAATATGAACACGAGTCCAAGAGAGATGCACCATGTTCTTGAAAATTCTAACTGTTCATGTAACGACCCATCCCGAATTCCAGGATTAGATTAGTGGGGTTAATCCGTGATTAGTAGGGCGAAATCGGACGAACGATGCAAAATGACCGTTTTGCCCTAAGCGTGGGCAAAACGTTGACTTTTCATTAGGGCTGTCAAATGGACTTTGACCGATAACCGTGACGTATTTCGTGACGTCACGAGTTCATAGACAGGTGGCACGTTTAATTCCGACGTTCGAGGAAGAAGTTATGACGTTCGGAAGTTTATGGGCATTTTGGTAATTTTGGTTAAAAGGGGGCAAATGTTGACTTTTTGACCAGGAGGTCTGATGGCCAAGGTCCGAAGACCGTTACGTAGATCGGGATGATACGAATCCGTAGACAGGCGGCACGTCAAATTCGGACGTTCGACGACGAATTTACGGTTCACAGAAGTTTAAGGGTACTATTGCACGAATTACGAAATAACTTCACTTTTGTACTCTAGTGGGCCCAGATATATTATGGAGGTCCAATGGATGAGTGACACTTGTCACGCATCCACAGGCCACCCAAATTGTATTCATGCATCTTCCCCGTGCATCTTCATTTCTTCATTCAAACACAACCCACCCGATCTCACCATTTTCTCTCATTTGTGCAACCCAAACCAATCCAACCCTTACCCTATGATCATGACAGAGAGGCCAGGGAGTGATGAGAGGACTGAGGAGCTTGAAGGATGGCCTAAACCACCGTCCACGGCGGCGAGAGAAGGAGAAACTCGAGAGGTACTCGGTTTCACCATTTTCCTTTTTATTTTAATTTCGCACGTTAAGGTTGATTCTAGGTGATTAGAATGAGACTAGGGGGTTATTAGGAACCTAATAAGATGATTTTGAGGATGGTTTGATGGCTGTGAAGCCTAGGAACGGAAATGGAATTTTGGACCGAAAAAAAGGATAATCGGTTCAATGGTTTTATAGGTTTTTGGATGTTCTAATTAATATATTTAGATTCATATGGATGTTAGGAAAATTATAGGATGAATTAGGGTTGGAATCAGACCAAAACAAAGGGAGAAAACCGTCGAACCAGTCACGCCGGTCCGATTCGGGTCAGACCAGGTGGACCGGCCGGTTCACCTAAGGAAGGAGAAAACTGTAGCTGGCGCATGAGGCCCACGCGCAGGCAACTCTTGGGGCGAATATGGGCACGTGGCCCCTCCTTTGGGGAAGTGTTCAACATACGAAATCATCTATTCGATGTAACGAACATTTTGTGACTGGTTTCGTTTTGATAGGTTTCAGGGTGTCCGAAGGTTTAGGATCGACTTTAAAAATAGTTAGAAAATCGGGAAAATTATGGCACTTCAATGAGAGGTTAATGAGGCTATTAGTAACCCTCTAAATGAATTTGGACAGGTGTGGGAGTCCCGGTGACGGTGATTGGCTCATGAGAGCCATATGGCACGCAAATTGAGGCAGCAGCTCGGACGGTCTGTGAGTGGACCTTGGTTTTCTAAATTGGTGCATGCATAAATGTTTATTATATGTTTTATTACATGTTTGATGATGCCATGGGTGCATTTATATGTGGTTACGTATAAGCACGTATTTTGAGGTTTCGGCCTTATACGGTGCTTATACGGGTCTGTATTTTCTTATTGGTTTTAATGAGTTGGATTTGGATTTTAAAAGGATAAACTCGGGTATGAGACCCATTTGGTTTTGTCTCGGGCATATGACCTCAGATATCGGGCACGGTGCCCAGTTGATGTCATATGTTCAGGCACGAAACCCAAGTTACTTTACGGTTTTGATTTCAGGTCAGGGAACCTTAAATGGATTTCCAGGTTCATGACGGTTTATGGGAACCGGCATGCACCCTTGTTATGGTATCGTGGTTCATGACGGGTTATGGGAACCGGCATGAACTCTAGTTATGTTATTATGGTACATGACGGTTTATAGGAACCGGCATGAACCCTGGTTATGTTATTATGGTACATGACGGTTTATGGGAACCGGGCATGAAGGATGTTATATATATATATATATATATATATGAATAGAATGAATATTATGGATCATGACGGTTCAGGGGAACCGGGCATGGATATTTGTGTTATGTATATATATGTTCATATACCTTCCTTTACTTCTATTATCTCCTCCGGGGAGGGTCGTTGGTCTGGGTGGACCCCGGAGTAGTCACGGAGCACCGACTGAGTGGAGTCACCCCCCAGTTGGGTTTGTTACTCTCAGGAAGGCTATGGTTACTATATCCTCGGGTAGGATCAGTGGTCTGCGGACATTGACCTTGACTTTTAGAAGACTCGGATTGAGACCCGGGTAGCACGCGCGTAGCTTTGGAAACCGTGACAGGATTGGTTGTGTGAATTATATGTATATATATGGATTATGATATGTGATGTGTGGTTACAAAGGATTTGAGCGGTGGCTCGTGTACTTGGTTTCATGATGGTTTTGGGCTGAGTCCTGTATGGTTTTGGGCAGTGGCCCGTATGGTTGAATCTATATGATTCTTTGATATGTGGTGTGCACAGGCGTGCACATGATTTGAGAAGTGACTCATGTATTTGGTTTCAGTATGGTTATGGTTTTGGGCTAAGTCCCTTATTGGTTTCTTATGGATTTGGGCAGTGGCCCGTATATTTGATTTGATTATGGTTTTGGGCTTAGTTCCCACAGATGGTTCCATTTGGTTAAATGGTTTTCGAATGCATGCATGCTTTTTAGTGAAGGGTACAAATGACTTTATGGAAATGTTTTTATAAACTTTTGTTTTGTCCACTCACAGCTTTTAATGTTTTGACTGCCCTTGAAGTTGACAGCGGATGTGGACTGTAGCAGAGACCGAGATATCACATACCTTCTCCGGATCCTGGCATACTGTGATAGCTCGGGAGGGCAAAAGTCGGAAATATCTCTTGTCTGACACTTCGTGTCAGATGGGAGCAGGGTCATCCCGCGTTAATCCCGGGGGGATTGGGATGGGTCCTGTCAATTCACTTTAGTCATTCTTTTCCATCCAGTCAATGAATTTTTTTCTTTTGGGAGGACCAATTGTGTAGAGCTGGTTGGTATTTTTGATTCATTGTGGATTTTTGTTCAATTTGTCGTCGGAATTGGATTATTTGTAGGATACATAGACACATAATGACATAATCACCATATAAATCAGATTCACACCCAAAAAAAATCTAATAAAATTACTGTGTAAGTTTGTAAAGTTAAATTTGTTACTAGGCTGAAGCCTGAGCTCCAGTGCCTGTCCAAACATACGGAGGTCTAGGGAAAAATTAAAAAATGGACCCTCAATTTATACATTTAATTATTTAAAATAGAAATTTTTACAAATTGATTATATTATTTTTATATTATGAGGCCTCATTAAAACCTTTGTTAGGAGAAAACCCATTGGGAAAAAAATCTCAAACAAAGGAAAAAGAGTACCTCATATTTTTAACACTACATTCAGTTTTTTCTAAAAAGAAAAGCAACAACTCCTATACTCTACATAACCTCCTTGAGACAACTAAAACCATCATTTCTAAACAGAGGTAACATAATAGCAATAGGCTGCTCAAACCAGCAAGGTTCTATCATTTCATACAACTACAATCTTCCATATTTAATACAAGAATAGTTTTCAATTAAGAGCTCCACCATTTAACCAACATCATGTTCCTGCAAAAATAAAAAGAACAATGAAATCACAAACACATAATTTACCACTTCAAATGTCTTCTTCTTGCACTTTTAGAAGCAAAATCATCAATTATGTTTGTATATTCAATATTTTTCATCATATCATTTTCAATACATAATAATGCTAAACCATTTAGCCTATCTTGAGTCATAGTGGTCCGCAAGTAAGATTTTACCAATTTTAATTTGGAAAAACTTCTCTCTGCAGACGCTACAGTCACAGGTACAGTCAATAATATCCGATAAGCAACCATTACATTTGAAAACATATCTATTGTTTTTACAAACTCTAGAAGTTTAATGGATGTCCATGGTTTATCAGTTTCATATGCTTCTTTTGGTAGCATTATTTGCAATATTTGTAATTCTGAATATAAGTCTCTTGCATCAACATCTGAACCACTGCCATGTTTTAAAACTTCTTCAAGATTCACGCTAAAACTTTTCAATTCATTATCATCTAATAAAATTATTTTTTTAGCATCAAATAAGAATCCAAAAATGGAATAAAAATTACGCATTTGTTCAAACCTATCCCTCAATTCATTAAGAGCAATATCCACTACGACAAGAAAATAGTCAGTTCTAAAAGAATCTTCAGCTAATTGTTCTTCCCTGTCAGTATTAGGAATCTCATCAAAATTCTTTTTCCTTGAAGTTCTTCGTTTTTTTTTTTGGAAATATACTAAAGAAATTTGTTCAGCCTCATTCATGGCAGAAGTATACCCATTATCTCTGTAATTTTCAAAAAATAAAACAAGTCCTTCTAATTGTTTTGTAGCAACATCAAGACACATATTTTCATATTGTAAAGTTTTACTAACTATGTTAATCTTGTTTAATATATCATGCCAAATAACCAAACATAGAATAAATTCAAAACTTGAAAGCTCTCCTTCTGCTAAAGTTCGAGCATCTCTTTTCAATTTTGTATCATCACTAATTTCTACTAGTTTAAATAAAGCTTCCCTGATTTGAGAAGCTTGTGATTTTATTGCTTTCACACTTCGAATGTGACTTTCCCAACTTGTAGTCGACAATGATTTTAGAGTTAAATCATCAACATAATCAAGTAAAACATCTCACCGCTTTGTTGAATTAGAGAACACGGTATATATGCATTGACATGCTCCAAAAAAAGATTCAGCTTTAACACAAGATTTTGCCATATCACAGAGTATTAAATTAAGAGAATGAAAACCACATGGCATGTAAATTGCTCTAGGATTTATATCAAGTAATCTTTTTTGAACACCCAAATTTTTCCCTTTCATGCTAGATCCATTATCATACCCTTGCCCCCTCACATCATCAATATTAAGATCAAGGGATTTTAATACAGCTTGCAATTCATTAAAAATTCCTGCTCCAGATGTATCTTTCACATATGAATACTCTAAAAAAAATACTCATTTATACTTATTGGGGAACTTGAGATATCTACACATCTTATTATCAAAGTCATTTGTTCTTTGTGGCTTGCATCAGGAGTACAATCTAGGATCACTGAAAAGTATTTTGCCTCTTTGATTTTTTTAGTAATTGCTTGTTTAACTTTTGATGATATAGTAGAAATTAATTCATTTTGAATTTTATGGCTAAGATAATGATTATGGATCTTTCTATCCTCAATGAGTTGAAAGTGTGTTTGCATTACTGGATCAACTTCTGCTAACATTTCAAGCAGACCTAGAAAGTTTCCATTAGCATCTTCATAAGGTTTTTCATTTGTTCCACGAAACGCCAAATTATGTGTAGCCAAATACTTCACAACAACTATTATTCTAAGCATAACATCTTACCAATGATGTGTATCCTTCTTGATCAGTTTTTGTAAATCTTTATCAATAGTTAAATTTTTTCCTAATATGTTTTGTAACTCAATCCATGTTTTCAAATTAGTGCAATGTTCGATACTGTATTCATGTTGTTTAAGTTTCTCACCTAGATGTTTCCAATCTCTAATTCCTTCACTCTGCTAACTGTCTTTTAGATTGCATTGTCTTAAACAACTTACAACAAAAAAAAAACTTTATCTAACTCCTTTGAGTACACTAGCCATTTTTCTATCAACAGATTCCCCATTTGGTAAAATTTTAGCATAATAATTTAAGGAAAAATGTCTAGATTTTTTATCATGAGGAAATTTAATATTGTCTTCTCGTATAGGCCCCTTTTCAGCAAGTAAATCCCTCATTTTTGCATCAAGACCATCCCAAACCCTTGGATCAAAAATATTCAAATCAAATCTGGACTGTTGCCATTCAATTTCACTAATTATTTGTTCATCTAAATCAGTAACTTCATTTTCATTCAAATTTTCAAAAATTTCATTCACATCATTATCTTTTTCTAAATCTCCCAAATTAATATCAGGTTCAGCTTGTAAATCTTCCAAATTAATATCAGATTCAGCTTGCAAATAATCCAAATTAATAGCTGGTTCAGTCGATAAATCTTTAGATTCAGCTAAATTTTCAGGAGAATAATTTGTTTTCCTAACAAAATATTTATTCAAATATCCCTTGAGACTTAAAGCAATTTCTTCCTCTTTTTTCGTGTCCAGAGAGATATTTTTTTGGAACCATATTCAATCGTTTTTTTTTTCCAACAAAATCAGAAAATCAATCGCTAGTATATTATATATAACTATCTAACAACCAACTAAGTAACAAGATGTAATTGTCAAGATAAGAACAATAAAAATCTGGAATCTGGGCTTTGCGTGCTCCTGCCTCCTAAATTATCTTTTGTCTTTTGAATCTAAAAGTTACGAAAATACGAATCAATATACAATATTTTGAAATAGATAGAAACTCAGATATTTTGCGAAATAAGTCTGTAAAACACCACAGCATATCAACTACTTGTAAGTGAAATAAAAACACCATTGTCGCGTTTGGCTTAAACATGAATGCAATAGACCCGAAATGTAACAAAACTAGTCTAGCCATTATTGCATTCCTCCAGCCTGCTCAATTTACACCAGAGATTATTATTGAACTTTGGTTTCAAGCATATAAATGTTAAAAGTTCAAGCGAAGTCAATGAAAGCTCTTGTGATGCATACAAATCAATAAAATTTGAATTAAATTTATTATGTGTAAATATGATAACTTGAGCAAAAAATTCATGAAAAAGTAAAATATCTAAGGATCTTTAAGTTTTAAAATGATGAAAGCATTTGTGAAGATAACGAAATGGATGAATGGATTAATGAAAGCATCTGTAAATATGACAACCATGGATGCTAGAAAACCTAAACGTGGTCAGGGATTGAACATAAGAAATGGAAACATAGAGGACGATATTCACGCACCAACAAAATGGTAAAGACAATAAGTAAGATAATTCACAACATCTAAGTGGCGTTAACACTTCTTGCTTATGCAGTGAACGATCACATGAAATCATGTAAACCACATGGCCATAAATGAAGAGATGAAAAGCAAAAGGCAAACGAGAACATGCCACCTACTATAGTTACCTCCAAATTGATGCAGCACAATAGAAGCTGCAACGGTCACATTCAAGGAAGCAGTACCACATCCATACTGCGAAATATACAAAAAGAAGTCACATATCTCCAATTCTTTAGCAGAAAGGCCAGTTCCCTGCAAACAACAAACATAATAATATAGAGGTCAGATCACCTAATGTAGCTTGTTTGCAAATGCATAATGATTGCAAAATGAATTTCAATCTTAACCCAAAATGAAACAAAGAAATCAGATTGTCAACTTGCAGAAGAGAAAACCTCCTCAAATCACCACAAAAATCAAACAATCCAACCAAGAAAATACCAAGAATCCTCTATTGAAAGTTAATACTCGAATGAGATAGATAAAACAATAGAGTTTGCGATCCAAATTTCGCGCTGATCAATGAACACATTTTAGCAAGGTAAAATAAACATTAATCGTAATTGTGAAAGGGTTAAGATTGACAGCTGAATAAGATAAAATTCCTACCGAGAGCAAACCGCATCATAAACATAAATAAATCTCACTCTTCTAGTTAATGCACATCTCCTAAAAATAATGCGTAAATACCAAAAGAAAAATCCTTTCGTCTTCCTCTCTCCATCTCTGACGTCTCTACACCCATCTCCCCTCAATTTTTTCCTAGAAAAAGGATTATCTCTCAGGGTCATGGCCATTATAGGCTGGAATTGTTTTCCTAATTATTCACACCATAATCTAGCTATAAAAAAAAAGAACTAACCCACAACCCATTAAACAACAGCCCTAAAACTAACCCACAATCCATTTCACATGGGTGAAGTATCAGGCATTTGTTTTATGGATTCTTATTTCCTTAATTAGTAATCATTTCACATGTTTCACAAAATATGGATTGAAGAAAATACATTAATTAATAATTTTCAGAACTAGCTTAGCAAAGATCGATATTGAATTACCATTGCAATACTCCAAGATTGGCTCTTGCAAGCGGCACCTCTTGCAAGCGGAAACTGGCAAGGCGGCAAGCGCCCCAACCCACGTTGCCCTTTGATTCTTTGAACCCAATAAGGCACTGACCGTCTGACCACTGAGTTCACTAACTTCACTGAGAAGTGAGAATTGGACAGATTGGTTGCTGAGAAGTGAGAATTGAGAAGAAATGGTAATTAGAATTTGGAGGGTGCAATTATTATTATACTAACCTGGGAAATAGGAAATCGGAGCACTAATTGATTGATGCTTTGGACTCCTTGCCGTTGCCATTATTATGGAAGAAATTCAAGAACACCTCCTTGGTTTCTACAGCCGATAACGTCTCCCAATCAAGAACGCCTCCTAGCCTTCTCTGATTTTTTTTTTAATATATATAGACAATTTTAAAAATTTTGGGCTCTCAATTTATTTCGCCCCCCCCCCCCCCCCCCGGCCGGCTCTGCTAAGCTCAAGCCTCAAGAATGAAGAACAGTGTTTTTGTGATAAACAAAAATTCAAATTAGAAGCGGCTGTCTTTCTCCTTTCTACATTCAACATGCTAATGTTGCAGCGGCTGCTATCAATGTGGCCAGAAACCCAAAGTGCAGCATTTTGCTCATGCATTACGGAGTCCTTGAAAATTGGGCCAAGCTTATAAAGCCTGTAATATACATGGGCCTGTTTTTCGTATGGTGAGTAGGCGATACCTACAGACAAAATCAAAACCACGTAGTAGCTTAGAGCATGTCTAGTAGTAGAGATAAGAGTAAGGAGCTAAAGGCAAGAGCAAGGGGCTAAAGGTAAGATTTAGCCCCTCAAATGACATTGTTTATGTCATTTTGTCCAAGGCCATTTGATGTGTTTCTAATGAGGATAAGGGGCAATAACTCAAATTTTTTGTAATTATATTTTCTTATACAAATGTAGAAATCTTAATTTTTTTATATAATATAATAATAATGTAGACATCTTGTACAAATTTTATTTTATATAAAAAATAAAACAATGTCTAGTAGTAGAGATAAGAGTAAGGAGCTAAAGGCAAGAGCAAGGGGCTAAAGGTAAGATTTAGCCCCTCAAATGACATTGTTCATGTCATTTTGTCCAAGACCATTTGATGTGTTTCTAATGAGGATAAGGGGCAATAACTCGAATTTTTTGTAATTATATTTTCTTATACAAATGTAGAAATCTTAATTTTTTTATATAATATAATAATAATGTAGACATCTTGTACAAATTTTATCTTATATAAAAAATAAAACAATGTAAAAATATTCATTTGATGAACATTATTCTTTAAATGATGTTCATTATCCTTTAAAAAATATTAAATCTTTTTTTTTATGAATTTAGATAAATAAAAAAAACACACAAAACAAATCAAATAACTACTCTTTAAAAAAAGGACACATGTCATCATTTTATTGGCTACATGTGAATATCAGTAGTGGGTTAGGAGCCCAACCGAGGCCAAAGGAGAGGCCAAAATGGCCCCTGGGTTTGCCTTTGGCCCCTCCTTACCAAGGCTTAGAGCTATATCAAGCCTAGCCCAGGCAAAAAGGGTGTCGTTAGACTTGCTCTTAGGGATGATGATTTATTATACGAAAATAAGAAGTAAGTACTTGTAACTCAACTCAAGTTAAAAGTATTTACCAATTTGACTACGTTCAAATCTCCTGCTTTTTAATAAGTAAAATCTCGAATTCTATAATATGGTTGATCAAATTATTTACCATGTTAATCAAACTATTGCCTTCCTAGTGCCACAACTAGCTAGCTAGGGTAGTAATAGGTTGCAAAATGACTTTGTCACTTCAAACCAAATGAAAGAGTTTATAATTTCCACATAAAATCTTTGAATATGCGTGATTATATTAGAAGTACTACTGCCAACAAGTTCTTTGCGACCCTACTACAATCGAACACAAACGAGAGAGCCAAAATATTTTTTTCTGCAAATTCAAATTTGTCATCTATGATTGGAATTTGGAAATGGGCTGTCTTGGTCGAACAATAAGTTACGTGTGTCAATAACATTACCAGTTAATGATATTTTTTCTTTCTCAATTTAAAAAATATCTAATATTAAATTCATATAAATGACGTGACTATTTATATATTATATAATTTATATATATTGAGCATTGAGCTCGTGGTTGACGAAAATCAAATTGAAATTTCACATAATACCATATAGAGAAAAATATATGTGTTAATCTTCTAACCATATTTTGAGTAGTGCCGGTCCAAACATACGGAGACCTAGAGCAAAAATAAAAAATGAGCCCTTAATTTATACATTTAATTATTAAAAATAGAAATTTTTACAAATTGATTATATTATTTTTATATTATGAGGCTTCATTAAAACCTTTGTTAGGAGAAAACCCATTGGGAAAAAAATCTCAAACAAAGGAAAAAGAGTACCTCATATTTTTAACACTACATTCAGTTTTTTTCTAAAAAAAAGCAACAACTCCTATACTCTACATAACCTCACTGAGACACCTAAAACTATCATTTCTAACAGAGGTAACATAATAGCAATAGGCTGCTCAAACCAGCAAGGTTCTATCATTTCATACAACTACAATCTTCCATATTTAATACAAGAATAGTCTTCAATTAAGAGCTCCACCATTTAACCAACATCATGTTCCTGCAAAAATAAAAAGAACAATGAAATTACAAACACATAATTTACCACTTCAAATGTCTTCTTCTTGCACTCTTAGAAGCAAAATCATCAATTATGTTTGTATATTCAATATTTTTCTGCATATCCTTTTCAATACATAATAATGCTAAACCATTTAGCCTATCTTGAGTCATAGTGGTCCGCAAATAAGATTTTACCCCATACAGTCACATGTATAGTCAATAATATCTGATAAGCAACCATTACATTTGAAAACATATCTATTGTTTTTACAAACTTCTACAAACTCTAGAAGATTAATGGATGTCCATGGTTTATCAGTTTCATATGCTTCTTTTGGTAGCCTTCTCTGATTTTTTTTTTTTTAATATATTGACAATTTTAAAAATTTTGGACCCCCAGAGAAAAAAAAACGAATGAACGAGTGCCATAAATTTGTAGGGAACCCAATCCCATGCTTTGAAGGAAAGTGATGCAGTGATAGGTACACTGCCCCCTCTCCCATTGACAGTCGACGATGGCCGCAATATACACTAGGAGTGGCATCAGGCCGGCCACTCCGACCATTTTTACACTCAAACTCAAAATCACCCAAAGCAATATGTCAAAAACACACTGCGTCATTTATAGGAAATTTTAACTGCGTACCTTATTTTTTTTTTGTTTTTTGTTTTCTTCTTATGTTCATTTGAAGATGTAGTTTGATATCATAGATCATATCCTTTTGATCGATCGACCTCTTCAATAAAATCAGAAATAAATGGTTTCTGTTTAATCAAAGCTTATCATAATTAATGCTTGGATTTAAACATATTTAAAAACAGTTGGATAAAATTAAAGGATCATGTGATAATTATTAAATTTTTAATTTTTACGATATATGTTTCAAATATTAATTAATGAGAAATGAAGAAAAATAGAGAGAAAAAAAAAGCGATGAAATAGACGGAAAAATAACAGTAAAGAGATAATGGACGAAATAAAACTAAATTTTTTTATAGACATAATCCTTAAAATTTGACCTAAAAAACCATCTGTTTTCCTCGTCAAGACCAAGTACAATACCACAAGAACACGATAGAGAACCACGTACATATGAAAATGTTGAAATTTTTTTTTTACTAGAACTGTAAATAAATTACAAGGTAGCAATGAATCTATTTACAGGTCTGTTCTCACTGTTAAAAATGATCCAAAAATTCGAATCCCCTCTCGCAGTCTCGCACCATTAATTAATTGAAAGAAGCAAACCAGTTTGATAACTTAATGAAAAAAAATTCCAAACGTTGTCCCCACGTTGCCATCTGATTGAGGCACCCACGTGGCACGTTGCCACAACCAATCGAAGACTAAGCTCTAACTTTCATTTATTTTTTTAAATAAATAAAATATAAAGTATTGGGCGTTTTGAATGAATATACATATCAATTAGTTGTTAATTTTATTAATTAGTTGATAATTTTGTGTAAATTTGCATTCTTACAAAAAGCCTCTGTCTCTCACATGTAAGCATCGCTTTCACGTACTTATTCCAGGCGCTTATAACGCTCTCCGCCAATACTTCAATTATTTTTCACATCACTATCACTCCACCACCCTGCAAAATTCTTATAATTTTAGAGAATTCTAATGTGAAACAGCAAGAGATCGATGCGAGCTCCTATGGACACAGATGATGATGAATACGCTGATTTCAACCAATTTAATTAAATACGGTATGCCATCGATCATGAGTATTCGTATTCTTATTTATTATACAATGAGAAGTTCTAAATCTTAAGTTCAACCCCCATACAAAACAAAAAATTTGAAATTCGACACTAATAAATATGGAGATGTGCTTCTTGCCGAATATATTGAAAATACTGTGTATGTATTCTTATTCTAGTAGCTAGCAGCCACTGGGGTACGACCACCGCATGTGGCTGATTATTCTTGATGATCCAGCTACCGAGGTGCACATATATAAAAAGAATATTATTATTGCATGACAGCATGGTGCAAAGATCTGTCATCTCTCTATACCTGAATTATTGACTATTATTTTACCTCACTATTTCTTACTTATTTGACACACATATATATATATATATATCTAATCTGACAAATTATAATTAAAATGGCCATAACCTGACAAAAAAATGTGGTTTATTTCTTGTTGATCATTAAAATGATTCAGAAGAACATCACACACACACCCCACTCCCTGAGTCCTTGAAGATGAGATGAGATCAATCTAGGAATCTAGGATCGTTTGGGGTTTCTCTGTTCATCAATGGATTTAATCCTCAGGCATGAATTTTGACTCTGTATTTTAGAATTGTATATATGGAGTGGTAATGGGGATGTTGGTATTTCTAAGTACATCTCTTATTTGATTATTCACTATAAAACAATAGGGTGGGTGGTTATAATACAGGACACAATGAGACTGTCCTAAGTTTCTGGAAATATATACATGCTCAAATGCCAACTGATTAGCCTGATTACCCGAATGATTCCCAAAACATGAAATATAGCTAAAGCCGAGGTCAACCGTTTAAGGTGTTACGAGTAAGGCCATGGGCCAGTGAGTATGAATTTAGTAAGGCCGAAAGGGGATGAGTACCTTTGAATGTGATGCAAATGTTGATTCGGCCTAGGTTGAGGCCGATAAGTCATGAGTTAGTACTAATATGCAATGAGTTTGCCTCAAATAAGATAGATCAAAATTATTCATTAAACGTATTGGCGATGTTAGGAATGATTACAAACGTTTGACCAACAGTCTATCACCTTACGGTGCTAGCATTTAGTCTATATATAGTTCTATTTGAGTGATCGACGTTTCATGGATGTGGAAATGTTTTGCCTCTTGAGTTTTGCAAGTTATAGGTTCCTTCTCTGCATACCTTGAATACCTTGTAGGTCCCTCCCAAGTTGGGCAAATGTGTCGTAGACTTTTCCTTAATTGCAAGGCTAATTTTCCTTAAGTAGGTCTCCAACCATGAAGCTTCGGTGATGAACTTGGGAGTCACAGTATTGTGCGACCCATTGTTCTTTAGGTTTGCTGGAAGAGCCGTTCTCTTCGTTCTTCTAGGAGGTCAAGGTTGAGTGTGATATGCTGATTGTTTTGTTAAGAGTCATAAAAGATGACCTAGAACGGTGTCTCTCCTACTTCTACTGATACAACGACCTCAGTGCAAAAGGCAAGGCAAAAAGAGTCTCGTAAGAAGTTTGGCGAGACCAAAGGATATCGTCGATATGTCGAACCATTTGCCTTTGCCCTTATTAAACCTTTCTTCAAGTTGTACTTGATGTTTTTGTTGACAACCTCTACCTATCCATTGGACTGGGGGTGAGATGGAGAGGCGAAGATGACAGGACACGTCCCTAGCTTACAGCAACCCGAACCGATCATGCTCCCATTTAACCACTCAAGTTAGATAAAGAATATTTCAGATCGTATTACCCGCATTCATATTAGACTTAACCAACTTATACTGATCACTTTTACAGATTTACCGCCCACATCCAACCTATTTCCCAGACAAGGCGAAGAATTAACTATTATTATTATTATTATTATTATTATTATTATAGATCAAAATATTATAAGTTATATTGTCCTTGTATTATATCGCTATCAACTCGTATCATATATATACGTATATAACTTGTTATTACCTCATAATTTATTATCATTCAAAGCTTCGGAAGATAACTTTGTCGTCACATTCTTATTACTACAAGTCTAATTCTCATATTATCGCATTCGTGTCAGTATATGACCTTAACCAGATTATTCTTCCACCCAATTCCAAATACAAGTAATATTCATCACACTTCCTTCATAACCTAGAGGAAATTCTAACCAACCATCATCATGAATCTAACAATACATAATTATTTATTCATTCCCGTTTTGTTATCAAACTTTTCTTAATTATATTATCTCAATTTCTTTTTTACGTACAGTAGACTAATATATAAGTCTTTAGCAAAGTAAATTGATTAAAAAATTATAATCACACATCAACACATTATTAAGCATAATATCATGCTCATTGCTCCACCACTCTAACACTCAACAACTCTAAGTATTTTGATTTCCATTCTTAATCATAATATCATGCTCTCGCCGGTCCATTCGAACCGGAGTTGCCGAGAAATGGTCTGGACCGGGTCTGCAAGAGGTTGAAGATGAACAGTTCCCAGCGTCTGGGTTTCACGCTCAGTGCCTTTGGGCGGTGCGTGGGCCTGATTTTCGAGGCACGATCAACATGTGATTTTATCCTTTCGATGTAACAGACATTTTGGCACAAGTTTCGGGTCGATTAGACACCGTTTCAGGATAGTTTTGGGTGTCCGAAGGTGTAGAGTTTATTTTAAATATGTTTAAAAATCCTAGAAAATTGGGGTATTCAATGTTACCCTATTCGAGGTAGTTAGTGACCTTTGAGTATGATCAGGTCTGGAAGTTCCAGAGATGGTGATATAGCCTCGAAAGGCTTATGACACGTATATCGAGGTGGCAACTAGGTAGGTCTGTGAGTGGACATTGATTTCTAAATTGATGGATGCATAACTGTTTTATATGTTTTATATCGATGATTTGAGATGCCTTGAGTGCATATGATTGTGGTATTTATGATTTATGTATTTGCACGTATTTCGATATTTATAGTTTTATGATGTGCTTGTACGTGCTGGTGTTTCTATGATGGTTTAATGGAATGGTTTTGGATTTGGAAATATGGAATCGGACATGAGTCCCATTTGAATTGGAAACTATCGGACTTAAAGTCCATTTGATTTAATGAGATATCGGGCTAGAGGCCCATTTGGTTTACATGATCGGGCTTGAGGCCCAGTTGGTTATGATATCGGGTTTGAGGCCCAATTGATTTATGATATCGGGCATGAGTCCCACAATGGTTTATAAAATGTGATTTCAAGTTCGGAAACCCTAAAATGGAATTTGAATTTGAGAAATTGCATTTGTGGAATTATGACGGTTTTATGGAAAACCTAGTTATAGCCCTTTGAAAAGTTTTGAGATGAATTATGAAATGGTTTTCCATATACCATCCTCATGAGTGGTTGCCCTTTGGACGTCACGTAGTAACCTGGAGTGGTTGGTTGTTTCTTCCAGACGTCTAGTAGTATCCTGAAGTAGTCATGGAGCATTGTTTCCAAAGGGTCATTACACGGAGCGACCGGTCCGTATAGTGACTTAGGAGCAGGATTGCAAGAGGTTAAAACCTCCCCCTAAGGAGGGTCATTGATCTGCAGGTCATTGACCTGGGTGGACCCTAGGGAGACTTGGGATTGAGACCCCGGGTAGCACGCGTAGCTTTGGAACCGTGACAGTATTGACTGTGATATCTGGGATGTAGGCATCAGGGATGTCTATGATTGATTTTGGGATGAGTTCCCACAAGATTGGTTTTGGGCTGAGTTTCCTTATATTTGTTTTTGGGCTGAGTTCCCTTATACTTTGGTTTACGGTTTTGGGCTAAGGCCCTAAAGATTTAATTAATGAGAAATGATTTGATTGCTGGTTTTCGAATGCATGTATGCTTTTTAGTGAAGGGAATAAATACATTTTTATGAAATGAGTTTTTATTAAATTATTTGTTTCGTCCACTCATAGCTTCCACTGGTTTTAATGCCCTTTAGGGGTATCACGAATGCGGGCTGTAGTAGAGACTGAGACATCACTCCCCTCTACTGATCCTAGCACACTCTGGAAGCCATGAATGGGACGAGGTTTTACATTATCCCTTGTCTGACACTTTGTGTCAGACGAGAGCATGGCACATCCCATGTTAATCCCGGGGGGATTGGGATGGGTCGTGTCACCTTGCACTTGTCATGTTCCCCAAAGTGCTTGGAACTTTATTAGCGGTAGGTGGGTGTATATGATGTCTCATATCTAGTTGAGCAACCTTCTTCCAATGATGGCATTGTAAGCCGTTAGAAAATCGACCGTGAAGAATGTTGTGATAGTTGTTGTAATCTAAAGTGTGGTGTCTGTGGACACAAAAAGAGAGATAATGCATTTGGGCAAGACTGAGTCTTTGGAGAAACCCAAAAGTGGTGTGACCTTGCAGTCAAGTTGCTTTTACCTATGCCTATTTTCTTGGACGCCTCCCAGAAGAGGACGTTGACTAAGCTTCATCTCTTTACAAGTATTCTACCCACGTCATAGTTGGAAACATGAGCCCTAATGATGAGGGGGTCGTCGTGCGGGAACACGATGCCCTTCTCTTCTTCTTTGCGAAAGTGATGGATTTTCATCCTAGCTTTACTACCTTACCTACTCCGCTTGCGTTGATAATGAGTACATGGTGGTTAGAATATGCAACCCTGAGGAAGTTCTTCACCTCTTTTGGGGTGATGGAGGAGGAGAAAGTTGGTCCTACGCTAATGGTATTGATCTGCAGGTGCGCCACAACTTCTTGTGCAAGTGGTAAAAATTGGTCCACCCTTCCTTTTTGGACGAGCTACTCAATGATTTCTTTAAATGTATGCATTCCTCAATGGTCTGGCCATTATACTTATGGTATTGTCAAAAGGCTTACTTGTTGACGATGGGGCAGTGGGTGGGATTTCTCGGCTTGGCTTAGAAATCATATCCTCTACATTCACCAGAGTTTGTTTGGATCGCTGAGAGAGTTGACTGATGTGAGTACCGAGACCGATAAATTTTGCAGGTTTGAGCTTGGTCTGCGAGGTGAGATTCGTGCCTACGTTTGCGAGGTGAGATCCTGTCGTTGATCTTAAGCTACATTAAGGGAGAATTGGGTTCGAGGTACCTTCGTAAGACTCTAGAGTGGGTCGAAATTGTGTCGGTGACTCGAGTAGTGAAAGCGGGGTCATGAATGTCAGCCGACGATGCAAATTCGGGAGCTCACGATGCAAATTCCCATGGGGTCACCCATCATGTAATTGCACCAACCTCAACTCGCTTAATTTTGGAGTTCCAACTGAACCCAAAGCCACTGAGCTCCCAAACGGTCTTGTGCTACATATGTGTGTGCCTACACCTTTAAGGCACACCACCATTACCCTCCCAGACTATTCCTCCACTCACAAGAATGTGGGATCGTTCACCGTTCCCTTGAGGACACGGGTCTTATAGGTCTGTTCCGCGGGTCTGCGTGACCCGAATTGCAGACCCCGACGAAGGTTGAAGATGCAGTGACGTTAGCGATGATGTCATCAGAATCACGTTAGCGATGACATCATTATGTCCGATCTGACAGGTGTCTGAGATGGACAATGGGAGCTTGACACGACAGGACCCGTCCTAACTGGACTTTGATAACCGTGCTCGGTCCTGCTCCCATCTGACAAGTCAACTGAAGTCTCGAAAATACCCCTCAACACCTGTCAAACAAGGGATAACTGCACTGATTTCCGCTTATGCCTCCGACTCTCGATCAGCCCCGAACGTCGTGCCACGACTTGGAGGGTCATCAAAACAGAAAAGGTGTGAGTGGAAAAAAACAATATCATTTGAAAATACATTTCAAATAGACCATTTTCCCCTCCAGTTTATCAAACCATGCATGCATAGGGTCAAACATATGAATAACAATTACCGGCTTTCCAGATAACCCCACCTCATGCTAATGCCACTAATTAGCATTTACAAAGTGACAGATGTAACTGCAGGACCAAAGTGACTCACCACTGTGGCTGAATCATCTAATGGACAGTCATCCAACCCAAAATTACTAGTTTACCGTTTCCTCGTAAAATTACCATAATGCCCCTAGCCGTTCTAGACCCATAACTAGTCAATACGAACTCCAATTTCTGCGTGCCGCCTGTCTACGGACTCACTGTCTCAGGACCTATCCAACAGTCCTTACGGAAAGTCCATACAAAGTCCCGATCAAAAAGTCAACTTTTTCCCCCCGTAACTAAGGACAAAATCGTCCTTTCCTTCCAATTTTTCCAATTTTTTCCTTTTTTGAATTTCCTAGTCATCACATGACACGTGTCACATGTTAGTACCTAGTCAGCATTGACATGTCATTGACATGGCCCAATCACGGGCTGCCACGTGTCACTGACATGTTAGTGACGTAGACCAATGACAGGTAGACAAGTGGCATATTAGAGTTGTCAATGATGATGTCATACTGGTGTTAGTGATGACGTCAGCGTTGACTTTGACCGTTGACTGTTGAGGTTAGCGTGGATTTTTTCTATCGTTTACCACGCACGTGTGGGCGAGTGATCGCAAATTTCCAGGTGAGATCAGTGTTATTCGAAGGGTTTCGACGATCCAGACCCAATGGTGTTGGTTTCGGGTTAATCGGAGATCGTTAGGGTTAGCCAAATTGAGGTTGTTCACCTCGGGAAACTTGTCTGGGACAAGTTGACTTTTCCGGGAGTTTTGGGGTTTTATCCTATGGACTTATATAGATATTTTGTGACCTTCAAGTATAATTTGGACAAGTTCGGAAGTCCGGGAGATAGTGGATTAGCCTCGGGGAGGCTTATGACACGAGTATCGAGGCGGCAACTAGGATGTTTGTGAACTGTTTTATGACACAAGTTCGACCAGGCTTATGACATGAGTATTGAGGTGGCAGCTATGACATGAGTTCTAAATATGATGCATGGATAGCTGTTATATATGTTTTATATATGTGATTTCTACCATTATGGCTGTGGTATTTATCATTTACGTTTTTGCACGTATTTCGAGGTTTATGGTTTTCTACTGTGTTTATATTTGTTAGTATTTCAATGATGGTTTGATGAACTGATATTGGAATTGGGAATATGGAATCGGGCATGAGACCCAATTGATTTGGAAACTATCAAACTTGGAGTCCATTTGATTTAATGAAGTATCGGGCATGAGGCCCAGTTATGGTTACGAAATGGATTTACGATGGTTTTATCGAAATCTAGGGCAAGGGCCCCTTTCTAAACGGTTTTGAAAAGATTTATAAAATTTTTTCCATATACCATCCTTATATGTGGATATGTGGATGGTATCCTCCAGTTGTCTAGGACACTGGGGTTGTCACGGAGCATTGCTTGCGAGGGGTCATTGCACGGAGCGACGACACCGTATAGTCACTCAGGAGCAGGATTACTATTATTAGACGTCTGAGACGTCAGACATCTGGGGTGACAGATAGACCCAGAGAGACCCCGGGCAGTATGCGTAGCTTAGACCATGATATGATGTCTGGGACGTCAAGCGTGTGGTACGCTCTGCATTTGGGATGCCGAGGATCAGTTTGGATTTCGGATTTATTAGATTTACGAACTAGTATTTCTGTGTTTATGGATTTGGGCAGTGGCCCACATGATTTGGATTTAGGGTTTTAGGCTGAGTTCCCATACTTGGTGATTTTACGGTTTTGGGCTAAGGCCCTGATGATTTGAGGAAGGAAACGACTTTGGTTTATAAAATCTTTTATTATATATAATTGATTTAACCAAGTTAACTATTTTTCGTATGCAAGCATGGTTTTAAGTGAAGGCCATAAATGTCTTCTTTTATTAAATTATTTATTTTTGTCCACTCACAAGTTTTATAGTTAATAATACCCTTCATGGTGATTGCGGGTGCGGACTGTAACGGAGACCAAAACATCACAGTCCTCTACTGATCGTGGCTCGCTCTAGAAGCCCGAATTTGCTGTTGGTTCAGGTTCTCCCTTTTCTGGCCTTCGTCTTACACAGGGGTTAGACGAGTGTTTGGCCCTTCGTGTCACACGTTGGTTAGACGGAAGCATGGCACATCCAATGTTAATCCCGGGGGGATTGGGATGGGTCTTGTCAGTAGAAGCATCATTTGTCCTGTGGGTGACATGATCCCTCCTACAAGTGTATAGAGTCATCTTAAGGGGCTTCACCTCTGACCTATGCTTGGATTGGAGGATTCAAGTAGTGAATGAACTAATGCCAGTCTTCCTCAAGGCTGGCGTTTTGCTCTTATCCTCCTTATATTCCAGGACACATATCATCTTCAAAAGACTCTCCATGATATCGTTGTTTTGGAGAGGTGGGTGATTAGGCTAGTTTCCGTTCTGCTAGTACTATTGTCCTAACATGCTCCATTTCTTCTTTAACCACGAGAGTAGCTTCCTCTGTTGATTTTGGTTCATCCAGCACCCCGTGGTTGTCCTCCTTTTTCCAAAACCCTGGTGTAACGGCCCTAAAAATCTGAAAATATAATATGGAAACTTTTATTGTTCATTTACTATTTTACCCTTAATGGACTCAAACTTGACTTTTTACTCAGATTACTATTTGGACTTTTTGTGAGTACTTTAAGTTGGTCTCGGAGTCCTAAATCCATAGATAGGCAGCATGTTAGATTAGTGACGAATCACGATTAGTGAGGCTAATCCGTGATTAGTAGAGCGAAATCGGACGAACGATGCGAAATGACCGTTTTGCCACTGGTGGTGGCAAAACGTTGACTTTTCATTCGGGCGGTCAAATGGACTTTGACCGATGACCTTGACGTAGTTCGTGACGTCACGAGTTCATAGACAGGTGGCACGTTCAATTCCGACATTCGAGGAGGAAGTTATGACGTTCGGAAGTTTAGGGGCATTTTTGTAATTTGGGTGAATAGGAGGTCAAAAGTTGACTTTTTGACCGAGAGGTCCGATGGCCGAGGGCCAAAGACCGTTACGTAGATAAAGACGATAAGAATCCGTAGACAGGCGGCACGTCGAATTCGGACGTTCGACGGCGAAGTTACGGTTCACAGAAGTTCCCGGTAACTATTCACGATGGCACGTTTTACGAGACAAAAAGTGCAGTTTTGTCTCTAGTGGGCCCAGATATTTGTTCTGATGCCCAATGGATGAGTGACAAGTGTCACCCATCCAATGAACATCATTTTTCCTTCATGCATCTCACCTGCCTCTTCATCGATCATTTCTTTCCTTTCAAACCATTTAACCCGATCTCAGGAGACCCCAAACCCATTACAACCTTCAACCTTTGACCCCATATTCTTACTGGAGAGACTAGAGAGTGAGGAGATGATGGTGGAGGACGGTGGCCGGCTAGGTGACGCCACCGTGCACGGCCGAAGCCACGAACCCGACAGGGTACGGTGAGGTCCAAATTCCATTTTAATTCGGTCTTTGCATTATGGTTGCTATTAGATGATTAGGATGAGCTTAGGGGGTTATTGGGAAGCTATTAGGATGTTTTGGGTGGTGGTTAGTGGCTGAGAAGCCGTGGGGAGGAACTCGGAAAAACAGAACCGTGAGGTTCAAGAATCAAACCTCGGGTTCTACGTGTTTTTCTTCGTTTTGATGATCCAAACATACTCCTAGGATCGAAATAGGAATTATAGGGTTGTTTTGGGGTGGAATCAGACCAAATGGAGACGGGAAAACGCCTGAACCGGCTGCGCAAGCTGGACCGGTTCGATCGCTGGGGAAAATGCACTGTTCACCGGCGCGTGAGCCCACGCGCAGGGGCCTTTGGGCGGCGCGTGGCAGCACGTGGTGGGGTTTCTGGGGATGTGTTCAACATACGAAATCATCTATTTGATGTAACGAACATTTTGGGACTGGTTTCGAGTCGATCAGACACCGTCTCGATATGTTTCGGGGCATCGGAAGGTTTAGGTTCAAGATTAAAAATAGTTAAAAATACGGAAAAATTATGGGGCTTCAGTGAGGGGTTATATAAGTAGTTAGTAACCCTCTAAATTAATTTGGATAGGTTTGGAAGTCCCGGTGACGGCGATCGGCTCGAGGAGCCGTATGGCACGCGTATCGAGGCGCGGCTTCGGACGGTCTATGAGTGGACCTTGTTTTTCTAAATTGGTGCATGCATAAATGTTTATTATATGTTTTAAATACTTTTTTGTGATGCCATGAGTGCATTTGTATATTTGTGAATTATATGGTTTCACGTATTACGAGGCGATTTACGTGCTTGCACGTAAATCGAGATTTTTCGGTTTTACACTGATTTTCCATTCTTGTGGTTTTGGATATGATTCCATGAAATGATTTTGGATTTGAAAAGGTAATTCTCGGACTTGAGGTCCATTTGATTTACGGAATCGGGCCAAAGGCCCAATTGGTTTACGATTCGGACCGGGGGTCCAGTTTCTATGTGGATTCGGGCCTAGGGCCCAGTTCTGTGTTACAAATAGTTTTTATGGTTCATGACGGTGTATGGGAACCGGCATGAACCCTCAGAAAGGATTTTATGGATTATGACGGCTTATGGGGGCCGGGCATGGATCCTGGAAAGATTTAAAGAATGATCTCAAAAGGTTTTTCATATTCCATCCTTTATATATGATTGTCTCGTCCGGGGAGGGTCGTTGGCCTGGGTGGACCCCGGAGTAGTCACGGAGCACTGACTGAGTGGAGTCGCCCACCAGTTGGGTTCCTTACTCTCAGGATGGGCATGGTTCGTTACCTCCAGGGAGGGTCATTGATCTACGGACATTGACTTGGGTGGACCCTGGAGAGACTTGGGTTTGAGACCCCGGTTAGCACACGTGTAGCTTTATTTTACCGTGACAGGTTCTGGATATGAATATATTGGATAAACATGGTTTCAATTGGTTTGGGAAACTGTGTTTTATGATGATAAATGGATTTGGGCGGAGATCCCACATATGTTTACTATGTTCTGGTTTTCTGTAAATTGGTTTTGGGCAGGAGGCCGTGTGACTTGTATTTACGGAACTTGGGGTTGTGACCCTATTTATGGATGTTTTAACATATATGATTTGATAAATGGTTTTACTATGCATGCATGCTTTTTAGTGGAGGGTATAAAGGTCTTTGATGAAATATGTTTTTATAAATTCTTTATTTTTGTCCACTCACAGTCTTTCTGTTTTAATACCCTTCAGGTTGACAGCGGATGTGGACTGTAGCAGAGATCGAGATATCACATGCCTCCTCCGGATCCTTGCGTACTCTGACAGCCCGGGAGGGCAAAGGTCAGAAATATCCCTTGTCTGACACTTCGTGTCAGACGGGAGCAGGGTCATCCCGCACTAATCCCGGGGGGATTGAGATGGGTCTTGTCATTCCAGGTTGATTGTGGATGCGAGCCGTAATAAAGACTGTAGCATCACACATGCTCCCATCCCAATCCCCCCGGGATTACCATGGAATGCGCCCTTCTCCCGTCCAACAAGGGGTGTCAGACAAGGGATAACCAAGAGCCACTGCCCAACGGGGCATCCAGAGTGCGCAAGGATCGATGGAGGAGGTGTGCAATGTCCCAGTCTCTGCTGCAATCGCATCCGTAATCAACCTGAAGGGCATTAAAACCAAAAGCTGTGAGTGGACAAAAACCAATAAGTTTACCAAATACATTTATAAGACATTTATGCCCTCCAATAAAAACGTATGCATGCCGCCAAAAACCAGTAACCAAAACGTTTGCTCAACTGAGCCATTAGGGCCTTAGCCCAAAAACCGTTAACCAAAAACCAAGTGTGGGAACTCAGCCCAAAACAGTGGAATACCACAACCATACATATTAAAACCATGTGGGCCACCGCCCAAAGCCATAAATATAAATCCATAAATCCAAAACCATTTAGGGTCCCTGACCCGACATACCATTTCATAACCAATAATCCATTTTTACCACATAACACATATCCAACCGAAAAGCCATTTCATAGATCCATTAATCCATATTTTACCATTACCATCACCAGCATCCCAGATGCTTAGCGTCCCAGACGCTTGACGTCCCTGACGTCATATCTCACGGTTTCATAAGCTACGCGTGCTGCCCGGGGTCTCTCCAAGTCCATAGATCTGACATCCCTGATGTCTGACGTCCCTGACGTCAATCATAGCAATCCTGCTCCTGAGTCATCATACGGTCCGGCTGCTCCGTATAATCACCCCTCGCAGGCAATGCACCGTGACTTCCCCAGTGTCCCAGACATCTGGAGGAGACCATCATTTATCCTTGTATCCAGATGGTATATGGAAAACAGTTTTATTAAATCCTTTTATCACATCATTACCATTGGGCCCTGCTCGAAATTTCCATAAAACCATGTAATTCCTTAGGGTCCAATTGGGCCTCATGCTCGATTTTATGAACCACTGGGCCCACGGCCCGATTTATAAACCAACTGGGCCCCTGGCCCGATAACATAACTCAAATGGGTCTCAGCCCGATTTCATACCAACTGGGCCCTTGGCCCGATTTCATTAACCAACTGGGCCCCCGACCCGATTTTCAAATGGACTCCAAGTCCGAAATTTCCAACATAATTGGGCCTCATGCCCGAGTTTATATTTCCAATTTCAAAACCATTTCATCATATTATATCCAAGACCATAAACATGGAAAATCCATGTAAAACTGAAAAACCTCGATTTACGTGCAAACACGTAAATCGCCTCGAAATACGTGAAACCGTACAATTTACCAACAACCAAATCAACATCACACAATCACAACCATAATCCATTTAAAACATTTAAGCATGCATAGGATTTATAAAACCAAAGTCCACTCACATACCGTTTTAACGGTATGCCTCGATACACGTGCCACCGGCCCTCCCGGGCCTCACCACTATCACCGGGACTCCCAATCCTGTCCAAATCACATTAGAGGGTCACTAACCTCAACATTAGCATCCTATCAATGTCCCGTAATTTTCCCAAATTTTTACTTATTTTTAAACTTAATTTAAAACCTTCGGATATCCCGAACAAAATCGAGACGGTGTCCGATCGACACGAAACCAATTCCAAAATGTCTGTTACAATAAATAGGACAGAAGTCATGTTGACCTCACCTCGAGATTCGTGCCCACGCGCCGTCACGCGCCGCCGTGAGTGGCTGCGCGTGACACCCACGCGCCTGCTACAGTGTCACCAGCCCAACCCGTTTGTCTGGTAAACGGGTCCAATTAACCCGCGAGATGACCCGGTTCCAATCCTATCAATTCGACCTTAATTACATCAATTGATCAATCAGTTAGTTTCGTTCTTAGTTCAATTACAGGTCTGTAACATCAATTACATGATAACTTGCCCAAATTCCCACGATTCGATGATGAACACCAAGAACACTCCGGTCACTGTTCAATCATGGAATTCCTTCAATTCCAATTGATTTCCTTAAATTGATTCAACCAGAAGCTTCCATGGACTCCATTAAGCATTTCACCCAACTCAATTGCTTCAATCCTGCGCTCAATCGTCACGACTCAAGCTCGAACACCGTCACTGTTCAACCATGGAGTTTCATCGATCTCGATCGGTTTCCTTCAATTGATGAACCCAGAAGCATCGTGGGATCATGAGAAGTAGTTTCCCCACCTCAATTTCGTCCAACGAAGCCTCCAATTCCACGACTCAAACTCGAATTTCCTCCTCTGTCATCAAGTGTGATCAGAGCCAAAACAGCACCAATTCATCTCGTTTCTTCGACAATTATGATCGTTGTGATCCCAGGAATCTCGAAGTAATCACCAATTCGATCCTCACGGCTCAAATCCTCCAATTCGAATTTTCCCTCTAATTTTCCCGAAATCCAAAATCCAAAATTCAACCCACACTCAATCCCTCGTGTTTCCCTTGGTATCCCAATCGATTAGTCTCTCATTTTTCTCTCAGGAACGGCAGAGGAAGGGAGCCAATTCTCCCAGTTCAATCCTCCCCCAATTGTGCACGGTTAGGAAAAACAAAGGGGATTAATTTAGGGAAAATGGTGGATTAGATGATGATGATGTAGTAATGATGATGTTTGGAGGGAAACAAGGAGCTGGAAACAAGGGATGGGTGACACTTGTCACTCATCCGGATGTGCACAGTCAACGGTCACTATTCACTATTATAATATTATTTTAATCCAAGCCTCGGTTCGTTAGTTCGTTTCCTTGACCATAACGTTGTCGTCGAATCTCCGATTTCGGCATGCCGCCTGTCATTGAATTCGTATCGACGAAACCTACGTAACGGTCCTTGGCCCTCGTCCATCGGACCTCCCGGTCAAAAGTCAACATTTGGCCCCAAACATGCCAAATTACCAAAATGCCCCTCAACTTCTGAACACCATAACTTTCTCTACGAATATCGGAATCGAACGTGCCACCTGTCTATGAACTCGTGACGTCCCGAACTACGTCACGGTCATCGGTCAAAGTTCGTTTGACCGCCCGATCAAAAAGTCAACAGTTTGCCCACGACCAGGGGCAAAAAGGTCATTTCGCACATTTTGTCCGATTTCGACCTACTAAGCACAGTTCAACCTCACTAATCGAGATTAATGACTAATCTAATCCCGGAATTCGGGACGGGTCGTTACATGGAAGGTGCCAAAACCAACAAAATGTGTGAGTGGACAAAAATAAGCATTTAGTAAAACAATTTTCCGAAATCAATAGCTTAACCCTCCGTTTTACAAAGCATGCATGCATATCAATTAAAACATGGTATTCCAACAAAACAGTTACATATGAAACACAAGTACTTTCACTCTAAAACTGATGCATGTAAAAACCTCTACACACAAAATTATTACCCATTCTCGTATACATCCTATCTCATACTATAATATCATCATATCATCATCATCATTCACTTCATCCATGCATCATGTGCAAACAAGCTCCAAGACTACTCAGGTCCGAGCACGTCGCCGAGAACATATCAACAATCGACGTTCAACATATCGTTGTGAACATATCAACATTCGATCTCATATAACATAAGCACTCCTGATTCGAGCCTCCCCCGTGACCTCTCATTTAGGGGGATGGGGGTGGGGTGGGGGATGGGTGACAGGACCGCCCCCGAAGGGACATTGATAACCGTGCCCAGTCCTACTCCCGTCTGGAAAGTCGACTAAAATTTCCAAATTTCCCTCAGTACTTGCCAAACCAGGGATAGCCACACACGTACTCAATCATGCCTCCACCTCTTGATCAGCCTCGATCAACGCGCCACGACCTGGAGGGTCGATAAAAACACAAAAGGTGTGAGTGGACAAAAAGAATCAGTTTATAAAACAGTTACAGAAAGCGTTTCTACCCTCCACGTAAAACCAATGCATGCATTCGACAATCATTTCGCAATCCATTTCATTTCCAACATAAGAAACTGTCTATGAAAATCAAAATCATTTCCCTTTCCTTAACCTTCGGGTCTTACCCGTAGACATAAACACGGGGCCTTAGCCCAAAATCGTAAATCAAAACCAAGTACGTGACATAATAAAAACCACATAAACCGGGCCACTTCCCAACGCATCCGAAACATCAGAAATCAACAGTAATTCACAAGTCGAACAATTTGTTGGATCTCAAGTGTGCCCGAGTCTTTAAACTCAAATCATGCGCATAGTCAGGCCTTCCCGGGATATCAACGAGTCTTTAAACTCAGAACATAATCAATAGGCATCGGGGGTATCATACCGAGTCTTTAAACTTAAAACAGTAATCGAGTCTTTAAACTCGTCAAGGGCCCTCCCCCGTCAACAATTAATCGAGTCTTTAAACTCAAAACGTGCTCCAGCAATAGCACCGGGTCTTTAAACCCAAAACCATTTGTAAATCACAACAATCCAGGATCCATCGTGATCCAACTTCCAAATTCAATCCGAAATGACGTTTTGTCATATCAGGACTCAAGTCCGAATTTCACATTCAAATCCCCAATCGTATCCGTCTTTCATTCCCGAATTCGAATTCGCAATAATGATTCCGTAAGCTGGCATCCAGAACCGTTATTCCGAACCCAAACCAGAAATCCATTTTCAAACTTTCTAAAACTGAAATCTCGTTCATCAAAAATACTTTTATGCCCTGGGCATCAAGCCCGAAATCACCTTTTTCAAAATCTGTTTTAAATCCTTGAAATCACATCATATTTCAAATCCCAAGGTCAGAACATCAAAACCATAATCAAATCACAAAAATCACGGTCAAACCACAACATACTCAAAATCTCGTAAAACTTGCAAATCCGTGTCATTCTCCAAATATGTGTCAAAACCGTAAATCATACTCACAATCGTAATCGAAACATCATTAAAACATGATACGCCCAAATCGAATAAAAATCATTCATTAAACCATCATCAAAGCATAAGATAAACCATAGTATCGAAATACGTGCAACTTCGTATGCATATCAAAAATACGTATAAGTACGGAAATCAGAATTATCACAATTCATAATCATAATCATTAAAATCATAGAAACATTTATGCATGCATTAAACTTTATAAAGCAAAGTCCACTCACACACCGTCCATATCGCTCGTTTTCGCACTCCACGTGTTTCCGTAATTTTCGAAAATTTCAAGAAATCTCAAATCCTGTCCGAAAACATACTTTAGTGTCACTAAGGACTCAAATAACAACATACCATTTCCCCATAATTTTTCGGGAATTAAACGTTAGTTAAAAACGTAACGTAAACCTTCGGACCCTCGAAACAACATCGAAACGGTGTCCGATTAATTCGAAATCAACGCTAACATGTTCGTTACCATGTATAGGACAAAAGTCGTGTTGAACTTACCTCGAAAATCGGGCCCACGCGCAGCCGTGAGTGGCTGCGCATGAAACTCACGCGCCTGCTACAGTGATGCTATAGTGTCACCATCTTCACCCAACTAGCCTGCAAACGGGTTGTTCAACTTGCGACACATCCCGGTTAAATCCCTATCAAAACTCACTCAATTCCATCCCTTTTTCCACCTAAATCATTCATTAACATGTTAATTTAAGATCTCATTCCTTAATTATCTCCAATTTTCCCTAAATCGAACAATTCATACTTGAACACTCAAACGGTTCGACTTATAAAACTCACCCAACTCATCCCCATTTCCAAATTAACTTAGATAGGAGCTTAAGGGGACCTAAACAAACACTCTAACACAACCAATTTCAGGAAATCTTACCTGGAAGTAGCCGACTTCAAGCTCGAAAATTCTCAGAACTAGAGGTTTGAGTTCTTGGCCAATCTGTGATCGATTCCCTTCGAAATCGATGTGGTTGAGTTACAAATGGTCCCAGAAGACTAAACCAATCCTTGGTTTCGTCCAACTCGACTCACAAATTAAAAATCAAATTTCCCTCCAAAATCTGATTTTTTTTCCCGTCTGTTTTCTCTCAACTCTCAAGCTCTCTCTTCAGCTGAAATGCCCTTCAACTCAATGACAATCTCTGTTAATCGAACCGTTTAGCAGACACCCGTGGGAATCTCTATGGCCTCTCGGCAAAACTGTTTCCCGCAAGGACCAAAACCCAGTTTTAAAACCTTCCCCGTGCCCTGTTTTTCTGTCCAAAACACACCACCATGCTCCCATTAACTTCAAATCACTTAAACAATTCCTTGATTCAAGGATACCTTAAAGAATTCCTTGATTAGAGGGTTGATTAAACAATTACACGGCACTAACCCACGGCTGTTCAAACTGGCTTGGCAAATTACCATTTTTCCCTTATGCACAGAATTACCAAAATGCCCCTCCTCTTGCGAGACCCGTAACTCAACCGTCCGATGTCCGTTTTCAACGAGCCGCCTGTCTACGGACTCAGGGCATTGAGACCTACCTAATAGTTCTTGAATTGTGTGAAAATCAGTTGTCAATCAAAAGGTCATCATTTTCCCCCTTTTATCCAAATTACGAAAATACCCTTGGACTACCGAACGTCATAACTTTTTCCCTGATCGTCGGAATTGGACGTGCCACCTGTCTATGGACTCGTGATGCCCCGAACTACGTCACGGTCATTGGTCAAAGTCCGTTTGACAGCCCGAATTAAAAGTTAACATTTTACCCACGACTAGGGGCAAAACGGTCATTATGCATCGTTCGTCCGATTCCGCCCAACTAATCACCGATTAACCCCGCTAATCATAATTAGTTACTAATCTAATCCCAGAATTTGGGACGGGTCGTTACAATGGGGACATAGTGCATCCCGGAGGCGAGCATCATAACATAGGGTCCTCTCCGGGGATTCACAATTGGAGGCCCTCTCATAATCACGAAGAATGGTAATTTTGAAAACAGCGGAAACATTTTCATAAAGTGTTTTATATTAAATCAAAGCAGCTGTTTATATAGGGTCTCAGCGCGAAATATGGTTTCCACAAAAACTCATAAAATCAGTGTCTAGTCTTCATTTCACAAAAACCAAAATCATTTCATTATTCAAATCACTGCTCAAAAACATTCTCAATAGGGTTACAAGCCCAAAACATAGTTTCATAAGTCTGAAAGTCATCAATGCAATCATGCATTTACTTTTGACAATTAATCTCAGTCAAAATCATTATCCAACTGGGTGTCAAGCCCGATAAGCCATTTTCACGAAAATCCATAAAATCGTCTATTTTCAACCATGATCAAACCAACATATAAAGATTTAATAAATTATCATTCAAAGTAATATGCAAACCTTGTATTTCAAACCATATCCGTAATACATTAAAACATATATGCATGCATAATTTAATCAAACAAAGTCCACTCACAGACAGTCCATGTTGCACACTCAAAATCCGCGCCTTAAGCTAATCCACAATCTCCGGGACGTCTGGGTCTGTTCAAATCATGTCCAAAGGTTACTAACAACCTATACAAGTTCATACTAAAGACCCTCAACACTCCCAGAACCGAGAACGCGTCCCAAGGCTAAAACCCTCCAAATGATTCAGATGGTTGAAACCTTTCGAGCAAGACCAATTTAACCTTGGAATTCATTCCCACGTTGTAACAACCCATCTCGGCTTTCAGGATTAGAATAGTGATTAATGACAGATTAGTGAGATTGAACGATGATTAGTTGAGTAATTTCAGACAGACGATGCGAAATGACCGTTTTGCACTTGAAATTGGGCAAAAAGTTAACTTTTGACTTGGACGATCAAACGGACTTTGGCTGATAACTGTGACGTAGTTTGGGACGTCACGAGTACGTAGACAGCTGGACGTCCGATTCCTAAGTATAACGAATAAGTTATGAGGTTCGAAAGTTGAAAGGTATTTTAGTAATTTTGGTGAAAGAACATTTTGGTCATTGTTGCATTGGAATTTGTGCTTAATCGAATTAGGACATTTGGCTGTCTTGGGATTTGTGCTCAATGGTTGTGGGACACTTGTCCCTTCTCTGGATGGTTGTGGAAGCTTGGACAGCGCCTCACATTTACTCAAAATGGTTGCACGGATTGAGAGAAAAAGAAACAGAGTGTGAGTGTGTGTGTGTGTGTGGGTTTGTGATCTTTAGAACCCAACCCCATACAACCCCTCAGACCTCGATGATTACCCGTGGTTAGTGAAGGGAACTGAGAGAAGACAGTGAGAGGATTGTAGTGGCGTGATCACGATGGACCGTCGTGGACGGTAGCCATGAAACCATGAGAAACAGAGCATGCGTGAAACAATGAGGAAACCACCCACTTCCTACCTTCGATCCTCAACTTTTGCCTGTGACTGGTGAAGGAAAGATAGAGAGGGAGTTGAGATGATGATGGTGGTGGCCACGACAAGGCACGCCGGTGGAGGTAATGACGAATTACTGTGAAAGTTTATTTGAATCCAATCATGGTAAATTGAGTTCTAGTGACTGATAATCAAAGTGGTTGCCTGGATGAGGTTCTGGAGGTTGCCAGGAGCTGATTAAGCCTGGAAACACGGCCAATGGTGGCCGGAGTTACGAGAACACGATGGTGGAAAAATTGGAGGTTTCTGTTCGATCGGGAAGGTATACACCTTACTTAAATTTCATGTTTTGATTATGTGAATTGATTAGAAATGAAAGAACCAAGCAATGGGACTAAATATAATCGAAAAGAGGGTCGAAAATGGAGGAAAATCGGGAACGCCGGTCCGAGTTGAACGAAATTTGATAAAGAAAATGATTTCTGGTTTTCATGAACGATTTTCTTATCTTGGAAATGAAATGGTTTTCATACGCTTGCATTGATTTTTTAAATGGAGGGCATAAATGCCTTTTCTTATAAAATGTTTTCTGAACTTATTATTATTTTTTACCCCTTCACAGTCTTTTCTGTTTTCCAATGCCTTTCAGGTTGATGCGGTGCATGCTGTTGTTATTGGTGAGACTTACACATCACACACGATCCACAGTGGCTTCTGCGCACTTTGGGAAGCCAGAAGTTAATATTGGACGAATTACCTGGTATCCCTTGTCTGGCCTACGTGTTACATGGGGGTTATGCAAGTGTTTAGCCTTCGTGGGGCACATGGGTTAGACGGGAGCATGGCTTATCCTTTAGTCCAAGGGGATTAGGGATGGGTTGTGTCAATTTGGTATCAGAGCGAGATTAGCGCTTCCTCATTGAGGTTACCTTGTGATCGAGCGAGGTTATGGCTTCCAGAGCAGGTGGTTCGTTGTATGGTGTGTTGTGATGTTGCTATGGATGTGTTGTCTCAACGCAGAACAGCCCCGTCATCAACCTGGACGTTAGGGAGATAGTACGTTAGTTAGTGGCTTAGTTAATGGCGAGATCACTAGCAACTGGGTGCTGGTCGCTCGATACGCGATCTGGGTGTGATGTTTGTCGGCTTAGGGCTAGAGAGGGCTAGAGAGGATAACGTGTTTGGATTTAGATATGATTGATATGATAGATGGTTCGACCAGCCTATTGGACCGGATGACATTAGTGTGGAATAGTGACCAGTGCTTGGTCAGATTGTTGAGATTGGATTTGTACGGCTAGGAGTAGCTGGATTCCTCGAATTGCGGGGGTAAAGGAACCCGATACAGTATAAGTTGAGGAATTTCCTCTAGCGATGATTGCTAGTTTGACGATTGTGTAGACACTAAGTTCGTGGATGTTCTTAGTCGAGTTTGATGACCCTAGTGATGATGGCGGTTTGAGGAACCCTAAGTCGAGTGATTAGTCTGGGTACGTGAGTTGGAGTTTGTGGTTAGTAAGTTGTTGTGGCTTGGGCTGACTATTCAAGCCGGATTAGAGATGGTGTTGTTGGGTGCAGCTGAGGTTGTCGATGGCTTGGTGAATGACCTAATCAAGTTAGTGTGATTATGACGATTGGTAGAGCATTAGCTCCTCAGAGTGGTGAAATACGAGGGAGGTAAGCTTCCCCGACCTGAGTGTTGAGTGCACATTAGAGTTTTGACTTGGTTTGGCTCGGTATGAGCGAAGATTCGGACTTGGTGTGCCATGAGGATGAGATGGAGATGATGTGCCACAAGCTGAGAAATTTGTGATGGTAGGGTCCATACCATACCATTAACTGAGCTGGGATATTCGATGACCATTGGTAGGTCATATATCGGTTTGAATGGTCAGGATAGTGTTGGTTTAATCAGAGTAGCGCAGTGGAAGCGCGGTGGACCTATGCTTCATTTTGAATTAGGCTAGGTTGGTATGGTTGGGTTTGACCATGAGTGAGATTGGTTTTGGTGGAAAACTTGGGATGTGACGAATGAGTCAGCAGATGTTGGATGTGTCGGATGTGTTGGAATATGTTGGCATATTCCAAGGTTAGTGATTGCTAATGTTGAGGCTAGTACTTGGTGATTCCGAGGACAGTGCTTGGTGATTCATCGAGACTAGTGATTGATGACTTTGAGGATACTGACTACGAAGTCCAAGGTTAGTGATTAATGATTAAGGACCCCAAGAGTTGGTGACCAGTAGTTTAGTGGTGCTCGGGAGTTGAATCCCGGAAGGTTTTAATGTGATAATGAGTTCACTTGTTGGATGCCGGTTATGTACACTCCTCCTCAGGTGAGGTGTATCCTTGAGTTATGTAAATTTCAATTACGATGTTACCCGGCAGGCGAGTTAATCGGTGAGTTGGATTGTTTACGGACACGAGAAGGTTGTCTGGGTAAGTTGTGGATCCCCTAAGTCCGATAGAGGAGTTTATGTTCGATTGGTTAGTCCACCGATAGCATACTTGTTGGGGATGAAGTCCCATGGTTGGAAAATATGGATACACTTCCAACATGGTTGGAATCTCGGAATCAGGAGATGTTGTGATTGAGATGATGAGAAGTTGTGTTTTATTCTGAGTTGGTGTTAGCTGTTGAGTAATGAGTGATGGATACTCTGGAGTCAATAAAGGAGACTCATTATGTTGTATGAAGGAATTTCGAGAGTTGTGAATCCCCCCTGATTGTGGACAAATGTGGATGCGTTAAGAAGCAGAGAGTACTTGGTGATGTTCACTCGTTTGGTATGTTTGCCGAGTATAGTGAGATTGTGTTTAATATGGATTAATGAAGGATGAATTGTGATGTCATTGCTGTGGATCATCTTGAGTTCCGTTGTAGGATGACGAAAAGGGGATGATAAGGAAGGATGATAAGGAGTGACTATACCTGACAAATATGAGGAAATGGAAGAGAACCCACAGTCTAGACGTGTTGTATTCTTGAGCAATCTGATCAGAAATGTGGTCTGATCATTTGTGGGAATTGAATGAGAAGTGGTGAGATAATAAATGGGTTTAGAGGGTGTAAGACCTTATGGACGATAAGTGGGATCCATTTAGGAGCAAGTGGATCGGGATCGAGTTCTTGTGCTCCTGGATAAGGATTGGGTTACAGTTGGTGAGGATAAGGAGAATCGAGATTGGATATGTTAGTGGGATGGCAAGACAGAGGTTGGATATGTTGGACATGAGGATGGTGAAATTGCTCTGTCTTGTAGGAGTGAACGTCGTTGGATATCAAAAGTGATAAGATGTGGACATAGTGATGGGTAGGTTGGATATCTTGGATATGTTGGATTTGTCCAGGACGAGTGTGGTTGGTCTTGCCTACGTATGGGTATATGGAATTGGATCGAGTGCTGGGTCTGCTTTGTACCGCTAAGTGAGATGTGATTGGATTAGATGTTTTGGATGTTGGTCGAGAGACCCAAGAGACTCGAAATAGATTCGGAGTTGGTATTCCTCGGAAGACGTGATGGTCCTGGAGTGTTGATCGGTCTAGTAAAGGATTGGACCGATAGACTTCAAGTGGGCCTTGGTATTCCTCGCAAGACTGTGAGTGGACCGGATTTGCAGGACTGGTCTGAACCGGGTTTACTCGCGGTAGGAGATAAACAGTGCATGCGTGTGAAGCCCATGCGTAGCGCCTTTGGGTGGTGCGTGGCACAGTTTTTGGGGAAGTGTTCAACATGACTTTTAATCGAATCGATGTAACTGACATTTTGGGACTGGTTTCGAGTCGATCGGATATCAATTCGATATGATTCGGGATGTCAGAAGGTTTAAGATCGAATTTAAAAATAGTTAAAAATTTGGAAAAATTATGGGGATTTGTTGGAAGGTTATTGAAACGGTTAGTGACCTTAGAATGTGGTTTGGACAGGTTTGGGAAGTCCGGTGATAGTGGATTAGCCTCGAAAAGGCGTATTGAACCCGTATCGAGGCGGCAACGAGGACGGTCTGTGAGTGGACTTTGTTTTTAAATTATGATGCATGCATAAATGTTTTATATGTTTTCTATATGTGATTTATATGATTATGATTGTGATATCTATGATTTATGATTGCACGTATTTGGAGATCATTTACGTATTTCTACGTATTACGAGATTATGCTTTTGTGCTACGATTTGATAATGGTTTCGATGATATGATTTCGGGATTTGAAATATGATTTGATTTCAAAGATTTATAAATGAATTTGAAAAGTGAATTCGGGCTTAGGGTTTAGGGCTGAGGCCCGGGATTTGAGAAACAAAATTTTATAAAGGAAATGATTTTTGGTTTTCATAAACGGTTTTCTTATCTTGGAAATGAAATGGTTTTAACATGCATGCGTTGTTTTTTTAAATGGAGGGCATAAATACTATTTCTTATAAAATGTTTTCTGAACTTATTATTATTTTTTGTCCACTCACAACCTTTTCTGTTTTTCGATGCCCTTCAAGTTGATGCGGTGCGGGCTGTTGTTATTGGTGAGACTGAGACATCACACCCGATCCACAGTAGTTTTTGCGCACTCTGGGAAGCTGGAAGTTAATGTTGGACTAATTACCTGGGTATCCCTTTTCTATTCTACGTGTTACATGAGGGTTAAGTGGGTGTTTAGCCTTCGTGGGGGCACACGGGTTAGACAGGAGCAAAGCTTATCCCTTAATCCAGGGAGATTGGGGATGGGTTGTGTCACACGCACCCACATGCGCTGGTCGAAGTCTGGTAAATTGTGGTCAACACTGGTCAACGCTGTCATCATCTACTAATGTAAGCCTGACATGTCTGATACTTGATAGGTCTGACAACTTTCCACGTGGCACTCCCAAACTGGTACCCCGTGTTGCCCTCTGACATTGCCACGTCACAAGATGACGTTATCACTGCCATTTGCCACTAACACACCACCTCTAACAACCTGAAAAGTCTCTAACACATTGCCACGTGGCCACCTCACTAGTCCACGTGGTCGGACAATACTGACATGGCGTCAGCTCTGATAGGTCCTGACACTCTGCCACGTCTGACCACCTCACTAGTCCACGTCGATGGTCAATGCTGACGTGTTTTGCCATGCCGACATTAACTGGACATAACACCTGGCCACGTTCCACTACTCAATTGGCCACGTGTTGTGACAGGTAATGACTTAGCTTGCCACATCATCATTGTCTTCCTCGCACGGTTAGCCTGTTTTCCCTACAATGGGTCGTTCGACCCAGTTTCCAAACCCAACTCAAACTCCGCCGATTCTCAGCCAAAAACTACCATTTTTCTCCCAACCTAATCATCTCTAACCCAATAATGGACCCCTAACCTCAAAACTTGAAAACAAGGTTGAAATCTCACCTGTATCGATCGAACTCCCACGACCATCCTACGAACCACTGCCTAGGGCTGTCCAGGGGACCTCAGCCACTTTTTTTTAATATCCTAATAGCTCGTATGAGCTCATTGAACACATCAAGTGCTTTAGAACAATCTCAAACTTTTAGAAAATCGAAACCAAGAAAAACAACTTAGATGGGCTTTCGGGTTTAAATGGGTTCCTGGCTAGCCAGCCAGCCACCACTGTGGCTCCACCGTCCTTACTGCCACTCTTCTTTCTCTCAACCACTCACTTTCTATCTTGCTCAGGCAGGCCAGTTGTTGGTTTAAATGGGTGACAATGGGTTTGGGGTTTCGGTCGTGAGGAATGGAAATGGGAGGAAGAAATGGTGAGATGCATGTTAGGAAATGGACCAATGGAATGGGTGACACTTGTCACTCATTCATTGGTCCAAATTTGACATTTTGGGCTCCTACCAAGACAAGCTACAAATTTAATTACTCGAATACTGTGCAACCGTAAAACTCAATCGAATATTCTGTGACCCGTAACTTCCCCGTACAATGTCCAATTTCAACGTGTCGCCTATTTGCAGACTCGTATTATCTCCATCTACGTAATGGACCTCAGTCCACGTGCCAATGACCTCCTGGGTTAAAAGTCAACATTTTCACCCATCTAGGGGCAAAATTGTCATTTTACCCAATCGTCCGATAATCCTGAATTAATCCTTAATTGTTATTCATAATCTCGTAAATTCGGGACGGGTCGTTACAATCCTGCTCCCGTCCGACAGTCACTACTTAAACTTCAAGAATAGTCTCAAAAGTTTGTACCATAACCACAAAAATAGAGCATATGCCAACAACATGGCTCAAAGCACATGACACTTTACGCAAAAGGTCCACAAAAAAACAAAAATCTCGATTATGCCTCTGCTCCTAAGAATGCCCCCGTCATCGTCTTGCCCTGGCTTGGAGAGCAAGTAAAACCATGAAAATGTGGGTGGACGAAAAAAATATTTGAAAAGGATAGTTCATACTCTTCGTTTTATGAAAACTATGCATGCGTATAGATCATTAAAACTTGAAGGAAACATAATATAGCTTATGTTCTCCAAATATGAGTAAAAATGTCCATAAAGTAAATGATCGAAAACCAATCATTATTCGTTAGACCAGCTCAATTACGAAGTACCAACACATCACAATAACAATAGTCAATCACATTGGACCATCAGATCAATACGTAATCAATCCATATCCAATCCATCTTTGATGCACAATATTAGTCAACACATCAATTGCACTACCAGTAGGCACACCACCTACTCGGGAATCGGAGCTCAACTCGACGTCCGGGTCACTAGTTCCAGAAACTCGAGCCCTGCTTGATGTTTGAGACTACCCAATCACTCAACACGTATCACGATGAGGGTTATCCATCACACACACACAATACACATCATAATGCACCAATTCCAAGAAATCACACATTTATATCACACCTCAATTTCATAATCAAATCCATGTTTTAGAAACCCGGTCCAACGCCTAAAACTATACTTTACGCCAAACCTCGCAAATATGCATAAATAACATTTTCTATGAAAATCATATAGTAATCATAAAAATCCAACATCACAAACATCAAGAAACACACTTTAATCTTATGTTACCCAAATCCACAATTTAGGAAAAAACCAGGAAATCTCGTAAAACGAGCAATACCATAATCTACGTAAAATCATTAAAAATAATATAAAAATCCAAATCAAACAAAAATCACCAAAAACACATAAGAAAACAGTTAAAATACATAACATTCATGCATAATATTTTAATAAAACAAAACGTCAACTCATAGTGCAAATTTACTGATTATTCGTGTTCTGAAGGTTCCTCATTCGCTACGAGGATCATATTTCTTGTAAAAAATATAATTCTAGGTTACTCATGTTTCCCAAACCCTCAGGTAACTTCCTGGTACAAACCCTAACTCCCGTGAATGTAATATTTATTTTTAAACATCAACTACGTACTTCGGTCACCATAAACTACTACAAAACAGTGTCTAATTGCCTCGAAAGCTATGCCAAAATGTTCCTAACATCGAAAGGAGTGAAAAACATGTTGAAGCATCCTAAGAAACACTGACACACGCCCACATGCGGTGCCAGAAGCTACGCCACCTAGATCCCACACTCCAGTTACAATGTAATCGTAACACCCTGGATATTCGAGGAAGTGAAAATCTACTATTTTGCCCCCCAAAAGCCAAAGGGTTGACTTCTGACCAAAAAGTCAAAGTGTTAACTTTTGGATTGGGAAATCGTTTGGAAACGCCGAGAAGACGAGTATACAAAGGTATCGGCTTCTTGGGATATCGGTAGGCTGCTCGATAAAATTGGAGGTTAGATAAATTCGTTAGTGGTTAGGAAAGGCTTAGGGGAATTTTGGTCATTTTTCTACTAAGGAAAAGAGAAACTAAGGAACCCATCAGGACCTTTCAGATTGCAGACTTTGGGTCGGGAAACATGGGAACAAGGGTGTAAGCACCTCTTTGAAGGTCTTAAGAACATTTTGAGGTACACAGGAAGACGGTTGGACGTGAGATAATTGCTGACTGGTTGGTGACAACTGTGGCCGAAAGGTTGGAAAGCTCAAACCATGAGTATAGGTGAGTGTTTTTCCTTTCTGACCTCATAGATCTTTTATTTAGATATTTTAGATGAGAATTGGTGTTTGGAAAGAACAAAAAGAACGCAAAATGGCGGAGAAACGACCTAGTCACCGTTGCTCATCGGGCGACCCAGAAACCAGAAAGCTGGGTACGGAAGATGACCCTGTGCTCAACATGAGACCACCACGCGCAGAGAGCCTCCCAGGAGTGTGGTGGCGTGTGAAGTGTTTTCTGTCCATTCGTCCAACACGAAAGTTGTTCTTTATTCATTGTGAGATTGGGTGAATTTGGATATCATATGAGACAGTTATGGAGTTCCAAGGTTTGTGTTCTATATAAAACCCTTAATAAATCCTAAATTATTAGATAATCATTTTAGCATTAAAAGTGAATTGGACTGGATATAATTCAAGGTACATGTAAGACCCGTGTCCTAGAAGGAATGGTGAACGATCTCACATCCATGTGACGACCCGGACATTCAAAAAGGGAAAAGTTGGAAACTTTGGGGAAAATGACGAATTTGACCTTGGAATTGGGCGAAAAGTTGACTTTTGATGTGAGCGGTCAAACGGACTTTGACCAATGACCGTGATGTAGTTCGGGACGTCACGAGTTCATACACAGGTGGCACGCCCAATTCCGACATTCGTGGAGAACGTTATGACGTGCAGAAGTTGGTAAAAGGGGCCGAAAGTTGACTTTTTGATCGGGGCATTGTTTGGACTTTCCGAGAATACCGTTGGGTAGGTCTCGTGACGCTGAATCCGTAGACAGGCGACATGCGTCAATCGGAGTCCGAACGCGAAAGTTATGGGTCTAGAATGACGAGGGGCATTTTGGTAATTTGTTGTGACCAGGGTAAAATGGTAATTTTCTGTAGTTGGGATTATTGTATGAATTAAATTAGCTGATTCACTTAATTTGGGTGTGGATTGACCAGGGGGTGACACTTGTCACCATTAGAGGAAGATTAGTGGCTAAATGCCTAATACATACAAATGCACCCGCCCACCGTCCCGTGTTGATTTCGATCAAATTGATCGGTGAATAAGGCAAACCTGAGACGGGAAGAGGAACTAAGATAGAAAACGAGTGGAATTGAGGGGAGAATTGAGGAAAAACAGAACCCTAACCCGAGACACCGAAGAGTGAAAAATTGAAGAACAATTGATAGTCGAATTGGACTATGCGGATCATAATTGTTGAAATTGAAGTTGATTTAAGCTTCTTAAGGTTAAGGCGAGTTGAACCCCCTCAGAAATTGAGAGAATTGAGGTCGTTTTGCTGTAGAACCGAATGGGTGACGGCTTCGGTTTTTCGAGATTGAGTCGAGCACCAGGGAGGCTTGAGGGAAGAAATTGAAATTGGAAACGCATTTAGGAGATTTCTATGAAGCTTTTGCCTCAATCAATTTGAAGAAATCGATGGATAATGAACGGAACAGATGTTGAAGTTTCAACAAGAACACTCGATGTTTGATCGAAGGGATTGAGGTACTGATGCTGGTAAGTAACATTGCAGACCTTAAATTAGAGATTAAACGATACTGTTAGAAGCTTGAATTGTAAGAAATGTTGCAGAATTGATGGAGTTTGGAACGGGTTGCATCGCGGGTCGAATGACCCGTTTACCAGTCATTCGGGTCGAGAAGACAACAGTGATGGGTACTGTAGCAGGCGCGTGGCACCCACACGCAGCCACTCACGGCGGCGCGTGGGGGCGCGTGAGGGGGAATCCCGAGGTGAGTTCAACATGAAACTTGTCCTATTTATTGTAACGAACATTTTTTGTGTTGGTTGCGAGTCGATCGGACGCCGTCTCGATAATGTTTTGAGGGTCCGAAGATTTAAGTTACGTATTTAATTAATATTAAATTCTCGGAAAATTATGGGGAAATTAGATGATGTAAATTGACTTGTTAGTAACCTTGAATAATGATTGTGAACAGGATTCAAGATTCCGAGCGAGTGTCAGAAATTACGGAAACGCGTGCAGTGCGAGAAACGAGCAGTTGGACGGTGTGTGAGTGGACGTTTGTTTTCTACATTGATATGCATGCATAGTTAAATGTTTTATATGATTTATGGCATGATTTGAATTGAAATGATTTGATATGATTATTTTGAGATTTAATGATTATTTTAATTGGTGCTTCGGGCACGTTTTTCGAGAAAATGTGAAATGACTGTTTTGGGCGAAGGTCCGGGATTTGTGACTGGTTTTGGCTTGGATTATGAGTTGGGAATTGGATTTAATGGATTTGTGATGTTTTCGGATATGATTTTACGGATTTACGTGTATCGAATTATTTAATGATTTTACGGATTGACGAGAAATGAGATTTGGGCATATGGCCCCGTGATGATGGTTTTTGACATGGTTTTGATACTTGATTTGAAATAATGCTTTTTGATTGTGTATTGATGTTTGATGACTCCAGATGTGTAATTCCTAGAGGGACTCCAGATGCGTAATTCCTGGAGAGACCGGATGTGTAATTCCCGGTGAGGCTGGATGTGTAATTCCTAGCATTGGATGACGACTCTGGATGTGTAATTCCCAGAGGATCCTCGGATGTGTAATTCCCGAGTTATATGCTTTATTATATGGTGAACTGATTTTATAAAGTGATTTAAATGATTCAAATATTTTCACATGTTGGGCTTGAGAGCTGGATTTGTTGTTATTCATGTGTTTTATCCTATGCATGCATGATTTGTAAAACTGGAGGGTAAACTGATGTGTTTTGAGAAATGTTTTTCAAATGATATTATTTTGTCCACTCACACTTTTGTTTTTGATGACCCTCCAAGCCGTGGCACAACGTTCGGGGCTGATCTCGAGGCGGAGGCATGAGCGACAGTTATCCCTTGTCTGATAGGTGCTGAAGGCTAGTTTCGGGACTTCAGTTGACTTGTCAGACGGGAGCAGGACCAGACCCGGTTATCGAGGTCCAGTTGGGATGGGTCCTGTCAAATTGGTATCAGAGCATTTGGTTACGGATTTGCCATGCCTCCGAGATGCGAGCCCTGTGTGCGGCCTGATGATTAGATGTGATATGAGGGTGTCGGAAATCCCTGACGCGATTTGGGCCCTGGATTGGGGGTCGAGTATTGTATCACGTGTTGTGATTGTGTCGGACTTGTATTGGTCCGGATGGTTGGTTATGATAACGATATGGTCTGTGGTGGGCATGGTAGGCCCAGGATAACCTCGACCCGAGGATAGCGGGTAATGGGACTCAACAGGAGTCAAGAGTTGGTTTAGGACTCGAAATGAGTCATGATGTGTTATGAGGGCTCTGGATGAGCCGGGGAAAATAGAAAGAGTGGTTATGGTTATACATAACGAGTGAGGGTTCAAGTGGGAACCCGAGATATTAAACTGGATATAATTTGAGTCTCCATGGTTGTTGCTGGAGAGGTTGTTTGAATTTCGGGGACGAAATTCCCTAAGGGGGGAGGTTGTGACGACCCGGACATTCAAAAAGGGAAAAGTTGGAAACTTTGGGGAAAATGACGATTTTGCCCCTGGAATTGGGCAAAAAGTTGACTTTTGATTTGAGCGGTCAAACGAACTTTGACCAATGACCGTGACGTAGTTCGGGACGTCACGAGTTCATAGACAGGTGGCACGCCCAATTCCGACATTCGAGGAGAAAGTTATGACGTGCGGAAGTTGGTAAAAGGGGCCGAAAGTTGACTTTTTGATCGGGGCATTTTTTGGACATTCCGAGAATACCGTTGGGTAGGTCTCGTGACGTTGAATCCGTAGACAGGCGACATGCGTTAATCGGAGTCCGAACGCGAAAGTTATGGGTCTAGAATGACGAGGGGCATTTTGGTAATTTGTTGTGACAAGGGTAAAATGGTAATTTTCTGCAGTTGGGATTATTGTATGAATTAAATTAGCTGATTCACTTAATTTGGGTGTGGATTGACCAGGGGGTGACACTTGTCACCATTAGAGGAAGATTAGTGGCTAAATGCCTAATACATACAAATGCACCCGCCCACCGTCCCGTGTTGATTTCGATCAAATTGATCGGTGAATAAGGCTAGGTGATGAAACCTGAGACGGGAAGAGGAACTAAGATAGAAAACGAGTGGAATTGAGGGGAGAATTGAGGAAAAACAGAACCCTAACCCGAGACACCGAAGAGTGAAAAATTGAAGAACAATTGATAGTCGAATTGGACTATGCGGATCATAATTGTTGAAATTGAAGTTGATTTAAGCTTCTTAAGGTTAAGGCGAGTTGAACCCCCTCATAAATTGAGAGAATTTAGGTCGTTTTGCTGTAGAACTGAATGGGTGACGGCTTCGGTTTTTCGAGATTGAGTCGAGCACCAGGGAGGCTTGAGGGAAGAAATTGAAATTGGAAACGCATTTAGGAGATTTCTATAAAGCTTTTGCCTTAATCAATTTGAAGAAATCGATGGATAATGAACGGAACAGATGTTGAAGTTTCAACAAGAACACTCGATGTTTGATCGAAGGGATTGAGGTACTGACGCTGGTTAGTAACATTGCAGACCTTAAATTAGAGATTAAACGATACTGTTAGAAGCTTGAATTGTAAGAAATGATGCAGAATTGATGGAGTTTGGAACGGGTTGCATCGCGGGTCGAAGACCCGTTTACCAGTCATTCGGGTCGAGAAGACAACAGTGATGGGTACTGTAGCAGGCGCGTGGCACCCACGCGCAGCCACTCACGGCGGCGCGTGGGGGCGGGTGAGGGGGAATCCCGAGGTGATTTCAACATGAAACTTGTCCTATTTATTGTAACGAACATTTTTTGTGTTGGTTGCGAGTCGATCGGACGCCGTCTCGATAATGTTTTGAGGGTCCGAAGATTTAAGTTACGTATTTAATTAATATTAAATTCCCAAAAAATTATGGGGAAATTAGATGATGTAAATTGACTTGTTAGTAACCTTGAATAATGATTGTGAACAGGATTCAAGATTCCGAGCGAGTGTCGGAAATTACGGAAACGCGTGCAGTGCGCGAAACGAGCAGTTGGACGGTGTGTGAGTGGACGTTTGTTTTCTACATTGATATGCATGCATAGTTAAATGTTTTATATGATTTATGGCATGATTTGAATTGAAATGATTTGATATGATTATTTTGAGATTTAATGATTATTTTAATTGGTGCTTCGGGCACGTTTTTCGAGAAAATGTGAAATGACTGTTTTGGGCGAAGGTCCGGGATTTGTGACTGGTTTTGGCTTGGATTATGAGTTGGGAACTGGATTTAATGGATTTGTGATGTTTTCGGATATGATTTTACGGATTTGCGTGTATCGAATTATTTAATGATTTCACGGATTGACGAGAAATTAGATTTGGGCATATGGCCCCGTGATGATGGTTTTTGACATGGTTTTGATACTTGATTTGAAATAATGCTTTTTGATTGTGTATTGATGTTTGATGACTCCAGATGTGTAATTCCTAGAGGGACTCCAGATGCGTAATTCCTGGAGAGACCGGATGTGTAATTCCCGGTGAGGCTGGATGTGTAATTCCCAGCATTGGATGACGACTCTGGATGTGTAATTCCCAGAGGATCCTCGGATGTGTAATTCCCGAGTTATATGCTTTATTATATGGTGAACTGATTTTATAAAGTGATTTAAATGATTCAAATATTTTCACATGTTGGGCTTGAGAGCTGGATTTGTTGTTATTCATGTGTTTTATCCTATGCATGCATGATTTGTAAAACTGGAGGGTAAACTGATGTGTTTTGAGAAATGTTTTTCAAATGATATTATTTTGTCCACTCACACCTTTGTTTTTGATGACCCTCCAGGCCGTGGCACAACGTTCGGGGCTGATCTCGAGGGGGAGGCATGAGCGACAGTTATCCCTTGTCTGATAGGTGCTGAAGGCTAGTTTCGGGACTTCAGTTGACTTGTCAGACGGGAGCAGGACCAGGCACGGTTATCGAGGTCCAGTTGGGACGGGTCCTGTCATCCATGCAAGGGGGTAATAGTCTGGGAGGGGACTGGTGGTGTGCCTTAAAGGTGTAGGCACACACCTATCTAGCATGAGGCCTTTTGGGAGCTCAGTGACTTTGGGTTCGGTTGGAACTCCAAAGTGACGCAAGTTGAGGCTGGTGCAATTCCATGATGGGTGACCCCCTGGGAAGTTGCACCGTGAGCTCCCGAAAACAAACCCGTAAGGGCGAGGAGGCCCAAAACGGACAATATCGTTCTAGAGTCGGGCCTTGACCGAGAAGGGTCGGGCCATAACAGAATGGTATCAGAGCGAGACCCCGACCAGGAAGTGTGCCAGCTAGGACGCTAGGCCCTAAGTGTGGAGGATTGTAAGACCCGTGTCCAGGAGGGAACGGCGAACGATCCCACATTCTTGCGAGGGGCAATGATATGGGAGGGGACTAGTGGTGTGCCTTAAAGGTGTAGGCACACACCTATCTACCATGAGGCCTTTTAGGAGCTCAGTGGCTTTGGGTTCGGTTGGAACTTCAAAGTTAAGCGAGTTGAGGTTGGTGTAGTTCCATGATGGGTGACCCTCTGGGAAGTTGCACCGTGAGCTCCCGAAAACAAAACCGTGAGTGCGAAGAGGCCCAAAGCGGACAATATTTTGCTAGAGTCGGGTCCTGACCGAGGAGGGTCGGGTCTTAACAGTACATATTAAGGAAATTGTGAAGAAAATCTAATATTAATTTGAGGGCTAATGTGATTAATATGTTTTCTTGATTATTTGAAACTTCTTATATAAGGATACTTAATTTAGTTTGGATATTAATGATTTCTAATGGGAAAATATTGTAAATTTGACATGTCTTATAGTGAACAGTTTATGGAATATGGTGGTTGGAGAGTAATGATATAAATAGCCATAATATTAAGAATGAGAGAGTATATATATATATATATATTTGGTTATGAAGTGTTTTATGTTAGCCTTTTTATTTTAAAGTCTATAAAAGGGGCACTAATGGTAATGAAACATATATATTGAAAAATAACGAAAGATGGAAGTCTACGATACTCTCGAGAATGGGGTTCAATAAAGAATCTTGGTTCATAATCGTTTATAAAATTTCAGTGAGTTGATTTACTAAATTCATCAAGACACCACATGGTCATTTGACTAGTAAAGTAAATAAAATGGATAGTATAATTAGAGTTAAGAAATCAACATGAGCTAATTAATGGATTTCCCCTCTTGGCTGGGTTAGTGCAATGGATGTGAGCGGTAACCCAACAAGAGTGGATTTATTTTGGTCAATTCATTAAGATTCGGGTATGATTTAATTTTGGTAAGGTCCTTGTTTGGTTAGAGTTATTAAACAGGAGCAGGACCAACCTGGTGGCCATGGTTTTTAGGGATGGGTCTTGTCTACTTGATATCAGAGCTAGGCTATTAGTTATTTTGGATTCTCAAATTGTGAGCCTTGTGTCTTCATTAAATTTTTCACATCGTTGATATGGTAGTAAGTTGTTTATGTAACGACCCGCCCCGTAACACGAGATTATCCAGAGATTAATGAGTTTTAATCGAGGATTATCAAACGATTTGTGGTGGAATGACGATTTTGCCCTTGGAGAGGGAAAAATATTGACTTTTGACTCGAGATGTCATTTGCCCGTGGACCGAGGTCCATTGCGTAGATCATGGGATTGTGATTACGTAGATAGGTGACACGTCAATTTTGGACGCCAGGAGGTTATTTTACGGGTCAAGGATTATTCTAATTGATTTTTATGATACACGATTTACGAGGTAGGTTGACTTTCTCAAGATGGTGTGAAAAAAAGAAATAATGATTGACGACTTATATGTACGTATAGGAAAGGACTTGCTCAACTACATTGTAAACATAGATTTACCATGACAAAAAAATATACGAGCGAAAAGAAAAAAAAATGATACCAAAAAAAAACAATGAACAAAAAAATATGTGTTTGAATCTCTCGAACGATAAATAAGTTTTGAGTTTGAGTTCAGTCTTTTATACTTGTGAATTTGGAAACATTAAAGATTTCGGCCTTTGTCCTAATTACAATGCTCCAGCGCTTCAAGTATTTGCTAGGGACTAGAAAAATCTAAGCGTGGGGGTATTCGAAACACTTATGCCTTTGTGATGGAGCATTTGTTTGAGTCTTGACCACTATCCTAAATATTCCTTGCCTATACACCTAGCCCCATTATAACCTTTAAATTAAGACCTTATGATCCTTGAGATGAGTAAATTTTGATTAGTTGAGTCTATCACTTGAGTAAGCTTATGGTTTTGATTTATTTGTGCAAGTATGTTCACTTTCTTATGATTTATTTTTGAAATTTTTATGAAGTTACTTACTTTCTATTATGTGAGCATCGTTCTTATGTACCTTGAGTGCAAACACAAACCCTATACACATTGAGTGGAAATTTGAGTGCATGTCCATGTGAGTTAATTCATACTTATTTATTCATGTTGAGATACATTTCACCAAGTTTACTCATTGTCTTACTCGTCAAGGCATTTTGTTATGATGTATTAATGCTTGAATTTCGTATGCTATATAGTTATTTAGTGTAAATCTTTGATGCCATACTTATGTTAATACAATTTGAGACAAATGGTTAAGGGCATAGTAGTTTTTGTTTTTAAGGAAAAAATAATAATATATATATGAGTTCAAAGCCTTAGTTGGTTTTAGTTTTTTTTAGTTTTGCTAGAGACTAGGCATTTTGTTATGATGTATTAATGCTTGAATTTTGTATGCTATATAGTTATTTAGTGTAAATCTTTGATGCCAAACTTATGTTAATACAATTTGAGACAAATTGTTAAGGGCATAGTAGTTTTTGTTTTTAAGGAAAATATATATATATATATATATATATATATATATATATATGAGTTCAAAGCCTTAGTTTGTTTTAGTTTGTTTTAGTTTTGCTAGAGACTAGCAAAGTTTAAGTGTGGGGGAATTTGATAAGTATCTAATTGATCATCTTTTTATATCAATTTCCTCTATGGTTTACTTTGTTAGAACCTTAATTATATTAAATCTATCTCAATTTATTCATTTTATATATTAATTAATAGAATTTATTAACTAGTAATTAATTATAGAATTAATAATTCCATTAAATAACTAATAATTAATTATTATACTGCAGGTCTAATTAATTAACCGTCTAAGGCCCAACCAATTATGTAGCCCATCTTGCAAGATTTGGTGCGGCCCATCTAGCATGCAAAGTTCCACCAAGGTCTACACGCAGCCCATGCGTCTCAGCTGTAACGACCCGTAAATTCAAAAAAGGAAATTTTGGAAATTTTGAAGAAAATGACGATTTTGTCCCTGTAATTGAGCGAATGGTTGACTTTTGGTTCGAACAGTCGAACGGACTTTGACCGATGACTGTGACATAGTTCGGGACGTCACGAGTTCATTGACAGGCGGCACGCATCAATCGGAGTTCGAACGGCCAAGTTACGGGTCTAGAAGTGTGAAGGGCATTTTGGTAAATTGTCAAAGCAGGGGCAAAATGGTAATTGGTTAATTGAATAAGAAATGGGACGGTGATTGGGCTGATTCAGCTATGGTATGCCACCAAATGACATCTGTCACTTTGATGAAACACTTAGTGGCACTAATTAGCAGATTGGTGGCAAGTGCACGGTGTGTGTGTTGTGGCGGTGGAGTAAATTCAAAGAACTAAACTTTGTGTGTGTATTCGAAAAACAAAGACCAGAGAAGCGACCAACCTTGCTTGAAAGATCACCCTAATAACCAACTGAGAGGAAAGAAGAACTGGAAAAAAATTAAGAGATGGAGAACAGAGAATCGAGATTGAGAAAGGAAGAAAAGTGAAGAAAATTGTGAAAGGAAAATCAAAAACCCGAAACCTATTCTTGAACAATTGAAATTCAATTTTGAGTTGTAGACCAGCCCAATTCAAATTAAGGTTAGATTATGCCTTCTGGGACCTTTATTAGCCGATCCCAATAAAGAAATTCAAGGTTCGAAGCTCTTGGAGCTATGAACAGACATGGCGGAATTCCAAAAATCGTGAGCTTGTGTTCGTGTAATTGGGGAGATTGGACCGGGTCAATACGCGGGCTAAAAGACCCGTTTTACAAGTATTCGGGCAAGGAAAAACACTGTAGCAGCGCGTGAGCGTCACGCGCAGCCACTCACGGCGGCGCGTGAGGGCGCGTGGTAGCTAATCTCGAGGAATTATGATTTTTGGAATTTATGGAAAAACATGCAACTCGGAAGCGAGCCGTTTGGACGGCGTGTGAGTGGAATTTGCTTTCTAAATTTCAATGCATGCATAATTGTTTTCTATGCTTTTTATTGATGATTTCTATAATTACGATTATTGTTTATGGTAATTACGATTTCCGTATTTACCCGTATTTCGATATGCAATGCGTAATTGCTAGTATTTCGAGACTATGGTTTCTCCTATGCTTTGATGATGGTTTGATGGAAATTTTTATATGATTTGTGCGTATCATGTTTTGATGATGTTTTGATTATGATTTGTGAGTATGATTTGGGATTTGAAAGTGAATTCGGGCACGAGACCCATTTCAATAAAGATGTCGGATTTGGTTTTGGAATTTGGCTTATGATGGATTCTGGATTTTTTGTGAATTGCACATGGTTTTGGGTTTAAAGACCCGGTACTCTTACTGGATCTTGTTTTGGGTTTAAAGACCCGGTTGATTGATGTGACAGGGGAGGGCCTTTGATTGATATGTTTTGAGTTTAAAGACTCAGTTTTTGTGATATCCCCCGAGGCCTATTGATTGTGTTTTGAGTTTAAAGACTCGTTAATATCCCTGGAAGGCCTGATTATGCGCATGGTTTTGAGTTTAAAGACTCGGGCGCACTTGAGATCCAGCAGATTGATTGACTTGTGATTTACTGTTGATTTCCGATGTTTTCAGATGTGTTGGGCAATGGCCCGGTTTAGATGGCTTGATGATTTTTTGAGTTATATTCTATACTTGGATTTGATTCATGATTTTGGGCTGAGGCCCCGTATTTATGGTTCCGGGCTAAGGCCCGAGGTTTCAGAAAAGGAAAATGATTTTGGCTTTCACACACGGTTTTCTTGTACTGGAAATAAAATGATTTTCGAATGCATGCATTGGTTTTACGTGGAGGGTAGAAATGTCTTTTCTGTAACATGTTTTATAACTGATTTATTTTTGTCGACTCACACCTTTTATGTTTTTATTGACCTTACAAGTCGTGGCGCGACGATCGAGGCTGATCGAGAGGTGGAGGCATGAGTGAGCACATGTACGGTTATCCCTGGTTTGGCAAGTGCTGAGGGTTATTTTGGAACTTCAGTTGACTTGTCAGACGGGAGCAGGACCGGGCACGGTTATCAATGTTCCTCAGGGGACGGTCCTGTCATCAGCCCAGACGCAACTCCACCAACCTAGTCCATTCCCGCGTGTCTTCACCTATCGAGGAGAAGTCAACACGCCGTTTCGCCAGCTAACTCCAATGCGTGTACATTCGCATTGGGGCCCATTATTTCCAGCAAGAGTGCGTTTTTGCCTGCGAGCCAACATCACGCCAACAAGCCACTCTGCCAAGGAAATCTCACAGCCCAGAAGGTGTCCACTGAAATCAGCCCACATCCTGAGGCCTCATTGTAGTTCATCAAATCCGGCCCAGCGAATGTCCACGCGTCCCATATCTTGCCAGCATGCACTCCCCTGTTTATCACACTCCAAATTGCCATGTCCACTTTGCGTCAGACCATTTGAATGGCCCAGACGTCCATCACCATTTCAATCTAGCAGCTTCAAATTTCCAAGCAAAGTGTGGAAATTATATTTCCTTTATCTAGTAGGATTTAATTAGGAGTTTCTATTACCTTTTTAATTAAGTTTTTTATTTATTCTTTCATTAGGATTTAGAATACCTTTTACCTTTAGGACATTAATTGAATTCGCTTAATCCTTTTCCTTTTAGAATTAAATTGTGAACTCCTATTTATTTGAGGATTACTTTTCTCCTATAAATAGAGAGGCTTAGGTTATTTGTAATGGTTGCCCATTTTTGTACCAAAGCTCTACTTAACCAAATTTCCCTTTTCATCAATTTGAGATTTCTTTAGCAATAGTCAAATACACCATACTCCACCACAAACATCTTCATCCGCGGAAATCTAGGGCAATTCCCGGTTGTTTCACCAAGGAGTGTCGAGCCACTTTGCATCCCTAGGGTAATTCCCTAGATAAAAAGTGTAGCACGATCCCCTTACCTTGTAATGGTCTCTTTCTATTGAATATCGCTTTGGTGGATTGATCTTTAATATAATTCTGGTTCTATATCTTATATGAGTTTCAATAATCTTCCATGTGTTTCAATATCTTGGTTTTTGTTATGTTTGTATGTTGTGCTTAATGCTTGATGCTTGATTAGATATAGAGGGTCCCGAGTCTAGATCATTGAAAGTGTCTAGGGCAATTCCCGACACATACTTGAGATAATATCCTTGTATTTCGTAGAACTAAGGTTATGGAATTTCGTATATTATAGAATTGACATAATTTATGAATGAGCTAGGTTAAAGATGAGTTAACCATGTAAATAATAGATTTGGTTAGTTTAGATTAGTTAATCACGTAGGACCTTAGTAAAAACCAATTTACCCCCTAATTAAATAATCAAATGACAATCATACTTAGGTACCCTCAATCTCCGGTCCAGAATGATCCCTATTTACCAATGCTACATCTGCAAAAAAAGGGTTTTAAATTGCATACATTTTCAATAAGTATTAATTTAATGCTTAGTTTTTATGTATCAATGACGTCAGCGGGTGACGTCAATAGGTGACTTCAAGGTGACGTTAGCAGGCGACCTCAGTAGTGATGTCAGCATTGACCCGCGTTAACCAGGGTTGACCATACTTTGAACGGTGCGTGTGGGCACATGGGCACCAATTTTGAGGTCAAATGAATCTTGTTCGAAAGGTTTTGACATCTTGAATCCAATGGTGGAGGGTTCAGGTCGATCGAAGATCATTTGGTTGGTGTTTTAGAGATTTTTCTCCTAGGGATGCGGGTTCGGGATGATTATTCTGTTCCGGGATTTTTGGGGGTTTCTTATATGGACTTGTATAGATTGATAATGACCTTTGGGTGTGATTTGGACAGGCTCGAATGTCCTAGAGGCTTTGGGTTAGCTTACGACTTGTGTTTTGAGTGAACGACGGTACGTGTGAGTGGACTTTTGTTTTCCTGACTCTATGCATGCATTTTTTATATGGTTTTTATCTGAGTTATAATGAGAATTTCTTGATGGTTCTTTACATGCTATTTATATGAATTTTCGAAATTTTTATGATTATTTAAGAAAAAATACATTAAAATGTGTTGCGAGGAAATTGGGTTTATTAAACCCCGGATCCTCAATGAGTTATAAGGGATGGTCTTATACTTGTGTTGTTATGTTTATTTGTTTTTTTACGGTGTTTTCTAAAATGGGATTTGACATGATTTTATGACTATTTTAATGGCTCCTTTTACAAGATATGATAGGACTTTGAATAGATGATGATGTGACTGTGTTATGAGGATGGCGATGATTGTGATGACATGAGATGTGATTGTTGACCCACTCGAGATGCCGATTGTGATAGATAGTCTCGGATGTCGAGCTGGGTTGCATCATTCTCGAGACTCGTCATAGACGTCGAGTTTCTGGCTCCTTTATAATTGAGACTAAAATCATTCCTCAGACGTTGAGTTTGGGACTCTGTCATTCCTGAGCTAGTCCACACTTGGACGTCGAGTCTGGGACTCCGTCTTTCTCGAGTGATATTAACCTACCGGTAGTGCACCTTGATATGATGATTCAACAGTAGACATCGAGGTTGATATGATTGGTTATTTGATATGGTTGTGTTGGCATACTTTTTTTGGTGTGGATTTGGTATGACCTTCTGTGGGGCACGTTTTAGCAATTCTGATTTTTTAGTTATTGCACATATTTTGAGATTGATGGTTTGTTCATAAATTCGATGCATGCATAGCTTTCTTAAATAGAGGGTTTAATGATTGGTATTGGAAAATGGTTTTTCAAAGATTTATTTTTGTCCACTTACACTTTTTATGTTTTTTGGCACCCTCCAGGTAGATCGCGGACACGAGCTGTGTTATGGCTAAGGCATCATGGAAAGTGCGCACTCTGATCATAATAGTTAGTATGTAGTGTATCTCTAGTCTGACTCATGGTTAGGATGTTTACTTAATCCCGAGGGTAGTATGGCCATTTACCAAGTCGTACCAGGCAGGAGCAGGTCCTTCCACGTTAATCCAGGGGGATGACGGGGAGGGTCCTGCCAACTTGGTATTAGAGCACTAGGTTGCTCTCTTTGGGAATCGTATACTAGGTTTGTACGATAGTTTTGTTACGGACGTGATGCCTCCACAATGACAGCCCCGTCCTCAGCCTGATAGTGATAGAAAACGAGAAAATACCTCATATCAATTTTGTTAGGAATTGAGTGTTGTGTTTCAGAGGGTTGGACCCCGAGGATGGCCAGTTTGTGTAGGCCCAGCGGCTTGGAGACGTGGACTTACTGATTGATTGCATCCCAATATGGTGACTATTCCGGTGTTGTGACTGATGATCGGTCAAGATGGAGGTACTGTTGTTAGCATAATGGGTTGTTGATGACTCTAGAGTATGACCGGTTCAACAAAGTAACTAGTGACATTTACTGGTGGATCGGATCTAGGGAACCGATCAATGGATCTCACACTTGAACGAAGTGTACGAGCGATGGGTTCTCCTCTTGAGCGTATGGTATTGATAGGAATGTGCTTCTCAGATGATTCTACCCAGGGTCGGTGTTTGACATTGCTATTTACGGATTTAGAGATGATTACCGAGACTTGGGCAACCTTCAAGGAACGTTTCCAAAGTTATTTTTGCCCCAGTTTTATCTTGATGCGAGGGGCGAAGGTCCTGCTACTAGAGCAAGGGTATATCATTGTTGCTCGGTATGAGTAGAGATTTATGGATTTGGCTTGGTTTGTACTGGGTGCGATCGCAATTAAGCCAATGAGGATTCGTCGATTTGTGTTGGGTCTTTGGAGTAAGACTCAAGCGATGGCGCTGGCTGGACGATTCACCATATTTCGGACTCTAGTAGATGTGGCATCTCTGAGGGAGATGAGTTTAACGGAATCCCAACAGTGATCGGATGTTTTCGACTGACGCTAAGGGTGTCTAGCGTATGCGTTTTCCAGCGAGCTTTAAAGAGGGACACTTCTCACTCTGTGTCTTCGATTGGCAATCGTGTGATTGTAGTGGTCGATGAGCAGGATGAAGAGGTTCCCGAGAAGACCGCTTGAGATATCAGTATTTTTCTAGTCGGGTACGACTTCAGGACACACGCATTACACTGTATTTATCTTGGCTTGGCTTGGATGCACGAGTGTCGTTGGAATATGGACCCACACACTTTCTTTTCAGAAGAATTACACTTTTGTTGACTGGAAGTTGATCCCACTGGGTTAGGACACTAGTATTAGTACCCTGACTGATACTATGCTCAAGCCTAGTTCAGCGATTTAAGATTGTTTGATTTGGGTAGAAAGGTTTTCATAGTAAGTCCGACTGGATTCCTTAGATGTGTGTAATTTGGACGCGATCCTAGGGATGGATTTGGGGACTAAGTGTTACTCCACTATTGCATGTTTGAGGAACCATTTGTTATTGGTAGTACTGATTTGTCATGGTTGGTCTTTTGGTTTAACCAGAGGATACTTCCTTTGGGAGATATAGCTTGAAGGTCGAGAAGATACTACAGAATGGTTGTTAAGGATATTGGGCACGTGTTACGATGTAATCGGATAACACGGTGAGCTTGGGGAGATATTGGATATGTAGTAGTCTTCGAATGTGTTGTCTTAGAATTTACGTGGTTACCACCTCATGAGGAGGTTCCGGGTACTTAATCCATTTTACAACCACCGTGTAGGATGGTACTAACAGAGTTGAGAGAATTGAGGGTTTAGCAGCATGATTTAGATGAGGATTTGGGGTTTGCTTGACTTATGTTGTACTCTTAAGGAGCCTCAATGTCATTTTTGTGGAAGGTGGATCGCACCCTGAGATTTTAGATTGACGATCGGCAGCTGAACGAGGGGATAATGTGGGACTAGTCATCCTTATCGTGGAAGTGTTTACTGATACTTCTTCATTCACCTTCATCTCTAGATTCCACGAATGTATGGCCTTGTAAAATTTGAATTTGTTGAGGAGTGTTACGATTGTGGCGAACAGGGTGGATTCTCTATAGTACCTAACAACATATTATTGGTTGGTGAAGGAGACGTCTCCTTTAATACTTCTTTGGAAAGACCTTCTGGGTATGCCTACAACATGGTTACAACTTCTTTCGTTTTGATGGTCATTTATGGACCTTACACCTAGATTGTAGGCCAAGTTCAAATCAATTTAGGAATAAAGGGTACTTGGTGTTGCATGGCGTTGATGTGTACAACATGAAGTTGTATTCATATTCGCATTGAATGAACTTGGATATCATTAGTTGAGGATCCAGGAATTGGATATCCCTATAACCGCTTTCGAACTCAGTATGGGGATTATGGGTTTTCAGATCGTACCATTTGGGTTAACTAATGCCTCAATAACATTAATGGACTTGATGCACCGAGTCTTCGTGATCGTTTTAAAAATTATGATATGGAAAATATCTTGACGTGTTTAAGAAGTGTGAGACCATGTGTGGAATACCAAAACCTAGTAGTGATTACCCATATGGGAAGTAATGGTATGCCCAGTTGAACAAGTACCAGTTTTTTTGGACCAGTGTTGGTTTCCTCCTGGTCATGATTTTATTGTTGAGATGATTTGTGTGAGCAGGATTCTCAAGAATTAAGAAACGATTGACTACTGCTCTAGGTTGACTATCTATGACGATAATGGAGGTCTTGGAAATGATAGTGATGCATCGATACACGGGTTTAGATTGTACACTTGTGTTGAATGTGAAAGTTTTAGCTTATGTAACTAGACGGTTGAGATGTCTGGAGATGATCTAGTTTACCTATGTTCGGGAGCATTCCGCAGTGGCGTATGTATAGAAAAGTTCGACTCATTATCTCCTAGAGAGCTGTTCAAGATCCTTATAGATCATTTGAGCCTTATGTTATGGTACTCGGAGAGAGTCGAACTTGAGGCAAGGGAAATGGATAGAGCTGATTGATTGGCGATGATGGTACATTTGTGTATCATTCAGGAAAGCTGAGTATAGTAGTCAATGCCTCGAGTAGGAAGTTTGCAGGCTCGTTATCTCTCATGTCAGGACCAGTCCCAAATCCCCCAGGATTAATGTGGGACCCGCCTGATCCCGTCTGACAGGAAGTGTCAGACTAGGGAAAATTCCATCTCTAGCCCTCGACGGGGCTATCAGAGTGCGTCAGGATCGTAGGAGGAGGGGAGTGATGTCTCGTCTCTACTACAGCCCGCATCCGTGATCAACCTGAAGGGCATTAAAACATGAAAAATGTGAGTGGACAAAATAACATTTTAATAAAAGCATTGTCGCATAAAGACATTTATGCCTTTCACTAAAAGCATATGCATGCATTCAAAAACCATTTATCAAAAATTCATAAAAAACCTTTGTCAAACAATTAGAAAACCTTTCAAGGGTTCATGCCCGGCCACATAAACCGTCATGACCTATAAATCCATTTGGGTCCCCGACCCGAAATCACAACTCAAAACTATGAAACAATGCATGTGGGAACTCAGCCCAAATCCGTTCTCAGTGAAATACTAAAACATCAAGTACGGGGTCTCCGCCCCCAAATCATTTTCTAAATCATCGAATACGGGGACTCTGCCCCAAATCAATTTCTAAATCATAACACACAGGGCCTCCGCCCTCAAATCACTTTTCTTAAAAACCACATACGTATCAAATTACGTATAACCTAACCTAGGCACTTCTGGAGAAGATGCCAACTCAGGGCACACAGCCCCTAGGGATCACATCCCCGATATAGTCACGATGACATCATATCTATCTAGTGTGCACACTACTCGGGGTCTCACTCCGAGTCTTCTCCCAGGAATCTCCATTTGGGAGGCTCAATCTCTGGATCTAGTCCGAGCTCTCTCTCTGGATCTAGTCCACATATCTCTCCGGAATCTGGTCCGGGACCACATGATATCTCGTAACCTCCACTCTTGGAACGAGATCCCTATGGGGATACCCACTATGGTCTGCGGATCGTGACACTCCAGGTCGACGTCTGGAGGAGACCATATAAATCATATGGAGGGTATAATTCATTTTCAAAACTTTTTCTTTCTTTCTTTATCAAAACGTATTTCAACTGGGTCTCATACCCGATTCATCTCCATAGGATTCCTCGAATCCGACTCAAATCACTTTCACACGCCTCGCCCTAAATCCACAGTTTAACAGGGTCTCATCCCCGATTACTCATTTCATAAACTGAACTGGGACTCAAGCCCGATATCATAACTAACTGGGCCCTAAGCGCGAAACCATAAAGCAACAGGACCTCAAGTCCGATTTCCCGGCTAACGGGGCCTTAAGCCCGATATCTCAACCAAATGGTTCTCAGACCCGATATCATAACTCAACGGGGCATCAAGCCCGATAGTACCACTAACTGGGCCTCAAACCCTAATCGTAAATCAACTGGGCCCCTGGCCCGATCGTATAACACAAATGGACCATCGGTTAGATTCCTCGTCAATTCAAATGGACTCCAAGTCCGAGAGTTTGTAAATTAAATGGGTCTCGTGCCCGATTTCATATTTCTAAATCCAAAATCCGTTCATTCAATCGTCGTCGAAAACATGGTACGCAAAGGAACGACATAAAGCTGAAAACCTAGAAAAACGTGCAAATATGTTGATCCTAAGCAACCACAAACAAATGCACTCATGGCATATCAAGACACATATTAAAACACTTATAAAACATTTATGCATGCATCAAGTTCGAAAGAAAGGTCCACTCACAGACCGTCTGAACGAAAAGTCAACGATTGGCCCATTTTAGGGGCAAAATCGTCATTTTGCTAATCCTCGTCTAATCTCCGATTAGCCTCGCTAATCCACCATTTAATCTTAATTAATCCCATTAATTCAGGACGGGTCGTCACAAACTTTCCCCCCTAAGGATCGACCCGATTCCAGAACCAAACTGTGGAATCCAATCATGTCCCTCGATTCGGATCGCTGCACCCACACTCTAGCGTATCCTTGTAACAGTACACGTTCGACGCACGTGCCGAACTCATCGGTATCGTCCTCGGTATGTACCATCATCGGAGCCTCCAAAGCTCCAATTCACTCTCGAGAATTACACGTCTGCTCGTATGTCTCACTCGAGACAACATGTCAACACTCGTCGATCTCGCCTGTCACTCACTTTGACAGGTCAGCAATACCAAGCCGATATCCAACTGCTTTTCAATCTGTCACTCTGACACAGTCCATATGACAGTCTTCAGGCTAAAAAAGTATCCCCACTACGAACTATCACATCTAAGTTGGCGTCCTGCTCAGCATCGGATCGAACAACACCCTACAGATCCTGCCATCACGTTGGCACGAATCCCATCTCGTAGGTCATCCTCAGATCTATGCCCATACTGACTTACATACTCACACGAGTCAACTCTCTCAATTTCCTATACCCAAAATTGACCCTTCTTAGAGTCCATAAATCCACATCGATCCGAACGCATCGGATAACTATCCATCTATTACCCTCACCGGTCACATCCGTCGTGACCAGCCGGCAACTCCCGGCTCCACTGCGCTTCGCGGCGCTACTCTGATCTCCACTCGTTCTCGAGTCCTCGCATCGTATCTCGCATCACTCAGGGCTACCACTTGTCATCTAGACTCAGCTCGAGTCTCCAAACTGTCACTATCGGAGCCAATCCGATCGCCACTCACATCACTCCTCGTCGTCCCACCTAGTAACGAATCCAGGAGAATCCAAGTTGATGACATCAAAATTCATCATATGTCATCCTCTAGCACCCAAATCTATCTGCTACAACGTCACACTCAGTGACCTCATAATACTCATCACCACTACGGAATCAAGCACTTTTCTCATCGTCTCACTCACAACTTCTCTTGATTCCGAAGTTCCAATCACGTTGGAAATATGCTTCTTTTCCAAATACTGGGCTCACTCAATACACAAGCGTTTCCTGTATCCTACAGGCAAACGATTTCCAAGTCTCCAACTCAGGAGGTATGGTCAACCTTAGTCAACCAAAACTAATCCGTAAGGGACTCTAACGTCCACAGCTCAACCGGACATCAACCACACGTCCGTAACCTCCAACTCGCATATCCGTTTACTACCGTATATGCACATCCAAAAGGATGTCAACTCATCCTATCCAATGTACCACTCAGCTGAAGAGTCACCACAGACTACTGCTGTGATCTGCAGCCAAATCGTTGTATACCACCAAATCTAACCATTCACCTTTATGTCATAAGACGTCACTTACGTCATCCATTCATATCTGGATCTCACGTTTCACCTCAACGTTACAGCTTCTGGGCACACCCTCGTGACTCAATCTCGCGGCACTGGGGGAACTAGTCTCCATTATTGGGGAAACTGATCTCCAACACAGGGGAAACTAATCTCCATCATTGAGGAAACTGGTCTCCATCGCTGGGAAACTGGACTCCATCACTGAGGAAAATGATCTCCATCACTGGGGGACACTGGTCTCCATACCAAGTACTCCCGTACCTCGCACTGAGCCACTCGGGATCCTCTCTGTCCCACTTATAACAACCACCTTCACTGGAGCGTGGCAAGTGTGCCAACACCCAATGTCAACATTTCATTCTGCGATCGGACTCAGCCGTCACCGAGTCGAATACAGAATCACTGCTCGTACTGTGCGTCACTCACGTACCTCGTGTCATCTTCACGACTGAAGAATCCGATCGTCACAATCGTCCCGGTAACCTGAGTCTATCTAACTCGATAAGACTCGTCTATGTCCATCGATAGCAGTGTCTGTCACAACCTCGTGCATACCAAACACAGAACCACTCTGCTACTGAAACTCCTAATCCATAAGGTAGTCTCACCGCTGGTACCAATCATTCCGCACGTAATATTCACCAATCGGTCCACCTCTGGATCCGATCACAAGTACCACACTCCTGGTAACTTGTCCAATCAATCAGCTACTAGGGTTATCAAAAACCCGGCTGCCCGCTGCAGCCCTACCATCCTAACTGATCCCTCAATCTCGACTCCGAAGAGTCGTCATACTCCAATACTGGTACCAAACTAGCCAATCACTACACTCTGAGGATCTCGTCCTCATGTAACTATACGGCTCTCAGCCGTTGGCCTTTACAAGAACTGGCTGTACTCCGGGTCCAATATTGCACAGGCGCTACGTGCCCAATCGCAACCTATCGCGTCACACCACATCTACTCCTGGCACCCATTGCTAGTCGACATTCTGTACCAGTCGGCATCCTGTCGTGTGGCGCGACAACCACTCCGGCATCTCCTACCAATCGACATCCTTACAGGATTCGACACACTAAAACATGGCATCACTACGCCAACTAGAGTTACACATTCCTATTCCCAACCGTCGTAAGTGTAGTTGTATAGGGTCATCGTAAACCGGGCAACCCTGACATCTGACCACACTGGTATATCTATCCGACACGACAGTAGGGTCACGACTCTCAATTCTTCATACGGTATCTACGGATCCGTTGGGTCCTACTCACCAGTGACACTACGGCTCTAAGCCGTCATCTTACACACAAATTCTGATCTTACTTGGGATCTAGCCTCGAAACACGAGGCATTCTATGCCAATCGAACCTCAAACTATCGGATCACGTGCCAATCACCATCTAACTAAGGTTCGATTCTACCGAAACCTCGTACTAATGCCCTAACTACCAAGTTGATCACAGGCTGTTACGACTTCAGAGACATCACATCCTCGACCTGCGCGTACTCCACGCTCTGATACCAACTTGTCAAGACCGGTCCCAAATCCCTCAGGATTAATGTGGGACCCACCTGATCCCGTCTGACACAAAATGTCAGACCAGGGAAAATTCCATCTCTAGCCCTCGCCGGGGCTATAAGAGTGCGTCAGGATCGGAGGAGGAGGGGAGTGATGTCTCGTCTTTGCTACAGCCCGCATCCGAGATCAACCTAAAGGGCATTAAAACATGAAAACTGTGAGTGGACAAAATAATATTTTAATAAAAGCATTTTCGCATAAAGACATTTATGCCCTTCACTAAAAGCATATGCATGCATTCAAAAACCATTAACATTCATAAAAAAACCTTTGTCAAACAATTAGAAAACCTTTCAAGGGTTCATGCCCGGCCCCATAAACCGTCATGACCCATAAATCCATTTGGGTCCCTGACCCAAAATCACAACTCAAACCCATGAAACAATATATGTGGGAACTCAGCCCAAATCCGTTCTCAGTGAAATACTAAAACATCAAGTACGGGGTCTACGCCCCGAAATCATTTTCTAAATCATCGAATACGGGGTCTCCGGCCCAAATCACTTTCTAAATCATAACACACAAGGCCTCCGCCATCAAATCACTGTTCTCAAATCACTGTTCATTAGGAGCAGATACATCAAATTGGGTTCTAAGCTGCACCTATGCGGTGACAGGTGAGGAAGACAATTGCCGATGACCCAAGCGAGGCTTGAGAGTTGTGTTTTAGAGTTCCAGTGGTAGTTTGACTGTCAGGACCTGACCCTCCTTGGTCAGGACCCGACTCATCTAGCACCATATTGTCCGCTTTGGGCCTCGCCCTCACGGTTTTGTTTTCGGGAGCTCATGGTGCAACTTCCCAGGGGGTCACCCATCATGGAATTGCACCAGCCTCAACTCGCTTAACTTTGGGGTTCCAATCCCCCCCAAAGCCACTTGAGCTTCCAAAAGGCCTAGTGCTAGATAAGTGTGTGCCTACACCTTTAAGGCAGACCACCATCCTCTCCCAGACCATTCCCCCTCGCAAGAATGTGGGATTGTTCACCGTTCCCTCCAGAACACGGGTCTTACAATCCACCCCACTTAAGGCCTAGCATCCTTGCTGGCACACTTCCCGGTCAAGGTCTGGCTCTGATACCAAATTGTCAGGACCCGACCCTACTCGGTCAGGACCCGACTCATCTAGCACCATATTGTCCGCTTTGGGCCTCGCCCCCACGGTTTTGTTTTCGGGAGCTCATGGTGCAACTTCCCAGGGGGTCACCCATCATGGAATTGCACTAGCCTCAACTCGATTAACTTTGGGGTTCCAATCCCCCCCAAAGCCACTTGAGCTCCCAAAAGGCCTAGTGCTAGATAGGTGTGTGCCTACACCTTTAAGGCACACCACCATCCTCTCCCAGACTATTCCCCCTCGCAGGAATGTGGGATTGTTCACCATTCCCTCCAGGACACGGGTCTTACAATCCACCCCCCTTAGGACCCAGCGTCCTCGCTGGCACACTTCCCGATCGAGGTCTGGCTCTGATAGCAAATTGTCAGGACCCGACCTTCCTCGGTCAGGACTCGACTCTCCTCGGTCAGGACCCGACTCATCTAGCACCATATTGTTCGCTTTGGGCCTCGCCCTCACGGTTTTGTTTTCGGGAGCTCATGGTGCAACTTCCGAGGGGGTCACCCATCATGGAATTGCACCAGCCTCAACTCGCTTAACTTTGGGGTTCCAATCCCCCCCAAAGCCACTTGAGCTCCCAAAAGGCCTAGTGCTAGATAAGTGTGTGCCTACACCTTAAAGGCATACCACCATCCTCTCCCAGACCATTCCCCCTCGCAGGAATGTGGGATTGTTCACCGTTCCCTCCAAGACACGGGTCTTATATTGACCCCTCACTTTTTGGGTACAGACATTGAGGATGAGCCGATTTCGACATTGTCCAGGTTTGTCATTACCGTCAGGTGACGTTAATTCAGTACGTGAGCTGTGGATGGACTTTGAACGTGGACTTGCACATAGGAACCTCGACTTGGAGGCAGTTCTAGATTTCCACAGTTTTGGACATGGGTCAGTGTGAATTTCAGGGACAAAATTCTTTAAAGAGGTAGATTGAAACGACCTGCCCCGTAATCACTGGATTACCCAGAGATTAATGAGTTTTAATCAAGGATTATAGGACAATTTCTAGCGGAATGATGATTTTACCCATAGATAGGGGAAAATTTTGACTTTTGATCTGAGAGGTCATTTTCCCGGGATCGAGGTCCATTGCGTGGATCGTGGGATGGTGATTACGTAGACATGAGGCATGTCGATTTTGGACGTTATGAGGTTGTTTTACGAGTCAAGGATGATTTTAATCAATTTTTTTGGTGCACAATTTACGAGGCAAGGTGACTTTGTTTTTCTGTGCGCTTAGATATTTGTCCACATGATTGATGGATGAGTGACACTTGTCACTTACCCACTAATCCTTATCCCTTGCACAAATAATTTTCTTCTTTGTTTCATCCACCCAAAAACTCACCCCTACCTCTTTCCGTCAACTTATTCATCTGTGGCTTTAGTGTGAGAGGGAGAGAGTGAGGTTAAGAGTATGATAGGGACGATGGAGAAATGAGGAAGCACAGAGGGGCTAGCTGGAACCCGTGTAACCTTAAGGTTGGATTGTTGGGTCGTGAATTTTGGATGTATGGAACTCGATACTGATGACATGGTCTTGTTCCTTAAGCTCATGCTAGTTTTCAGGGATAAAAATGAAGGAGAACAAACGCCTCGCCTGGCTTGGGGACTAGCTCAAAGTTAGGTCTTGGGTGTCGAGCTTAGGAGGAGGATTTACAGGTACGTTTTCTCTATTTCGTGGTCGTAGAACAGAGAGTTTTGGGTTGATTTGTGGATGATAGAATCGGTTCTGCAATTAGGGTAGCGAGTCTACCTAGCGGGAGCTTGACAATGATGACATGGTAGGTAATGTCATCACATCAGGCCACATGGCAGTGGTTGCTTGGTGCCAAGTGGGGTCTTGCTGGTAATGTCAGAGATGACTTGGCAGGTGATGTGGTAGAGGCTGATGTTAGCATGACAACATCATAGATATGAGGCACATGTCAGGTGGTGACACGTGGTACCTATTGGGTGGTGCCACGTGGCAGGTTGCCAGAACTGTCAATTTTTCAGGATGATGTAAATGGGGGATGTCGGTAGTGATGTCAAAGTTAATGTCAGCAGGTGACGTCATCATGGACATGATTCTGAGGTCAAATTAGTCTTGTTCGAAAGGTTTTGACATCCCGAATCCAATGGTGGTGGTTTCGGGTCGATCAGAGATCATTCGGTTTGAGGATGATTATTCCTATCTGATGTTTTTGCGGGTTTCTTATATGGACTTGTATAGATTGATAGTGACCTTTGAGTCTGATTTGGATAGGCTCAAACGTGCTGGAGGCTTCAAATTGGTTTACTATTTGTGTTTTGAGTGAACGGCGATTCGTGTGAGTGGACTTTGGTCTTCCTGACTCTATGCATGCATTTTTATATGGTTTTTGTATGATTTATAATGATAATTTCTTGATGGTTCTTTACGTGCTATTTATATGAATTTTGGGAATTTTTATGAATATTTAAGAAAATGATATTAAAACGTTTTGGGAGGAAATTGGGTTTATTAAACCCCAGATCCTCAATGAGTTATAAGGGATGGTCTTATGCTTGTGATTTCATGTTTTTATGATTTTGACGGTGTTCGCTAAAATGGGATTTAACAAGACTTTATGATAATTTTAATGGCTCGTTTTACGTGATATGATATGATTGTGAATATATGGTGATGTTACTGTGTTATGATGATGGTGATGATTGTGATGATGTGAGATGTGATTGCTGACCCATTCGAGATGCTGATTGTGATAGATATTCTCAGACATCGAGTTAGGCTCCTTAATCCCCTAGACTCGTCTCAGACGTTAAGCTGTGCTCCTTCATTCCCAAGACTAGTCTCAGACATCGAACCTCAGGCTCTATCATTCATGAGACTAGGACGTTCCTCAAGTGTCGAGTTTTGGACTCCGTCATTTTTGAACCGATCCACACTCAAACGTCGAGTCTGGGACTCCACCTTTCCAGATTGATATTAGCCTATCGGTAGTGCAACTTGATATGATGATCCAGCAGCAGACATCGTGGTTGATATGATTGGTTATTTGATATGGTTGTGTTGTCAGACTTGTTTTTGTGTGGATTTGGTATAACCTTTTGTGGGGCATGTTTTAGCATTTCTGATTTTCTCGTTACTTCACATATTTTGAAATTGATGTTTTATTCATAAATTTGATGCATGCAAAGCTTTCTAAAATAGAGGGTTTAATGATTGATTTCGGAAAAAAGTTTTTGAAACCTTTATTTTGTCTACTCACACTTTTTTTTTTGCACCCTCCAGGTTGATCATGGACGCGGGCTGTGTGGAGGTTGAGGCAACACGGAAAGTGCGTACTGATCATACTGGTTAGTATGTAGTGTATCCCTAGTCTGACACATTGTTAGGATGTTTACTTAATCCCGAGGGTAGTATGGCCTTTTACCAAGTCGTGTTAAGTGAGAGCAGGTCCTTCCACGTTAATTCAAGGGGATTACGAGGTGGTTCCTGTCAGTTTATGCGTTAACGAATTTTGATGGTTTAATGGAATTTCCGAAATATACACTGATGAGATTTTTTTCTACGAACGATGGTTAGTTTTAATGAATAAATAATACGAATTGGATTTGGATTTTCTTGAATACAAGAGTAATATGTGTTGAATGATTTAGGTGGTAATAATTTGAATTTGGATTTCTAATGATGTTTATTCATGATTATTGAAGACTTAAAAATGTTATATGAATTTTGAGTATATGCTTACAAGATTTTTACGAATATTTTGTTAGGCTGAGATTCAAAGTCTTGAACCTATTGTTTGATTTTTACGAATGAATTTAATGATGATTGATGATGTTGAGCATATAATGATGATAATGACATAACGATAATGCTGAAATGATGTCATGATAATGATTTGATGGTATGATTACACTATGGCATGATATTAAATAATATATGCGATGATGATGTGATGACATGGTGATATTGATGATGATGATGAATATGATGAGAAATTAATTAACTATATGATATGATGCCATGATGTAATGATGTGAGATGATATCATGTTACGAGTTGTGTGATGTGAGTAACCACTCAGACGTCGAGTCAGAGGATCCGGTTCCTGAGTGGAAGGTGGTTAGTGGATCTCAGATGTAATGACCTGACCCTCTCCTGTAACAACCCGTCCCGAGAGCCGGGATTAAGATAGTGATTAAGGTGTGATTATTGAGGTTAAGCAGTGGGTAGGTGGTCCCGATGGGTTCATGAGCGTAGAATGACGATTTTGCCCCTAGTTCGGGCAAATAGTTGACTTTTAGTTGGGAGGTCGATTTGAGTGTTGATCGGTGACTAGGACGTAGTTTAGGACGTCACGAATCCCTAGGCAAGTGGCATGCCTGATTCCGACATCCGAGGAGGAAGTTGTGATGTTCGGAAGGTCGAGGGCATAACCGTAATTTGGGTAAATTAAGGGGAAAAGTTGACTTTTTGAATAATCGAGTTTTGGTAGGTTGACCTAGGATGGTTAGATAGATTCCGTCGTCCTGAGTTCGATGACAGGCGGCACGTCTTCATCGGACTTACGAGGCGAGAGTTACGGGTCTAGGAAGTTTCGGTAAAACCGTAAAAATATGTTAAACAGAAGGGTATTTTAGTCTTTTTGGGTTTATGGGGATTTGTGCAGAGAGAAAGGAATGGACGGCTGGGGTTTAAGCAGATGGGATAAAGATTGAAGGGATGGTGACACATGGCAAAGGGCTAGAGGGTTCTGGTGGAATCCTGTGTGTTCACAGCCCAATTATTTGGGTGGAACCGTGCATACCCGTGTTTGTTCTTCGACAAACACAGAGAAACAGAGTGTGAGAATTGAGGAGAATTGATCGATCTGGGTGCAAGGGTGAGTGATTAGCGAGTTGAGAGAGTGACAGTGAGGCAGGGCGGAGCTGGTGGTCGTGATTTGGCGGTGCAATCGTGCACGGCGGCACGGCGGAGGTGAGGAGAAGAATTGGGGGAAACAGGGAGGCCGTGAACGTTTGGTGGTGGCTACGCCGTGAGGTGAGGCAAACCAAGACAAGGGGAGGCTGAGGAGACTGCAGGGAGTCCAACGACCACAGTGGTAGACGGCGGAGCTGCACTCGAAGGTGAAAGTCCTGTGCTCTGTTTTCCCGTGGAAATTCAATTTGAAAGTCGTGAGTCTAGGCTTAGAGTCGAAGTGATTGGAGGTCAGGGTTATGTTCAGGGAGGTCCTAGGAATGATTTGTGGTGGTCGCCGTGACGGGGGTGTCCACGGCGGAGCTCAGTCGCAGAGGGGTGCTCTGTTGCTCTGTTTCGGCCGTGAGCTTCGAACTCAAAGTCGACGAGTTTGGGGCTGAGTCGAAGGTAAAGGAGGTGTGGTCTAGGTTCAGTGAAGCCTTAGGGATCGTCTGGTGTTGCCACCGTGACGGGAGGTGACCGGAGTAGCCGGATCGTGAAACAGGGGTCTGAGGGCCGTCTGGTTCGAGCTTCAGTCGTGAAGACTGGAGTCGAATCGAACCAGGAGAGTGAGGGGAATGGATTCGTGGTGTCTGGACGAAGCTGCAGGAGAAGAAAGGGAGTGCAATGGTGGCCGGACGGCGGAGAACGCTTCTCGCCGGCCCAAGCCACGGCGGCCGGTTCAGCACAGTGCGGGAGGATGATGATGGTACTGTAGCTAGGCGCGTGAGGGCCACGCGCAGCCACTTTGGGCGGCGCGTGGGGGCGCGTGCGGCGGCGGTTGGGAAAGTGGTCAACATGGTTTTTGGTCTAGGACTTATGGTGAGTTCAATGGAGTTGGTTTCGGGTTAATCGGACATCGTATGAGTTTGGTTCCGCGAGGGTGAATGTTTAGGGTTCCGGGTTTTCGGTTTTCGATTCGGGGATTTTTGAGGGAATTGAGGTGCATGTTTGTGGACGTATTAGTGACGTATTTTGACGATGATTGACATGATCGGGCTTTTCCGAGGAAGCCGAGGAACGGGCTGGACGTTCGGGACGCGAGTAGGGCGTTGTATGTGAGTGGACCCTTTCTATAATTGTTTGATGGTTTTTCATGTGGTTTTATGATTATGGAATATGCTATGTTGGTTTTACATTATTGCACGTTTTTCGAGGAAATACGGTATTTGGCACGTTTTACTAGAATGTCGATTTCTGAAATTAATGCCATGGTTTTGGGGGTGAAATGGATTTTGGAACATGATTTCGATGATCAAGGGTTTTCGGTTTTAAAATGGGATTTCGGAAAACGGAATTTGGTTTTAAAGTTGGAAAGTGGATTTCCGGATTTGGGTCCGGAATGACGGTTCTAGATGCCGGAAGGGCATCAGACCAGTGATTTCGGATTCGGGTTTGGATGTGGATTTGGTAAATGGTTTTCAAATGATTTTGGGATTGGATTTGCTGGATCTGGATATTGGGTTTAAAGACCCGGATATATGTGACGGGGGACCGGCCGGATTGGGTTTAAAGACCCGGATTGAGTTTAAAGACTCGGGAGTTTAAAGACTCGGATATATATATATATTGATTTCCCCCGTAGGCCTTGAGTTTAAAGACTCAGGAGTTTAAAGACTCGGATATGATTAAGGCCTGGATTGAGTTTAAAGACTCGGGAGTTTAAAGACTCGGATAGGTCCAGCAGGTTTGATCGGGAAATTTATGAGTTAATGTTCATGGTTTATGATACAGTTTTCTGATGCATATGTTATGGTTTCTATAACTGTTTTATAGTGTTTCTGTTTCTTATGATGTTTTATAATGATTATTTTATAACTGTGTTCATAATTGTTGGTTATGCATGTGGTTTCAAAACGGAGGGTAAAACTCGGTTTTCTTATAAAATGGTTTTGAACTTTTTGTACTTTCTGGTCCACTCACACTTTTGTTTTAAATTGCCCTCCAGGTTGTGGAGCTAGCGCGGGGTCTTAACGTCGAGGCAGTGTCCGTGGCATAGAAGGGACGTGAGGGATCCTAGAAGAGTTTAAAGGCTTCTGTGTGCGTGTACTTTATCAGTTTTTATTTTCCTTGTAATTTTAGTGCTATGCTCTGTAAACGATAAGGTTGAGATATTTTGTAATTACTCCTGCGTCTGACTGGGTTAGAGCGAGTTTTACTTGAGTTTTGTGTCGGGGAGTCAGACGGGAGCGGGATTTACCTCGGGTTTCGGGGTGAAACCGGGGTGGGTCCTGACAATTGGTATCAGAGCATAGGTTTGTCGAGTTTATTGGGTCTGTCGGTTCGTGAGGTTGTGTTTCAGTTGTTTGACTACTTCTATGCCTCTTTCAGTGTACGGTTGACGATGCCTCCGAGACGTAGACCCTCTCCACAACCTGAAGAAGTAGCAAGAGAGACGGAGAGTGCCACGATTGAGCGAGCCCAGCGGCTCGGGGCTACTACTTTTAGTGGCGGGGCTGATCCTGAGGAAGCCCAGAGGTGGATTACCAGACTGGAGCGGATTTTTGCGGTGATGCATTGTCCGCCGGAGGAGCGAGTGTTGTTGGCTACCTGCTACAGCCCGTATCCGCGATCAACCTAAAGGGCATTAAAACCATTAAAAACTGTGAGTGGACGAAAATCATTAGTCTAATAAAACATTTCACAGAGAAAAGACATTTATACCCTTCACTAAAAAGCAAGCATGCATTTGAAAACCATTTATCAAACCATTTAACCATTAGGGCCTTAGCCCAAAACCGTAATTAAAACCATATGGGAACTCAACCCAAAACCAATACTAGTGGGAACTCCGCCGAAAATCAAAACAGGAGGGACTCAGCCCAAATCCGATACAAGTGGGTCTGAGCAAAATCAAAACAGGACTGGTCGCTCCGTGCAATAACCCCTCGCAGGCAATGCCATGTGACTACTCCAGGATACTACGAGACGTCTGGAGGAGACAACCCGCCACTCCAAGATACTACGGGACGTCTGGAGGGCATCCGTTGGTAAGGTTTGTATATGGAAAACCATTTCATAATTCATTTCAAACCATTCAAAGGGCTACGCTCGGGTTTCCCATAAACCATCATAAATCCAAATCCATTTGGGTCCCAGACCTGAAATCATGTTTATAAACCATAAGCCCGATATTACAACCAACTGGGCCTCAATCCCGAATTTGTAAACGAACGGGCCCCCCAGCCCGATCGTATAACTCAAATGGGCCTCCAATTGGATTTCTCATCAATTCAAATGGACTCTAAGTTTGATGGTTTCTAATTCAAATGGGTCTCATGCCCGATTCCATGTTTTCAAATCCAAAACTTTTCCATCAAACCACCACAGAAAACACAGCACGTATAGGCACGACATAAAACCGTAAATCTCAAAATGTGTGGAAATAAATAAATACTACTATACCACAAACAAATGCACTCATGGCATCACAAAACATGTTCATAAACTCATATAAAACATTTAGGCATGCATAAATTTAGAAAACAACCTCATTAACCTCTCATTGAAGCCCCGTAATTTTCCCGAATTTTTAACTATTTTAAAACCCGATCCTAAACCTTCGGACATCCCGAACTTTATCAAAACGATGTCCGATCGACTCGAAACCTATCCCAAAATGTTAGTTACATCGAAAGGATAAAAAGTCATGCTGACCGTGACTGGAGACAAGGTTCCACAAGCCCTCATGCGCCGCCCAAAGGGCTTTCTCGTGGGAGCCACGCGCCCAGCTCAGGTCATCTTCCTCCTTCGGCAAACCGGGTCTGAACTGGTCTACTGGTTTTCGGCCCGACCGAACTGGCTAAACCAGCCCCGTCCCTTTTCTCCCTAATTTTTGGTCTTTTTCCTTCCCTTTCAATTCCATTTCCTTTTTCTCATCCTTAGCAACCTATTTATGTGAAGAAAACCAAGAAAAACCCTTTAGAACCCCCTGGTTCAATTCTCCCCTCACGGCCCAAACTTCCAGCCTTTCCCCTGGGTTGTCCGACCACTATCCACCGTTTAAACCAATCTCTAAACCTTCCTACAAACCCATTAAACATTCCCCAATCGACCAACACAGCCCCTAACGTTCGATTCAAAAATTTGAATTTAAAAACAGAGACTAGGTTGTCGGGTTTACCTGGCCGCGATTCCTCCGCCATCCACCATGGCTCAGGCCGCACTCAGCCACCATCCTCATCACTCACAGCCTCAGTCTCAGCCTCTCAAGGACCTCAGACACTCAACAAGGGGAGGTGGTGGTTTGTGGTGAGGGGTTCGAATGAGATCGGGTGAACCATGGAAAATGGGAAAATGGGGATATGCATGTATCAATCAGGGTAAGCAATGGATGAATGACATTTGTCATTCATCCATTGGGCCTGCCCTTAAATATCTGGGCCCAGTTAATGCCAAATGGCATCCGTTTCGTAAAATGTGTAATAGTTCTCTTGAACTTTCGTGCACCGTAACTTCTCCGTCGAACGTCTGATTTTGACGTGCCACCTGTCTATGGACTCGTATCGACCCAATATACGTAACGGTCCTCGACCCTCGGGCATCGGACCTCATGGGTCAAAAATCAACAATTCACCCTCGTTTAGGGGAAAAATCGTGATTTCTCCCTAAACGTCCGTTAATCCTCGGCTAATCCTGGATTAGCCCTACTAATCCATAACTAATCCTTGAAATCAAGGATGGGTCGTTACACAACGTCCTCGCTAGTACACACAATTCCGGCCGGGGTTGGACTCTAATACTAAAATTGTCATGACCAAGCCTTCTCCAACAGGATATTGTTCGTTTTGGGCCCAGCCCTCACAGTTTTGTTTACGGGAGCTCACGTGCAACTTCCTAGTAGGTCACCCATCCTAGGATTGCACCAGCCCCTACTCGCTTAATTTTGGAGTATCAACCAAACTCAAAGCCAGTGAGATCCCAAAAGTCCTCATGTTGGATAGATGCGCGCCCACACATATAAGGTGCATCCCTCAGATCTCCCTGGGCGATGTGGAATTTCTAACCATGCCACCAAGGCACGGGTCCTCACATCAGATGTCGAGCTGGGGGCTCTGTATCCCGAGATTGGTAGGGTCGTAGTGGGTCTAAGACATCAAGCCATATGCTTTGTATCCTAAGACTGGCGCTGACTCGGATGTCAAGAAAGGCTCTGTATCTTGGGTTAGTATACACTCGGACTTTAAGCTGAGCTCTGTATCCCGCGTGGTTTATATGTGGATATTAGTTAGTCCTAGACGTCAAGCTAGGCTCTATATCTTGGGACTAACGTTGTGCTGACAACTCGGATGTCGAGTTGGGATCTGTATCCTTAGATGGTTTCCCCGTGGATAGTGGTTTGATACCCCAGCAGAAAAGTTGTCAGGTGATGTGATTGGTATTGATTTCGGATGGATTGTGTAGATGGCCTACACATAGTTCTGATGTGAGATGTGTGGTGTTGATAGTACTTGAGATAGGAATTGGTTGAGATTAACGACGAACTAGTGAGATAAGAGTTAAATGATGAAGTTAGTGCTTGAAATAGTAATGGGTTGAATTGGTTTATGGATTGAAGTTGGTTAAGGTTATACGGGATCCCGGTATTATTACCTGAATCTTAATAGTGGTTTTGATATAAAGTATGTTTTTATTTTCTGGCTCAATTTTTTATTATTGATGGTTTTTTTAGAAGTGTTTTGATGGCACATTTTACGAGGTTTTGTTGAGTTGTGGTTTAGGGCTTAAGCACGAGATTTTGGATTGTGGACTTGATTGTGATATTGGGATGTGAACTGAGTATGTGTTGCTCAGTATACTTGGTATGTGATTTAAGTTTTATATGTGACGGTAATAGGAATTGTGTTGAGCACCGAGGATAAGTTTGGTTTAGTTTTAAAAAACTAAGGACAAAATTTTAAGGAGGATTGATTGTAACACCCTGGATATTTAGGAAGTGAAAATTATTATTTTTCCACAAAAGTCAAAGAGTTGACTTTTAACCAAAAAGTCAAAGTGATGACTTTTGTATTGGGACATCTTTTGGAAACTCCGACAAGACCATTACGAAGGTTTCGACTTCCGAGGTAAATTAGTAGGTGGCACGCTAAAATTGGAGGTTAGATGAATTCGTTATGGGTCAAGAAAGGCTAAGGGGAATTTTGGTCATTTTACCACTAAGGGCATTTTGCTCATTTTGAGTGATAGGCCTAGCATTTTCTAGAACCTTCTTCATCTTTTTTCAGTTTTCCTCCCAAATCTCTCCCTCGCCGACTTACATATGTTTATATATGTGAAAAGTGTTTCGAGGGTACTTGGCCAAAACTAGGAAGAAAATGAGAAAAATGGAGAGACGAGAGGGAGAAGGAGAAGAAAAAGAGGAAGAGAGTGAGAACTGGAGAAAGAGATGAAGGGAAAAATATAGGTAGAGAACTGTGGGTGAAATGAGAGAACACTGTAATGAAAAAGGAAAAGATAAACTAAGGAACCCATCGGGTCCTGTTCGGATTGCAAACTTTGGGTCGAGAAATTGGGAAACAAGGGTGTAAGAACCTCTCTGAAGGTCTTAAGAACATTTTGTTAGGCAAACAAGAAGACGGTTGGACGTGAGATAGCTACTGACTAGTTGGTGGCTGCCATGGCCGAAGATTTGGTAAGCTCGAACGCTGAGTATAGGTGAGTGTTTCTCCTTTTTGATCTCATTTATCATTTCCTTAGATAGTTTAGATGAGAATTGGTGTTTAGAACGAAGACAATGGACGAGGCGGAGAAATGACATGGTCTCCGTCGCAGGTTAGACGACCCAAAAACCAGAAATTCGGGTCAGGAAGACGACCCTGTGTTCGGCGCGTGAACACCACGTGTAGAAAGCCTCACTGACGCGTGTTGGTGCGTGCGGTGTTTTTTGGCCATTCACCCAACACGAAAGTTGTTCCTTATTTCATTGTGAGTCTAGTAGTATTAATTTGGGTGAATTTGGTTATCATATGAGTAGGTTATGGTGTTCCAAATTTGTGTTCTATATAAAACCCTTAATAAATCCTAAATTATTGGATAATTGATTTTAGCATTAAAAGTGAATTGGACTTGATATAATTCAAGGTATATCTTAAGGAAATTGTGAAGAAAATATAATATTAATTGGAGGGTAATGAATGTGATCAATATGCTTTCTTCATTATTTGATGCTTCTTATATAAGGATAATTAATTTAGTTTGGATACTAATGGTTTCTAATCGGAAACTATTGTAAATTTGCCATAGCATATAATGAACAATTTATGAAATATGGTGGTTGGAGGGTGATGATATAAATAGCCATAAAATTGGGAATTAAAAAGTATATATATATTCGGTCATGAAGTCTTTTACGTTAGCCATTTTATTTTAAAACTCTATAAAAGGGGCACTAATGATAATGAAATATACATACAGAAAAATAACGAAAGATGGAAGTCTACGATACTCTCGAGAATGGCGTTCAATAAAGAATCTTGGTACATAATCATTTATAAAATTTCTATGAATTGATTTACTAAATTCATCAAGACACCACATGGTCATTTGACTAGTAATGTAAATAACATGGATAGTATCAAAAGAGTTAAGAAATCAACACGAGCTAATTAGTAGATTTCATCTCTTGACACGGTTAGTGGGGTAGATGTCAGGACCCGTCCCAATCCCCCGGGATTAACGAGGAACGCTCCTGATTCCGTCTGACACGAAGTGTCAGACCAGGGAAAATTAAAACCTTTAGCCTTCTGGCTTCCAGAGTATGCTAGGATCCGGAGGAGGTATGTGATGTCCCGGTCTCTGCTACAGTCCGCACCGTATTTAACCTGAAGGGCATTGAAAAAAGAAAGACTGTGAGTGAACGAAAAGTAATAAGTTCATTAAAATACATTTATAATAGACCTTTATGCCCTTCACTAAAAAGCATGCATGCATAGGAAAACCATTTATCAAACCACATATGTTTAAACAACCATAATCATGCGGGCCCTTGCCCAAAACCATTTACAGAAATCTAAAACATAATAAACATATGTGGGATCTCAACCCAAATCCTTTTATTATCCATAAAACCCAATTTCGCAAATCCAAGAAATCATGTTTATCATTTATTTCATATAACCAATCCTGACACGGTAATCAAGAGCGACACACGTGCTACCCGAGGTCTCAAAGCCCAAGTCTCCCCAGGGTCCACCCAGTTCAATGTCCGTAGATCAATGACCCTCCCTAAGGGTTATAATCCATAGCCTTTCTGAGAGTAAGGAACCCAACGGGGGCGACTCCACTCAGTCAGTGCTCTGTGACTACTGCAGGGTCCACCCAGGCCAACGACCCTCTCCGGAGGAGACAATTCATATAATAAGGATGGTATACGAAAACCGTCAAGGGTTCATGCCGGTCCCCATAAACCGTCATGAACCATAAAAACCTTTCATGGGTTCATTCCGGTCCCCATAAACCGTCATGAACCATAAAACCATTTATGGGTCCCCGATCGGAATCACAATCTTAAAACGTAACTGGGCCCTAAGCCCGAATCCACACACAAACTGGGCCTCCGGCCTGAATCGTAAACCTACTGGGCCTTGTGCCCGATCTCATAAACCAAATGGACTTCAAGTCCGAGTTCGAAAATCAAAGGGGTCTCGTGCCCGGTCTATCTTTTCAAATCCGAAGTCGATTCAAGAACCAATTGGGCCTCTAACACGAGAACGTAACAAAAAGGGACTTCGAGTCCGAGGGTTTCCAAAACAAATGGGTCTCGAACCTGAGTTTACCTTTTCAAATCCAAAACCATTTCATGAAATCATTTCCAAAACGATAAGTACAGAAAATCAGTGCAAAACCGTAAACCTCGATTTAAGTACAAACACGTAAACCATATAAATCATATAAATCATTAACATCCAAATCATCATCATAGAATCATATCTATAAACAATATAAAACATTTATGCATGCATCACAGTTTAGAAATCAAGATCCACTCACAAACCGTCCAAAGCTGCCGCCTCGGTTTGTATGCAGTAAGCCTCATCGGGCTAATCGTCGTCACCAGGACCTCCAAACCTGTCCAAATCGTGGTAGAGGGTTACTAACTACTTAAATAACCCCTCACTAAAGCCCTGTAATTTTCCTAAATTTTTAAATATTTTTAAATGCAAACCTAAACCTTCGGACACCTCGAAACCTATCGAAACGATGTCTGATTGACACGAAACCAGTCCCAAAATGTTCGTTACATCGAAAGGATGATTTCACATGTTGGAAATTTCCCCATCGGACCTCTCACGAGCCCTCACGCGCCTCCCAAAGGGACTGCGCGTGGGAGCCACTGGCCAAAGCACTGTGGATCTTCTTCAACCACCAGACCGGTCCGAATCGTCCGTTCCTGTGCAGCCGGTCCAGCCAAACCGGCATGACCAGTTCAGCCCTATTCCTTTCTCATTTTCGGTCCGTTTCTACCCTTTTTTATTCCAATCTTCCTATTTTCTCAGTTCCTATCATTTCCTATCCTGAAACCGAAGAAAAACCATGTAAAACTCGACTAACCAAAACCCATTCTCACGGTTCAAACTCCCCAACCACCCCCTGGGATTCCTCAGCTGTGAACCGCCATCAAAACCTTCTTAAACATTCCAAACAACCCAATAAACTCACTCTAAATATCCAAAACCGTCCATAACGTCAAAATCAAATTCTTGAATTTAAAAACACAAAACCGAGTTTACCTTCTCTCCACCGTGCATGGCGGCCCAGTCGCCTCCACACCGTCCTCTGCTAATCAGTCCAGCCTCTGTCTCCTTCATGGATTGGGTCAGGTGAGGTAGAGGATTGGGTGATGGTTTGAGAGGGAAAGGATGAGATCGGGTTTGGGTTTGGTTTGTATGAAACAAGAGAATGATCGATGCATGTATGGGAGGCAGTGAGCAATGGATGAGTGACACTTGTCACTCATCCATTGGGCCAAATTAAAATATCTGGGGCCCACTTAATGCCAAAAGGCATTCATTCAGTAATTCGTGTAATAGTGAAATCGAACTTCCGTGACCCCTAACTTTCCCCTTCGAAGTTCGATTTCGGCGCGCCGCCTGTCTACGGATTAGTATCGACCCGATCTACATAACGGTCCTCGGCCACTTCAGTGACCCATGAACTTCCAAACGTCATAACTTCTCCCTTTAATTTTGGAATCGGATGTTCCACTTGCATATGAACTAGTGACGTCCTGAACTACGTAACAGTCATCGGCCAAAGTCCATTTGACCACCTGAACGAAAAGTCAACGTTTTCCCCACGACCAAGGGAAAAATAGTCATTTTGCGTCGTCTTTCCGAAAGTGCCCCACTAATCACCGATTAACCTCAATAATCCTTAATTAGTCACTAATCTAATCCCGAAATGCAGGACGGGTCATTACAGTAGATGTGGGCGGTAACCCCACAAGAGTGGATTTATTTTGGCCAATTAATTAAAATTCGAGTATGATTTAATTTTTGATATGATTACTTGTTTGACTAGAGTTGTCAGACTGAAATAAAATCTGTCCGGTGGTCATGGTTTTTTGGGACGGGTCCTATCAGTCATCTTCCTTACTCGTTTGTTTTGGTTCTCGAGTCGTTTGACCCACTTACCCAATTTGATCCTATCAGTCATCTTGCTAACTCAAAACTTACTGGTTTTCAGTTATGTTTCATCCAATCTACTGTAAGTTAGATTAGGAAGAGATCAACTCAATCAAAACTAGAAAACTCACCTTAAAACTTGTTCTTTCTTCCTTCGTCCATTTGTCACCTTCTCTGTCTAGGTGATCCCAGTGTCCAAAACAACGACTCAACAGCTTGCTAAGGTCGTAGGAACTCAAAGGGGATGCTAATGACCTTGTTACCAAGTTTCCTAGTCGAAAACTTGATTGTACCACCCAAACCCGAAATTTTTCTTCTCGTGTTCACTCTTCTTCTTTCTTCCTTTCTCGGGTCTAGGCCCTCCCTTCTAGTTTAGGTTTTCTCTTTTCTCTCCTAATCATCTCCCTCTTCTATTTTCCTTTCTTTTTCGCTTGGTCGAGCAACACGCACATACAAAACAAGCACTAAAAACATATAACACACCCATATAATAACCCAAGTCGGTTACAAAAATCCATAAGTGATAAGGGGACACTTGTCCCTATCTCATTCATCCACAAGAAATATCTCGCATCGAAATTACCAAAATTCCTTCATTGACAAATTACCAAAACATCATTATTCGATTTTACCCCAAATTGGTACCGTCCGAACTCTGGTTTTTCAGCATGCCGCTTACTAACGTACTTAGGAGGCCGAGACCTCCACAACGATATTTACGAAATATCCAAAAACGATCCCAGTCAAAAAGTCAACTTTTCACCCATTATGGGCAAAATGCTCATTTCCACTTGACTTTTCAAATTTTACCCTTATCGGGGGTTACGGGCCGTTACAACCTAACGTCCTTAAAAAAAAAATCCGTTCACAAAATTGAAATGCGTAAGTATACTCCCATATCCCAAATGAATATCTGAATATTCAGGTTCTAACTCAGTACTTTCCATTTCTCAAGATACAATAAACGTATACTTTCCACATCACAACTTTTCTTGATTCCGAAGTTCTAACCATGTTGGAACCATACTCAACTTTTCCAATTACTGGGTTACTCCCTACATGAGCATCCTCGTGCCCATTAGGAAAATGGGTCTCAAGTCTACCTGGGGCTCACCCTTGTGATTTTGCCTCAACCATCAGATTTCTCCTCAAATAAGCTTATATGCAACTCAGGAGGTCTGGTCAACCGCAGTCAACCAAAACCAATCTACAAAGGACTCTCAAGTCCTCAACTCATCCGGACAACATCCTACCACTAGGCTTCCTAGACTCCCTCACTTGGATGGATGTCTAAAACAATCTAACTTAGTAGCCAACTCGCTTGTCCGATTACTCCGTTTATATGGGTACATTCATTCCGATTGGAATTTACTCATAAACCTCAAATGTCCCCCGTATACTGTTTATGGATGTGCATAAACAACATCCAACAAGTAATCATCCATCACTACTCATTCTCTATTGGAATTCCTCCCAATCACCACTTATCCTCCTTAATCACTATTGGGACTTTACCCAACACATCTCAACCTTTACAGGTTCAACTCATCTCTAGCATCTCTCACTTATCTCAGTCACCTCCACTGAGGTCATGCGGCACACTCGCCAACACCTAAAGCTCAACATCTACTTCTGTGATCGCACTTAGTCGTAGCCGAGCCAACTCCCAAAATTCACTGCTCGTACTGTGCGTCACCCACGAACCTCTGTATCCCCATCACGACTGACGAATCTCCATCGTCTCAGTCATCACGATAACACGAGCATGTCTGCTCGATAAGACTCATCTATGTCCATCGATAGCAGCGTCTGCCACAACCGCGTGCAGACCAATCCCAGAAACACTCATCTATCGAGACTTCATTTCCATACAGTCAAATCCCCGCAGATACCAACCACTCAACGCGTAAAATCCACTAATTGGTCCACCCCAGGATCCCAAATCTCATCTCATAATGGTACTCGTGAATCGGATCCCACCATTTTAGTTAGTGTCAGACCAATCAATCTCGAACTAAGGTTTTCATGAACCCGGCTACTCACTACAGCACGACCATCTTGACCGATCCGTCGTTCTCGACTCCGGAGAGTCGTCATACTCCGATACTGGTATCCAACCACCCAGTAATCACAATCTGAGGATCTCGTCCACTCGTAACTCTACAGCCTCCCGCCATTAGGCCGATAAGAAACTTAGCCATACTTAGTGCATCACACTGCCCAATCATTACATGTCACAAACACGGCATTTCATACCAAGCCACCCAACATCTATACCGTGGCATCCTCGGCCAGTCGACATCCATCCAGGATTCAACACACTGAACATGGCGTCTCATGCCAAATAGGATCAAACATTCATATTCACAACAGTCTCAACTAGGGTCGTCCACCACCTCCACTGATATCACTTTGACACAATCCTCAATCTGACATGACCGCTCAACGGTCCTGGCTCTCAAAGTCCCCCTAAGTCGTTAGATTCCCATACACAACAATCCTACTCGGGATCAAATATCACCAATACACGGCATCATGTGCCAATCGAACCCTAAACCATCACACCTTGTACCAACACAACCTAACCAGGGTTCGATTCCACTGAATCCTCATACTCTTACCATAACTATCAGGTTGCCGACGAGTTTTTACCACTGCAGAGACATCACATCCACCACCTGTGCGTGACTCTATGAGCAACTCATGCTCTGATACCACTTGACAGGACCCATTCCAATCCTCCTGGATTATCGTGGGATATGCCTGCCCCCATCTAACACCGCTTGCCAAACCAGGGTTAAACTCGTCACCCGCTCGGAGTCCATCAGAGTACTCCAAGATTGGTAATGGCATGTGATGTCTCGATCTCTGCTATAGCCCGCATCCGCTATCAACCTTAAGGGTATTTAAACCATAAAAGCTGTGAATGGACAAGAATAACCAGTTCATAAAATCATTAATATCGAAAAGACATTTATACCCATCATGTAAAAGTATGCATGCATCATAAAACCACTTTATTTCAAATACTTTCCGAAAGCAAGACATAATGCTTTTCAAATCAAACACGGTGAAAACTGCTTCTCAAATGAATCCATTAACTCTATAGGGTCTCAGCCCAAAATCAATTCAAAGAAACCAGAACGAAGTCTCAAATTCAATCATAGAACATGGGGGCTCAACTCCAAACCAATCTCGGTGAAACATCATATACATATATTTAACCCATTCTCAGCATCTCAGATGCCCAATCAATAACCTGTCACGATATATCTACAGTATGCGTACTACTCGGGTCTCATCTCCGAGTCCACCCCGAGGATCCACGACGTCTAGGAGGACCTGTCTCTGGACCCTGTCTGAGACTATATCCCTCTCGGAGTCACTCATCACAGGCAGTGGACCGTGACACTCCAAGATCATTGATGTCTGGAAGAGACTATTCATACGGAAGGGTATATACATATAAGTGTGAAAACATTCATTTCTTTCAAATCATAGTTCAACTGGGTCTCATACTCGAATCGAAATCCAGGATTCCTCGAATCTGTTTCAATTCTCAACCTCATAGGCCTCAACCCAAATCCACATCTTTAAAGGGTCTCAAAGCCAAAATCTCATTTCATAAACCATAACTGGGACTGAAGCCTGATACCATCAATCAACTAGGCCTCAAGCCCAATATCATAAACCAATTGGGCCTCAAGCCCGATATCGTAAATCAGTTGGGCCTCAAGCCAGATACCATAAACCAATTGGGCCTTAAGCCCGAAATCGTAAATCAATTGGTCCTCAAGCCTGATGATGTCATCGATGACGTCAGTTCACCCCTGTCCTCTATCTGGGTCGACCTGTTTATACTATAGCGATCGCGTAGACCAGCGACCCGACCCGGGTTTTTCTTCCATATCCAGCCACCGATTTTGATTTCTTTGGTTCCATTATGATCATCTAATCAACCCTAATCGATCTATGTGATCAAATAGATGTAAAATATCCTAAACTTTACCTGTCACGATCGAACAGTCATGGTCCAGTTTCAGCCTCCCTGCCTGAGCTACCCAGCTGTCCTCCACCTCTAATTTTTTTTATCTCAGTCGAGTCGTATAAGACCCGGGAACACTTTCCCATCCATCAAATCGATCAACCAACCCCGAAACACGACTTCCCAATTTTGAATAAAAATGGGTTATGGTTTTACCTTTCCTCTACTGTCCATGGCGGTTCGGCCGCTTCCTCGTCATGCCCTGATCTCTCAGCCATCCTCTGTCACCTTCTCAGGCAGCCCAGATGCTAGTTTCAATCGAAGGAAATGGGGAGGGGCAGGTTTGTGGGTTTTGGGCTGAATGAAAGAACGAAGAAGATGATATGCATGTATGTATGTTTGTAGGAAATGGATGAGTGACACTTGTCATTCATCCATGGGGCCTACACAAAAGATCTGGGGCCCACAAGCGACAAAAGTCAACCTTACCTCGTAAAATGCGTCATCATAAATAGTATCTCAAAACGTCTGTAACCCGTAACTTTCCCGTCGAATGTCCGATTTTGATGTGCCGCCTGTCTACGGACTTGTATCAACTCGATCTACGAAATGGTCCTCGATCCACGGACATCGGACCTCCCCGGTTAAACTTCAACTTTTTGCCCTCGTCTATGGGCAAAATCGTAATTTCATCCTGAATGTCTGACAACCCTCGACTAATCCCCGATTAGCCCTGCAAATCCATAAGCCCTGCTAATCCATAATTAATTCTTAATTAATCCCAAGAATTTGGGACGGGTCGTTACATATCCCTTCATAGTACGATGTAGAGTAATTTTATCGAAACATGAAAGAAAATGGTTGAGAAATGAGTGAAATATGGACGCGTCGGGTCATCAAGTAGGGCGACCCAAGAACCAGGAAAACGGGTGGAAGGGTCAATGAACAATGTCTAGCGCATGGGTTTCACGTGCAACCACTTCAAGCGGCACGTGGGGGCATGATACGGCTTGGACTGCACATTAAAATAAACACGTAATTCAATTATATGCAATTTAAACCTTTTTTGTGTAGATGTAGTATTTATAAATAGGAATCGTTCTTAACTGAAGAAATTAGGGAACATTAAATAATGGTTAGTTAGTGAAAGAGAATAATAAGTAAACAAAGAATAAAATAGTAAATGAATTAAAAAATTAAAGAATAAAATGGGGGATTTTGAAAAGAATTGTAGCCGAAACTACATTTTACACAAATTAAGAATTGAAATGCAAATGCTTATGCTAACTAGAATTTACAAACCACAGACAAAACCGACACTTTTACGTACGTAAATTCAAATTGACAATCGCATTTTTTAAACTACTCCTACTTTAAGCTTTGTATAATAAACTTTCTTTAAACACAAATTTTACCAATACTCTAACATTTTGTTCATATTAAACCAACCATGAAATCCTACATTCATCATCTCAATTACAGGTATACCTTTTTCAATACTATAATTACACCAAACAACGGTCATAAACATTTATAATACGATTCACTTTACTTTTTTTATATGAATGCATGTCAAACATTTAAATCTCTGCAATTCTATTCTAAGTGCACCGAATAGCGGTCATAAATACTTAGCGTTAAATTGAAGGTTACGCATCAAAACGTACGAAGTAAATGAAATTCAGAAAGTAAAACACATGGAGATTGCATTCACATTTACAAAAGTTTAGAAAGAAAATACCAACACATGTATTGAATTATAAGTAAACCGAAAAAAATAAGAAGAGTTTTAAGTAGATGGAATAAAGTTACACTTTCGAAATCCAAGAATAGATTGTGATTCCAAGGTGGATGGAAACAATGGAATGTTATTCACAAAATTCTCTAACAGCAGAAGGACCCTTATGAAGATGGAATAAGGAACATGAGGAATTATGGACTTAAAATCTAGAATTTCCTTGGAAGCACTCAGCCTAGGATTTTCTTAAGGAAAGCATAAAATTGTGTCTAAAAGACAAATCAAATAATCTAAAAAAAAACTAAGAAGAAATCTAAAAGAACTGCAAAGAGGTCCCAAAATTTATCTATAAAGAGAGAAATTTGAACTAAAAAGGGGACTGGTCCTGCTCCCGTCTGACAAGTCAACTGAAGTCCCGAAACTACCCCTTAGCACCAGTCAGATAAGGGATAACTGCATTGATTTCCGCTCATACCTCCGCCTCTCGATCAGCCCCGAACATCGTGCCACGGCCTGGAGGGTCATAAAAACAGAAAAGGTGTGAGTGGACAAAAATAATATGATTTGAAAATACATTTCAAATAGACCATTTACCCTCCAGTTTATCAAACCATGCATCCATAGGGAAAAACATATGAATAACCATCACCGACTTACAAGCCAAAGCACATGAAAGTATCAAATCCCGGTTCTCAAGCCAAACATATGAAAACATTAACCTGGCCACAAAGACCAAAACCCGTACTCATTACCAGCACGCAAAGAATGACCAAAACCCATACTCAATACCAGTACGTAAAGAATGACCAAAACTCATACTCAATACCAGTACGCAATCAAAAATCAACATCAAACAACACTACTCACAAGTGCACAATCAATCACACAATCATATCTGCACTATGCGTAGGCAACCATCCAGCCATATTCTCGGGATCAGACACATCTGGGCTCAACCATCGGGATCAGTCACATCTGGGCGAACACATCCCTAGGATCAGAGGCATCTGAGTGGTACATCCAGGCTCAGTTGCATCTGATGACAGGACACATCCCAATCCCCCCGGGATTACCGTGGAATGTGCCCTGCTCCCGTCCAACAAGAGGTGTCAGACAAGGGATAACCAAGATCCACTGCCCAACGGGGCATCCAGAGTGCGCAAGGATCGATGGAGGAGGTGTGCAATGTCCCAGTCTCTACTACAATCGCATCCGTAATCAACCTGAAGGGCATTAAAACCAAAAGCTGTGAGTGGACAAAAACCAATAAGTTTATCAAACACATTTATAAGACATTTATGCCCTCCAATAAAAACATATGCATGCCACGAAAACCAGTAACCAAAACGTTTGCTCAACCAAGCCATTAGGGCCTTAGCCCAAAAACCGTTAACCAAAAACCAAGTGTGGGAACTCAGCCCAAAACAGTGGAATACCACAACCATACATATTAAAACCATGTGGGCCACCGCCCAAAGCCATAAATATAAATCCATAAATCCAAAACCATTTAGGGTCCCCGACCCGACATACCATTTCATAACCAATAAACCATTTTTACCATATAACACATATCCAACCAATAAGCCATATCATAGATCCATTAATCCATATTTTACCATTACCATCACCAGCATCCCAGATGCTTAGCGTCCCAGACGCTTGACGTCCCTGACGTCATATCTCACGGTTTCATAAGCTACGCGTGCTGCCCGGGGTCTCTCCGGGTCCATATATCTGACATCCCCGATGTCTGACGTCCCTGACGTCAATCATAGCAATCCTGCTCCTGAGTCATCATACGGTTCGGCTGCTCCGTATAATGACCCCTCGCAGGCAATGCACCGTGACTTCCCCAGTGTCCCAGACATCTGGAGGAGACCATCATATATCCTCGTATCAAGATGGTATATGGAAAACAGTTTTATTAATTCATTTCACAACATCACAATGGGCCCTGCCCAAAATTTCCATAAAACAACACATTTCCATTTAGGGTCCCTGACCCAAAATCACAATTATTAAATATAGGGTCCCTGACCCGAAATCACCATTATAATCCAATTGGGCCTCATGCCCGATTTTATGAACCACTGGGCCCACGGCCCGATATGTAAACCAACTAGGCCCGCAGCCCGACTTTATTAACCCACTGGGCCCACAACCCGAATTCGTAAATCAACTGGGCCCCTGGCCCGATAACATAACTCAAATGGGTCTCAGCCCGATTTCCTACCAACTGGGACCCTGGCCCGATTTCATTAACCAACTGGGCCCCCGGCCCGATTCTCAAATGGACTCCAAGTCCGAAATTTCCAACATAATTGGGCCTCAAGCCCAAGTTCATATTTCCAATTTCAAAACCATTTCATCACATTATATCCAAGTCATAAATATGGAAAATCCATGTAAAACCGGAAGCCACGATTTACGTGCAAGCACGTAAATCGCCTCGAAATACGTGAAACCGTACAATTTACCAACAACCAAATCAACATCACACAATCACAACCATAATCCATATAAAACATTTAAGCATGCATAGAATTTATAAAACCAAAGTCCACTCACAGACCGTTTTAACGGTATGCCTCGATACGCGTGCCACCGGCCCTCCCGGGCCTCACCACTATCACCGGGACTCCCAATCCTGTCCAAATCACATTAGAGGGTTACTAACCTCATCATTAACATCCTATCAAAGTCCCGTAATTTTCCCGAATTTTTACTTATTTTTAAACTTAATTTAAAACCTTCGGATATCCCGAACAACATCGAGACGGTGTCCGATCGACACGAAACCAATTCCAAAATGTTCGTTACATTAAATAGGATAGAAGTCATGTTGACCTCACCTCGAGATTTGTGCCCACGCGCCGTCACACGCCGCCGTGAGTGGCTGCGCGTGAAATCCACGCGCCTGCTACAGTGCATCGTCCTAACCCGTATGTCTGGTAAACGGGTCCAATTAACCCGCGAGATGACCCGGTTCCAATCCTATCAATTCGACCTTAATTACATCAATTGATCATTCCATTAGCTTCGTTTTAAGTTCAATTTAAGTTCTGTAATGGTTATTACACAAAACCTTACCTACAACCCATCGACTCGATGATGAACATGAAGAACACCCAGGTTACTGTTCGTTCATGGAATCCCTTCAATGGCTGCAGGTTTCATCCAATTGATGATCCCAGAAGCATCAACGGACCCTGAGGAACAACTCCCCCACATCAATTGCATCAATCCTGTGCTCAATCGTCACGACTCAAGCTCGAACACCGTCACTGTTCAACAATGGAGTTCTGTCAACCACAGCCGTTTTCTTTCAATTGACGAACCCAGAAGCATCGTGGGATCATGAGAAGTAGTTTCCCCACCTCAATTTCGTCCATCGAAGCCTCCAACTTCACGACTCAAACTCGAATTTCCTCCTCTGTCACCAAGTGTGATCAGAGCCAAAACGTTGCCAATTCTTCTTGTTTCTTCGACAATTATGATCGTTGTGATCCCAGGAAGCTCGAAGTAATCACCAATTCGATCCTCACGGCTCAAATCCTCCAATTCGAATTTTCCCCTCAATTTTCCCGAAATCCAAAATCCAAAATTCAACCCACACTCAATCCCTCGTGTTTCCCCGTTAATTCAATCATCTTAGTCTCACATTTTCTCTCAAGAACAGCAGAAGAAGGGAGCCAAATCTCCCCAATCTGATTCCCCCAATATTTGTGTATGGTTTGAAGACAAAGAGGAGAAAATTAGGGGAAATGGTGGATTAGATGATGATGATGTAGTAATGATGATGTTTGGAGGGAAACAAGGAGCTAGAAACAAGGGATGGGTGACACTTGTCACTCATCCGGATGTGCACAGTCAACGGTCACTATTCATTATTATATTATTATTTTAATCCGAGCCTCGGTTCGTTAGTTCGTTTCCTTGACCATAACGTTGTCGTCGAATCTCCGATTTCGGCATGCCGCCTGTCGTTGGATTCGTATCGACGAAACCTACGTAACGGTCCTTGGCCCTCGTCCATCGGACCTCCCGATCAAAAAGTCAACATTTGGCCCCTAGTATGCCAAATTACCAAAATACCCCTCAACTTCCGAACATCAAAACTTTCTCTACGAATGTCGGAATCGAACGTGCCACCTGTCTATGAACTCGTGACGTCCCGAACTACGTCACGGTCATCGGTCAAAGTCCATTTGACCGCCCGATCAAAAAGTCAACATTTTGCCCACGACTAGGGGCAAAACGGTCATTTTGCACAATTTGTCCGATTCCGCCCTACTAACCACCATTCAACCTCACTAAACGAGATTAGTGACTAATCTAATCCCGGAATTCGGGACGGGTCGTTACATCTGAGAAGCTGGCTTATCGTAAAAAAAACTCACAATCATATCCCCCGAGCTCCGGTCGTCTGGGTAATCCCCTAGCTTCGACCGTCAGGGCACTCATAATCACAATGAAAACCATCCCGGGATTACATCCCATAACATTTCAATCAAATCCTTGACTTCAAACCAAGTCAAAATCATTCCCAACAGGGTCTCAAGCCCAAATGCCATTTATACGTAAATCCGTAAAATCTCATTTGAAAACATTAAAATAATGCAGAAATCATCCTTGACTCACCAACTAAGTCAAAATAACCTTTTTAAAACCTTTTTTACTCCAGTCTTAGCCCAAAATATCATTTGCATATTCCTCGTAAAACGTGCCAAAAGACCGATTAAAATAATCATTAAATCACAAATAATCATGCCAAATCACCATGACAACATTGCAAACCAAATCATCCACTCAATCATATAAAACATTTACCTATGCATGCATAACATTTTATAAAACAAACGTCCACTCACACAACGTCCAAACCGCTCGATTCTGAGCTACACTGTAACGACCCGTCCCAAATTCGTAGATTAGATTAGTGACTAATCACGATTAATGAGGTTAAACGGTGATTAGTAGAGCGAAATCGGACGAACGGTGCGAAATGACCGTTTTGCCCTTGGTGGTGGCAAAACGTTGACTTTTCAATCGGGCGGTCAAATGGACTTTGACCAATGACCGTGATGTAGTTCGTGACGTCACGAGTTCATAGACAGGTGGCACGTTCAATTTCGACGTTCGAGGAGGGAGTTATGACGTTCGGAAGTTTAGGGGCATTTTGGCAATTTTGGATAAAAGGGGTCAAATGTTGACTTTTTGACCGGGAGGTCCGATGGCCGAGGGCCGAAGACCGTTACGTAGATAAGGACGATACGAATCCGTAGACAGGCGGCACGTCGAATTCGAATGTTCAACGGCGAAGTTACGGTTCACGGAAGTTCCCATTTACTATTCACGATGGCACGTTTTATGAGACAAAAAGTGCAGTTTGTCTTTAGTGGGCCCAGTTGCTTTTTAGCAACCAATGGATGAGTGACAAGTGTCACTCATCCACTGGACAACACATTACATACATGCACTTCACCGTGCATTTTCATTTTCTTCGTTCAAACACAACCCACCCGATCTCACCATTTTCTCTCATTCCCGTGCAACCCAAACCCAGCCAACCATCACCCATGGCCAGGCAGAGGACCAGGGAGAACGAGGGAGCTGAGGTGGCTGGCCTGGAGGCCTGAACCGCCGCCCACGGCGGCGAGAGGAGGAGAAACCCGAACGGGTACCCGGTTAGCCTATTTTAATCCATTTTTCCATTTTCGTTGTTATGGTTAGTTTTTAATGGTTTTAATGAGTCCATTAGGTTGCTAGGGACATTTTAGGAAGGTTTTGGTGGTGGTTGACGGCTGAGCAGCCGTGTAGGCTGATCGGGAAAAATCGAACCGTGAGGTTCAAATTGGACCGGTCGGATTTCGTAGGTTTTCGGTTGTTTAGTTAATTAGGATTGATAGGAAAGATTAAAAGACGAATTTAGGAATTGGAATGGAAGCAAACGGACCGAAAATGAGGGAGAAGGACACCTGGACCGGTTACGCCGGTCCAAGTTGCAGGAAAAACCGGACCGGACCAGTTCGGACCGGTCTGACCGAAGTAGGAGATGACAGGTGACGTCATCCTGCTGACGCTGACATGTCAGGGATGACGTCAGCATTGTCAGATCTGACAATGTCAGCTGACATGTCAGAAAATGGGCCAATAAGAGTGCGACACGTGTCGCATGTCAGTGCACAGTCAGCACTGACATGTCAGTGACGTGGCCCAATCAGGGGCTGACACGTGTCACTGGCGTGGACCAGTACCGTGATGACACGTGGCACATGTCAGACTGCCATGTGGCACTGACAGCACAGTGACGTGGACGAATATGAGCATGACACGTGGCACATGTCAGACCTGACAGCTATCAGATGACGTCATGCTGACGTCAGCGATGACGTCAGCAGGTACTGTAGTAGGCGTGTGAGGCCCACGCGCAGCCACTTCAGGCGGCCCGTGAGGGCGCGTGGCAGGGAATTTGGGAAAGTGTTCAACACCGGAAATCTTCTATTCGATGTAACGAACATTTTGGGACTGGTTTCGTGTCGATCGGACACCGTCTCGATATGTTTCGGGGCATCAAAAGGTTTAGGTTCGGGATTAAAAATAGCTAAAAATACGGGAAAATTACGGGGCTTTGGTGGGAGGTTAATTAAGTAGTTAGTAACCCTCTAAATTAATTTGGATAGGTTTGGAAGTCCCGGTGACGGTGATCCGCTCAGGGAGCCGTATGGCACGCGTATCGAGGTGCGGCTTCAGACGGTCTGTGAGTGGACCTTGTTTTCAAAATTGGTGCATGCATAAATGTTTATTGTATGTTTTATTACTTGTTTGATGATGCCATGGGTGCATTTGTGTGTGGTTACGTATAAGCACGTATTTCGAGGTTTAAGCCTTATACGGTGCTTATACGGGTCTGTATTTCTTTATTGGTTTAAATGAAATGGTTTTGGATTTCTAAAAGGATAAACTCGGGTATGAAACCCATTTGGTTTTGTCTCGGGCATATGACCTCAGATTCCGGGCACGGTGCCCAGTTGATGTCCTATGTTCGGGTACGAGACCCAGTCACTTTACGGTTTTGATTTCAGGTCAGGGAACCTTAAATGGATTCCCAGGTTCATGACGGTTTATGGGAACCGGCATGAACCCTTGTTATGGTATCATGGTTCATGACGGTTTATGGGAACCGGCATGAACCCTTGTTGAATATTATGGATCATGACGGTTCAGGGGAACCGGGCATGGATATTATGTTATGTATATATATGTTCAACTACCTTCCTTTACATGTTCTACTATCTCCTCCGGGGAGGGTCGTTAGCCTGGGTGGACCCCGGAGTAGTCACGGAGCACCGATTGAGTGGAGTCACCCCCCAGTTGGGTTCCTTACTCTCAGGAAGGCTATGGTTACTATTACCTTGGGTAGGGTCAGTGGTCTGCGGACATTGACCTTGACTTTGAGATGACTCGGATTGAGAACCGGGTAGCACGCGCGTAGCTTTGGATACCGTGACAGGATTGGTTGTGTGACTTATATGTATATATGATATATGATATGTGGTGTGTACAGGTGTGCACAGGATTTGATCAGTGGCTCGTGTACTTGGTTTCTTTATGGTTTGGGGCCGAGTCCCTTATGGATTTGGGCAGTGGCCCGTATGGTCGTTTTCATTGTGGTCCTTTCGACCTTGGTTTATATCTGCTTTGGGCTTAGTCCCACATATGGTTTGCTTTGGATAAATGGTTTTTGAATGCATGCATGCTTTTTAGTGGAGGGTACAAATGTCTTGTTAAATGTTTTTATAAACTCTTGTTTTGTCCACTCACAGTTTTTAATGTTTTGACTGCCCTTCAGGTTGACATCGGATGTGGACTGTAGCAGAGACCGAGATATCACATGCCTCCTCCGGATCCTGGCGTACTCTGATAGCCCGGGAGGGCAAAGGTCGGAAATATCCCTTGTCTGACACTCCGTGTCAGACGGGAGCAGGGTCATCCCGCACTAATCCCGGGGGGGGATTGGGATGGGTCCTGTCAACGTGGTATCAGAGCGGGGTTGTCTCTATTCGAGCAACCGTGTAGCTCTTGGAGTATGTACGCAGGTCGAGGATGTGATATCTCAAGGGGCTGCAGTCCGTGGTCAACCTGATTGTTGGGGTGCCGGTACGATAGTTAGTAGGATTGGCATGCCTTGGTTCATCATTTGAGGCCGGGGTTGCCATAGTCCTGTCAAGGTTGACAGTGTGAGACCCTACAGAAGGGATGACGTATCTGTACGTTAACGTTTTGATCTTGAGACGGTTAGTTGCGATCGTCTTTCACGATGTCGTAGGATTGGTTCCGACGACTAGTTGGGAATTGTGATCATCGGATGGTCGAATATTGTTGAGTTGGATGGTCGGATTTGGTTGAGTTAGATAGATTTACTGCAGTCGGCAGTTAGCAGCCGGATTCGAGGATCCTGATTGGACTTACGGTAAAATTGGATTGACGTCATTACGATGTCAAGACCGTGGAGTCGGTTAGATTGTTGATTTTACTGCTTTCGCAGTTGGGTTCAGAGTGACCCTAGGGCTTGATTGTGAAACCCTACCTTATGTGTATGGTTCGGAAATGTGAGTTGACGAGTGGTTTGACTTGGACGACTATTCGGATTTGGATTCGTTAGTCGGTCTAGTCATGTCAGCTTGTATTGGGACTGCACTTCGCAGTCAGGGTTGTACTTATCGGTTAGACCGAGTTGGTTGTCGTGCTACTTCAGTTGTGATGGACTGTTGATGCAACTAAGTTCGTGGGTGACCTGGTAGATGACATTGGCTTAGTCGAGTTACGACTAGTTAGAGTTCGGTTGGACAAGTTATCATGGTTGGTACTTGTCGATGGAACCCCAGGTTTGGGATACAGAGTAGTTGGTACAGACGGTTGATTCCGTTAGATGCGGAGTCTGGATATCGTGGTACCTGGTAGTTAGGTCTGCACGAGGTTGTGGCGGACGCTACTATCGATGGACTTAGTCGAGTCTCATCAGGTCGTGTAGACTCAGGTTGTCGTGACGATGATACGAGGTGCGTAAGTAACGCATATGTACGAGCAGCGATTCTGGATTTGACTCGGTTACGGCTGAGTGCGATCGCAGAATGAGACGGGGACGTTCAGGGGACGGAGACGGAGTTTCTCCTATTCGAGCAGAGGTACGGGATCGTCGCTCGGTGTGAGCGGAGATCAAGGGTCGTCAGATTTGCACCCTGTGTGCCGGTGCTGATGTTGATGGATTATAATGGGATACTGGTACTGGTGTTGGTGCTGATGCCGGTGATTGTGGTGACGGTGAGTTACGAATCGAGATGTGACTCCATCGAGATACGTATATGTTCGATATCTGTGGTTCGGGAGTGGATCACAGATAGTGACGGACTGCATTGGATCCAGTAGTAGTTGGGACTCGTGGTACGAGATGCGTGTGTTGGATACCGTTTAGGCACATTCGTAAATAATATACAAGGTTTAACCTTGAGTTGCGTGAATTCCACTCGGAATGAGTGTATCTACATAAATAGTGTAAACAGACAGTCGAACTTGGTAGTGAGTTTGACTCGTTATGGTCGCATGGTTGATGTCCTAGTGTGTCGGTTCCGATATGGTTGGAACTTCGGAATCGCGAGAGGTTGGATTATGTGACGTGGTGAATGCAATGAGTTTTGGTTGTATTCACGTAGGATGAGTTTTGATGTTATTGTTTTGGATCATCTTTGATTTTCCTCGGTGGAATGACAAGGATCGATACGAGGTAATCAGTGAGAACCCACAGTCTCGGCGTGTCTCGTCGTTGACTGATCTGTTTAGATATGGGAATTGGTTTAGGACTTTGGGTATTGCTATGGATCTGGATCGTGATCTTGATGATCCAGATAGGTGGAGAGTTTATTACTCTTACTGGGAAGTTTGAGTTGGGGATGATGGGACTGAACTTCTTTTCGAGGTAAATCCCATATGGCTTACTACTCGCCTGAGTAGTTGTCCGATGAGTAGTTTTCCGACGTGGTCGGATATGGTCAGCCTTAGGGATGTGTGGATATTGTGATTGGCTTCCCTATGAAGTCAATCGATCGTATTGTGGTAATCGGTTGAGCGGGTAACCGATAGGTTCATGATTGATACGTCTCGGTAGACGAGAACGATATTTCAGGTTTTGGAATCAGATTTCTGGATGACGATTCAGGATTTGATTTTAGAACTTGAAAAAGGATTTCTAGATTTGGGTTTTGGAATCGGATTCTGGGTGACGATTCAGGATTTGATTCTAGAGCTTGACTGTAGATTTTCTTTTATGCATTTGGGTTCGGAATAGTTATTCCAAATGCTAGCTTACGGAATGATGATTTCGGATTCGAATTTGGACATGGTTATGGATATGATTTCTGAGTTTGGATTCGGGATTTCTTACGAAATTGCGGATTCGGATTCGGATTTGGAAATAGATGAGGGGTTGGAGTTTCGATTTGTCTATGTTGGATTGGACAGATGAACTCCATTATAGAAACGTGATTGGCTATGACCTAGGTGGTTGTAAGCTAATTGATGGGTAGATGTACGTACCTTGTGCGTTATTCGAGATACGATACTGGCTGTACTTGTCGTGTCAGGTGACGGTAAGCGTGTTGGTAGACGGATTGGTTCCGATACCATTGGATTAGTCGAGGTCGTGAACTAGACATTGGATACTGTGCAGAGGGTCATGGTATTTCTGATGGGTCTGGTTACACACAGATTGAATGAAATGCTTTGTGGGTGAGTGTTTACCCATGGTTGAGTGAGTTGGTGGTTAGTGTAACCACGAGTGAGTATAGTGACAGTTTTCGATTGACGACTGTCAAGTGGTGGCAGTTTGTAGGAGGTGTCAGCGTGGATCGCGGTGTGAGGTCTGTTGACTCCCAGTGGGAGCAGACATCAGGATAGTTAGTGGTTGAGCAAGGAACCGTCTAGTTGGTTGTGTCAGTGACTCGATAGATTTGACAAGTGGTATCAATTCGGAGCGTATGACTACTGTCATTCGACGTGGTCGAACGTAGTCGATACGACGAGAGTGTTAGTGGCATGTCTGGGTGCAGACGAGTAAGTATGATTCGAGTTAGTTGGTGTACGAGTGTACACGTGTTTCGAGGTCGATTCTACTATCCACGAGGTGGTTGTAGAATTAGGATAGTTGGAGGTTCGAAAACGAAACTAATTAAGGAGGGAAGAATAGTTAGTTTAGGTCGGTTGGAATTTCGAGGACGAAATTAATTTAGGAGGGAAGGTTGTAACGGCCCGTCCCAAATTTCTAGATTAGATTAGTGACTAATCACGATTAATGAGGTTAAACGGTGATTAGTAGAGCGAAATCGGACGAACGGTGCGAAATGACCGTTTTGCCCTTGGTGGTGGCAAAACGTTGACTTTTCAATCGGGCAGTCAAATGGACTTTGACCAATGACCGTGATGTAGTTCGTGACGTCACGAGTTCATAGATAGGTGGCACGTTCAATTCCAACGTTCGAGGAGGGAGTTATGACGTTCGGAAGTTTAGGGGCATTTTGGTAATTTTGGATAAAAGGGGTCAAATGTTGACTTTTTGACCGGGAGGTCCGATGGCCAATGGCCAAAGACCGTTACGTAGATAAGGACGATACGAATCCGTAGACAGGCGGCACGTCGAATTCGGATGTTCAACGGCGAAGTTACGATTCACGGAAGTTCCCAGTTACTATTCACGATGGCACGTTTTACGAGACAAAAAGTGCAGTTTGTCTTTAGTGGGCCCAGTTGCTTTTTAGCAACCAATGGATGAGTGACAAGTGTCACTCATCCACTGGACAACACATTACATACATGCACTTCACCGTGCATTTTCATTTTCTTCGTTCAAACACAACCCACCCGATCTCACCATTTTCTCTCATTCCCGTGCAACCCAAACCCAGCCAACCATCACCCATGACCAGGCAGAGGACCAGGGAGATCGAGGGAGCTAAGGTGGCTGGCCTGGAGGCCTGAACCGCCGCTCACGGCGGCGAGAGGAGGAGAAACCCGAACGGGTTCCCGGTTAGCCCATTTTAATCCATTTTTCCATTTTCGTTGTTATGGTTAGTTTTTAATGGTTTTAATGAGTCCATTAGGTTGCTAGGGACATTTTAGGTAGGTTTTGGTGGTGGTTGACGGCTGAGCAGCCGTGTAGGCTGATCGGGAAAAATCGAACCGTGAGGTTCAAATTGGACCGGTCGGATTTCGTAGGTTTTAGGTTGTTTAGTTAATTAGGATTGATAGGAAAGATTAAAAGAGGAATTTAGGAATTGGAATGGAAGCAAACGGACCGAAAATGAGGGAGAAGGACACCTGGACCGGTTACGCCGGACCAAGTTGCAGGAAAAACCGGACCGGACCAGTTCGGACCGGTCTGACCGAAGTAGGAGATGACAGGTGACGTCATCCTGCTGACGTCATCATGTCAGGGATGACGTCAGCATTGTCAGATCTGACAATGTCAGCTGACATGTCAGAAAATGGGCCAATAAGAGTGTGACACGTGTCGCATGTCAGTGCACAGTAAGCACTGACATGTCAGTGACGTGGCCCAATTAGGGGCTGACACGTGTCACTGGCGTGGACCAGTGCCGTGATGACATGTGGCACATGTCAGACTGCCACGTGTCACTAACAGCACAGTGACGTGGACCAATAGGAGCATGACATGTGGCACCTGTCAGAGTCTGACATGTCAGACCTGACAGCTATCAGATGACGTCATGCTGACGTCAGCGATGACGTCAGCAGGTACTGTAGTAGGCGCGTGAGGCCCACGCGCAGCCACTTCAGGCGGCCCGTGAGGGCGCGTGGCAGGGAATTTGGGAAAGTGTTCAACACGGGAAATCTTCTATTCGATGTAACGAACATTTTGGGACTAGTTTCGTGTCGATCGGACACCGTCTCGATATGTTTCGGGGCATCGAAAGGTTTAGGTTCGGGATTAAAAATAGCTAAAAATACGGGAAAATTACGGGGCTTTGGTGGGAGGTTAATTAAGTAGTTAGTAACCCTCTAAATTAATTTGGACAGGTTTGGAAGTCCCGGTGACGGTGATCCGCTCGGGGAGCCGTTTGGCACGCGTATCGAGGCGCAGCTTCGAACGGTCTGTGAGTGGACCTTGTTTTCTAAATTGGTGCATGCATAAATGTTTATTGTATGTTTTATTACTTGTGTTATGATGCCATGGGTGCATTTGTGTGTGGTTACGTGTAAGCACGTATTTCGAGGTTTAAGTCTTATACGGTGCTTATACGGGTCTGTATTTCTTTATTGGTTTTAATGAAATGGTTTTGGATTTCTAAAAGGATAAACTCGGGTATGAAACCCATTTGGTTTTGTCTCTGGCATATGACCTCAGATTCCGGGCACGGTGCCCAGTTGATGTCCTATGTTCGGGTACGAGACCCAGTCACTTTACGATTTTGATTTCAGGTCAGGGAACCTTAAATGGATTCCCAGGTTCATGACGGTTTATGGGAATCGGCATGAACCCTTGTTATGGTATCATGGTTCATGACGGTTTGTGGGAACCGGCATGAACCCTTGTTGAATATTATGGATCATGACGGTTCAGGGGAACCGGGCATGGATATTATGTTATGTATATATATGTTCAACTACCTTCCTTTACATGTTCTACTATCTCCTCCGGGGAGGGTCGTTGGCCTGGGTGGACCCCGGAGTAGTCACGGAGCACCGACTGAGTGGAGTCACTCCCCAGTTGGGTTCCTTACTCTCAGGAAGGCTATGGTTACTATTACCTCGGGTAGGGTCAGTGGTCTGCGGACATTGACCTTGACTTTGAGATGACTCGGATTGAGACCCGGATAGCACGCGCGTAGCTTTGGATACTGTGACAGGATTGGTTGTGTGACTTATATGTATATATGATATATGATATGTGGTGTGTACAGGTGTGCACAGGATTTGAGCAGTGGCTCGTGTACTTGGTTTCTTTATGGTTTGGGGCCGAGTCCCTTATGGATTTGGGCAGTGGCCCGTATGGTCGTTTTCATTGTGGTCCTTTCGACCTTGGTTTATATCTGCTTTGGGCTTAGTCCCACATATGGTTTGTTTTGGATAAATGGTTTTTGAATGCATGCATGCTTTTTAGTGGAGGGTACAAATGTCTTGTTAAATGTTTTTATAAACTCTTGTTTTGTCCACTCACAGTTTTTAATGTTTTGACTGCCCTTCAGGTTGACATCGGATGTGGACTGTAGCAGAGACCGAGATATCACATGCCTCCTCCGGATCCTGGCGTACTCTGATAGCCCGAGAGGGCAAAGGTCTGAAATATCCCTTGTCTGACACTCCGTGTCAGACGGGAGCAGGGTCATCCCGCACTAATCTCGGGGGGGATTGGGATGGGTCCTGTCATACACGTTTTTCCGTAATTTCTGACAGTTTCCAGAAATCATGAATCCTATCCAAAATCATCATTAAGGGTCACTAATGACTCAATGAATATCATATTAATTTTCCATAATTTTTCAGGAATTAATTACGAATTAAAAAGGTAACATAAGCCTTCAAACCCCCGAAACAATATCGAAACAGTGTCCAATTGACTCGAAACCAAAGCTAAAATGTTTGTTACATTAAATGGAACAAAATTCATGTTGACCTCACCTTGAGAATCGTGCCGACGTGCCCTTACGCACCGCTACAAGTGGCTGCGTGTGGGAGCCACGCACCTGCACAGTAAAATGCTATAGCGTCAACGTCTTCGCCCGTTTACCTGCAAATGAATCCTGCAACCCGCGAAGCAACCCGATTCAATCCATGTCCATTCTCAGTTGATTTCCATAATTGATCAAGCCAATTGCATTATTTTAGGTCTAATTATAGTTTTGTAATCTCAATTACATAAACACTTACCTCGAACAACTGAATTTAACTTCACGGTTTCCTCTCTGTCGCGGGCACTGTTCATCCCTCAATCTCAATCAATTCTCATTGTTTTCTTGCAATTGATTCATCAAGAAGCATCATGGGGTACTTATAAACGTTCTTGCAACGACAATTTCATTGTTCAAGCCCTCCCACTACTCGAACTCAATCTCGAATTATTACGAGATTTGAGGCGTCTGTTCTTGTCCAAAGCACAATCGATTTCCTTCGTTTCTGATTAGGTTCAACTCGCTTTGAGCACAATAACCTTAATCCAAGGTCAATTTAACTCATGGATGTCCACAAATTCAAATTCGAACTTAAGTTTCATTGAGGGTTTTCGGGTTTTTGAGTTTGAGTCCAGCTGGGTTCGATGTCCAGCATTCACCATTCAATCCCCCTTCTTTTCCTCTCTGGATATCTCATTTAATCTCTCTGTCCCTGGTGTTGTTTCAATTCGATTCTCTCTGATGTCCGATGATCAACAATTATGGATAGTTATATTTTATCCTTATTTTGATTTCAAGCGGCAACAATTGCCACCAATCCTTCACTTATGGTGACAGATGTCCCCAGGTGACAATTTCTCATCCAACTCAGCAAAGGACAGGTATCCAATTGCTACTAATCAAGTGCTGAATCATCCACGGGTCAAAAGACCATTTTGCCCCTTCTTGCATAATTACTGAATTGCCATTAGCCTTCGCAAACCCGTAACTTTTACATCCGACCTCTGATTAACGCATGTCGCATGTCTACGGATTTAGCGTCCCGAGACCTATCCAACAGTCCTTCCGGAAAGTCCAAAAAAAGGTTCCGCTCAAAAAGTCAACTTTTGCCCCCATAACCAAGGGCAAAATCGTCATTTCCTTCCAATTTTTCCTTTTTCGAATTTCAGGGTCGTCACATTTAGTGCCACAACAAATGGTCTGAGGGGTAGGCTTGCATCGGTTTTTTTAAAATTTTTGGACTGCAATCAAAATGGACTTGGGCTTCCACCGAATTTCATTCATAATTTCTTCGTTATAATTCCGATTGGGAAAGTTCGTTTAGCAAAATACTCAAAATTCCTTACTTTAATTATTTCTGCAAATTTTCCTCTAAATATATTATTTTCTCCAAATGTTTGGTATTTAAATATTAAAATATAAGTATAAATGGTATAAAATAGCACAAAATAAAGCTCAATTCAAGGCCTATCAAATATCCCCACACTTAAACTTTGCTAGTCCCAAGAAAATACTAAAATTAAACTAGAAATTTTAAACAACTAAGCCCTTAATCATTTGTCTCAACATTTAATTTAGATACATATGGCATTAAAGATTTTCACTTGAAGGCATTTAAGCATATGTAATTCAAAAGTTAATAAATAGTAACAAAATGTGTGAACAAGTAAGATAATGAGTAAACTTGGTGAAATGGATCTCAACATGAATAAAATTAGTATGAATCAACTTATAAGGATATGAATTCATAAATTCGCTCAATTTGTCAGGGTTTGTGTTTGAACTCAAAGTACGTGAAAAAAATGCTCACATAGAAGAAATAAAATACTTTTAAAAAATCTCAAAAAAAACACCTCAAGATAAAAATTAAACATATTTACACAAATGAACCAAAACCATAAGTTTAATAAAGTGATAAACTCAACTAATCAAAATTTACCATCTTAAAAATCATAAGATCTTTATGAAAGTTGTAATGGGGCTAAGTTTAAAGGTAAGGAATATATAGGATAATTGGTGCTCAAATTCGTTCCAAAACTCAATAGACTCCCAAAATATAGCATAGTTTTCTATCCTTAATGCAATGACGGCAAGAATCCATTTTTCGAGCATAGGCCAAGTTTCATCATGTTGGGCCTTGTATTCATTCTTTGTGTTGGATTTACAAATATATGACTTAACTGAAACTTTACATAATCAAAACCTTATTACCTTCAGAGAGACTAAAAAACATTATAATTTTTTTTCCAAGGTAATAACATGTGTCAAGAATACAACAAAGTTTGTGTAAGTTAAATCTATAAAATACACATACAAGTCTTCCAAACATCATCAATTTCTCTTCACACAATCTTCATGTCTTCAACCGAGTCTTCGAAGCTAGGGTTAAAGATGTCTAAACTAGACTCAAGTGTTTAGTGATGAAAAAAATGCTTAATACGGGCTCAAATGGGTTAAAACTAAGGGGGTTGCAGCTTGTACGCACAAATCGGGAACATGGATGTTGAATTTGTGGTGTTAACCCTAATGCCTTAATCATGTCCAAAATTAGAGAGTTTATTGACCTAAAAGCTTTGAAAATCACATAGAATAAGTTCTAGTACTCTAGAGTTCATTAAAAGCTATGGAAAGTAGTTATGAGGCATAAACATATCAATTTAAACAAAGAACTTATTAATCACTCATCAAAGATGTCATGACCCGACCCTTTCCAACAAGATATTGTCCGCTTTGGGCCCAACCCTCACGGTTTTGTTCTCAGGAGCTCACATGCAACTTCCCAGTGGGTCACTCATCCTGGGATTGCACTAGCCCCTACTCGCTTAACTTTGGAGTTCCCAAGGAATTCAAAACCAGTGAGCTCCAAAAAGACTCATGTTGGATAGATGCACGCCCACACATATAAAGCGTATTCCCCAGATCCCCTCTGGTGATGTAGGATTGCTAACCATACCTCCAAGCCACGGGTGCTCACAATCCACCCTCCTTGGGGCCCAGCGTCCTCGTTGGCACGCTCATTCCTGCTAAGCTTGGGCATTGATACCAAATTGTCACGACCCAACCTTCTCTAACAGGATATTCTCCATTTTAGGCCCAGCCCTCACAGTTTTGTTCTCAAGAGTTCACCTGCAACTTCCCAGTGGGTCACCTATCCTGAGATTGCACCAGCCCCTACTCGCTTAACTTTGGAGTTCTAACCAAACTCAAATCCAGTGAGCTCCCAAAAGGCCTCATGTTGGATAAATGCACGCCCACACATATAAGACGCATTCACCAAATCCCCCCGGGTGATGTGGGATTGCTAACCATGCCTCCAAGGCACGCGTGCTCACAAAAGATGTATATAAAGTTTTTAAGCTCACATAATGTTCATATGATTCATACTTATCTTAACATGCTCACTTATGTACCAATTTATATGCATTATCTACAAGCTATAAACACTTAATCACAATGTATTAACAAACAAATTCAATTTGTAGTGATCATCTTTGTTGAAGCATTAAATGTTTCAACTGTCGATTACTCATCGTCCAATCACCAAATGACGTGTGTCCTTCTTCGTAACTTGTCAACCTAAGTGAATAGCGGGTTTTTTGTTAGTACGGGCGCCGGTGTGGTGCCGGCCTAAGGTTCTCCGACGGTCAAGTTAGTAACTTTGTGCGTAAGAGGAAACAATAATTGGTAAGTTGGGCAAAGTTGTAGTGAATCGTAGATATTAGTTATCTTTATTGGGAAATGTGTACCCCTTATGTATGAGAAGGTAGGATGTTCAATTCCTATAGTTTCGATCTAGGACAAACACTTCTCAATTTGCGTACTAACACGTGTTACGTAGATCGAGGATGGATAAGCTTCCATGTGTCATCCCGTATTGGACCCAGTGTTGGGGTTGTGTAAGTACGGTGGGTTTGGGCCTTGAACATAGTCTGGGCTTTACTTATACGACCCAGTGGGTCTGGATAGATATGGTGTCAATAGAAGTCCCCCAAGTCCTTGACTGAGGTGGAATTTCTCGGTCGGGGGCTTGTCTCATTCTCCCAGACCCTGGTGGGGAGTATACCGGTAGTCCCCCAAGTCCTCTTGAGTGAGAGTTTGCCGAGACTATCTCGGTCACGGCGGAGAAGTGGAAAGTGGTAAGTCTCATGAGAAGGTGTCTCGACGGAGCCGATGTGGTCGGTCAGGTTTTGTATGTAGCTCGGTGGTGGTACCAAGATCGGTGATGAGGGCCAGCACTTTGTTGGTTTGTTAAGAGCGGTGCATCTGTCTAGGCGTGGAGTTGTGCTAGGTTGGTGGGGGGGCCAGTGCAGGCTGGGAATGGTGGGCACCGAGCGGTGTACTGGGCTCCGTGAGAACTCGGATAGGTTAATGGTGGAGTTGGGAAAGATGGTTGGCCTCCCTCGGCTGGATGGTTGACAAGTGTCGGTAAGATCGGTTGGTTGTGACACGTGTCAACCACTAAGAGAGGCGACGCCTCGTAGTCTGTGTACAAAGCTCTATAAATATGACGAGTTTTTACCGAATGGTTCACTTTGCATTTGTGAGAAAAGTGGGAAAACTCTGTCCAAGTAGAAGGCGATTTCCGATCAGCTCTCGGTCGTGGTGTATACGGTGGTTGCGATTTCCGACTAACAACTCCTCCGTGACAAAACACGGTAAGCACTCCTTAAGCCCAATTGTTAGATTAAATTAGGATTTGGTGAAGAACTGGTTATAAACTTGGTGAAGTTTGTGGTCAGATCGTCATAGGTCCGAGTCGGTCTGCTGAGTTGTATTTTTTTTCCTTTTTTTGTAGATGTCCGGGGATAATGACTCGGTATCCGAGGGTAAATGTTACGACTCATAGGGCGGTGAGTCGTCAGACAGTAGTGTGCAAATTCTCATTCCCATCTCCGAGAGTGAGGACGAGGGCTACTCGGCCGAAGCACAAAATAGGGCGCACTCGGTGCACAGTACGGCTGAGTCATTCGGGAGGAAAACGGAGACTTGTGAAAGGGTGGAGATGGCCGATCGCTCGGGCGGTGGCAACCTCTTGGTGGACGCCGAGATGATAGTGAAAGTAGGTGCACACCGAGCACTGAAGTTGACCCACAGCTAAGATAAAGGTTCTGTGAGGTTGAATAAGAGAAAACCGACCAGTGATGAGTCGGTCTTGGATACGGTTCCGATTAAACGGGTCGCCTTCACTGTTGACGATATGGTCAACAAGGAGACTGAGAAGAGGCCGATGAAGATGCGGATCGAGTTCGGCGTTCCTGAGTCGGTGATTACGAGGCTGTTGATAGAAGATGAGAGACTGAGTAACCCTCCAGCTGGTATGGCATTATTTTATATTGAGCAGATGCACCATAAGGTGAGGCTGCCGTTGCATCCCTAGTTGCAGAGGATGGTGAAGAAGATGGGGGTGGCACTTGGCCAGCTAAATCCCAACGTTTGGATCGTGCTCTGCTCCCTCTACACGGCCTTCCATTGGGTCGAGCAACTAGAGCCGACCTATGCCCAGCTCATGTACGTGTATGAGTTTGGGTTCCAACAGCAGAGCACGGGGTGGGTCTTCATCCTCCACCGCAAGAAGAACAAAAGGGGGGGAGTTTATCTTGGACATACCGACGTCCCAGAAGTTGTATAAGATTAAGTTCTACCAGGTCAGTGGTAGCTAGGAAGGGATACCGACGGACCTCCGATACCGTCCAAATTTCAGACCCAAGGTGGAAAGTTGTAGCATAGGCCGACCATTTCTTGGTGTTATATAATTAGTTTTGATTTGTATGCTAAGTATGGTTATAATGGCTGACTGGTTTCTCGGTGTATAGGCTTGTTCCCTAATGACAAGATCTCAGCGGAAGAGAAGGCGGTCGTACACTGAGTGAGGGAGATTTTGGACGACCTAAATCGGAACCGACGCATCCTTCGATTGCCAGGGTTTCAGTACAAAGTTGGCCTAATCGACACCGACGAGGTTAAGTTTTTGTTTTTTTATACACATACGATGACCAACGTCTCGGTATTTCAGTTGTGTTTCACCTCGGTAGTCGAATTTTGAAGGACTGCGAACAATTAAGGATGGAGGCCAACAAGACTGCCCAGGAGTCTGCTTCGCTGTTAAAAGCTACCGAGCATCTTGAGCATCTCCTCAAGAAGAAGAAAGACCGAGTGGTCAAAGGGCAAAGTGAACGGACTGACCGCTCAAGGCAGGGCCAATCCTCCAAGCCAACGCGGCCAAGCCCTCCTCGGTCTCCGAAAAGAAAGCAAACCGATATCGACGGAGACCGAGTGCTTTCCCCTGACCCCAGAAGGACAAAGGTACGAAAAGAGGCTGGGATAATCCTGTCGGCACAGGAGGAGATTGGGGATAGACGGACCATGCCACCCCCAGAGTTCAACCCTCCTTCGTCCCCCCTCGTCTGGATACGAGGATTCTCAAGATGCTGAAGAAAAGGGGGGATGTGAACCTTGGTGTATTCACCGAGGGAAAGGTGGTAGGTGAGGGGACCCGTGGTGAGGCTACCCTTTGTTGCCCGAGCCAGATGGTGCCGTTGCTAAAAGGAGTCTGTCAGGGGGCGTCTATCCCCTTGGACGAGTTGGCCAAGGTGCAATGCCGGTCGACTGACTAGAAGATGGCGAAGGCCCTGCTGTTGCTGAGTAATGTAAGTGTTTTTTTTCTTTTGTTATTTTTTTGTACAAGTGTAATGTGTAGGCCGAGTAGAGTACATGCTAATGTTTTTCATGTGCAGGCTCTCAGTGAAGTCTACCTCCAGTTCAGTAATGCTCAGAGGAGGGTGTCCGCGGTGAGGAGGGATGAAGACCGACTGAAGAAGAAGCAGGAGAAGCTCACTCCCAAGCTCCAAGAGGCTGAGAGAGCGATAAAGCAAGCGGCCGACTTGACTCGTTAGTTGGAAGCCGAGAGGTGAAAAACTCAAGAGGCTCTAGCCTCCAGGGATCAAATGAAGGCCGAGCTCGAGGTCAAGAAGAAGGACTGGTTGCGGCACTAGAAGGAACTGTGCCGGGTGAAGGCGGCCAGGGAGGCCGATCTAGAAGAGGGCAGAAAAATATCCGTGGCCGAGTTCAAAGTGTCCGAGGAGCAGGACAAACTGAAGAAAAAGTATGCGGCTGAATGCGAGCAGGAGTTCTTTAGCAACCTCTTCCTGCACAACCCAAGGCTAATTGTTAAGACCCCCTGGCTCGGCCAAGACATCACGTCTGACATGTTTGAGGAAGAGTAGGAGGATGAGGAGGACCAGGCTGAGGATGAGGCTGAAGACCTTGGGGCTACTCAGCCGAGTTCCAAGGAAGAGCCCAAGCCGAGTAATCCTCCTCAAGAGCCAGCCGTGCAGGCAAAGGTAGTGCTGCAGCCCGAGGATCAAACGATGGAGGAACTAGTGTAGGGTCGCGCACCGTGTACTTTATTAGTAGTTGGTAGGACAACCGAGCGCTGATATTTTGTAAAGCTCTTGCAACCGAACATAATAGGTCGTCATGAATGAAATCGGAATTGCCCCAACGAACAATGTGTGCAGACCGAGTAAGCCCCATTTTGATTCACCTAATTGTCTAAGTGTTGGTGTAAGCCGAGTAAGGCTGTACACCGACTCCAATGTTTGAGTCAGAAATAGCAAGTGTTGGGGTGTAGGCCAAGTAAGACCGAACCCTGACTCGTATGTTTGAGTCAAAAAATAGCAAGTGTTGGGTGTAGGCCGAGTAGGACTGAACCCCGACTCGTATGTTTGAGTCTAGTTGTTGGTGTAAGCCGAGTAAGACCGAATCCCAACTCGTATGTTTGAGTCTATTTATTGGTGTAAGCCGAGTAAGGCTGTACACCGACTCCAATGTTTGATTCAGAAATAGCAAGTGTTGGGGTGTAGGCTAAGTATGACCGAACCCCGACTCGTATGTTTGAGTCTAAGTGTTGGTGTAAGCCGAGTAAGGTTGTACACTGACTCCAATGTTTGACTCAAAAATAGCAAGTGTTGGGGTGTAGGCTGAGTAAGACCGAACCCCGACTCGTATATTTGAGTCTAAGTGTTGGTGTAAGCCGAATAAGGTTGTACACCGACTCCAATGTGTGAGTAAAAAAAAGCAAGTGTTGGGGTGTAGGCCGAGTAAGACCGAACCCCAACTCGTATGTTTGAGTCTAAGTGTTGGTGTAAGTCGAGTAAGGCTGTACACCGACTCCAATGTTTGAGTAAAAAATAGCAAGTGTTGGGGTGTAAGCTGAGTAAGACCGAACCCCGACTCGTATGTTTGAGTCTAAGTGTTGGTGTGAGCCGAGTAAGGCTATACACCGACTTCAATGTGTGAGTCAAAATAGCAAGTGTTGGGGTGTAGGCTGAGTAAGACCGAACCCCGACTCGTATGTTTGGGTAAGTGTGAGCTTTGGATGACAAGTATGGTATAAATGGAAGAGTTCATAGATAAGGGGCACCAAGGTCGGAAAATTACAACAAGTTATAAGATGAAGAAAATACAAATTTTAAATGAAGTATTTCTTTAAGTGGTCGGCCTTCCATGGGTGGCCGAGGTGTCGTCCATCCATGGGTGGTCGAGGTGTCGTCCACTTGAGTCTTCCAATTCATAGGTACCGGGCTGGTAGATCCTTATAACCCGGTAGGGGCCTTCCCAGTTTGGACCGAGACTCCCAGTTGAGCGATCTTTGGTGGTGAGGCTGACCTTCCGAAGGACCCAGTCTCCCTCCTGAAAACCCTGATGTTTGACTCTGGTGTTGTGGTAATTGCATACCTGCTGCTTGTTGGCAATGTTTCTGAGGTTAGCATATTCCCTGTGTTCTTCAATGAGGTCCAAACTGAGTGTAAGCTGGTGGTGATTTTGTTCGGGCTCGTAGGTCGACACTCGGTAAGAAGTCCTGTTCAGTTCAGCAGGGATGACCGCTTCTATTCTAAAGGTCATTGAAAAGGGGGTTTCATTTGTCGACGTTCGGTAGGAAGTCTGATATGACCAGAGTGTTTTGGGGAGGATTTCATACCACTTTCCCTTGGCCTCGTCTAGCTGTATTTTTAGCATGTGCTTGATGATTTTGTTGATGGCCTCTATCTATCCGTTGGATTGGGGGTGAGCTGGGGAAGCGAAGTAGAGGCGGATGTTGTGGATGTCACAAAAGGCACTGAAGCGCGCGTTGTCGCATTGCTTCCCATTGTCCGTGATAATGGTGTATAGGAGACTAAAACGAAAAATAATGTTCTGAAAGCTGAAAGTTTCAATCTGAGTTGTGGTGATAGAGGCCAAAGCCTATGCCTCCACACATTTTGTGAAGTAGTCCACTACCACTACTGCATACTCTTTCTTGCCCTTCCCGGCTGGCATTTTCCCGATTAAGTCAAGTCCCCACTGTGAAAAGAGCCATGGCCTGATCATGGGTGTGAGGTTTTTTGGAGGTAAATGGAGGAAAGGGGCAAACCGTTGACACTTATTACATCGCTTGGTCAGCTCTGCTACATCCCCGTGCATGGTTGGCTAATAAAAACCTTGCCAGAAGGCTTTATGGGCCAACGATCGTGGATCAGAGTGGTTTCCGCAAATACCGGCATGTATCTCTTCTAGAATGGCTCTGCCTGCCTCCGGGATGAGACATTTTAGGAGGGGAAGAGTAAAACCCTGCTTGTAGAGTTGACCATTGATGAGTGTATACCGTGTTGCCTGTCGCCGAACCTTCTTTGCTTCGATCTTGTCTGAAGGGAGAGTTCCGTTTGTGAGGAATCCCGGCAGTGGGGTCATCCACGTGTAGTCAGTGTTTATTGTGCAGACCGCCAAGCACTGAGTGCTAGATTGATTAAGTATTTCGACAAGGACATTGTGACTCTGTCGCTCATCGAGGGAGGATGCAAGCCGAGCTAGAGCATCGACGTGACCATTTTTGGAGCGCAGAATCCGTGTGATAGCATAAATGTGGAAACCACATAGGAGTGATTTTGCCAATGCTCTATATGCCGCCATGGAAGAGTCTTTGGCCTCATACTCGTCGTTAATTTTGTTGACGATGAGCTGTGAATCGCTATATGTTCTGATCTATTTTGCATCCATGGTTTTGGCGAGGCGGAGTCCCGCAAGGAGGGCCTTATACTCAGTGGCATTGTTTGAGGCCTTGAATAGAAAACGAAGGGCGTATTCCATTCGAACCTTGTCCGGTGTGGTAAGGATAAGTCCGGCCCCGGACCCATTGTGGTAGGCTGATCCGTCGACGTAGAGGAGCCAAGTCGGCCTAGCAGGGTTGAGCTGGGGGCTCTCCACATCCAAAGTATGTTTTGTGGATGAAGGAATAGCGGACGGGATGGTCTCATGTGCGGCTGCCGCTGAAACGTAGGAGAATTCAGAAATAAAATCTGGGACAACCTGCCCCTTCTCAGTTGTACGTGGAGTGAAGGTGATCTCAAATTCACTGGGTTCTATCACCCATTTGAGTAACCTTCCCATGTTTCGGGCTTCTAGAGCACCTGCCGGAGTGGTCTGTCGGTCATGACGATGATGGAATGAGCCTGGAAGTAGGGTCTAAGCTTCTTAGAAGACATGATGAGGGCGAAGGCGAGCTTCTCTAGGTCAAAATACCTTGTCTAGTATACTGGGTGCTCAGCCCCGTCCTTACACTTAACAAACACCAAACTGGTTGTAGAAACGGAGACAGATAGTTACATGTAGAGGGATTCACCGGTGTCGGGTCTCGCCAACAGCAGTGCTCTGCCCACGTATTACTTGAGTTCGGTGAAAGCCTTGGTGCATTCCTCAGTCCAGGTAATGTGTTTGGATTTTCTCTTAAGTGCTTTGAAGAAAGGCACGCATTTGTCGGTGGCTTTAGAGATGAAGCATGTAAGGGCTACTACTCGGCCGGTTAGGCTTTGTACTTCCTTCTAGGTTTGTGGGGGCTCTATATCAACTAGGGCCTTAATTTTTTTCTGGTTGGCCTCGATACCTCTTTACTAATCATGAAACCCAGGAACGTCCCAAAACCGACTCCGAAGACGCACTTGGCCGGGTTCAACCTCAACCGCTATCCTTTGAGGACGTCAAACATTCGCAAGAGGTATGGGATGTGGAGGTCAGCCGATTTACTCTTAACGAGCATGTCATCAACGTAGATCTCCATTGTTTTCCCTATCTGTTCTACAAACATAAAGTTCACTAGGCGCTGGTAAGTTGCCCCTGCGTTCTTGAATCCGAAAGGCATGACATTGTAGCAATATAATCCCTGGTTTGTTCGGAAGGTTGTGTGTATTTGGTCTGCCAGGTGCATAAAAATTTGGTTGTAGCTCGAGTATGCATCTATGAAGCTTAGGAGTTCATGCCCGGTTGTGGCGTCGGCAAGTTGGTCTATCTTAAGTAGAGGGAAACTATCCTTGGGGCAAGCCTTGTTTAGGTTGGTGAAATCAATGCACATTTGCCATGCCCCCTGAGGGTTTCTTGACGAGGACAACGTTGGCTACCCAGGCGGCATAGACGGCCTTGCGGACAAAATGAACGGTGCTGAGTTTGACAATTTCTACCTTCATGGCCTCGGTTCTTTATGCGTCATAGAGGTGACGCTTTTGTTCGACAGGCTTGTAAGAAGGATAGATACTAAGTCGGTGGTAGATAACATCAGTGGAGATACTGGGCATGTCGGCGTAAGACCAGGCAAAGACTTCAGAGATGTCCCTTAAAAAACGGATTAGTTGCCAGCGTAGATCGGTGGAGAGGGTGGTTCCGATCTTTACCTTTTGGTACGCAAAGTTGTGGGAGAGTATGATCTCTTTGACTCAATGGGATGCGGGTGTAGTGTTGCTAAATGTTACCTAGGGTCTTCAATCCGCCCATCTTTTATTTTCTATGCATCTTGAGGGTTGACAGGGTCAGCCTCAAATGCGGATTCTGTCACTGCCATGGTTTTTTTCGGTGGCTGGATCGGGGTGACAGAGTTGCACGCTCTTGCAGCCATTTGGTCTCCTCGGACTTTTCCAATCCCCATGGGGGTTGGAAATTTTACTATAAGCAGGTGGGTGGAAACAACGACTTTCATTTGGTTAAGTATTCGCCGTCCGAGGATGGCGTTGTAAGTCGCGGGGCAGTCCACCACTAGGAAAGGTGCAAGCACGGTTGCCCTCTGCGGGTATGATCTGAGGGAGAGTGGGAGGGTAACCGTACCATGTGGGACGATGAAGTCTCCAGTGAAACCAAAGAGTGGCGTGGGGGAACAGTCTAGGCTAGATTCTACGATGCCCAACTGCTTGAACGCTTTCATGAAAAGGACATTGACAGAGCTTCCAGTGTCGACCATCACTCATTATACGTCGAAGTTGGATATTTCTGCCATAACGTCGTTGAGATCATCGTGAAGATAAACAATCCCCCGTTCTTCTTCCACTGAAAACATGATGGGCGCCTACCCAAGTCGGTTAGTTTTCTTGGCTCTGTCATCTTCGATGCTGAAAACTAACTGAGAGATGGATGACCCTTTTGAGATTGTATTGATCTGTGGGTTGCGAGGTGGAGGCGGTGCATGTTTGAGAAATTGGTTGATCTTCCCATCCTGAGCCAGAGCCTCTACCAGGTCCCGAAACGCCATGCACTGGTCGATGCTAAGGACATTGTACTTGTGGTAATGGCAGTAGGTTCCTGTGTCTTTACCAAGCTTACCCTTGGTCGGAGCCCAAGTAGACTTTGGTATCATATGCTCCACGTTGAGAAGGACTTTTTCATAGGGAGTATTGAGGATATTGTAGGTCTCGTACTTGGAGCGAGGAACTCGTTTCTCCCCGTTATTTGGCCGCTCCCCCTGCTGTCTTTCTTGGTGATTCAGATTTTTACCCTTCTTTCCGGGGATGTACAAGTTGTTGCTTTGAGAGTATTTTTTTCGTTTTCCGCCATAGCTTTGTTGCCGCTGCTCTTGACGATGTTGTCCTGAGCCTTGTCGGTCTGGGGCGCTTGGTATGTAAATTTTTACCGAGTCGGCCCAGGGAGATTGGTAAGCATTGGCTGTGTTAGACTTCTGGCATAATGTTTCATCCTTGGCGTGCACCGTCGCTTGTTTCATAATCTCATTATACGTGGTCCAACCTTGAGTGTGAGCTGCGCACCTGAAGGGGGAGTCTCGGAGGCCACCCTTGAAGGTCGTGAAGGCTGCCTTGTCGTCTGTCTCGGTGCACCGGGAGTATTCGTGACTGAACCTTGGTGTGTACCTCTATAGTGACTCGTGTTCACCCTGTTTTAGCTGGAATAGGTCTTCGGCTGAGGATAAGCGGTCAGTTTGGATCATGAACTGGCTCATGAAGGTGGATGTAAGTTGTTGAAAAGAGTCGATGGACCCGGACTCCAACTTGTAGAACCAATTGATCGCTGCCTCGGTCAGGGTGGAACTGAAAATGAGGCATTATTAATCGTATGCGAGGTTTTTTAGGGCAGTGGCTGAGTAGAAGTTTTTCAGGTGATTCCATGGGTCGTCTTTTCCGGTGTAAAGCATGATTTTCAGGGGTTTTATTTCGTGATCGATTCTGAACTGATTTATTCTTTTTGTGAAGGGCCCCTGACTGGTTTTCAACCAGGTTAGTCTTGCAACCCGAGCTTTTCCGGCTTCAAGTGTCCGAAATCGGTCCATAAGATGTTGGACGAGTGAGTCGGTTCTGGATGGCTATGGTGCCCCTCGGTCTTTACGTGCGGTCCTCTTGGTATCTCTGGGTGCTTGGTCGCGGTTGATCCTCCATGACCGCTCAGCATCCCCCCTGGGGGCGCACGTCCTGGGAGCCACTGCTCCTTAGGCCGACCTGTCCTGACTGCTCGAGGGGAAGGTCCTAGGAACCATTCCCTCGATGGCCGACCTGCCCTGACCGCTCAGTGTCCCTCCGGCGAGAGGGGTTCCTGGGGGCATCCGCGCGCTGGACCGAGCTGGGTTGACTACTCGATGTCTCCGCTGGAAAACCTCGACGGATGCCCGCCTCGTCACGAGTGGTCGGTCACGCGTTGTAGCTGCCGAGCCAACTAGGCGGTACTCTCGGCCTCCTGAGATGAGTCAGTGACGGGGATAGGATCTTCCGATGAATAGGTTCTGTGACTGTTGTCTATGTGGGGCCACTGAGCGGTGATGTTTGCTCGGTGGTGATGGTTTTTTCCCTCCTCGGAACGAGGATCTGGTCGATGAGATTGGTGGTCATTGACCGACCGATTCCGTCCTGGGCCCTCGCTTAGGGCGTCGCGGGCATCACGGTAGATCCTGGTGTCATCGGGTTGGTTGCTAGGGATGATCAGCATCCGAGCGTGTTTCTTACTTGGTTCGGCATCTACTTGTCACTTTTTACTTGGCTCAGCGACCGTGTGTACCTTCTCTTTCCCTCCACTCGGCGTTTTCTTTCTGCACGCTCGGCGTAATCGGCCACCACCTTGTCAACCTCTTCTTTACCAACGCGGGCTCGGTGCCCAGCGAGTTTCACCTGCGTGAACCTTAGTTGCTTGGCCACCTCAGTGTACTGATCGTTGAGTGCCTGACATCTCGACTCGGCCGATATACCCTTAGTTTTGACCTCGGCCATGTCGCTCTGGAGTCTTTAGATTATCTGTAAAAAGTTCGGAGAGGGGTCCCTCATTGTTCTGGGGCCTTGCCCAGGTGTGATCTCACCTAGATCGTGGTCACCCTGCATGTTCAGTGTCGGCGAGTTCGTTCTTGGCGTACTAGGTGGACGAGTGTCAACTCGGTCTGGTTGAGCGTAGGTAAACTTAGTCAGTTTCCCACAGACGGCGCCAAACTGTTGAAGTGTTAAATGTTCCAACTGTCGATTACTCGTCGTCCAATCACTAAATGACGTGTGTTCTTCCTCGTAACCTATCAACCTAAGTGAATAGTGGGTTTTCTGTTAGTAGGGGCACCGGTGTGGTGCTAGCCTAAGGTTCTCCGACAATCAAGTCAGTATTTTTGTTCATAAGAGGAAACAGTAAATGGTAAGTTGGGCAGAGTTGTAGTGAATCGTAGATATTAGTTACCTTTATTGGGAAATGTGTACCCGTTATATATGGGTAGGTAGGATGTTCAATTCCCATAGTTTCGATGTGGGATAAACACTCCTCGATTTGTGTGCTGACACATGTTACGTAGATCGAGGATGTATAGACTTCCACGTGTCATCCCACATTGGACCCAGTGTTAGGGCTGTGTAAGTACGGTGGGTTTGGGCCTTGAACGCTTTAGGTATACGACCCAGTGGGTCTGGTCAGATATGGTGTCAACAATCTTTGTAGCCATAACGTAAGTGTTTTACCTTCATTTATATCATTGACAGGTTAAAGGCATCATATGACTCGTAAAAACACTAAATTACAACAAAAATACTCAAAAAAGCTTTAAAAAACTCTTTTTTATTTTTTATTTTAATTCAAGAAATTTTATATAACAATTTTATTGCACAATTAAAATTGTAAACCATTCCCCCACACTTAAATTCTACATTGTTCTCAATGTAAGCAAATAAAAAGTAATCAAACATAGAATCAAAGGAAAGAAGTGGATTTTACGAAAATAAAGCGAGAAAAACATTAAATAGACAAAGTAAAAGAGAGTTAAGGGTAGAAAGATAGAAAATCTGCGTTGATGACTCCTTTATATCTCATGAACACATTGGGTTGCCTCCCAACAAGCGCTTGAAGTTTAACGTCCATCCAGCCTAGACCAAGATGCAAGTTAGTTAGTCAGAGATGCACGTTTGTCAAAAATGCAAGTTAAACATGCAAGTTAGCAATGTAAGTTTTAACTTAAAGATCCAATGCAAGTTAAACTAAAGATGCAAGGGAGTTAAACATGCAAGTTAGAGATGCAAATTAAAGTGGTCATGACAAGTAATGTAATTTTAAACAAATGTAACCGACATATTTACAAGTAGGAAATAACAAAGTATAAACATGTTTAGAATGCACAAAGTAAAGTCACGATAATATCAAGTAAATGTACAAGTTCCAAGATTGTCTAAACTAATGCAACACATAGGTATATACATGAAGAAGGATGTGAATTCATAAGAGAGATATTGTTAGAACCTGCACAAGACATAAGAGTTACGTGACAATGCATGAAAGAATGACATGCACCTTCGATCTCACTTCTCTAGATTCACTTAGTCTATGGGGCGGGGTAATGAAATCTGAGCATCATGAAACCTTAGAAAGGTTATGCAATTTACAAATGCAATGGATAGAAACAATATTTACACGTTGGGGAAGCCAAGGATATATATGGTTCACATAGCTTCAAAGTTTAGATGGAGATTTCTACGTCCGTGTGGCCCAAGTAAATATCTTCGATTTATTCAACTGTTTGAACAAGTTTAAAGGTGACCAGGTTAGAAAGAATAAATATAAGAGGCTTGGCTAATTTCAACACATCACGAGGCATAAACTCCATTGATGTCCCTTTCTTAGACCCAAAACCTGGTATGTGTACCGTCTCTTATCCTAGACATCACCCTTAAAAATTTCTTACTCCAAACACTATGCCATTTTTGGTCTAAGACGGCAGTGTAAAACTGTCATCTGATTGCAAAAAAAAAGTGTTGTCTATGTGAGTGTCGTCTACTTGAATAATATCATACTACACTTATTAATTGTCGTCTAAAGTAACATTAGATGACAGTTTTTTTTAAAAACTATCGTCTTTTGAATTTTTTTTTTTTACTAAACTGAGGAAAACTGTCCTTTATTAGCCTAATAAATGTTGCCTAAAAAATAATCAGACAACAATTTTATTATGAAGTGTTGTCTATATTACTTATAGATGACATATTTTAAACGTCGTCTAAGATATAACTAATTTTGTACCTATCGTCTCATTTCATAATTTTCTTTGTAATTTATATTTCTTTTGAATCCCAGAAATTCTTTCCAAATAAAAAGAAAGTCACATATATAAATCTTTGGAGTAAATCTATCCAACATTCTTACAAAAAAAAAATCATCTAAAAGTAAAGAAGATAGCAAAAAATACATTAATTCTGAAAGCTTCAACTTTTCTATCTCACTGTAATTACATGATATATAGATATATTCCGAAAGCCTCACAAAGTAGAGGTTATATGTTCTGAAGTTGTAGCTATCTGGGGCGTTCTCTGGTAAGATATCTACAGCATTTGTTCAAATCCTCAACAAATGAATTCGAGATAAAAGTGTACCGGTAAAGTCTCTGATTTTACCGAACTTGAGAAGAGCAATGATTATCAAGAACAACAGCTGATAACCCACCTTCAAGACTTGCTGCTTGCCCACCTAAAGCCTACATATAGTTGTTTGTCCATATTTATAGCAGGTGCACATAGGAAATCAACGAACTAAGAAATCTAGGAAAATCAAACCCATATCTCAATTCATAAACCTATAGCTTGAAAAGTAGTCACAACCCCATAACTCATTTCACAAAAATGCCAACAATACATATAACAGGAAAAAAAAAACAACTCTACTGTAAATTATTGACATATAACTAAAAACAATGCTCACCCAAACAGGAAACAGCTTAGACAACAAAGAGAAAATCATATACAAAATAGAAAACACCAAAGATATTACCACAAAAAAGAAAAAAAAAATATTTAAATCACAATGCAAGCAAAATGTTTACATGGTTGTGTAAAACAATTATTAGGAAACAAACTTCCAAATATCCTGAGTTTGCACCATCAGTCTAGTTGCTTCTCTAGCATGTTCTCTTAAAAAACAATTAAAACCCAAGTTGACCATTATGTAATATTCTAAACATATATCTATACATTTTCTCTCCTAAATAAGCCATCTTTAACCGAGAAACAAAATAAATAAAAGTTCATACATAAGGGTGTTCAGTTCTGAATCTGAGTTGAAAACCCCAAAATAAATAAATTCAACAGAAAAAGTGACATGACCCACCCTCAATCCCTAGGGATTAAGGGTTAAGTCATGCTCCCGTCTAACTTACGCGTGACACAAAGGCTAAACTGACGTCCAACCTTCATGTAACACGTAAGCCAGACAAGGGATCTCCAAACGAACCGTGTAAAACTTCCGGACTTCCCAGAGCGCACAGACTCTACTGTGGATCGCACGTGTGATGTCTCCGTCTCTCTCGACCAACAGTCTGCACCGCGACAACCTGCAGGGTATCGAAAACATAAAAGACTGTGAGTGGACAAAAATAAATAGTAAGTTCAGAAAACAATTTACCAGAAAGACATTTATACCTTCCACGCAAAAAACCAATGCATGCATATGGAAAACAATTCACAAAAATATTTAATATCCAAAACCATCATTGAAAACACGAATCGGTTCTTTCCTCAATTCCGCAATTCAAATCTAGGGCCTCAGCCCAAAAGCATAAATCAAACATCAAAGTACGGAAACTTAGCCCCAAAACTCATCAAATCCAAATCATCCGGGCCACTGCCCAAAACATCTGAAAACCAGTGAATCAATCATGCGAGTTGCTGGATCTCAAGTGCGCCCGAGTCTTTAAACTCAAAACCATATGCATAATCAGGCCTTCCCAGGATATCAATGAGTATTTAAACTCAAAATACAATCAACAGGACTCGGGGATATCATAATAACCGAGTCTTTAAACTCAAAACATATACCAAGTCTTTGAACTCAAAACATATCAATCCAGAGCCATCTCCCGTCAATCAACCGAGTCTTTAAACTCAAAACCAGATCCAGCCGTTTTTCTTTTTCGAGTCTTTAAACCCAAAACCATTTTTCAATCAAGTGAAAACCATAGAAAATCCATATCCGAATTCGCAATAATGATTATGTAAGCGGACATCCGGAACCATCATCCCGAACCCAAATCCAGAATTCCTCTTTCAAGTTTCAAAACCGAATCAAGAATCATATTTTCAAAATCCGATTCCAAAACCGAAATCTCGTTTATCGAAATCACATGAACAGGGCTCCAAGCCCGAAATCACTTTTCCAAAATCCATCGTAAATCATTGAAATCAAATCATATGTCAAATCCCCAAAATAAAATCATCAAAACCCTGATCAAAACACAACATAAATCGGAATCTTGTAAAACGTGCAAATACGTCAGAATCTCGAAATATGTGCAAAACCGTAAATCATCAAGTTCAGAATCATAAACATAGAAATCACGTATAGAAAAACATATATAAACATATATGCATTCATCATAAGTTAGAAAGCAAAGTCCACTCACAGACCATTGTGTTGCTACCTCGATACGCGTGCACTTACACTGTTCCCGGCCAATCCACTATCACCGGATTTCCCGAACCTGTTCAAATCTCATAATAAGGTTATTAACTACTTCATTAAGCTTCTACTAAAGCCCCATAATTTCTCGAATTTTTAACTATTTTTAACCGAGCCCTAAAACCTTCGGACATCTTGAAACATATCGAGACGATGTCCGATCGACTCAAAACTAGTGCCAAAATGTTCATTACATCTATTACATCATTTCACATGTTGAAAAATTCCCCATCGAAGATGCCATGCGCCCTCACGCACCACCCAAAAGGGCTGCGCGTGGGAGCCACGCTCCTTACTGTTCATCGTCGCATTCCTCTCGTCGACCCGGTCCAAACTGACCCGGTTCGACCGAACCGGCGCGGGCGGTTTTCCACCATTTTTCCATCTTTTTCATCCATTTTAATCCCAATAACTTCGTCCTAACCTCTACAAGTGATCTAGTTAATTAAACCATGAATTTAAGACCTGTTTATTACTTGCTCAAGTCGAAGAAGAAAACCAGAAATTCCTCCTATGTGTCCTCGATATTCCGGCCACCCCAATCCGTGTTTCCAGGTCCATTCATTCCCTTTTTACCTCCAGATTTTGTTCCTATTAATCAAATGAAGTATGAACCCTTGAAACATGAACTACCATTTTTGCATTCAAAAAGGACTTTCACGGGGATTTGTCCCTACCTTACTGTCGTCCACCACCGTGGCTACTATGGAACTCATCACGCCTCCCTTTCCAACTCTCCTTCACACAGCGTGGGCAAAAAATGAGGTTTGAGAGTTTTTGTATACGGTTGAAGTTCACGGGTTGCAAGGGATTTCATGGTTCAGAACTGCCACCCACGACGGTCATCACGGTGGCACTAACCTCATTGCATAGTCTCTCAATTGCCTTCACACACCACTCACAGATGAGGAGGATTAGATTGCTTCTCACAGTTCACTCACACACACTTACACAGCCACTCTCATCCTCTGTTCCAAAATCGTGCAAAGTTTTAAATTAAGACGGTGAACACTTGTGGGAGGAGACTGGAACCAACCAGAAGGTGGACATGTGTCCACATCCCACTGATCCTTAGGAAAAATATCCCACCATCAAGGATAGATGTCCCCATCTCAATGCTCACCATTTAAAACTCGGGAAAAGAAAAGATCAATATACCCTTACTGCACAAATTACCATTTTGCCCCTAAGGTTTTTAGACTAAAACTCGAGCCATCCTAAATCCAATGACAGCATGCCGCCTGTCGTTGTCCTCAGGGGATCGAGACCTACCTAACGGTCCTCGATATGCGTAACAAATCCATGTCGTTTGAAAAGTCAGCAAATTACCATTTTTTAACGAAATTACCAAATTACCCTCGAACTTCTAGACATCATAATTTTTTCCTCAAATGTCGGAACCGGACGTGCCACCTGTCTATGAACTCGTGACGTCCCGAACTACGTCACGGTCATCGGTCAAATCCACTCACACGTTTTTTTTTTGTTTTTGTAACCCTCTAGAGCTGCTGCACGGAAATCAAGGCTCGAAAGGCGAAGGCATGAACTAGCGGGATTTGCATTTATCCCTTGTCTAACAAGATTTTTGTTAGAGGGGAGCAGGACCCGAATGTACAATTTTTGTGTATTCGGGTGGGGTCCTGTCATAGATCATCTTGAACACCATCTATATGGTTCCTTTTCCTTCTGATTAAGGCTTGAGTATGGAAAAATTTGGTGTTCCTATCCCCTAGTGGTTAACCAATTGGCTCTAGCCTTTTGAGCCCAATGGCATTCCTCAATTGCATAAGCATCATTGAGCTCCCTTTGGATACTGGATTCTCTATCTTGTTAATGTAACCAAAAACCTGTTTTTTCAACTTCTAGAAAGTGAAGCACGGTAGAGAAATGTTGGCTATGATTGCCATGCACAACATTACTACTCCAAGCCTTGGTGACCAGGGCAAGGTACACTTATTTGTAAAGGTAAGGCAAATTGGATCATGGTCAGAACCCTGAATTGGATGGTTAATTAGGCTATGATTAGGGAACTTTTAAATCCAACAAACATTGGTCATGGGCGTATCAAGGCGCTTATAAAAAATCGAATGATTTTTGGGACCATTAGTCCAAGTAAAGGGTGCTCCACCTACAAGGGTGGATAGAAGACTAAATTGATTGAAAAAATTAGCAAACTACAGATTGTACCTATTCAAGCTGCTGACGCCACCCAAATTTTCATTTAAACATATAATATTGTTAAAATCATCGATGAGACACTAAGGTTCATTTCCGGGGTTTTGAGTCAACAGCTCAGTTAGAGAGTTAATTGCTTCTCTTTGCGGGGATACATGTAGACAAATGTAACATAGCAGAGAGTATTAGAAGCATTATCAACAACAAAGCACTGCACAAATCTAGCGAGAGATAAATAATATTAATCGATAACCACCAAGAAGCTCCACATAAGTAACATACCTCCGCAATGGCCTCTAGAGGCTACTGCATGATTACAATCAAAGGGGAAATATTTAGCTAGGTTTTTAGCTTTAAAAAGGCAAGCCCTTGTGTCAAGCAAGCAAAACATGTCTAAAGATAGCACTCTGGAAAAATGACAGGTTTGGCTTACATAATTCCAAGATTCTGGAATAGAGGCCATGCATATTCCTCTGTGATCAGGAACAAATCTAAATGCCAATAACCCAATTGAAGCCCTAAGGTGATATATACCCACCATCCCAATCCACTCAAACCAACTAGTTTGGGTGAAGAAGGGTGATCCCATCGAAGAAAGCCCCAAAAAGCATGTACTTAGCGTATACGCAACCGATAAACACTCTCCTTACCAACTCTCCAAATTTATCCCTGAATATTAAATTCGAGTCGAAATTGAGAGAAAAATCCACCAAAACTCCCCAACACCATGGACTCTTCAACTCTAGCAAACTCAGCAAATCGTTCACCCTCCCTACAGTCCCTTCAATCCCTTCCTAATTGCCCCAATAGCTACAGCCCACCCCAGACTTGACTATTTCTCCTTGATCCCACACCCAATTTCATCTTCCAACGCACCACCCAATCGACTTGGAATGAGGCCCCTCGAAACGCTAGCAGACCCTCAACGCCCTTCGAATCCATCGGCTAGTATTGGACAGATTTTAGAACTATTTCTGACAATGCAATATTTCAATCGATGCGACGAGGAGTTATATTATTCTATTTCTTGAAATTAAAATTTTTAACATTTATCGCCTGTCATTGAACTTAATTAGAAAATCCTTTTATATAAATTTTTTACCAAAGAAAAATTAAAATTTCTTTGTAACATTTGATATTGAACTATAGACCTCATGACCATGAAACAAGTGCCGCCTAGAAAAATAAAGAAGGTACATAGTTATGGTGATTCCTTGAAACAAATTTTTTGTTCTATTCAACTTCGTTAAATACCGAATCAAACAATCCCCATGTTGGGTGAATAAAAGACCGTAAAAAAAAACAGGGAACAAGGTGAGAAACCAGCGATATTTGGAAAAATAGAATAATTCCCCAAAATTATGCAATGATTTTTGGACTAAAAACACTCCCACACTAACATGGCATGGCCCACAAAAAGCTCCCATCACATTTAGTCGCCAGCCATTGATTGTACGGTTGTGCTGCAGGGCCCCACAAAGCTTGGTGCCCGTGGCCCCACTGACCACCAAAAATATCTTCTTATGTCACGACTTGAAGGTGTACTGTGTACAGAAAAAAAAAAAAACCAAAAAGAATTCCGACGGGACGACGCTTTCGTGTCAAGAAAGTTACAGAGTGCAACATGGCACCCAATCATAAGTCCATGTAATCAAAATCAGTGAGTGTAAGCAAGGCAAGACGAGTCCCGAGGCAGAGTCACGTGACCTTAGCCCACGTCTCGTGCTCTCTTCTCCTTAGAAACAATGGCACTCGCGAAAGCCAAGCTGGCATTGAGCAGTTGATTCCATACGTGGGCTCCATATCACCTACAGTTAATCTACGTATGCCACGTCACTTCCGCGTTGACGGTGGATCGTTGAGGTAGGTCCCTGTCTAACATGGCCTCTTTTTAAATGCTCGCACGCACGTTCAATATGACATTTAGACATTATGACTTTACCCCCGCGTGTCGTGCCGGGTACCGCCACGTCGGTGACCGGGATAACAAGTTACGTTCAAATCCCTCTACATCAGCCATGCGAAGAGGAAGAGCGTAAGGGTAATTCTGTCATAACCAAATAGGAAGGTTACCGGTCTTTTCGACTAATCAACCTCCATGGATACATGACAACAAACATTATGACACATAAAAACGTGATTTGTTGGCGCGTGCAGTTCACCTTCGTCTTCGCAGAAAAATTGTAATCACTTGATAGACACGGAATGACCAACTATCCATTACACACTCATCACATATTAATTAAAATAGTGTGATGAAAAGATGGGTTAATCAGTCTGAATAAAAACAAAGTTTAATACGTACGTGGTCGAACCAAACAAAACCGATCTAGCTTTAACTCGATCACCAAACTGAGGTAGGTTGCATAAGAATCAAGATTAAGCCCTAACATGGGGATTTGTAGCTAATCAAAGCTACAATGAGGTTGAGCAAATTTATTAAGATTTTTATATAACCTATTGGCAATGGCTACTTAAATAGGGCTTTAATTTGATTTATGCCATTTTGTGGTGCTTAAAAAATTGGGTACAATGCCATGTGCACAGCAGCCGACGCGCTCCTTCGTCCTAGCTAGGCTCCTAGTGCTGGCTAGTATTTTTCTTACCGACACATTGTCGATCATAGAGAGCAACTTCTTATACTGTGATGTGCCGCCCGTGATTTGCTTTTATTAATCATATAAGGAATATTTACACCTAGGGTGGGCACAAATCCGTTAAAACCACTAATCGATTCGATTCAAACCGTTATTTATCCAACGGTTTAAATTTGACCGGATAAAAGTCAAATGGTTTGAGAATCCAAACCGTTCCGTTATTAACGATTTGGATTTGGATTTTCATTTTGGAAATCCGTTAAATCCAAACCGAACTGTTAATGAATATATTAATTTTTATTAATGTGTAAATCTATTATTATTATTAATACAAAGTAAAAATAATAAAAATAAAAGAATACCTAGATATACCCATATAAGTATATATATATACTTATCTAAGAGTATAATAAAATATTATTAAATAGTTTGTGTGTTTGATAAATCTTAGTATAATGATAATGTTTGCAATTCAATACTTAGCAAGCTTAATATGTAAAATTTTGAATATTGAGTATTTATTTTTTTTGTATTGTTGTTTTTTCTATATTCTTATTTTTTTTATTCCTTAACGGTTTAAAACTATTTCGATCCAAACCGAACCGTTAGTAACCGGTTTGGATTGAAACGGTTTTATTTCTAATTTTAGAAAATCCAAACCGTATCGAACCGTTAAGATTTTAACGGTTTGGATTTGGATATTGTCAATATCCGTATACCGTGCCCACCCCTAATTACACCTAACCAATTAATAAATGCAATTTATTTTATCCTATTAATTATAATAAATTTGCTATTTTATAAATAATAAATTTAATTCTTCGTAAAATCAAATCAAATTTGAATGGGAAACTAATAAATTCATTTTGTTAGTTACCAGTTAACAAAGAAAAAGGTTAAATCATGACATTAACCAATGATCGAACGAAAAAAAGAAAAAAAGAAATGCATTGGAATTTTAGTTTGAAAGGAATTGATCGAACGACGTCGTGGGGGGGAGCGAATGGGTGAAGACTGCATAATTAATGAAGGAGTAGGTCTCAACTCTCATGTGTGGCCGGCCATTTGCATGCACGTTGCCTCATATGGACATGCATTTCGTCGGTGCTAGGGTTTCCTTGGTTTATATATTTTTAAATTTGAAAAAGGTTTGCTTTTAGTATATCTATCTATATGCATATTATTATTATTTATTCATTTATGTCATTATATATGTGCCATAAAATCCTTCGTTTCCTTATCTTTGAAGGGAAGAAAATAATGTGTCAATTAGTTTCTTTGTTTAGAGGGATAACCATACTAAAATAAAAACAAAATCATTGTCATTGGCCGTCCTTCAATCTTGATCAATACTTTAATTACCATATTAATAATTAGGAAAGGTATTGCTTCATTTTATAAATAAGAACAAGTGAAAAAAAAAAAAGCAAAGGAACCTAGGATTTTGCTATGTCAATTACCATGATTGGTCCGTTGTGATGGTGCAAGAAGCCTAAATTAAACCATGAGCGGTTAAAAGTCAAATATGGGTTTTAACCAAATTCACATTTTTGAAGATGGAAAAGTCCTTTAGAAGGAAGGAAGTGGACTACAAAGAGTGTAACCCAAGTTAGACACAAAAGAAAAGAAAAAAAAAAAGAAAAGAAAAGAAAAGGGTTCATCGAGCACAACCTTCTCTTTTTCTTTATTTACTTACCTTAAAAAACAAAGAAATTATGAAAATATTTATAATTTTGGACCGAGTCGCAGGACCCCCTATTCCATACTGAATTTTCAGAGACGGAGTATGTTACAAGGGACTGATGCAAAAGAGTAGAGCTCAAGTTAGTTAAAAAGAGTGAGTAAAAGGAGAAGAAATGTGAGTGAAGCCCATCATTGCTCTCAGGCCCAAATCAACCATGCTTTGGTTATGGTGTCACTTTTATTCAACTTTTCTCAAATTTTTTAACATTCTTTTTAATTTTAATTCCAAATTAAAATTATTGATTTGCCGCTTAGCCCTGCAAACCATTTTCCAAATTTAAGCTCTCGAGACGCACCGTTGATTTTTATCTTTGAATTTGACCAAAAACCCAAATGTCATTAAGTGATGGCTTTGTACAAGAATGTCTTAGGGAAATTATGATATCCAATCATTTATTTATGGAAAGGTAGAAATTTTTTATATTTGAGAAGTAATTCTCAGCATCATGTTCTTAAATTTTATTGTTAGTAGAAAATATTTTTGAATTATATCTAAACCTATAAAAATAATCATTTAATTAAATATCTCAACGATTTGGATGGAAAAAAAAAATATCTCTGATAGGACAATTTTACTTTTTCTTTTTTAACAGAAATTTTTGAAAATTTTAATAAAAGAATTATAGATATAGTTTAAAGACGTATACTACTAATAATAAAGTTCATAGATGATAACTATAATTAAAATATAATTCATAGACATTGACAACAATTTTATCTTCTAGGACACTTGCTACTAATACTAATTTTATTTAAGATTTTATCGTAATAAGTAGTTTAACTGCGTTTCCTATGTTAAATTCTATGGTGGAAGAAAAACGAAATTAGATATCCCACTAGTTCACAGCTGGTGATTACCCACTACTTTGCATAAAGTCGACGTTGTAATGCCCTTTTACCAATGTGGGAGGCATTTTGGCAAGTTCATTATTCAAAACATCAATAAATTATTAAATTTTGAGCAGCGTGGACCTACGCACCCCAAAGCTATTCTCAAAATTGAAAGCGCAAAATCTAATCGCTTGCCTTTTGTTCTACCAAAGAAGGAAGTGAAACCCTAAATTTACTGAGGTGCCACCCAGTCCAACTGAGTAATTTTTATTTATTTATTCCATAACCCTTTGCTTCATAATTGTACGTATAGAACCTAACATCTATAGGTAACATGAAATCTATTGTTACGGTACAAATATGCATGCCTGCAGCGGCAATCACAAATTGGCAATGCACCCTTTTTGGGGTCTTAAACGGTGATGCACTTAGAATCCAGTATTTTGCATGCTTTGGATAATGCTTAAGAATATCGCAAATTATATAGTTATGACATGTGGCAGTCGAGATGAATACTGTGATGATATTTCAATGGTGCCAATCCCATTCACTCATGCTTCAATCTATAATTGTGGCATACTAAAAACAATTTAAATGTTCACTAAACATGTAAAAAAATGTACATAAATTGAAGTATTTTAACAAAACACGCATGTACGTTTATAGCATATGTATTAGAATTGAATTCACTAACTAGGCTCCGAAGATAGTTATTAACGAACTCAATACGCTTTGGATTGTTAAAGCATTCTTGTTTGTTTCATAAGGTCGCATAAAATAACTATATATTTATTGTTCGAATGATTTAGATATAGTATTGCATTTTTCAAAATGACACTTGCACTAATTCTTCTTTGGCGTTATTGTAACATTTACTTTTTTAAAAAATATACATTATATGCCATATGCGTCTCATTATGTGTCAAATTTTACTATGATCTAATTAACTTTTATAATAAATTTATACTTCCGTAAACCGGAACATTTTCTTTTTGTGCATCCACTGTCACCATGTCGTGTGAGCATATCCTTCTCCCTAACTAATGACTAAATCAGTAAGTACGGCATTATGGACTTCGCAAATATTGCGAGCCAAATCATATCCTCTTGATTGTTTCTTCTACTTAAGGAACAAAACGTGTGAATTTGATTTATTTTCCCAACTCGAGTGAATTGCATTTGGACCCTGGTCAAAATATAGAAGGTAAATCCATAAATTATTTTGCATATAAAAACTTAATGAATAACCTTCCAATTCAGTCACCATCGTTAATCAATAGAAGGTTCGCAGCGAATTTGGTTGAAAAAAAAAAAAGGAAAATTTAATATTTTTTAAAAGACTAGGAAGCCAAAAATGCTCTCTTAGTTTGAAATTTAAATGCATTCCCTTATAGAGCGGGCGGTCATTTGGATTTCGAGAAACGTTAACGCGTAACGGGGAGGAAAATACTGTAACGCCGTAACGCGTTGAAGCTGTACAAGAAAAGGACAAAAGAGTCGTGGTTTGACGGAAAACGGAGGGCAGGAGTTCCGTTAGGTAAAAGAAAGACAAAAAACAACAGTAAAGGTAAAAAAACAACGCGAAGGAGATGTCAGAAACAACGGCGGTTAAAGGCTGAGAAAAGACGGGAAATGAGAGGGTTCTATAAGTAATCTCCTGTCTCAGTCTCGGCCAAGGAAAAGCGATAAGCAGAAGTAGCAGAGCCCGAGAAGAAGCAGCAGTTGAAAGCGAAAGCGAAAAAAAAGTAAGGCAGCGCCCTCTGTTTCTTTGTGGTTTTTGTTTTGAATTTGACGGTGAAAATGAAAAATCCGTGTGAAATTTTAAAAATTGGAAAAAGGAAAAAGAAAAGGTGTGAGAGAGCGGTGGTGGGACCGCTGGGGGGAGAGGCTTGAAGATGACGATGGTAAGAGACAGCTAGCAATGAAGGAGGAGGCTCACCCACCATATTACACAACGTCACTCTCTTCTTCCTTTTTAGCCCTCTCTTTCTATCTCTCTTCTTTCAAGTTTAATTTGCTTCTCCTTCTCTCTCTCTCTCACTCATTCCCCATATATTCAACAAGAAATAGGGTTTTTGGTAGTTTAGTTGCAGTAGGAAGAGGGCTTCTTTTGGATTTTGGGTCTCTCTCAGTTTCTTTTTAGGCGGGAGTCAATCAGGGTTCTAAACCAAAACTCACAGGTTTGGCTCTGCATTTCTCTTCTATCTCAGTAATTTCACTACTGTCGGCAATGCCCATTTGCTGTTTGGTTGCTCAGAAAAAGAGGGAAAATGCTCATGTTCCCACAATCTCCCAATTTCCCAATTATAATCTTTTTTTCACTGATTTTCAACTGAGAATTTTGAATTTGGTTTGTTTCGGCTCGAATTCAGTAATCTGGCGCATTTCAAACAGTATACGAGCTCAAAACTCTACTGGTTTTTGTTTCTCGAAGCGGGACTCGTTCATAATTTGAATTTTCTCTTTACTGGTGTTTAGTTTCTGGAGAATTGTCAAGGTTCGCTTCAAATTCAAGCTTTTAATCCTGGGCGCCCATTTCGTTCTTTTTTCTTTTCTTTTTTTCAACCTAAAATTCCTTATCTTGGTTTTAAAGGAAAAGAAGATAAAATAAATAGAAAAGCAAAATTCGAAAATTTGAGTTGGTACCAGCTGGCGCTATCCTACGCCATGTATTGGTTACACTGTACTGAAAGCTCACAATTTCCACCTTGATTTTCGCCTCTGATTTATTTTAATTTTGTTTTTTTCTTTTTCTTTTTCTTTTTCTTTTTCTTTTTTATCTTCTCTAGAAAAAGAATTTAATTCATCAGAACGAGACCCTTTACGTTTAATTGCGTATCACTGCTAAAATGCGCCACACGCTTTATGCGCCTTGGCTTACTGCTATAAAATTCAATTTGAAAACGCCCCAGTTATTTTGTAGCTGATTTTTGGTTTTCGTAATTTCCTCAGGACAATTCAATTCTCAGCGACAATGATCGGACCGAACTTCATGGACGATGTGGACTGCGGCCTCTTCGACACCATTGATGACCTTCTCGACTTCCCAAACGACGACGTCGAGTCCGGACTGGGCCACGCTCCCGACTGCAACGCCGCCTTCAACTCCTCCTCCCTCTGGCCCAGCCAGTCCGGCTTCCCTTCTTCCGACGAAGACGCCGTTTTCGCCCGCAACAGCGCCTCAGACCTCTCCGCCGAGCTCTCCGTTCCGGTGAGTCACAGACCCTCTCCCTATCTCTCGACGCTTACGTGGCATTTTCAAAGTGTCGGTTTCACGGGATTTCTCTGAAATGAATGTGAAGATGACGTCATAAGTTGAAATTGGGAGAGGGGATATTTTAAATTGTATTTTTGTTTTTGGTAATTGGTAAAATTATTAGAATTGATGTGCCAGGCTGGCAAGTCCCGCGAAAAGTTGCGCAAATGGGTATGGTCCTCTCTACTGCCGCATATGTTGATCATGTGGTGGGTACTTTGCTTCAGAGGATATTGTTCCGTCCTGGTAATCGGGTGGTAAAAACGTAATGTGAACCAATTGAAAACAAGGAAAAAATCCCCCCTGAGCGAGGGTATTTATGTCATTGACCAGGGAACGACATCGTTTGAATGTCGGTGGCGGTTTTCAATGAACAGTTGAATAATTTCGTTATTGAATTTGAACTGGGTGTCTATCAGTCATGTGACTTGCCATGTGATGAACACCCAAATTTCAAAAGGGAATTAAGTAAGGTCAATTTCTCATGTGCATGCTTTTATGCTGGCTTTAACTTCATTACGACCCCAAGTAAAGCAATGAACATTAATTATTTAATTTTTGATGAAATTAAATTAGCAAAATGAGTTCAAATTGGCTGAATTGAATTTGTTTGTTGTGGCAGATGGAAGACATAGTTCAATTGGAATGGCTGTCCAACTTTGTTGAGGATTCCTTCTCTGGTGGAAGCCTCACAATCAACAGACCAGACGCCTTCATCCACAAGGAAACTTCCCACCAGCAGTTCCAGACCTCCAGCCCGATTTCCGTCCTTGATAGCAGCAGCTCCTGCTCCGTTGAGAAGAACGTGCCGCACAGCCCTAGCCCGGTGGCGGCCCCTGCCAAGCGTGGACGTGCTCGCAGCAAGCGTCCACGCCCGGCCTCCTTCAACCCTCGCTCCGCAATTCAACTCATTTCCCCTGCCTCCTCTGTTACAGAGGCAGAGGCACTTCAGCCGCAGCCATTGCTCATCCCAAAAGTGCCTTCAGATTCTGACAGCTTTGCTGAGTCTCGTCCTTTAATCAAGATACCAAAACAGTGTCCCGGGGAGCAGCAGAAGAAGAAAAAGAAGATCAAGGTGCCGCTTCCTCAGACCCCATGGGAGGGGATTCAAAATTCCAGCCCTAATCAGGCTGCAGTGAGAAAATGCTTGCATTGTGAGATTACCAAGACTCCCCAGTGGAGGGCAGGTCCAATGGGGCCGAAAACCCTTTGCAACGCCTGTGGTGTCCGCTATAAGTCCGGGCGGCTCTTCCCGGAGTACCGCCCTGCTGCAAGCCCTACTTTTGTTCCAGCCCTGCACTCAAATTCCCATAAGAAAGTTATTGAGATGAGGAACAAAGGCGGAGATCTGATTGCTTACGAAGAAAGTGCTGCAGCTATGAATGATGGACCTGAGCTCATTCCGAATACTAACCGCAGCATTTCGCTGGATTACATGTGAGAGATGGATGGAGGATGTTAGAGGATAGTGTTCCTAGTTGGATACACAGCTGCCTTGTCTCTTGCGCTGTTATGTGATTTGTGTTAGTGTCATTTCATTTCTTTGGTTCATTGGTTGTTTGTACAGGGATGCAATGGGGAGGAGGAAATAGGTGCCAAATAGATGACCCATATATTTAGCTAGTTGAAAGAGGAGAGACCTGAAAAAACAGAGAGATCCAAGTTTTAATGGTAGACTTTTAGATTTAGTGTTGATGAAGAAGATGATGGGTATTTAGGTGAGTAAGGGTTTTAGCTGTTGTGTCTTTTGCGTCTTTTGCATTCATTTTCTTATTTTCTTTATTTCTTCCTTTGCAAGGGAATTCTTTTTGCAGTTCATTTGTAGTAGAACAAAATTCTGAAATGAGTACTGGAATTTGAAAATTCGTATCCTTTTTTTCAGTCTCTTTTATTTTTTCGATTCTTCAGATGTGCTTGTTTTCCTAATTTCTGCACTTGACCCTTGGAATCTTTCCACCAATTTAAAGTTTGGCTTGAAGAAGCAGAAAAGTATAATGAGTTATGAGAGTTAGTTGCTGTGCATCAATCAATTTTTGGGTCGTTGCTGTTAGGTCTTTGTGCACATTTTAAGCTTGCAAGAGGGTCGCCAATCATCATATTCATCAACAATTCGATGAGAACAGTATGTCATCATCATCTGCACCAATCTACAAGACTTTCTAGGAATTATTATAACTTCAACAAGAAAAGAAAGTTAAGTGTTGAAAATTCACCATTCATATATATATATATATTATGGGTGGGTCTGATTTTTGCAGGTGATATGGTGAGTTGGGGAAGGTTGCGTAATGTTTGTTGTGAAGAGATGTAAGTATGATTTGAGGGTGCAATAAATAATGTTTAGGGGTGTGTCAAACGCAGGCAACATTGCTTCAAGGTTAATGAAGGGTTCATGATCAATATAGTGACAGTCATTTTATAATACTAAATATTTATATACAAATTAAGAGAAGGAGGTGTTTCAATTATGGTTAAAGTTTCACATGTGAGGGACATATCCATCTGACAAAACAAAACTCATTAACATGGCATGGAATGTTAGGGCATTCCATAATACCATTACTTTACTAATTTATTCTCATTACTTACATTCCAAAGTCATTGGTGCACACTAAGGAGGTGTTGACGTAAAAGGTAATGCAAATCAAATTAATGAGAATGATTCACAGGTAATCAGTTTACTTGTAAAATCAGTTTTTTTCTTTTTCTTTTTTAATAGGTGAGTCACACCTTGAAATCTTTAATGTCATTATTTATTTTGGGATAATGAGATTAACTAGGAGAAAATGTTAATGATTTTCTTTACCTATTTTAATTTTTTTATGTACCAAAATTACCTTACAACTTTTACCATAATTAGAACATCCAACCACAATAAATAGGGAGGCGAGAGGAGGACTATATAGTTTCACTTGTAAAGGATGTTTTATTATTTACCATATAGTTTGAATGAATGGATAATATTAAGTGACGAAGGATATATACATAAAGTAATATAAATTTGTTTGAATTAGGGAGGTGAGAGGAGGACTTTGGCGAGACGTCTTAATCTGACCAAATGCAAACCAAATGAAAGAAAAAGATCAACTTTATTACCAACAATGATGGTATTGATTGTGGGCATAAACCAAATCCATCAATCATTCTTGCAGTGAATTAATTACTTTCATTTTCCTGACGGGATTTATAATCATTTCATATCATATCAATATCTCATATCATATTCATGTTTTAAGTTATGCTTCATTAGCAAGGTTGACAGGACAATGCAATTACATATCTACACTAAAAAATAATTACTTTAAAAATATTTAAATGGTATATATTGGTGTCTACTTCCGAATTTCCCCCCCTGCAATGAAAAGTCTGCCCAACCAAATTCGTTGGGTTTAAAATAATAATGTGGGGGTAGTTAAACCTAAATTGCAACTCTTCTTCAATAACAGAATTCGGGTAATTCAAAATTAGACCATTTTTCAAACAAGAAATATCAATCAATTAGGTTTTTATTTGCAGTGACGACCTTAGAAAAAATAGGCCACATTTGAGGGCACGATTTGACTTTGTAAAATAAAGACTTTGCAGTCCAATAAAAATCCAAATAGGGCTGCCTTGAATTGGGCTGCGATAGGCTTTTATAGGCCCAATGTGGTGAAATTCAAGAAATGATCTTTGAATACACAACAGCTCGTGACTAGTGGGGAGTCATTGAGTATCTTAGTATGCAAGTAAACATGCAATGAATCTCAATTCCTTTTGCCACAATTCAAGTCCAATGCAATTGAGTAGTAATTCTGTTTACACCATATTGGACCGAGTAATGGACTTGTCAAGCACTATATTGGACCACGGAGTAAGCCCATCAAGAAGGCTCCAAAGATCACACAAAACTTATCATCAAGGTCCATGCCGGAAAAGCCCATCATTAGGCCCATGACCTAAACCCTAGCTCTTGCCTATATAAGGGGCGCTATCACCCTCATTTGGGGGGATCCGACTCTCTCACTAGAGAAACCTCTCTCTCTCTAGACTTTAGAGCTCTCACCTCTCTCTACATCTACTTTCTCTCTCTAAAGGCTCTAAGCCTATTGTACCATGTACAAACAAACACCATTATACTAATGAGAAGAGGGTAATTGACAAGACCCATCCCGATTATTCCTCGATAATCGTGAAAGATCCTGCTCCCGTCTGACAATAACTCGAAAATACCAAAAGTAGTTTCAAATATATACATATAACACATAAAAACGATAAACATTGTCAGACAAGGGATAGTTCAGTATTCCGAGACCGTTGACCTAGTCAACAGGTTTACAGAGCATAGGAAATATTTACATGTAGGGAACAAAATCCTACGCTGCAAAGTGTCTGAGTATGCAACGGTCCGTTTATTCCTCAGCCTCGATATTAGCCTCAGTACCTGTGCACTAGCCTGGAGGGCAAATAAAACATCAAAGGTGTGAGTGGACAAAAATCAAGTTTAGAAATACATTTATCAAAATATAGTCTTACCCTCCAGTTTTCACAAACATGCATGCATATCATAACTCATAAATCAAATAATTAAGATATGAATATAAATCTCAAACATCAACAAAACACACAGAATCCAGGTCCAATATAGAGTCATGTTATCCCTGCAACGCGTGCAAATCAATAGGCTCAAGGACCGCTCAAATCCCAAGCATCCGCCGCTCTGAACGCATCACTAGCCGGCAATCCGGGTCTCGTGAACACATCACTTACCGATCCATATATAACTCAGCACATCTGATCTGAGTCAAGCCTCCCTTGGCTGCTCGACAAAGATCGTGCTACGTGACCTCTTTGGGGTAAACACTTCCATCCCGAAGGCGAGCGTTATCTCCAGGATCTATTTTGGGGGAAACATATTCCACACCGAAATCCCTCATATATCATCATCATGAAAACCAGTGAAAACAGTTACATTTATATCAAAACCATTTTTGAACTGGCTTTAAGCCCAAAAACACTTTTCTCAAATCCATAAATCAATCCACGCAAACCTGCGAAATCACAATCTCATTTATCAGACTCATAATCCGAGTCAAAATCATGTTCAAACCCCGAGCCTTAGCTCGAAATACCAGTTTCACAGTTTTCTCGAAAATCGTGCCCAAACGCATATAAAATAATATAATATTCCAAAAATAATATAATATTCCCAAAAATCCAGAAATCATCATATCGAAGTATCAATCATACCAAATCATTTTCAATCATATTATAAAGCATTTAAAACATATATGCATGCATTCAGGGTAGAAAACAAAAGCCCACTCACACACCGTCCAGATTGTTCCGTTTCGAGCTGTTCGTATTCTTCCGAAGTCCTGAAAGTATTCGGGCCTGTCAAACAAGTAATATAAGGTTACGAACTCGTTACATAATCCCCTGTACGAATTTCCTAATTGTCGGAATAAAATAACATTATTTTAAACGTAACCTATACGCCTCGGGTATACAAACTACTCTCAGTTCATATCCGATTGTCCCGAAACTAACGCTAATAGGTCCGTATCATCGAGAGTATCAAAATTGCTGTTGGACCCTTCCCCAGATTCCCGGCCACGCGCCCTCACGCGCCGCCGCAAGCGGCTGCGCGTGACAGCCACGCGCCGTGAACAATGCCTGCTACAGTATCTCTCTCGCCCGTTTCTCTGGTATTCGGGTCTGCGACCCTCGATCAGACCCGAATAGTTCTTCACCAATTCAAGTTCAATTTTACCGTTTCTTTCACTCATTAGTATCTATCCAATCTAACTGATAGTTCTGTGCCTTCAATTGAATCAATTAAACCATAAAACGCCTCGACTCACGAAAAACACTCATCGGATCCTAATTCGGGTTTGACCTCAAATCGACCTGTTTCCTTAAATTGTTCATACCAGAAGCATCATAGGATTATAATGAACACGAAATCGAGATCAATTTCATGAAATTTTACCTCTAAGTACCTCAACTCAAGCTTGATTTTCCGAACTAGTTGCAGGGTCTGTTCTTCCCCAATTCAGCTCCAATTTTTGTTCCAATTGATTGGGTTCGAGTTGTTTAGCTCCCAGGAAGCTTAATCTCACCTCAATTTCACACCAAACTGTCTCAAAGATTAAAATCGAAATCAAGGTTTTTGGGTAGTTTTTCGGGTATATGCAGTACGGGTTTATGTGAGTTTCTTTTGCTTTTCTTTCGATTTTTCTCTTCAATTTGTCCCTAATTCTCACTCAATCTCTCTTGGTTCCACTGAAAATCGATCAAGGCAAAGGGAAGATGTATAGGTTCTCTGTTTTATTCTTGTTCGACTGTTGCTAATTATCAACCTTAATACTATAGTCATTCAAACATTAATTAATTCTAACGGCAATCAAATGCCACTAACCAGCCTTAACAAGTGACACTTGTCACTTAGTGAGGCTAATGACTCATTGATGGGCTGAATCAGCACATAAACAAATCATTTGCATCATTTAACTTAAAGCCTTTAAATAAAATTACCATTTTACCCTTGTGGTCACAAATGACCATTTTGCCCCTGAACTTCCCAGACCCATAACTTCCTCATACGAGCTCCGTTTTCGACGTGCCACCTGTCTACGGATTTAGGGTTCCGAGACCTACACAACGGTACTCGAGAAATGTGCAAAAAGTATTTTAAACAAAAAGTCAACTTTTAGCCATATGTCATCAAGGGTAAAAACGTCATTTTCACATTATTTTAATATTTTACAATTTTTGGATTTTTCGGGGCGTTACAACCATTGTAAGACCCGTGTCCTGAAGGGAACGGTGAACAATCCCACATTCCTGCGAGGGGGGAATGGTCTGGGAAGGGAATGGTGGTGTGCCTTAAAGGTGTAGGCACACACCTATCTAGCATGAGGCCTTTTGGGAGCTCAGTGGCTTTGGGGGGGATTGGAACCCCAAAGTTAAGCGATATGAGGCTGGTGTAATTCCGGATGGGTGGCCCCCTGGGAAGTTGCACCGTGAGCTCCAGAAAACAAAACCGTGAGGGCAAGGGCAATGAGGCCCAAAGTGGACAATATCGTGCTAGATGAATCGGGACCTGACAGAAGAGGGTCGGGTCCTGACAATTTGGTATCAGAGCCAGACCCCGACCGGGAAGTGTCAGGACCCACCCCGGTTTCACCCCGAAACCCGAGGTAAATCCCGCTCCCGTCTGACTCCCCGACACAACACCTAAGGAACACTCACTCGAACCCAGTCAAACGCAGGAGTAATTACAAAATATCCCAAAATCCTTATCGTTTACAAAGCATAGCACTACATTACAAGGAAAAAAAAACGATAAAGTACACGCACACCGAAACCTTTAACTCTCCTAGGATCCCTCACGTCACTTCTATGCCTTGGACACTGCCTCGACGTCAAGACCCCGCGCTCGCTCCACAACCTGGAGGGCAATTAAAACAGAAAATGTGAGTGGACCAAAAGTACAAAAGTTCAAAAACCATTTTATAAGAAAACCGAGTTAAACCCTCCGTTTTGAAACCACATGCATAACCGACAGTTATAAACACATTTATAAAGAATCATTCTTAAACATCATAAGAAACAGAAACACTATAAAATATCATGAGAAACCACAACATGAGTATCAGAAAACTGTATCATAAACCATGAACATTAACTCATAAATGTCCTGATCAAACCTGCTGGATCTATCCGAGTCTTTAAACTCCCGAGTCTTTAAACTCAATCCAGGCCTTAATCATATCCGAGTCTTTAAACTCCCGAGTCTTTAAACTCAAGGCCTACGGGGGAAAATCAATATATATCCGAGTCTTTAAACTCCCGAGTCTTTAAACTCAATCCGGGTCTTTAAACCCAATCCGGCCGGTCCCCCGTCACATATATCCGGGTCTTTAAACCCAATATCCAGATCCAGCAAATCCAATCCCAAAACCATTTGAAAACCATTTACCAATCCGCATCCAAACCCGAATCCGAAATCACTGGTCCGAAGCCCTTCCGGCGTTCAGAACCGTCATTCCGAACCCAAATCCGGAGTCCACTTTCCAATCTTAAAACCAAATTCCGATTAGTGAAACCCGATTCTAAAATCGAAAACTTTGATCATCGAAATCATGTTCCCCAAAATCCACTTATAACCATTGAAAACCCTTTATCATTTGAAATCCCAAACTCATCATATATATTCCAAAAACCAACCATTCCTCGTAAAACGTGCTAAAAACCACTTTCCTTGAAAAACGTGTAATAATGCAAAACCGACCAAACATATTCGATAAACACAAAATCATGATTGAAAACCATAAGACAATTATAGAAAACAGTTATGCATGCTCGAGTTTAGAGAAAGGGTCCACTCACAGTACTGAGCCCTACTCGCGTCCCGAACGTCCAGCCCGTTCCTCGGCTTCCTCGGGAAATCCCGATCCTGTCAATCACCGTCAAATTACGTCACTAATACATCTACCAACACTCTCCTAAATTCCCTCAAAAATCCCCGAACCGAAGACTTAAAACCCCGGGACCCTACACATTCACCCTTGCGGAACTACACTCAAACGACTTCCGATTGACCCGAAACTAACTCCATTGAACTCACAACAACTCTTAGACCAAAAACTATGTTGACCGTTTCTCCCAGAACCGCCGCACGCGCCCCCACGCGCCGCCCAAAGTGGCTGCGCGTGGCCCCACGCGCCAGCTACAGTACCGTCTTCAACCTGTGCTGAACCGGGTTCAGTACAGTGGTCTGCACTCAGACCGGCGTACCTGGTTCTTCCTCCTCCGTCCACCAAAACGGTTCCTTTCTTCACCAACAGCATCGTCCAACCTTACTCTAAGCATCCCCATCCTCCAATCACCTCGACACAGCCTCCTACCCGTCGTCTCAAGCTCGAACTCAAACCTCCCCAAAACTCTGTTTCACGATCCGGCCACCCAGGTAACCTCCCTTCACGGTGGCAAGACCAGACGGTTCCTAGAACCTCAAGGAACCTAACCCGACTCTCCTAGACCTTCGACTCAGACTCTAGGATCACGACTCTTGGTTTGAACCAAAACGGGAAAACAGGGCACACAGAGTCCCTCCGTCGTGCCAACCTCCACCGTGCACCTCCCGTCACGGCAGCTCAACCAAATGACACCCTGGACTCAACTAAACTCCCTAAACTCCCCTAGACTCTTCGATTCAACCTCTCAGGCCACAACTTCCGATTTGAAGTTCACGGCCAAAACAGAGCATAAACACGGGGCAATAGAAATTACCTGCAACCTGTCGCCGTCGTGAGCTCTGCTGGTAGTGGCTGACTCCTCGCAACCCGCACGACACCACCACGGTCCCAATTGCCCCGTACACGGCCGCCACCGCCACAATCCTCACAACCTCCCTGCTTTTACCCCTGGTTTTCCCCGCAGCTCTTGACACCTTCACACACAACCACCACACCGTCAACCTCTCTCACTGCTTCCCTCTCACTCTCTGATCATCCTCAGACACTCACAATTCATCAACACTCACACCACCACCCTCAATTTCCTTCACGATCTCCCTCTGTTTTCTGTTTCCTTCTGCGCACAAACACGAACACGGGCACGGGTACACCCCAAAAATAGAACCGTGCACACACCTTAGAATCCCCCAGAACCCACTACACACTTGCCACATGTCACCATCCCATCCATCCTTATCTCACCTGGTTAACTCCAGCCGTCCATTCCTTCTCTCTCTGCACAAATCCCCATAAACCCAAAAAGACTAAAATACCCTTCTGTTTAACACATTTTTACGGTTTTACCGAAACTTCCTAGACCCGTAACTTTCACCTCGTCAGTCCGATGAACACGTGCCGCCTGTCATCGAACTCAGGACGACAAGAACTATCTAACCATCCTAGGTCAACCTACCAAAACTCGATTATTCAAAAAGTCAACTTTTCCCCCTATTTTACCAAAATTACGGTTATGCCCTCAACCTTCCGAACATCACAACTTCCTCCTCGGATGTCGGAATCGGGCGTGCCACCTGCCTACGGATTCGTGACGTCCTCAACTACGTCCTGGTCACTGGTCAACTCCCATTTGACCACCCGAAAGTTCCCGGACCCCTCGGGACCACCTAACCCTTGATTAACCTTACTAATCACACCTTAATCACTCTACTAATCCCAATTCTCGGGACGGGTTGTTACAGGAAGTGTGCCAGCGAGGACGCTGGGCCCTAAGGGGGGTGGATTGTAAGACCCGTATCCTGGAGGGAACGGTGAACAATCCCACATTCATACGAGAGGGGAATGGTCTGGGAAGGGAATGGTGGTGTGCCTTAAAGGTGTAGGCACACACCTATCTAGCATGAGGCCTTTTGGGAGCTCAGTGGCTTTGGGGGGGATTGGAACCCCAAAGTTAAGCGAGATGAGGCTGGTGCAATTCCGGATGGGTGACCCCCTAGGAAGTTGCACCGTGAGCTCCCGAAAACAAAACCGTGAGGGTAAGGGCAAGGAGACCCAAAGCGGACAATATCGTGCTAGATGAATCGGGACCTGACAGAAGAGGATCGGGTCCTGACAGTAACACCGTGGACGTAGCCTGATTTGGGTGAACCACGTACATACTTGTGTTCTTGGGTCTTGTGCGGTCTTCCTACTCCTCTTTGGAACATTTTATGCTTCAACAGTTTGACGCCGTCTATGGGAATCGTAACAAAAATCTGTGTCAGTTCTCTCTCTTCCTCACACCTGCAGAACCCACAAACCCAAGAATTCTAGGCACTTACAAGAAAATAACTCTGATCTTCCGAAATTTTTTCTTTCTTCCACGGATTTTCTCTCTTCCGGAATTTTTTTTTTCTCTTTCGAGAATTTTCTCTCTTCGAACCTCTTTCTTTCTTCCGAGAATTCTCTCTCCCGAATCTACACATTCACACTCCAACTCGGGGCCCAAAGTTTTCGTCATATTAGAGCCCATTTGCTCGTTGAGGTCCAAGGCCCGATCTAAAAGGTGGAGGGCAGAGTCAATTTACGAAGTGACTTGCAGATTCACCATGTGAGTGGTTGGTTTTTGTTGTCCAAAGTTTTTTCTATCTTGTGCACTGAAACCCACCCACCTAAACAAACAAGTCTGCCCCACACACATATATCAATATATATATATATATATATATATATATCCCTATGAACAATTTGCAGTCTGGCCCCACACAATTATACATATGTTTGTCAACCTTTACAATTCACTCGGCCAAAATAATCAACTTGCATGTTCATTACATACCCACCGCTCAAGTATATTATTTATACTAACCTTTTTGAAGACTATGCCCACCACACCCCTCTGACTTGTCCTCTCGACCCACACGCATGCTACAAACTTTTATATATATATATATATATATTATGTTGAAGTTGGACATTAGGTGGCACGTGCAGTTATTTTATGACTTCCAAAGAGACTTTATATACATAAACAAAAGGATCACAAGTGCCCACGTGGTTGTACCCACTCCAAAACCTCCATTAGGGTCATTTTCTGCAAAAATCTCCTGGAGCTTCTCTTACACAACAGTCCATCGAACTTATCTCCTCAAAAGAAAAAATCATCAACCACCCGCTCTTCCTTACTCACATTCTGGTCCAACTTATCTACATCTCAACAAAACAAAAATAGGCAGAGTCAAGTCACGAAGCACTAAATACCCACATCTTAAGCTCACCTCATGAAGGCTTTCGGTGCCTCTCACCTCATGAGTGCTCTCGGTGCCGAGCGCCACCAACCTCATCTGGTTAGCCATTTGCTCAATAACAACAACTTCGGTAAGAGGGCATCGAGGTGCTCGGCTTCGACCAACCTCTCGACTCCTGCTTCCGTCACCGACCGGATCGACATCAAACCTCCCTGCTGATTTATAAGTCCTCGACCTAGGACATGCATGCCGAGCATGATGTTGGAGGAGTTAGAGTTCCAAACCATCGACCGGTGACGACGAACCAGTAGATGCGAGCCTCTTGAATCACACTCGACCACTCAGTCAAATACCCAAATAGCGGGCACATACCGAGACCCCTCAGGCCTCTCGGTCCGTACAGAATAGCTAATCTCGGCGAGGGTCTACCGAGATCCACCTGACCTATTGGCAAGTGTCCTTAACTCCAAAACCACCATCGACTACATCTTCCTCGGCTATTTTCATGGCCTCCCTCGCGAGTTCTCTCCGACCCCCACAGACCGCTCAGCCTCGATGCCAAACACCTGGCCACTAGGGACAACCCACCCAGCATCTTCTCCAGAGACCATCACCGAGCGGTGGAGCTAGCTCTTCCATTGTTAACAAAGACCTATTTGAGTAACAGACCATCGATTACTCTTCACCGAGTAAACCAACCCCTTTTAGCAGAAGCCCATTGCTAAGGAGTCCACAGCTCAATTGACACCATTTTGGGGCCTGGGATCCTAGTCTACCCAACCCACTGAGCGGTCAAGGCCACTCGGCCAATTCAAAAAAAAAACAAAAACATAAAACACAAAATTTGTTTTTGGGGCCTTACATCTCAATTTTTAGGGAGCCTACCGAGCGGCCTAGCCCACTCGGTCCTCCAAACAAAAATCAACTCGGCCTACCCAACTCATCCACCATAACTTCTATCTCGGTACGACCACCATCCGAATAGGTATTGCTCCGCTCTTCCAGTACTGTTTGGGGGACTCTAACTCGGCTCACACCACGAGCTCTGCTTTTCCTCTCGTCACATAGAACCAACTCGGCTCACACCATGGATGACCACTAGGTAACACTTCAAAACATACTTAGGAACATCATAAACATCGTACACATACATACATGAACTCATACTCGAACTCATACATGCTGACATACATGAATCCATGCATGATGCATAGATGAAACTCCTACATTCGCTCAACACATTACCGAGCTACTCAAAACATTACCGAGTATACATTCGCTCCACATTATTGAGCTACTCGAAACATTACTGAGTATACATTCGCTCAACACATTACCGAGCTACTCGAAACATTACCGAGTATACATTCGCTCAACACATTACCGAGCTACTCGAAACATTACCGAGTATACATTCGCTCAACACCTTACTGAGCTACTCGAAACATTACCGAGTATACATTCGCTCAACACATTGCCGAGTTACTCGAAACATTACCGAGTATACATTCGCTCAACACATTACCGAGCTACTCGAAACATTACCGAGTATACATTCGCTCAACACATTATCGAGCTACTCGAAACATTACCGAGTATACATTTGTTCTACACAATACCAAGATACTAAGCACTTGGCCTCGACTCAAACATTAAAGTCAGAGTACAAACGCACTCGGCCTACACTCAACACTCGGTCTATGCTCAGCGCATTACTAAGCCGCTCAATTACCGAGCCCACTTTCAAAGCTAAACTTAGCTCATATGCCGATTGACACACATATACATCAAAGAATCACCTGCAAGCATTCAGACTCATACTCGGAGTCATCCTCACTGAGAGACTACCCAAGCACATATTTTCCACCGTCTTCCCTTCAGCATCCTACCTCGACCGAGGACTTGGGGGACTGATGGTACACCGAGGGAAACAACAGACGGACACAAAAGAGTTGCTCGGTCAATACACTTTGAAAGTCCTCAACCGAGATATTCCACCTCAGTTAAGAAATTGGGGGACTTCTGTTTACACCATATTGGACCGAGCAATGGACTTGTCAAGCACTATATTGGACCACAAAGTAAGCCCATCAAGAAGGCTCCAAAGATCACATAAAACTTATCATCAAGGTCCATGCCGGAAAAAGCCCATCATTAGGCCCATGACCTAAACCCTAGCTCTTGCCTATATAAGGGGCGCTATCACCCTCATTTGGGGGGATCCGACTCTCTCACTAGAGAAACCTCTCTCTCTCTAGACTTTAGAGCTCTCACCTCTCTCTACATCTACTTTCTCTCTCTAAAGGCTCTAAGCCTATTGTACCATGTACAAACAAACACCATTATACTAATGAGAAAAGGGTAACACCGTGGACGTAGCCCGATTTGGGTGAACCACGTACATACTTGTGTTCTTGGGTCTTGTGCGGTCTTCCTACTCCTGGTTGGAACATTTTATGCTTCAACAAATTCTTTTTCAATTACATCACTTTTTCCCTGCTGGCTGCTGGCCTCTGATGGGTCATAACTCATGAGTCATGATCACCATGCCATCGTCTACAAAATGAAATCAACTGGCTGGCCTAATCTGGTTGAATTTTGTGAAGAAAGACAAGCAAATATATGGACCCAAAATAAATAAATTAAGTCAATCTAATAAAGCATATATATGGAGAATGAAATTAAGAAATTAAACACCAACTCCGCCAATTTTTTCTTTGCTGCATGCTTCCATATCATACTATCATATCATGTACGTTAGACAGCAAATATGGAAGTAGACTCCTCCAGCCTAGTGTAAGTAGGCCCAATTGAGAATCCTTAGCAACCTTTTTGAGGCCCATGTGTTTATTTATATGTTTCAACGAATGAGCTCTTTTATGATAAAAGTAACATCAAATTCATTCCTATATATTAAGCAAAATTGAATGACACTAAATCTTTTACTTAAATCTTGATTTGAACCTGAACTAGAAATATTCTGACATGCGACATAGACTTAAAACGAAAGCGAAATGAATGTTGATTGTTGCACCTTCCAATTAAGTTCCTATAAATAGATCGATCGATCGATCAGGTGTAGAATTGCATGATTTGAAATGAGCTGTTGGATCCTGTGACTGGTGTACGTGTGTGTGACTGTGAGCCAACTACTTTCATCACCCAGAGGCCACACCAACTTTCGTAGTATTATCGGTCTAATGTGAAAATAAGAAATTCAACTTGAAATTAGAGATGATATAATTAATCCACCATCCGATCTCATTTATGTTTCACTTGTAAACATGTACCTGATCGATTTAGTTTTTTAGGTTAGTTCACAAGTTGTGGCCGGCATACATTTGATAAGAGACCAACCTCACGTGTGATCAACCCCTTCTTCTGCACAAATTAATACTACTTCATAAAATAACCTACACTAGTCACTAGACTCACTAAATACATATAATTATAGCAATTTCATCAGCCTGGCCGGGATCATGAACACAAACTGAACAAGTAATTAAAGAGTCAGAGTCAATGGGTGAATTGCATTGATGTACGTATTTGTCACTTGTCAGTCATATTATAACAAAAGAAACTTAATTAGAGGGTAATTAAACACAAGATCTTAATTAGTTGACCAAGCCCATAGCCATAGGCTTATTAATAAGGGTGGACGTCCTGTAGTCGAGAGCGGCGGCCATGGCGAGTGGCTAGTGGCTAGTGGCTAGCAGAGCAGAGCAGAGCGGCATGTGAGCTGCTGCAGCCTTTGTGCCGTCATGTGTTGCCATCAATGTTTCTTATTCTCAATCTTAATTTTGTTACAAACCCACCGATGCTCATGCAAATTAATTTGCAACCACTTTCTTCAACTTGCCAACCAAATCTTCCTCCTTATTAGGTGTGTTTAAGCAATATGACGTTATTAGTATATATGGTATGGTTGCTTCTTCAAATATAAGCAACATGAATTCTGATTAATTATATAATAAAATAAGCATAAAAGTTGTCATTTTGAAAATGCGTGTTGTGTCAACCCATTATTTTACTTGTAATGATTTTATACATGCTTATCCTCCTTATGCATGGTGTCTCCTCGGCCGCGCTAATAGCTTAGCTTAATTAAAGAGCCTATCCTATGAGTACGAAGCTTATAATTACTTGCTAGCTACCTCAAACCCATCGAAATATTATAACAAATACGAATTCTATGAACTTGACTCCTTCCATTTCACATTTGTTAAATGACTCAAGTGGATGAGGATGACCGGGTGGGTCCCGTCCCAATCCCATCAGGAAGTGGAACCCACGTCCGAATCTGTGTCGTCGTTTCTTCTGTTGGCCCTACAACAGTGGAAATGTTGAAAACTCAGCCATGCATGCCGTGGTTTTCAGTTTTCTACAAGAAAAATAACTGAATCCTTTTTGGTCTTGGATGGAGTGACATATTTGGTAGTGCGAATTCCACGAATCGCAGCTCTTCGTATCCTGTTTTCATGTTCATAACTTTTTTAGAAACATTATTCGAGCAAATAAATTATTTTATGATCAACAAAGGTAATAAAATAAATCCATCCACCAAAACACGAGAAATTAAAGAAATGCATTTCTCATAAAGAAAAACAATTTCACCTGAGAAATATAGGTATTAGGAGGAATTTATAACACTATATATGTGGCCCCATCGCAGAACCATCTCGCACGGGAATCAACCACGTGGAACAATCAGAACCACGATCATCACCCCAAAATGCTGGGACTGCTTTGCCACCATGCTTGTGAGTTGTGAATCGTGAGTGCTAGTCATTTGTCGGTGTGTAGACACTCAAGAGTATTGTCATCAAATTAGGCTAAAGAATAAAATTTGGAATTTTTTTATAAGAATGAATTATCGGTTAAAAATATATTTAATTGTAGGCTAAAGAACTAGTCAAATATACATGGCTCTTTGAAAAGGATTAAATAGTGAACTCCTCGCTTCACTTTACTGCTCCCAGCAACTCTTTATCATTTGTTTATGCCCAGTTTTTAATCAAAATACCCACTAACCTAGAGTAATTTACAATTTTATTGATTTTTTTTTACCAATACGATCTTAAAGTGATTATTTAAGAATTGAACAACTATAATTATGATATAAGTAAATACAATTACCTCCATGACCAGAGCTGATAGCTATGTTTTGTGAGTTGGTTACTAGTTCAACACTCCCAACTAATATCTATGATCGTATGTTGATTACTAGTTCAGGTACTTGGAACCAGTTAGTTCTCAATAAGGCCTTCTGGCCCCATGAGATGGAGGCAATCCTTAGCATTCCTCTTTCGTACTGCTGGTCCCCCAGAGGATACTGCATGTGGCACTATGACCGAAATGGTACCGACAATGTTAAGAGTGATTATTCTATAGCTTCAAGCATCCGTGATATTAAGTATGGCAGTGGCAGCGTGTCCACATTGGGTATGTCTAATATGTGGGTCAAATTAGGGATGCTGAAAGTTGCTCCAAAAGTCAAGGTCTTCTTGTGGTGCTGCATGCACGAGTTGCTACCTTGTAAAGTACAATTGATGCACTGCCGTATTTGTAACACTCCTATTTCTGACCGGTGTCAAAATTGGATTGAATCAATTTTCCATGTTCTTTGGGATTTTCGACTTGTAAAGAACTGGAAGTCTTCTGTGTTGAGTTGTGTTTGGGTTAGCCCTCATCATTTGGCCCAGAAGCCCACAGGCTTATGGGTACTCGATAGGTCCGATGATAAAAGCCCGACCTGGCCCGATATGGGTCGTGGGCCAGCCCGGCCCGCATGTTAACGGGCTGGACTTGGGCTTAGAGTATTCAAGCCCGCTAGGCCCGAACCCGATAAAGTCCGGTAAGCCCAGCCCGACCCGCCCAGGTAAACCCGACCCATAAGCTCGAAAATATAAAATAATTATAAATTAAGAATTGATACCCAGTCCAATCTTATTACTACTATTATAGCTAAAATCTAAAACTCCAACCAAATCTCAACTTAGTGTCATTTAAAAGCCCAATGCCCAAACAAACCCTAACCCGAAATTCAAAAAAACTCACTAGGTCTTTGACTCTCTTAGCCACCTCCTTATCCTATTTCGGCTTTATGGTCGAAAAGTTAAGTCAATTCTCCAAATCCAATAGTACCTCTCCTTAGTTTATTTCAATATTCGATAATAATATTTAAGCTCAACTCATATTTTTTTTTACAATTAGGTAGGTACAAATGGGCTTAGTAGGTCCGGCCCAAGTGGGCTTAGTAGGTCTGGCCCAAGTGGGCTTAGTAGGCCCGACCCGTAAAGCTCGATAAAAGCCAGGCCCAAACCTGGCCCGACAAAGGGCATAGGCTTTCATATTTATGATCAAGACCGCCCGACCCGACCCGACCTGGTATTTTTTAAATTATGAAATAGGCCCGGCCCGGCCCCGTCCAAGCCCAAAAATTTTGGGTCGGGCTTACCCGACCCGGCCCAATGACGAGGCCTAGTTTGGGTAAGCCGAACTTGTGGATCTTTCAAAGATTTATGGTGTTATTGGGTGGCCGTTCCCTCTGCTGAGGAGTTGAGATTGTGTGCCTATCTATGTTGGGATTGTGGACTCATTGAAATAATAAACTTTTCCAAGACTCCCACAGCACCGTGGAAGAGTAGCTTCCCATGTGGATGGCGATGGCTGATGAGTATTGGTGCATACACCACAGACATGATGTTGCCTCTTATGCGGCTATCCCAACACTGTGATGGAGCCCTCCTCTGTGCCATGTCTATAAGGTAAATGTGGATGGGGCTAGTAGACCTGATTTTATGTCTCGTGGGATTGGGATTGTCATCTGCAATCACGATGGTAGTTTCATGGCTGGTGCTTCATGGCCATTGATGGGTGTGTTCTCTTCTCGATCTCACTTCGGAGCTCTACGCCATTAGCTTGGGTATGCAGTTTGCGTATGAGGCTGATTTCTATAATGTTTTGGTGGAATCTGACTCATTGGTGGGTGTGCATGCTATGAACCAAACCTCAGAGCCCCACAGGCTGATTGAATTATGGTCGCTGAAATCAGGTACCTTGCACGTTTCTTTGGTTATGCTTCATGTCAATTTGTTCCTCGAGTATGTAATAGACCGACCCATCATTTGGCCAAACATGTTATCTGTTTGATTGATCACACAGTTTGGTTGGAGGATCCTCCTGCCTAGTTGGCTAATTTTTTTGGCTTCTAATTCAATATCATTGTAATCTGTTTTCTCGTATGTGACACTCTTTTTTCTTTATTCGGTTGAAATTTTCAACAAAATTTTAACGAGGTCACGTTATTCACCTTTATTGTAATTATTTCCCAATTCAATGAGAATATGGTATGAGTATAAAAATAACTCTATACATAAAGAAAAAAAAAATAAGGAAGTTCCTAATATTGGATGTCACTAGTGCTTTTTTTTCCTTCTTCTTCTTCTTTTTCTTAATCATCAAATTGGGTAATGAAAAGTATGATCACTAAACCGGAAAAAGAAAAAATCAACGAGAGCATTAGGATTTAGCAATTGAAAATTGTCAACTTATTTCCAGATTTAAATGTTGGATTGTAATTACTAATTAATCCACCCATTGCTTTGGTCAGGTAGCACGAAGAATTGTGTTCAATTTAATAGAGTAAGGTTTAATTAGAGCGACACAATTGATTAGCCGAAGCCGAATGATTTGGCTTTTCTTTTATCCCATCCCTTTGTAACATTCGTTTGTCCGAATCCCCTAACAGTTAACATTAACATCGCTTTTTGGAACATTATCAACTTCATTCTCTAATCCAACCCTATCATCCTCACAATTTAGCATATATACATACGGCTATCCTTAAATCTTGACTTGGCTACTATAATCTAATACCTATTCTAATCTATTACTTCGTTATATATACACACAAACTTTCAACAAAACCACCATTCTAATTTTATTTCTTTCATACAAAGATATTTTCTAATCTAAAAAGAAGGAGATTTGAACTAAGTCTGAGCGAGTAATTTAGTATCAAATAACTAGACATTCATGAGAATTGAATCTAAAATATCTTTCTAAATTAATATCCAAAGCTTAGCAAGTAATTAATGCTAATATTTTAACCGCAACATGTTGACCCAATAATTAGGGTGTTCCTAGGCCCAATTTACTTCTTATTCATCTTGAATTTAATCCATACTAGTGATTTTTCTGACTATAGTTGGGGTGAGATAAAACACGTGTCCGAGTTTTTCTCGTCCCGACTCAGAGGGTGGTTCACCACTAATTGGTTTTTTACAGAAATAAAATAAAATTAATGTTAGTTTTTCAAAGTTGGTCTACTTGTTCATCACTAATAATACTACTATTATCCTCACTTAAGTACCTAAATAGGTGTGCTGTTTTAACTCAAAGGGTGTGTTTGGTACACCGTATTACGGTCCGTATAGGCTAAATAATCTGAAACCTGTATTTGGTACCAGTCGTATTAATTAGTCACCGTATAAGTTAATACGGTTGAATATTTTTATACGATCCAGACACGCTAAAATAATACGCTCGAAATTGTCCGTATTAAATAGCCGGAATACTATTAATCTTGTAAAATATAATAATAATAATAATAATAATAATAATAATAATAAATAGTAATATAATAAAAATAAAATATTAATTTAGTAAATATTAATAGTAAAAAGTAATAAAGTAATAAATACTACTAATAATAAATTAATAATTAATAATTAATGATATTTTAATAAATAATAATGATAAAATTAACAATAATTAATTAATAAAATGTAATAAATAGTAATAATAATAATTATTAAAATAAATAATAATAAAAATAATGACATACATAATTAATGTTTAAGATATAAGTATTTCGTCAATTACTATAATATAATCCGGTAAGTATAATATAGTCGGCATTCTAATCCGGAAAAGTACCAGACGCCCGACTAAATAATCAGTCTATCCGGTGGACAGATTAGTCTATCCGATTGAAATAGTCAGTACAGTACGGCATACCAAACGAGGCCAAAATGTGTTGGTGATATTAGAAATGATTATTATATGCTTTAGTTTTCTTTATGTAAGTTTCCAATGTGAGATTCCTTCGTCAACATTGGTCACTTTATTTTTTTTTAGGGAGTTTCATTTGGGATTACGTTTATGGACTAATTGTAATATGAGCCCATTTAATTCAAGGGTTTTTGTTTTCAAGCTAGTTCCAATTTGGGTTCAATCATGCTCAAATTGTCTTGCGCTAATACTATGTTAATATTGTAACACCCCGGAAATTCGAGGATTTTTATATTGTAATTTAATATTTGAATTGACGTTTTTACCCTTGTGAATGGTATGGCCAAATTGTTGACTTTTTGATTAGTGGGTCAATTGGACTTTGACCAGTGACCGTGACGTAGTTCGGGACGTCACGAGTCCATAGACAGGTGGCACGTCCAATTCGGACGATCTGGGTAAAAGTTATGATTATCGGAAGTTCAGGGGCATTACCGTAAGTTGGACTTCACGGGCGAAAATGTTGACTTTTCGTTTGGAAACTAATTTTCACATGACTCAAGGACCATTAGGTAGGTCTCGATATCCTGAGTCCGTAGACAGGCGGCACGCCGAAATCGGACTTCGTATGGCTGAGTTACGGGTCTAGGAAGTGAGGGGCAGTTTGGTAATTATTTGAACCAGGGGCATTTTGGTCATTTCGCCCTGGTTACTGTAGCAAACCGCGGGGGACATGGGCGGCACCACCATGTGCGGTGGTTCAGTGCACAATTGATTATGCTAATATGTGCTGGAAAGTCTGGGCTGTCTTTTGCTTTTAAACGTGGCCTGAACCGTCCAGCCTGCACGGTCGAATTGAATATTGTGATTCGGAGCTTTTTCGGGGAACAATTTTCAGTGGACAAATTGGACTTCCACGAGCCTCTGGGACAGCTGAGGTTATTTAAAACTGATTAGAACATGTGTGAGCATCACTCTGCCATTAAGAAAACTGAGAATTGATGAAGAAAACCAGAGAAATCATTTCGGGCAAAATTGGAGGGAAAATCGGGTTTTGATTTCTGGTGACTGTTGGACCAAACCAAGGCCTGGTTTAGTCTTCTGGGAGTGTTTGGAACTCAACCACATCGAAATCGAAGGCCATCAGCCACGGGTGAGCTGGGACGGTGACTGCTGTTTTCAGGGAAATCGCAGAACTTGGGACGACAACCTTCAGGTACTTTCAGACACAATTGATTGTTCATTTTGGTTCGTTTTGATCCTATTATGCTTCCTGTGAAGTTAATTGGACAATGGGTTTGAAACCAGGGAGTTCTGGTGATTGACCCGTTTGGTTGATCACGGGTCGAGGGTCCATTTAAGGGACCAGTGAGGTTAATTGTTGACTCATAACCTAAATTGGATAGTTAATGAACATGTTAGGATCAAATTGGATTGAAATCGAGTAAGAATTGATGGGTATTCAACCGGGTCAAGCCGCGGGTGGCAGGCCCGTATTACAGACAAACGGGTGAAGGTGGTGACACTGTAGCTACAGTGTCAGGCGCGTGACTTTCACGCGCAGCCACTTTGGGCGGCGCGTGAGGGCGCGTTGGACCTTATCTCCGATCACGATCAACATGACTTTTGTTCCTCTCATCATTCTGAACATTTTTGGTGAATTAACCATGTTGATCTGAGATAGTTTTGATAGGTCAGTTTAGGGCCGGTTGCCTCGGGAAACGTGCTGGACGGCTTCCCCGAGCCGGTTTCTATTTCGAACTTTGTGGTTAAATGTTTAAGACTTGTAGTGACCCTTACATGTGATTTGGACTGACAGGAATTGTATGATAATCCCGATACAATGTCGTACGCGCAGGCTCATCGCGAGATCGTACTGTGAGTGGGCCCGATTTCATTAAACCCTTGCATGCTTAAATGTTTTCTGATTTACTTATATGTTCACATGCTGGAATCAAGAAATGGATTTGATAATATTAAAATTTCGGTTATGGCACGTTTCACGGTACCTGGGCATGAGACCCGTCTGATGAAACGTAACGATCGGTTCAGATTTTACCTATGTATACATATATGTTTTGCATGTGGATATCAATAAAATGTATTTGGTACTGCACTGTATAGATCCTTCCATATGATACTGTCTCCTCCGGATGAGGTACCCCGGAGTGGTCACGGACGTCTAGAACGTCCAGCGTCTATGACGCTAAGCATCGGGGATGCTGTAACCGAACAGGGTTCGGGGATTGAACTCGGAATTGAGACCCAAGTGGCACGCGTAGCCTTGTGATTGTGACCTTATTGGACGTCAGGGACGTCAGACATCAGGGATGTCAGGATTGGAGTGTATAGTGGAGTGGCTAAAATTATGTTTATGGTTTTATTACATGCCTTATGGTTCATATTATATGATTAATGATTGTAAATAATACTGCATGCATATTTTGGAAAACGGAGGGGTAAATTTTTACTTACTAAACGATTTTATAAACTTGAGTTTCGGCCCACTCACCCTTAATATTTTGGTAACCCCTCCATGTCGTGCTAATGAGGTAGAGGAGGAACCTGAGGCTGAGGCATAGCTCCACTTCTGCGTACCTGAACCCCTGTTGGGTGGTGTACCCGCAGGTTTATGTTAGAGTCGTGCTCGCAACTTGTCGTTTGGATTTCATCCCTTGTTTGACATCTGTTTAATTCGGATTTGATGTATAACTTTAATTTGGTTATTTATGCATTTGATGTTTTTGAGGCTAAAATTGGTATGAATTATTAGGTGTCCGACGGGAGCAGGGCACGTCCCCTTGTGGTCCATGTGGGATCGGGGCGGGTCCTGTCAAATATTTTAGAGTCGATTTTACGGTCCGCCATTAGTAACTAACATTGTCTCCATATAAGCACCTAAATAGGTATTAAGTTTTATCTCAAAAGACTTCAGTGATATTAAAAGTGAAATCATTATTATAAGTATATTTTTGTAGTGTAAATTTCCAATGTCAAGTTTTAATTCTTCAAAAATTTAATCATCTAGTGGTTCTAAACTATTGCTAAATGGTTAGGGTAGTGTATAAATGCACTGGCCACGTAAAGGTGGGAAGAATTGAGGAAATTAGAATTTCATATTCAAAAAGTAAAATTAAGATTTTAATCATCTAGTGGTTCTAAACTATTGCTAAATGGTTAGGGTAGTGTATAAATGCACTGGCCACGTAAAGGTGGGAAGAATTGAGGAAATTAGAATTTCATATTCAAAAAGTAAAATTAAGATGTATGTTAATTTATAGACTCAAATCATATGCGTACGTTGGTTAGAAAGCTGAAAGAATCCATTAAAAAAGATTTGTTTTAATTTCATTCACCGATTTAAACTTGAATTATAGATAAGGAGAAACAACTGAAAATTTAGAATTAATATATTCAAAATATTGTGCACTTGCTTTTCTTCATCCTTTTTTTTTTTTTGGAACAGTGCTGTTCTCCATCCCTGTTTCAATGTTTCACTCCATCATAGTAAAATCATGGGCTGTAACTTAGAACTTATGGTCTCACCACAATTATTTCGGATATTGAAGATCTTATTTTTTAATTTTCCTCTATTCATTTCAAGCATTTTTTTTTTGTTAAGCTAACTTCGTGGCCAATGTTTTGGTTACTTTGAATCACATGAAGAATACAGCCTATATTTGGATCTATGCAATTCCTCCGGTGTCTTCCGTATCATATATATAAAAACTTAAAACTTACAAGTAGAAATTGACGGTTGACCATGGTCCTATAGTATAACTGTACAATTTCGATTGAATTTAGGTTAGTTAATCACGATAAACTTCGAAGAGTACTTAGGGTCTGAGATAAAATATACTTGAATGTAGTCCATTGAATTTGATAAAACCACTGCCTTGTTTTATGAACATGGATTTAGGTTAGTTTCTTAATCATGATTAATTTCGAACTTAGACAGCATGAACTTGAATCTAGTCTATTTAATTTGGTAAAACCAATACCTTGTTTTATGAACGTGCAGTTAGCAGGTAATTTTGTTAGTAGCTCGTGGTTAACTCCGAAGAGTAAGGGCCTCAGACAACATAAACTTGACTCTAATTCATTTAACTAGGTAAAACTACAACTTTTTATTTTTTATTATTTTTTTAATGAACGTACGTGTACTTAGGTTAGTTTGTTAATCATCTTTAACTCCAATGACTTAGGCCCCAGATATCATCAACTTGAATCTAATCCATTTAATTTGGTAAAACCACTGCCTTGTTTTGTGGACATGTTGTTAATTAGGTTAGTAATTAGGTTAGTTTGTTATCAATGATGAACTCTGAAGAACTAGGGCTTTGGGACAACATAAATTTAAATGTTCACATTTAGTTTGGGAAAACCACTACCTTGTTTTATGAACCTAGATTTAGGTTAGTTTCAACTCCAAAATATGAGTTAGGACCTGAAACAACATATATAAACTTGAATGCAGTCCATCTAATTTGGTAAAACCACCTCCTTCATTTTAGCACAATGCATAAACTTCGCGATGTTTTAACAAAATTATAATATATATACAAAGAAATAAATTTCGTTGTTGATCTAAATGGATGAAAATTAATAATAATTTTGAATCTGTTGTGAAGGAAATCCGGTAGATGAATGCAGAGAGAATATTGAGAAGCAGGGGGAAGAAAATAAGACGTCTGATTATTATATGAGATGTTCTTAGGGTTTACAAGCATTAATTATCCCTTATATAGGGGTGATAATTAATGAATACAAAAGGACAAAACTACCCCTAGCACCTATTACATAAATAGACATAACTAAAGAAACTATTTACAACACTCCCCCTTAGATATTTCATGTAATGGTACTGCTTGGCTACGCACATATGTGTTGCCTCGTTAAAACCTTGCCAGGTAACAAAAACCTTAAGGGACAAAAATAACCCTGGTCGAAGGAAAAAGAGTGCAACGTGCGTATAGGTGATCACATCGGAATCTTCTGAGGTAGTTGATGTCGTCTCTTCTGGAATACGGGTAGATAATCCGCCTTTAAGATAAAATGCATTAGTATTGCTCCACCAAAACCTTACCCGATAAATCCAGTGGGGAAAACCCGTGGTTGAAGGGAAAAGATGTGCAAATGCATATGAGTCAAATCATGGCATCTTCAAGATGCATTGTTGGCAGGGTGATCATACCAAAAATGTGCCTCATTAAAACCTAGTCAGGTAACAAAACCCAATGGGACAAAATAACCCTGATCGTAGGACAAAAGAGTACACGATGATCATGCGAATATACTTCGGGATACTCAGTATACTTCTGGATACTTGGTATACTTCAGGATACTCCCCCTGATATTGACTCCCCCTGAAAACTACAGATTATGTAGATCGGCCAGTCTACGTAAACCAATACCTCGCACATGCTGCTGGAATGTGGCCTTTGGTAATGATTTGGTGAACAAGTCTGCATGGTTAACTTGAGATCGTATTGGCTTGATCTCAATCTTCCGATGTTCTTGCTGTTGCTGATTAAAGAAGAACTTCGGTGCAATATGCTTGGTGTTGTCTCCCTTAATGAAACCGGTCTTCATCTGCTCTATGCAGGCAACATTATCTTTGTAAATAACTGTCGGTTCATTATGGGTGGAATTCAGTCCACATGTACTTCGAATATGCCCAGTAATAGCTCTCAACCATATGCATTCACGAACTGCTTCGTGCAGGGCTAAAATCTCGGCATGATTCGAGGACGTAGCAACAAGAGTCTGTTTTGTAGACCTCCAAGATATTGCTGTGTTCCCAATGGTAAAGACATAACCGGATTGGGAACGTGTCTTATGTGGGTCTGATAGGTAACCTGCATCAGCATACCCAACGAGGCGTGCATCATTTCGAGGACCAAGGGGGTTTGATTCATTCCTCGATGCATATGGATAGAATAAGCCCATATCTGTTGTACCTCTAAGGTATCGGAAGATGTCTTTTATGCCATTCCAGTGACGGCGTGTTGGCGCAGAGCTAAATCTAGCTAGCAAGTTCACAGCGAATGAAATGTCTGGTCTAGTGCATTGAGCCAAGTACAACAGTGCGCCTATTGCACTTATATATGGCACTTCTGGTGTCAATATCTCTTCGTTCTCATCTGCTTGACGAAACGGGTCCTTTTTAGGATCTAGACTCCGGACGATCATGGGCGTGCTTGAAGGTTTTGCTTTATCCTCATTAAAGCGTCTCAACATCTTCTGTATGTAATTCGATTGATGGATCAAAATTCCATCTGCACGGTGCTCGAGCTCCAGGCCGAGACAGAAGTGTGTTCTCCCAAGATCCTTCATTTCAAATTCTAATTTCAGGTGCTTAGCGGTTTCTTGGATCTCTTCAGGAGTACCAATCAGATTCATGTCATCGACATAAACTGCCACTATAGCGAACCCGAAACTTGTTTTCTTAATAAATACGCATGGGCATAATTCATTATTTACATATCCCAATCTGAGCAAATATTCACTTAGACGGTTATACCACATCCGTCCGGATTATTTCAATCCGTAAAGTGAACGCCTCAAACGAATGGAGAGCGTGTTCCGTGGTCTAGAACTATTTGAATCAGATAGTTTAAGTCCTTCAGGAACTTTGGAACTTTCATATATATATATATATATATATATATATATATATATATCTCTGTATCTAGATCCCCATAGAGATAAGCTGTGACCACATCCAAAAGCTGCATACTCAGTTTTTCGGAAACGACCAAACTGATAAGGTAGCAGAACGTTATAACGTCCATTACGGGAGAGTACGTCTCCTCGTAATCAATCCCAGGGTGTTGAGAAAATCCTTGCGCCACTAAACGAGCTTTGTATCTCACAATCTCGTTTTTCTCATTACTCTTCCTTACAAATACCCATTTAAAGCCTACAGGTTTAACATGGGGAGGTGTGGGAGCTACAGGTCCAAACACCTTTCTTTTTGTCAAGGAATCAAGTTCGACCTGGATTGCTTCTTTCCATTTTGGCCAGTCTTCTCTACGTTGGCATTCATCAACGGAGCGAGGTTTGATATCATCACTAGTTATAATTTCAGTAGCTACTGCGAATACAAATATATCATCGATGATAATATCATTCCGATTCCATATCTCATTTAAGCATGCATAGTTTACCGAGATCTCTCTATTCTCGGGAATGGGTTCAGACGTTGAGGCGTCCCCCAACGTCGTCACTTCTAAGACAGACCCATAATCCGGAATTATCTCATGAGATGGATCGGATGATATAGTGATATCTAAGGGATTCAATTGTGCCAAATTTGTCCTCTTCTGGGGATAAGAATCCTTCGAACCTATTGGTCTACCTCGCTTCTGGGCAGGGACATATGACTGGTTAGCCGCCATGACCGTACTTTGTCCTTCTGGGATGACCCGTCCATCTGGGAAGGCTCGTCCTCCTGGGACGTCTATCCTTGCAGGCACGTTTGCAGCAGATATATGTGATCTCGTCACTTTAGCTAGATCAGAGAAAGCATCTGGCATATTATTAGCTACACTCTGTAAATCTAGAATTCTCCGCACTTCATTCTCACTTTGTGCGGTTCGGGGATCAAGATGAGACATAGTGGAGACAGTCCACGTCAATTCACGTCGTTCTTCAGGAACGTTAGCGTTCTTATCTCCCCCTAACGGCAGGAAGATTGTCTCATCGAAGTGACAATCCGAAAAACGAGCGGTAAAGAGATCGCCTGTCAAGGGCTCTAAATAACGTATAATGGAGGGGGATTCATAGCCGACATAGATGCCCCTCCGGCGTTGAGGTCCCATTTTTGTACGTTGTGGTGGCGTAATTGGCACATAAACGGCGCACCCAAACACGCGTAAGTGCGAAACATCAGGTTCGTACCCAGTTACCAGCTGTAACGCGGAATAAGGTTGGGTGGCAGTGGGCTTCAACCGAACCAACATAGCTGCATGCAAGATTGCATAGCCCCACGCAGAAATTGGTAGCTTGGTGCACATAACCAAAGTCTGTGCAATCATTTGTAATCGTTTAATGAATGCTTCTGCGAGACCATTTTGGGTGTGAACATGTGCAACTGGGTGTTCAATATCAATCCCAAGGGACAGGCAATAATCATCGAAAGATTGCGATGTAAACTCCCTGGCATTATCAAGTCTAATGGACTTTATGGGATAATCCGAATGGTGGGCCCTTAATTTAATGATTTGGGCAAGGAGTTTAACAAACGCAGCATTGCGTGTGGACAATAGGGTCACGTGTGACCACCTCGTCGATGCATCGACCAAAACCATGAAATATTTAAATGGTCCACATGGTGGTTGGATGGATCCACAAATATCCCCTTGTATTCTGTACAAGAAAGGTACAGAGTCTTTATCGATCTTTGCATATGATGGTCTATTGTTCAATTTTCCCATTGAGCAAGCTTGGCATAGTGTGTCACTAAACACTAGGTCCTTATTTGTAAGGGGATGCCTGTGTGATGTATTGAGGATACGGCGCATCATACCTTGACCGGGGTGTCCCAATCGGTCATGCCATAATAAGTAGTTGCTGGGGTTAGGTAGCTTCTAGCTAGCTATGTGATTTTCCTCAATGGTCCTAATAGTGGTCATGTAGAGTCCACTCCTGAGGCATTTTAATTTCTCCAATGTACGCTTCCGGCCATACAAGTTGGATGTTATGCAAAGATATTCCACATTTTTTTCGGTTGTGGTTTCAACATGATAATTATTAGCTCGAATATCCTTAAAACTCAATAACGTTCTGCTGGAACGTGGAGAGTATAAGGCTTCATCAATGGTAAATACGGTACCATGTGATAACATAAATTGGGCTCTTCCGGAGCCTTCAATCAAGTTTGATTTGCCAGAAATAGTTATGACCGGGGTGTGGTTAGGTATTAAGTTTGTGAAAAATATCCTATCACGGAGGATAGTGTGCGTCGTAGCACTGTCGGCTAGACAACAAACTTCACCATTTGACATGCCTAACCATCAATATAACTAAAGTAATCAACAATCACATGTATTAAAAAAAAAATGAATAAATAGATTGAATAATATTCAAGCAAATAACAAAATAAGTCCAAAAGAAAATGAATCACCAAACAATATCCAGAAAAGTAATGGAAGAAATAAGAAAAAGAACAATATGCATAAAAAAACGGCACAAATGCCGATCATATCCATGGGTATATAAATAACTCAATCCTCATTATGTCCAGCTGCAGTCTGGAAATCGGCAATGGCAAGGGTGGTATTAGCGGGGACTGGTCCTGCAGCAAAATTAGCCTCTCGAGTATCACGTCTAGCATGGTACTAGGCAATAGTTTGAGCTGACGCACGACAGGTGCGGGACCAGTGATCACGACCTCCACATTTAAAGCATAGGTCCGGTGGGTTTTGATTCTGGTGGCGACGGTCCGGGCCAGGGTTTCTCTTGTTTTGAGCATGCGGACCAGGATGAGCGTGATATCCACCACGTGGACCTAACCCATGGTTACCACAGCCGCTTGGGGCATTGTAATCTTGGACTCGATCATAGGGGTGTCCACCACGTCGATTACAACGACCACGAGGGGTATGGTAACCATGGACCTAGTCATAGGGGTGTGCACCATGTGTTGGACGATTACGTCCTCCAGCTCTACCACGTACCCTATTTCTCCCCCCACGGTTGGCATCGCGAGGTTCAACAGCGTTTGCTTTAGACAAAGGTGCTGCACTAGTGCCCACAGGTCGGGATTGATCATTCTTCATTAGTAAAATGTTGTTCTTCTCAGCGAGCAACAACGTAGTGATCAATTCCTCGAACTTGGTAAACTTCCGCTCTCGGTATTGTTGTTGTAGGACATAACGAGGCCGGAAATGTGGAGAAAGTCTTCTCAAGTAAGTCAGTTTCAGTGAGTTCCTCCCCACAATACTTGAGAAGAGACCGGATACGGCATATCTCAGAGTTATATTCGTTTACAGATTTGAAATCCTGAAAACGAATATTATGCCAGTCATGTCTTGCTTCAGGCAATAATATATCCTTCTGGTGATCGAAACGATCAGCCAGTGAAACCCATAAAGCTCTCGGGTCCTCTTGACCCAGGTATTCACGCTGCAGTGCGCAATCCATATGCCTCTGAATGAGGATCATCGCATCCGCCTTCTGATGCTCAGAAGCCATATTGTCTTCTTGGATGGTTGATCGGATTCTCTTGGCAGTGAGATGAATCTTCACATCTTCCGTCCACTGGTAGTAATTTCTTCCGAAAACTTCCAGTGCGTCAAAATCCAGTTTGTTGAGATGTGCCATGCTCTACAAAGATTAATGAATAAGATTAGTGCTTTGGGAAAATGCATCCATAAGCAACTGATTAGAACTTCAGGTTCTATAGCATGGTATGATAATTTAGAATATCAATGAAGGAAACTGCAGGTTCCGTTTATTTACGAGTGGTTTATGACGTTGGTAAATAACGTATAAAGAATTAAATAAACAAGCAAACATACAATGAAACAAGATACAATATGCATAAATATAAATAAATGTTATTTTGGTTCTTGATTTAGGGATATTGCAGTGCTTCAGGCATGCATGAGTGTGTGTTTTAGGCCCAAGGTGTTCAAAAGAGGATTTTTTTTTTGTGGTCTGATCCAAGTCGGTCGCCGGAGCCGAGCTAGTCGTCGGAGCCGAGCCGAGCCATTTCCGGGTGGGTCAAGCCGAGCCGCCTGTGTGCTCTGGGCTTGTACAGAGGCCTTCTGGGCTGCACTGAAGTGGGCTGAGCCTGCACCGAAGTGGGCTGAGCCTGCACCGAAGTGGGCTGAGCCTGCACCGAGGCCTTCTGTGACAAGACCCATCCCAACCCCCCCGGGATTAGTGAGGGATGACCCTGCTCCCGTCTGACACGAAGTGTTAGACAAGGGATAATTCCGACCTTTGCCCTCCCGGCTATCAGAGTACGCCAGGATCCTGAGGAGGTATGTGATATCTCGGTCTCTGCTACAATCCACATCCAATGTCAACCTGAAGGGTAGTCAAAACATTAAAAGCTGTGAGTGGACAAAACAAGAGTTTATAAAAACATTTTAACGAGAAGACATTTGTACCCTTCACTAAAAAGCATGCATGTAACGACCCGTCCCAGAAACTAGGGTTAAGATAGTGATTAAGATGGGATTAGTGAGCTTAATCGGTGGTTAGTTGGTTTCGTTGGGGTCGTTAAGGTCGAATGACGATTTTGCCCCTAGTTTGGGCAAAAAGTTGACTTTTAGTTCGGGTGGTCCAATGGAATTTGACTGGTGACGAGGACGTAGGTTAGGACGTCACGAATCAATAGGCAGGTGGCACGCCCGATTCCGACATCCGAGGAGAATGTTATGATGTTCGGAAGATTGAGGGCATAACCGTAATTTGACTAAATTAAGGGGGGAAAGGATGACTTTTTGTACGAATGGGTTTTGGTATGTTGACCTAAGACCGTTAGAGAGATCTCGTCGTCTTGAGTTCGACGACAGGCGGTACGTATTTATCGGACTTACGATGTGGGAGTTACGGGTCTAGAAAGGTAGTGGCAAAGTTGTAATTTTGGTTAAAACAAAAGGGCATTTTGGTCTTTTGTGCTCTGGGATGTGTGCAACAGATAGGGACAGATGGAGGGCTGAGATTGAGACAGATGTGAGGGAGTTGAGGGATTGGTGACACGTGTAGGGGTTCTGGTTGGTTCCAGGATCGTGTGCACGGTCCCAATTATTTGGGATTAAATCGTGCCCGTGTGTGTTCTTCAACCCAGAGAGAAACAGAGGGAGAGAATTGAGAGAAATCGAGAGACGATGGTGAGTGTTAGTGTGTTTTGGTAAGTGATGAGTGATCAGAGGGTGGAAGAGTGAACTGGTGAGTGTTTGAGGAGGAGAAATCGTGCAAGAACACGGTGGTCGGGGCAGTCGGTTTTCAGAGAAAACAGAGAGGATTTGGACGATCATGGTGGTGGTGCGGCCGTGTGTTGGTGCAATTGGACTCGTGGAGGTGTCTAGAGGTTGGCGGTGGACGGGAGGAGCTGCTACCTCACGGCTGAGCTCACGATGACGACAAGAGGACATGTAATTCCTCATCCCCGTTTCTTTCCTCTGTTTTGTCGTTCGGTTTCAGAAGCTAAGTCGTGGCTTTAGGGATAGAATCGAGGGGTTCTGTGAGGTCTAGGGAGTTCAGTACTGTCCTAGGAGTCTTCTGGTTGTGCTGCCGTGACGGAGGGGTGCACGGCGGAGGTTAGCACGACGGGAGTACTGATGTGCTCTGTTTTTCCGTCGATGTTTAGATTGAAAGTCGTGGGTTTTGAGTATGAGTCGAGGGTTTTTGTGTGTTGGGTGACTCTTAGGAAGGTCTTAGGAAGAGTTTAAGACAGTCACCGTGACGGGGGGTGACCGGGTTGGCTGGATCGTGAAACAGGGGACTGGTACGGGTTTTGTACGAGCTTGAGTCGACGAGTTGTAGGCTGCGACGAGGTGTTAGAGTGAAGGGGATGAGTAGCCTAGGACTAGACGAAGCTATTGGTGAAGAAATGAGGTGTTTTGGTGCAGGTACGGCGGAGAACCGTCCTCGCCGGTTCAAGTTGCAGAACTGTGTCGAACCCGGTCTACTAGAGGTAGACGGTGACACTGTAGCATGCGTGTGAGGGCCACGCGCAGCCACTTTTGTCGGCGCTTGGGGGCGCGTGCGGCGGCGGTTGAGGAAGTTGTCAACATAGTTTTTGGTTTAGGTGTTGTGACGAGTCTTTTAGCGTTGGTTCCAGATTAATTGGACGTTTTTTGAGGTTAGTTCTGCGTGGTTGAAGGTTTAGGGTTTCGGTTCGTTACGACTAGGACCCGGGGATTTTCGAGGAAAATTAGGTGGACCTTCGTAGACATGTTAATAACGTAATTTGGCGGTTGTTGATAGGGTCGGGTGTTCCCGAGGAAGCTGAGGAACGTACGAGGCGTTCGGAACGCGATTGAGGGCTCGGTACTGTGAGTGGACCCTTTCCTTAAACTCGAACATGCATAACTGCTTTCCTATACTTGTTTTATATATGTGATTTCATGTATGTTGGATTTATTATTTGTTTTTATATAATTGCACGGTTTTCGAGAAAGTAAGGTAATTGGCACGTTTTTACGAGAAATGTCGATTTCTGAGAATAATGCCATGGATTTGGGATTTCAATGGATAAATGGTTTAAATGTTCATAAAGGGATTTTGAAACCTGATTTGGTGATTAAAGGATTTTCGGTTTTGAAATCGGATTTTCGAGAATCGAGATTTGGTTTTAAGATTGGAAAGTGGATTTCCGGATTTGGGTTCGAAATGACGGTTCTGGACGCCGGAAGGGCATCAGACCAGTGATTTCGGATTCGGGTTTAGAGGTGGATTTAGAAATGGTTTTTAAATGGTTTTGGATTGGATTTGCTGGATCTGGATATTGGGTTTAAAGACCCGGATATTGATTGACGGGGGACGGGCCTGGATTGAGTTTAAAGACTCGGGAGTTTAAAGACTCGGGAGTTTAAAGACTCGGATATATTGTTATTTCCCCCGTAGGCCTTTTGAGTTTAAAGACTCGGGAGTTTAAAGACTCGGATTGTATTGAGGCCTGGATTGAGTTTAAAGACTCAGGAGTTTAAAGACTCGAGAGTTTAAAGACTCGGGAGTTTAAAGACTCGGATAGGTCCAGCAGGTTTGATCGGAAATGATGGTTTGATATTCACGATTTATGATACGGTTTTATGATGCTTATGATATGGTGGTTTCTATAACTGTTTTATAGTGTTTATGTTTCTTATGATGTTTTATGGTGGTTGATTGATAACTGTTTTGATAACTGGGTTATGCATGTGGTTTCAAAACGGAGGGCTAAACCCGGTTTTCTTATAAATGGTTTTAGAAACTTTTTTGTTATTATGGTCCACTTACACCTTCTGTTTTAAATTGCCCTCCAAGTCGTGGAGCTAGAGCGGGGTTTCGGCGTCGAGGTAGCGTCTGAGGCATAGATGTCGCGAGAGGGATCTTGGAGTGTTTTACATCTTTCCACGTGCGTGTAACTAGTTTATCGGTTTTTTTTTTTTATTTTTGTGTATTTGGGACTATGCTCTGTAAACTGTTAACTTCGGGATGTATTGTATGGTTTCTCCTGCGTCTGACTGGGTGTGTTGGTGTGTTTACGTGAGTTTAACTTTGGTGTTGCGTCGGGGAGTCAGACGGGAGCAGGATTTACCTCGGGTTTCGGGGTGAAACCGGGGTGGGTCCTGACAATTGGTATCAGAGCGTAGGTTTGTCGAGTTTGTTGAGTTTGTCAGTTTGAGAGGTTGTGTTTCAGTTGTTTGACTACTTCTATGCCTCTTTCAGCGTGTGGTTGAAGATGCCTCTGAGACATGGACCATCTCCACGACCTGAAGAAGAAGCGGCGAGAGGAACCGAGAGTAATACGATTGAGCGAGCCCAGCGGCTCGGGGCTACTACTTTTAGTGGCGGGGCTGATCCTGAGGAAGCCCAGAGGTGGATCACGAGACTTGAGCGGATCTTTGCAGTGATGCATTGTCCACCGGAGGAGCGAGTGTTATTGGCTACGTTCTTGCTAGACGGTGCAGCGTACGAGTGGTGGTATACCCTCGAGTTGTCTGGCTGGGATGCCCATACTGTGACCTGGGAGACGTTTCGGGAGAGATTTTTGGATCAGTATTATCCTCGTTCTTTCCGAGATGCCAAGGAGGCTGAGTTTCTGCAGCTTCAACAAGGGAATCTGAGTGTAGCTGAGTATGAACGGAAATTCCAGATGTTTTCACGGTTTGCTCCTGCGTTTGTGGCTACTGAGGCCGAGAAGTGTCGTAGGTTTGAGTTGGGCCTGCGAGGTGAGATTCGTGCCATCGTGACAGCTGAATCGTTTGCTACCCTCCGAGAGTTGTCAGATGCTGCGGTAAGGGTTGAGGCGAGTTTGCCGGTGCGACGCCGGGAACCATCTTTTTCTGGAGCTTTGAGTCAGAGGACACCGAAAAGAGGTAACTTCGACGGGGCATCATCGTCGGGTGATGATCGTTTCGGTAGACCTGGTAGTTTCCAGAGTTCAGGATTTCGTGGTTACCGAACACAACCGACTCCGCAAGTTAGTGCAACGTCTGTTGCGTCGACAGGGCGACCAGGTCCCTCAGGACGGGATGTTTGTTTTTACTGCGGAGAGCGAGGTCATTTTCGACGTGAGTGTCCACTGTTGCCACAGGAAAGTGGTGTAGGCCGAAGAGCAGCGGAGCCTGGACAGAGTACAGTGTCAGGGACAGCGGGAGCTAGAGAAGGTGGTGGTGCCACTAGTAGTTCGAGGGGACGTGGTAGAGCGTCGGGATCTCAAGCCCGAGTGTTTTCGATGAATCAGTAGGAGGTTCAGTCGGCACCAGATGTGGGGACAGGTATTTTTCTTATCCTTGGTTGAGATGTATTAGGTGTTGGTTGGTTAGTTTCGAGGTAGAGCCTAGATTTTTCTCCAGACGACCTAGGTGAGAGTGTCGATCGATATGAGGTTATTGATCGATATGAGGTTATTGAAGGAAGAGAACCCACAATCTAGAGTTTGCCTTTAGGACTTTGTAGATTTATTCCGATCCATGGCCGAAGTAACAGTCGAGGGTGGAGCCAATCAGTAAGTAGGCTTCTGTTTCTGGAAGTGAGGTGGTTGTACGTGAGGATGTACTCTGTGAATCCTATCGGGTACAGCCATATGAGGTATTTTATAATACCTTTGTTTTCTGTTCATAGAGTTTCCCTTGCGTACACCATAAAGTGTTTGTGGTACTGAGACGTGGTACTTAGGTAGTTGGGGATGGTGTGAAATACCAAAGGTGGAGATGATAGATAGGAAACCAGGAGAAGTTGTTGACCTAGTGTTGAGTTCCGGGTAGGAGACCTTAGGTGTCGGGAACTAGTGGTGGAATTTCGGGGACAAAATTCTTTTTAGGTGGGTAGATTGTACCGACCCGTCCCAGAAACTAGGGTTAAGATAGTGATTAAGATGGAATTAGTGAGCTTAATCGGTGGTTAGTTGGTTTCGTTGTGGTCGTTAAGGTCGAATGACGATTTTGCCCTTGGTTTGGGCAAAAAGTTGACTTTTAGTTTGGGTGGTCCAATGGACTTTGACTGGTGACGAGGACGTAGGTTAGGACGTCACGAATCCATAGGCAGGTGGCACGCCCGATTCCGACATCCGAGGAGAAAGTTATGATGTTCGGAAGATTGAGGGCATAACCGTAATTTGACTAAATTAAGGGGGAAAGGTTGAATTTTTGTACGAATGGGTTTTGGTATGTTGACCTAAGACCGTTAGAGAGATCTCGTCGTCTTGACTTCGACGACAGGCGGCACGTATTTATCGGACTTACGATGTGGGAGTTACGGGTCTAGAAAGGTAGTGGCAAAGTTGTAATTTTGGTTAAAACAGAAGGGCATTTTGGTCTTTTGTGCTCTGGGATGTGTGCAACAGATATGGATAAATGGAGGGCTGAGATTGAAACAGATGTGAGGGAGTTGAGGGATTGGTGACACGTGTAGGGGTTCTGGTTGGTTCCAGGATCGTGTGCACAATCCCAATTATTTGGGATTAAATCGTACCCGTGTGTATTCTTCAACCCAGAGAGAAACAGAGGGAGAGAATTGAGAGAAATCGAGAGACGATGGTGAGTGTTAGTGTGTTTTGGTAAGTGAGGAGTGATCAGAGGGTGGAAGAGTGAACTGGTGAGTGTTTGGGGAGGAGAAATCGTGCAAGAACACGGTGGTCGGGGCAGTCGGTTTTCAGAGAAAACAGAGAGGATTTGGACGATCGTGGTGGTGGTGCGGCCGTGTGTTGGTGCAATTGGACTCGTGGAGGTGTCCAGAGGTTGGCGGTGGACGGGAGGAGCTGCTGCCTCACGGCTGACCTCACGATGGCGACAGGAGGACAGGTAATTCCTCATCCCCGTTTCTTTTCTTTGTTTTGTCGTTTGGTTTTAGAAGCTAAGTCGTGGCTTTAGGGATAGAATCGAGGGGTTCTGTGAGGTCTAAGGAGTTCAAGACTGTCCTAGGAGTTTTCTGGTTGTGCTGCCGTGACGGAGGGGTGCACGGCGGAGGTTAGCACGACGGGAGTACTGATGTGCTCTGTTTTGCCGTCGATGTTTAGATTGAAAGTCGTGGGTTTTGAGTATGAGTCGAGGGTTTTTGTGTGTTGGGTGGCTCTTAGGAAGGTCTTAGGAAGAGTTTAAGACAGTCACCGTGACGGGGGGTGACCGGGTTGGCTGGATCGTGAAACAGGGGGACTGGTACGGGTTTTGTACGAGCTTGAGTCGACGAGTTGTAGGCTGCGGCGAGGTGTTAGAGTGAAGGGGATGAGTAGCCTAGGACTAGACGAAGCTGTTGGTGAAGAAAAGAGGTGTTTTGGTGCAGGTACGGCGGAGAACCGTCCTCGCCGATTCAAGTTGCAGAACTGTGTCGAACCCGGTCTACTCGAGGTAGACGGTGACACTGTAGCAGGCGCGTGAGGGCCACGCGCAGCCACTTTGGGCGGCGCGTGGGGGCGCGTGCGGCGGCGGTTGAGGAAGTTGTCAACATAGTTTTTGGTCTAGGTGTTGTGAGGAGTCTTTTAGCGTTGGTTCCGGGTTAATCGAACGTTGTTTGAGGTTAGTTCCGCGAGGTTGAAGGTTTAGGGTTTCGGTTCGTTACGACTAGGACCCGGGGATTTTCGGGGCGAATTAGGTGGACCTTCGTAGACATGTTAGTAACGTAATTTGGTGGTTGTTGACAGGGTCGGGAGTTCCCGAGGAAGCTGAGGAACGTACGAGACGTTCGGAACGCGATTGAGGGCTCGGTACTGTGAGTGGACCCTTTCCTTAAACTCGAACATGCGTAACTGCTTTCCTATACTTGTTTTATATATGTGATTTCATGTATGTTGGATTTATTATTTGGTTTTATATAATTGCACGGTTTTCGAGAAAGTAAGGTGATTGGCACGTTTTACGAGAAATATCGATTTCTGAGAATAGTGCCATGGATTTGAGATTTCAATGGATAAATGGTTTAAATGTTCATAAAGGGATTTTGAAACCTGATTTGGTGATTAAAGGATTTTCGGTTTTGAAATCGGATTTTCGAGAATCGAGATTTGGTTTTAAGATTGGAAAGTGGATTTCCGGATTTGGGTTCGGAATGAAGGTTCTGGACGCCGGAAGGGCATCAGACCAGTGATTTCGGATTCGGGTTTGGAGGTGGATTTAGAAATGGTTTTTAAATGGTTTTGGATTGGACTTGCTGGATCTGGATATTGGGTTTAAAGACCCGGATATTGATTGACGGGGGACGGGCTCGGATTGGGTTTAAAGACCCGGATTGAGTTTAAAGACTCGGGAGTTTAAAGACTTGGATATATTGTTATTTCCCCCGTAGGACTGTTGAGTTTAAAGACTCGGGAGTTTAAAGACTCGGATTGTATTGAGTCCAGGATTGTGTTTAAAGACTCGGGAGTTTAAAGACTCGGATAGGTCCAGTAGGTTTAATCGGAAATGATGGTTTGATATTCACGATTTATGATACGGTTTTATGATGCTTATGATATGGTGGTTTCTATAACTGTTTTATAGTGTTTCTGTTTCTTATGATGTTTTATGGTGGTTGATTGATAAATGTTTTGATAACTGGGTTATGCATGTGGTTTCAAAACGGAGGGCTAAACCCGGTTTTCTTATAAATGGTTTTAGAAACTTTTCTGTTATTATGGTCCACTTACACCTTCTGTATTAAATTGCCCTCCAGGTCGTGGAGCTAGAGCGGGGTTTCGGCGTCGAGGTAGCGTCTACGGCATAGAAGTCGCGAGAGGGATCCCGGAGTGTTTTACATCTTTCCACGTGCGTGTAACTAGTTTATCATTTTTTTTTGTGTATTTGGGACTATGCTTTGTAAACTGTTAACTTCGGGATGTATTGTATGGTTTCTCCTGCGTCTGACTGGGTGTGTTGGTGTGTTTACGTGAGTTTTACTTTGGTGTTGCGTCGGGGAGTCAGACGGGAGCAGGATTTACCTCGGGTTTCGAGTTGAAAACGGGGTGGGTCCTGACAATGCATGCATTCGAAAACCATTTATCCAGAAAACGATAATGAAATCAAGTACACGGGCCACTGCCTAAATCCATAAGGGACTCAGCCCAAATCATAAGAAACTAACCATACGGGCCACTGCCCAAAACCTGTGTAAACGCACATCATACATCATATCATATATCTCATATAGCATACATCATATATACATATAATTCACACAACCAATCCTATCACGGTTTCCAAAGCTACGTGCGTGCTACCTAGGTCTCAATCTGAGTCTTCTCAAAGTCAAGATCAATGTCCGCAGACCACTGACCCTACCAGAGGTAATAGTAATCATAGCCTTCCTGAGAGTAAGGAACCCAACTGGGGAGTGACTCCACTCAGTCGGTGCTCCGTGACTACTCCGAGGTCCACCCAGGCCAACGACCCTCCCCGGAGGAGATAATAGAAGTAAAGGAAGGTAGATGAATATATATAGACATAACATAATATCCATGCCCGGTTCTCCTGAACCGTCATGATCCATAATATCCATAACCAAGGAAACATGCCGGTTCCCATAAACCGTCATGTACCGTAATAACATAACCAGGTAACATGCCGGTTCCCATAAACCGTCATGTACCGTAATAACATAACCGAGGTAACATGCCAGTTCCAATAAACCGTCATGTACCGTAATAACATAACCGAGGTAACATGCCTGTTCCCATAAACCGTCATGTACCGTAATAACATAACCAGGGTTCATGCCGGTCCCCATAAACCGTCAAGAACCAGAATGACCTGACAAAAGTTCATGCCGGTTCCCATAAACCGTCATGAACCACAATAACCTTTCCATAGTTCATGCCGGTTCCCGTAAACCGTCATGAACTTCGGAATCCATTTAGGGTCCCTGATCCGAAATCATAAACCGTAAAATAACTGGGTCTCGTGCCCGAACATATGACATCAGCTGGGCACCGTGCCCGATATCTAAGGTCATATGCCCGAGACAAAACCAAATGGGTCTCATACCCGAGTTTATCCTTTTAGAAATCCAAAACCATTTCATTAAAACCAATAAAGAAATACAGACCCGTATAAGCACCGTATAAAGTCGAAACCTCGAAATACGTGCTTATACGTAACCACATACAAATGCACCCATGGCATCATCAAACAAGTAATAAAACATATAATAAACATTTATGCATGTACCAATTTTGAAAACAAGGTCCACTCACAGATCGTCCGAGATGCCGCCTCGATTTGTGTGCCATTCGGCTCCCTGAGCCGATCACCATTACCGGGACTCCCAAACCTGTCCAAATTTTAATAGAAGGTTAATTACTACTTAGTTAACCTCCCATCAAAGCCCCGTAATTTTCCCGAACTTTTAACTATTTTTAAGCCGACCCTAAACCTTCCGACACCCCGAAAACTATCGAAACGATGTCCGATTGACGCGAGACCAGTCCCAAAATCTTCGTACATCGAATAGAAGATTTCCCGTGTTGAACACTTTCCCAAATTATGGTCCACGCGCCCTCACGCGCTCCTAGAAGGGACAGATTACTGTTCATCGGCACTAACCTCCAGCAGACCGGTTTTACTGTTCATGGCCGGTTCACCTTGTTTGGCCGGTCCAACTGGACCGGCGTGACCGGTTCACAGCCCTAGACACCCCATTTTTCATCCTAGTTCTTCCTTTTTGGTTCCTTTCATCCTATTTTGGTGTTTTCTATCCATTCCAATCCTTAAAACAACCTAAAAACCGCCTAAACCCATAGTTCGATTTTGAACCAAACGGTTCAAAGTTCCCAAAACTCTCCCATGGCTGCCCAGCCATCCCAAGCTTCCTTAAACCTTCTTAACACGTCCCTAGCAACCTAATGGACTCATTAAAACCATTAAAAACCAACCATAACATCAAAAATGTAAAAATGGATCAAAATGGACTTACCGTGAACCTCACGGGTTCTTCCTCCTCTCGCCGCCGTGGACGGAGGTTCTGGCCGCCCAGCAACCTCCTCAGCATCCTCACTTCACTCTGTCCTCAGTCCAGATCATAGGGTAAGGGTTGGATGGGTTTTGGGGTGAATGGTTGGGTGAGAAAATGAGATCGGGTAATGGGTTTTGAATGAGGAAAAATGAAGATGGAATGCACGGTGCATGAAGGTATAAGGATGGCCTGTGGATGGGTGACACTTGTCACTCATCCATAGGGCAGAAACTAAATATCTGGGCCCCACTAAAGTCCAAAAGTTAACTTGTTTCGTAATTCGTGCAATAGTGCACTTGAATTTTCGTGAATCGTAACTTCGCCGTCGAACGTCCAAATTCAACGTGCCGTCTGTCTATGGATTCGTATCGTCCTTATCTACGTAATGGTTCTCGGCCATCGAACATCCTGATCAAAAAGTCAACTATTTTTCCCGTTTAACCAAAATTACCAAAATGCCCCTAAACTTCCGAACGTCATAACTTCCTCCTCGAACGTCGAAATTGAACGTGCCACATATCTATGAACTCGTGACGTCACAAACTACGTCACGGTCATCGGTCAAAGTCCATTTGACCGCCCGATCAAATAGTCAGCGTTTTGCCACGACCAAGAGCAAAACGGTCATTTCGCATCGTTCGTCCGATTTCGCCCAACTAATCACGGATTAACCTCACTAATCGTGATGAGTCACTTTTGGGACGGGTCGTTACAACCTTCCCTCCTTAATTAATTTCGTCCTCGAAATTCCAACCGACCTAATTCCAACCATTCTTCCCTCCTTAATTAGTTTCGCTCTCGAAACTCCAACTATCTCGATTCTACTTTCCACGACAACCACCTCGTGGAAAGTAGAATCGACCTCGAAACACTTGTATACTAGTACACCCAATAGCCAAAACAATGCTTGTCTGCAATCAGACGTACCACTAACACCTATGTCGTATCGTCTACATTCGACCACGTCGAATAGCAGAAGTCGTACGCTCTGAACTGACACCACCTGTCAGTATCATAGTAGCCCAAGTATCCTATGATTGACCCGCTTGTCAAATCTACCCTTTCGCTGACATAAACAACTCTACGGTTCCTTGTTCAACACCAATCTATCCTGGCGTCTGCTCCCACTAGGAGTCACCAAACCGCACTCAACGATCCACGCTGACACCTCCGAAAAACTGTCACCACTTGACAGTCGCCAGTCAAAAACTGACACTATACCCACTTGTGGTTACACTAACCACCAACTCACTCAACCTGAGTAAACACTACTACAAAACACCCAACCTGTGTGTAACTAGACCCATTAGAAAACCATGACCTAGTGCACAGTATCCAATGTCCAGTCCACGACCTCAACTAATCTGATGGTATCGGAGCTAAGCCGACTACCAATACGTTCACCAATGTACCACTGGTATATCCAAAATACCGCTACCAGACACCACAAGCCTATCCAGTATCGTACCATGAACAACGTACAAGGTACATACAACTACCTATCAATCAGCCTACAACCACCTAGGTTGTAGTCAATCACGTTTCAATTATGGAGTTCACTTGTCCAACCCAGCATTAGACAAATCGAAACTCCAACCCATCATCTATTTCCAAATCTGAATCCGAATCCGCAATTTCGTAAGAAATCCCGAATTCAAACCCAGAAATCATATCCATAGCCATGTCCAAATCCGAATCCGAAATCATTATTCCGTAAGCTAGCATTTGGAATAACCATTCCGAACCCAAATCCATAAAAGAAAATCCATTGTCAAGCTCCAGAACCAAATCCTGAATCGTCATCCAAAAATCTGATTCCAAAACCCAAATCCAGAAATCCTCTTTCAAGTTCCAAAATCAAATCCTGAATCGTCATCCAGAAATCTGATTCCAAAACCCGAAATATCGTTCACGTCTACCGAGACGCATCAAAACCGAACCTATCGGTTACCCGTGTAAACCATTACCTCAATACCTTTGATTGACTTCATAGGGAAGCCAATCCCAATATCAACACATCTAGGCTGACCAAAATCCGAACTCGTCCGAAAACTACTCACCTGAGTAATATACTATACGAGATTCACTTCGAAAAGAAGTTCAGTCCTAACATCCTCAACTCAAACATCCAAGTAAGAGTGATAAAATCTCCACCTATCTGGATCATCCAAATCACGATCCAGATCCATAACGATACCCAAATTCCTAAACCAATTCCCACATCTAAACAGATCAGTCAACGACGAGACACGTCAAGACTGTGGGTTCTCACTGACTACCTCGTATCGATCCTTGTCATCCCACCGAGGAAAAACCAAGGATGATCTAAAAAATGACCTCAAAATTCATCATACGTGAATGCGAACAAAACTCATTGCATTCACCACGTCACGTAATCCAACATCATCTGCCACCAAGCAGAAAATGAGAAATCTCGTTTGCTTAACTCCGAAATACTCACTCCACTTGATGACCCAAGATAAATCCCGGGTCCCCCAACCAATATACGATCAATGTAATGGTGACAAAACCATCATCAACCGTCATCTACCATGGCAGAACCTGAGAAGTCACCCTAAGGACTGCGAAATATCCATTGCCAATGCGGAAAACCTGCATTCCACTTGTCACCTCAATCCCAGCCTCTCGCGATTCCGAAGTTCCAATCTGGTTGGAAACACATACTCGGACATCAACCACGTGTCCATCACCAATTTAACTCTATCCGTGATCCACTCCTGAACCACAGATACCGAACATATGCCTATTTCGACAGTGTCACATCCCGACTCGTAACTCACCGTCATCACAATCACCGGCACCAGCACCAGCACTAGTACCAATATCATTACCTGTCAGCATCAGCACACAAGCATCCACACTAGCATCAGCACTAACACTAGCACACCATGTGCAAACTGACAATTCTGGATCTCTGCTCACACCGAGCGACGACCCCGCACCTCTGCTCGAATAGGAGAAACTCTGCCTCCCTCGTACCCGACAACTCTGGGTACAGTCACCCTAATAATGCATACGAGAAAAGGAAACGTCACCTGAACGTCACCGATTCCCAACAATCGTAACTACGACCATTCTCGGTAGTAGCGCCTGCCACAGACTCGTGCAGACCTAACTACCAAACACCTCGATATCAAGACTCCGTATCCAACGGAATCAACCGCTTGTACCAACTACTCCGTATCCCCACTCCGGGATTCCATCGACAAGTACCAACCCTGATAACTTGCCCAACCAATCACTAACCAGTCGTAACTCGACCAAACCACAACTAAAGTAGCACGACAACCAACTATGTCTAACCGATAAATATAACCTCGACTGCGAAGTGCAGTCCCATCACAAGCTGACATGACTAGACCGACTAACGAATCCAAATCCGAATAGTCGTCCAAGTCAAACTACTCGTCAACTCATATTTCCGAACCATACACCTAAGGTAGGGTTCCACGATCACACCTAGGGTCACACTGAACCCAACTGCAAGCTACCAACTGCAGAACAATCCACAATCTGACCGACCCCGCTGTCTTGACATCTAAAAGACGTCAATCAAATCCTACCGTCAATCCAACTAGGATTCCTCGAATCCGGCTGCTCACAGCAGTAATTCCATCTAACTCAACCAAATCCGATCATCCAACTCAACAATATTCGACCATCCGATGATCACAATTCCCAACTAGTCGTCGGAACCGATCCTACGACATCGTGAAAGATGATCTCAACTAACCGCCTCACGATCCAAAACTCTAATGTAATACTATGTTCACCATTCGCAGGGCTCCACACTGTCAATCCCGACAGAACTATGGCAACCCCGGCATCAAATGCCGAACCAAGACATTCTACAATACAGACCTACTAACTATTGTACCGGCACCCTAACTATCAGGTTGATAATGAACTGTAGCCACTTGAGATATCACATCCTCGACCTGCGTACGGAGTATCGCGCAAAATACGCTCTGGAATTCAGAGTAACACGAGCAACCATGCTCTGATAAGCAGTCCTATGCTCTGATACCATATTGATAGTATCAGAGCATCCTGGGTATCCGATGAGCTATCCGAGCTCTGATACCACGCTGACAGAACCCATCCCAATCCCCCCGGGATTAGTGAGGGATGACACTACTCCCGTCTGACACGAAGTGTCAGACAAGGGATAATTCCGACCTTTGCCCTCCCGGCTATCAGAGTATGCAAGGATCCAGAGGAGGTATGTGATATCTCGGTCTCTGCTACAGTCAACATCCAATGTCAACCTGAAGGGCAATCAAAACATTAAAAGCTGTGAGTGGACAAAACAAGAGTTTATAAAAACATTTTAATGAGAAGACATTTGTACCCTTCACTAAAAAGCATGCATGCATTCGAAAACCATTTATCCAGAAAACCATAATGAAATCAAGTACACGGGCCACTGCCCAAATCCATAAGGGACTCAGCCCAAATCATAAGAAACTAACCATACGGGCCACTGCCCAAAACCTGTGTAAACGCACATCATACAATATCATATATCTCATATAGCATACATCATATAGACATATAATTCACACAACCAATCCTGTCACGGTTTCCAAAGCTACGCGCGTGCTATCCAGATCTCAATCTGAGTCTTCTCAAAGTCAAGATCAATGTCCGCAGACCACTGACCCTACCAGAGGTAATAGTAATCATAGCCTTCCTGAGAGTAAGGAACGCAACTGGGGGGTGACTCCACTCAGTCGGTGCTCCGTGACTACTCTGGCGTCCACCCAGGCCAACGACCCTCCCCGGAGGAGATAATAGAAGTAAAGGAAGGTAGATGAACATAATATACATAACATAATATCCATGCCCGGTTCCCCTGAACCGTCATGATCCATAATATGCATAACCAAGGTAACATGCCGGTTCCCATAAACCGTCATGTACCGTAATAACATAACCAGGGTTCATGCAGGTCTCCATAAACCGTCAAGAACCAGAATGACCTGACAAAGGTTCATGCCGGTTCCCATAAACCTTCACGAACCAAAATGACCTTTCCAGAGTTCGTGCCGGTTCTCGTAAACCGTCACGAACTTGGGAATCCATTTAGGGTCCCTGACTCGAAATCATAAACCGTAAAATAACTGGGTCTCGTGCCCGAACATATGACATCAGCTGGGCACCGTACCCGATATCTAAGGTCATATGCCCGAGACAAAACCAAATGGGTCACATACCCGAGTTTATCCTTTTAGAAATCCAAAACCATTTCATTAAAACCAATAAAGAAATACAGACTCGTATAAGCACCGTATAAAGCCGAAACCTCGAAATATGTGCTTATACGTAACCACATACAAATGCACCCATGGAATCATCAAAAAAGTAATAAAACATATAATAAACATTTATGCATGTACCAATTTTGAAAACAAGGTCCACTCACAGATCGTCCGAGCTGCCGCCTCGATTTGCGTGCCATTCGGCTCCCTGAGCCGATCACCATTACCGGGACTCCCAAACCTGTCCAAATTTTAATATAAGGTTAATAACTACATAATTAACCTCCCATCAAAGCTCCGTAATTTTCCCAAACTTTTAACTATTTTTATGCCGACCCTAAACCTTCCGACACCTCGAAAACTATCGAAACGATGTCCGATTGACGCGAGACCAGTTCCAAAATCTTCGTTACATCGAATAGAAGATTTCCCGTGTTGAACAGTTTCCCAAATTATGGTCCACGCGCCCGCACGTGCTCCTAGAAGGGACAGATTACTGTTCATCGGCACTAACCTCCAGCAGACCGGTTTTACTGTTCGTGGCCGGTTCACCTGGTTTGGCCGGTCCAACTGGACCGGCGTGACCGGTTCACAGCCCTAGACACCCCATTTTTCATCCTAGTTCTTCCTTTTTGGTTCCTTTCATCCTATTTTGGTGTTTTCTATCCATTCCAATCCTTAAAACAACCTAAAAACCGCCTAAACCCATGGTTCGATTTTGAACCAAACGGTTCAAAGTTCCCAAAACTCTCCCATGGCTGCCCAGCCATCCCAAGCTTCCTTAAACCTTCCTAACATGTCCCTAGGAACCTAATGGACTTATTAAAACCATTAAAAACCAACCATAACATCAAAAATGTAAAAATGGATCAAAATGGACTTACCGTGAACCTCACGGGTTCTTCCTCCTCTCGCCGCCGTGGACGGAGGTTCTGGCCGCCCAGCAACCTCCTTAGCATCCTCACTTCACTCTGTCCTCAGTCCAGATCATAGGGTAAGGGTTGGATGGGTTTTGGGGTGAATGGTTGGGGTGAGAAAATGAGATCGGGTAATGGGTTTTGAATGAAGAAAAATGAAGATGGAATGCACGGTGCATGAAGGTATAAGGATGGCCTGTGGATGGGTGACACTTGTCACTCATCCATAGGGCAGGAACTAAATATCTGGGCCCCACTAAAGTCCAAAAGTTAATTTGTTTCGTAATTCGTGCAATAGTGCACTTGAATTTCCGTGAACCGTAACTTCGCCGTCGAACGTCCAAATTCAACGTGCCGCCTGTCTATGGATTCGTATCGTCCTTGTCTACGTATGGTCCTCGGCCCTCGGCCATCGGACATCCTGGTCAAAAAGTCAACTATTTTGCCCGTTTAACCAAAATTACCAAAATGCCCCTAAACTTCCGAACGTCATAATTTCCTCCTCGAACGTCGGAATTGAACGTGCCACCTGTCTATGAACTCGTGACGTCACAAAATACGTCACGGTCATCGGTCAAAGTCCATTTGACCGTCCGATCGAAAAATCAATGTTTTGCCACGACCAAGAGCAAAACGGTCATTTCGCATCGTTCGTCCGATTTCGCCCAACTAATCACGGATTAACCTCACTAATCGTGATTAGTCACTAATCTAATCATGAAATTTGTGACGGGTCGTTACATTCTGGGCTGGACCGAAGTGGACTGAGCCTACACGGAGGCCTTCTGGGCTGGACCGAAGTGGGCTGGCCTGCCGTCCCCTTTTTTCGTTTTCTGCTGGGCCTGCAGGATTTAGAAAATATTTTTCCGGGCCATAGAGCCCCCCATTTTTCTTCTGTTTTCGGGCTAGCCTTCTGGGCTCAGAAACTTTTTTTTTTTTTGTGAGAGGCCTTCCGGGCCTGGATTTTTTTTTCGGGCTTGTTGGGTAGCCATCTGGGCTCCCATCTATATTTCTTCCTCCCTTTTTTTTTCTTTTAGCCATTACTTGGCATTTGAGAAGGATTTGGATTGAGTCAAATGGAATGGCCGAGAATATAGGAAGAAAATAAGGAACAATCAGAGTGGGGACTCCTCAACTAAGTCATGTTTGTAGCCGTAAGGGTTCCAAACATCATCATGATTAATTTATGATTATCAGTATTCATTACTATTAACACAATCATATAATTATCAATTATGTATATGCAACAACATCATCAACATCAATAATATTCAACAATATTCAGTGTTTAACAAAAATCAGCTATTTAGAACCAAATAAAATTAATTATAATTCTAGAATTTCATCAAATATAAAAAAAAATAATAAAAGAGTCATCATATCAAACCAATTTCCAATTAAATTATCACATTCATGGATTTCTATTGCATGTTGCCGTGAATTTTTTTTTTCAACTTCTAATTCAATTCAAACCTATGCAATCACACATATATATTAACACAAACCGATAATTCATATAATTCAATTGATCAAATTAAATAAGTTAAATCAAGTTTTGAATTAATCAATCAAATAAAATAATTCATAATCTTAGGATTCAATATCAATATCAATTCTAAGCAATATCCAAATCAATTTCTAGAAATATGGGTTCTAGGTTTGATGCAAAATAAAATAAATTCTAGGATTTGGAAAACCTACTTGATTGAATTTATCCTCCACTTGAATGATCACCGATTCAGAGACGATCGTGCTGATAACGTGTTGTGAAGGAAATCCGGTAGATGAATGCTGAGAGAATATGGAGAAGCAGGGGGAAGAAAATAAAACGTCTGATTATTATATGAGATGTTCTTAGGGTTTACAAGCATTAATTATCCCTTATATAAGGGTGATAATTAATAAATACAAAAGGACAAAACTACCCCTAGCACCTATTACATAAATAGACATAACTAAAGAAACTATTTACAACAGAATCAAATTCATTAATTAGATAAACCAATTTATAAGTAGAGTATTTCACGCTTGGAAAATACTATAAAACTCAATTTCTTTTACTAACAACTTAATTACATGATACTTAGATAAAAATATTTCTTTTTCCCAGTCCAATTTATATGAGGAGATTTTGTTAGAAAATAAATGGAAGAAGTGAGATATGAGTTCCTTAGAATTCCTTAGGGTTAGGACCACAAGCATAAAACCATTAGGGTTCCTTTTAAACAAAATAATAATAAAAAGAAAAACATAAAACAATGAGGTTGGTTGAATTTTGACTTGAGATATGAGTTTTCATGCATTCGAAGGTGCATTTTGGGAGTGAGACATAAAATAAATGGCCTTGAATTCTATAACAAGTGTTAAGTAATGAGCTTCTTAATGCATGAGCTTCAATTAATTGGAATGTTTAATGCCACTTAATTGGCATACTTTTTTTAATGTATGGCCATGAGCCTTGTGCCTTCCAAGTAACATTTTGACTTTCCTTTGCACATGCATGTATCACCAACAAACATAGAAAATACTTAGAAAATAGAATGCAAGAACTAGAAAATAATAATCATTTAGTACTAATGTGCAATTTTCTTAAATGGGGTCGGTTCTCCGACATATGTTAGTAATAGTTCCCTAACATGACATGAGATCTATTGCCACATGTCACATATTTAAAATATGTGAGATATTTAGCAGCATCTCTTGAAAGAATTTAAACCTATACCATCAAGATTCAACCACCACATTCATTGCTATTGTAAATACTCCCTCAAACCCTCGCAGAAAGATGTATGAAATTCATTCATATATATAAATTAGAACAATGGGAACTGAAATTGCGAAAAATGAGAATGAGAAAAACAAAATGTAAATAGAAATAGAGATGAGAGAGGGAGAGAGAGGGAGAGGGAGAGGGAGAGGGAGAAAGGGAATTCACCTGAAATTTGGCAAAGCCAGTTGGATTTTTGCGATCCGAAACCATCGAAAAAAGCACGCAAATCTCTGAACCCGCGACGTTAAACAAAATAAATATTTTAAAAGGGGCTTTTTGCCTTTTGGTATGTGTCCCTTGTCGTCTAAATCTCTCTCTCTCTCTCTCTCTCTCACATACACGTACACACTCTCCCAAGAGTCTGCTCTGGTCGGCAACGAAGCTTCATCCTCAACATCCTCCTCCTTCTCCTGCTCTTCATCCTTCACTCTTATTTCTCTGTCTCTATTTCTGTGGTACAAAAATAACTAACTCTACTGAATCTTCAGCTTTAGCTTTACGAAAACACTCTCTTCAAGATCTTTAAACGCTCACAACACGTACCAAGCCCCAACATATCATATTCAGTGGAATTTCAAACCCCCGTGGACGGTAGTGGACCGAATTTTCATCTCTCATATTTCTCCTTGCTCTGAAATTTCAAGAGAGGTAATTATAACATTTCAACTTTTTCTCTCTTTTTGTTGTTTCCGAATTGTGTAGCTTTATTGTGTTTTGTTCGAGGAGCCCATAAATTATACTTAAAAATGTTCTGGATTTTCGTTGCTGGGTAACTCAAGATTGATACTATTACTTTATAATCTCTCATTTTATTCTTTTATTTTCACAATGTTTATGGGGTTTTCCCATTACCAATAATATATCTAACTTGATTTTGCAGTTCTCATGTTTCAACAGCTGCATTTTCACTGAGCAAAGCATTAGGCAATAAAGAGGGAATTATATTCTGTAAAGGGTAATACTCATAGTTTGTTTGACGACACCATGATTACAATTATGGATTCTGTAAGAGAACCAATGAACAAGAACTCAGGGAAATTGTTGGATTCTCAATTTTGGCATGCCTGTGCTGGTGGCATGGTTCAAATTCCACCCATTAACTCTAAAGTCTATTACTTTCCTCAGGGGCATGCTGAGTTTGCCCATGGGCAAGTAGATTTTGGAAATTCTACAATTCCGCCATTCATTCACTCTAGGATTTGTGGTATTAGATACATGGCAGATCCTGAAACCGATGAGGTGTTTGTGAAAATGAGGCTGATGCCAATCAGAGAGAATGGGTTTGATGTTGAGGATGATGGGTGTGTGGAAAACAATGGAACTGTAGAGAACACTGAGAAACCCACATCATTTGCCAAGACATTGACCCAATCTGATGCTAACAATGGGGGAGGTTTTTCTGTCCCTCGTTACTGCGCAGAGACTATCTTCCCGCGCTTAGATTACTCAGCTGATCCTCCTGTTCAGAACATTCTTTCAAAGGATGTGCACAACGAGATTTGGAAGTTCAGGCATATTTATAGAGGCACTCCTCGCCGTCACCTTTTGACAACAGGATGGAGTAATTTTGTGAACCATAAGAAGCTTGTTGCTGGGGATTCCATTGTGTTTTTCAGGTCAGAAAGTGGGGACCTTTGTGTTGGAATTAGAAGGGCCAAAAGAGGCATTGGTGGTGGAACAGAATACCCACCTCCTTCTGGATGGAGCCCTGGCCCTCACCATGGGGGTTATTCCGGCTTTTCAAGGGAGAAGGCCAACAAGTTGATGGGAAGAAATCCGGGTGAGGATATGATTGCCAAAGGAAAAATCAGGGCTGAATGTGTCAGACAAGCTGCAAATCTTGCTGCCAGTGGCCAGCCCTTTGAGGTTGTGTACTATCCTCGTTCAAGTACACCAGAGTTCTGTGTTAAGGCCTCATCTGTGAGAGCCGCAATGCGAATTGAGTGGCAACAGGGAATGAAGTTCAAAATGCCATTTGAAACTGAGGATTCTTCTCGAATAAGCTGGTTCATGGGAACCATATCATCTGTCCAGTTTGTCGATCCCATCCGCTGGACTAAGTCTCCCTGGCGCCTTTTGCAGGTTGGTTACAAATACCTAATCTATTAGTTAGACATATGTGCTTGATTATACTACAACAATTATTAGACTAGAAATATGAAACTGTCATCATCTTGTGAAAGCTTTAACAAATGATCATTGTTTTAGGTTTTATGGGACGAGCCAGAACTGCTTCAAAATGTGAAATGTGTTAGCCCATGGTTGGTTGAATTGGTGCCAAACATACCACACATCCATCTCCCTCCCTTCTCGCCTCCAAGGAAGAAGGTGCGGCATCAACAGAACCAAGACTATTCCATTGTCGGCCAACTTCGGATGCCTTCAATTTGTAGCAACTTCCTCAATTCGAGCAACCCCTTGTGTAATGTACCAGACAACATATCTGCAGGCATACAGGGAGCCAGGCAAGCTCAATTTGGAATGTCTGCGTCAGACCTCTTTTTCAACAAACTACAGTCGGGTCTGTTCCCTGTTGGTTTTCAGCAACTTGGTCATATTGCGGCTCCTACAACCCCTGGAGGCAACTTCATGCCCAGAGCAGAAACCAATGAGAATATTTCTTGTTGCTTAACAAAGGGAATTCCCTCCCAGAGTCTGAAGAGTAATGATGAGATCAAGACGCCTCACATATTATTGTTCGGTCAAATAATTCTTACGGAAGAACAGATGTCTAAGAGCTCCCCTGGTGATGATAGTTCATCAGACCGAAACGCAGAGAAAACAACAAATTTTTCTGATGGTTCGGGTTCTGCATTGCATCGCAATGGTTCTGTGGAAAATTCGTCTGATGGCAGGTCTCCATGGAAGAAAGATCACCAAAAGAGTGATGTTAGTTTGGAGACTGGTTATTGCAAAGTGTTTATTGAATCTGGAGATGTGGGGACACTTGATCTCTCTGGCTTTAGATCATACCAAGAACTGTATGGAAAGCTGGCCAACATGTTTGGCATACAAAATTCGGAGATGCTGAGTAATGTGCTCTACGGGGATGCAACAGGCACAGTTAAAAACACCCGTGATGAACCATTCAGGTAGCTTTGTTATCCGTTACAAAAGTTTTTGTTTTTAGCTTTGCAAGATGTGTGTGACTAATACTTATGATGTTTCTCTTTTGTTTGGTTTGATTTGGCAGTGAGTTTTTGAAGACAGCAAGAAGGCTATATATGGTCTGATGTCTTCTACTGTGATGCTTCATGTCCAATACCTCCACTCACACATTCTGGAAGTGACAATTTACGAAGATAGAGAAAGATATTATTGTACAGTTCATTTCCTTCATCCTTGTTTCAATGTTTCATTTTCTTGTAGTAAAATTCTGGGTAATTCTCGCTCCACTAAATTGTGGGTTATTTGGAGTTATTTTCCAAGGAATATCGGTACTGAATTCTTTGTAATAGCCAGATTCCAACCAGCAAAATTCTTGGCATTCTGTTTCTTTTTTCCTTTCACAATGGAAACAAATATAAACACTGTGTGGGCTTATCATGTTGCCAAAAACTCTACTAAAGATCAGGGAACGTTTTTAATTAACTTTTTTGATACTAGCAAAACCAAAAGACGGCCTCCCATAAGAAGATCGAAACGCTAAACCTGATCTACCTCCTTCAGAGTTCAGAATAGCGCCCCGCCAAGCACCCATTTGAAGAATGCTCACTTTCCACCAAGCGAAAGCCTCCCTCCGACACAAAGATAGCTTCACGAAAATTATATTTGAAGGTGACTTTGCAAAAGTGTGCACCTAATGCCTTGGCATTATTCACTACTGTTTGTAGACGGCGGGCAATATATTAGTAAATGAGTGAGTGAGTTTTGCAGATTGCGCCAAAAGTGCAACTATGGTGTTGATATTATTGACTATTGTTTCGCGAACTCATGCAAGAATGGACAAAGAAGCTGGCTTTGGCAGTCCTTGTCTATTGTAATTGGAGGGGGCGGAATAGTAGTGTATTCGCTAATTGTCGTTGTTCTTCTTCGGTTATCTTTTGACAAGTTATTAATATGATTCGATTAAAATTGAGTAGTTATAATTTTAAGATTAATGTAGCTAATCTTAATTCTGTCAGAACTTGGGATATGCCTTAAGTCTGATTGGTTTTGTGGCCTTCCTACTTTGTTGGATGGCTATCCATTGTGGCCCTTATTTTGGGTTTTTTTGTTGTTCGTTATTTCTGATTTGGTTGAGGTTTTGCCTTTAATACATTTTTGAGTTATAATATATATATATATATATATATATATATATATATATTTTTGAAGGTGACTCGGGGTGGAAGTATGTAACAAGAATCTTGACATTGTTGAGTGCTATTTCGAGAGGCGACTTAGTGAAAGTGTGCTAAAAGTCTTGCAAACCTTTCCAAGGGTATTGGAAATGCCATGGTAATACTTTTATCAAAGTGCTAAGTTAACTTCACGAAAAACATATCTGAAGTCGACTAGTATAAATGAATCTTATTTGCGGAAGGTGATGTAACAATCTAGAGCATTAATATCTTCGATTATTAAATGGCGTCAAAGTCAATATGGTTATCTCATAGAGTTAAGATTTCAAACGAACATGTTGTGGTCGTAATAACAATGGTTATTAACAAGAGAGTGAATAGCGCATCCATATTTAACGGTACTAATATATATTGATAATTGCGATTGTAGTCGTTGTGGTAGTTGCCGCCATTGCAGTAAAGGTAGGTAGGTTTTATCCCCGTACGTGAAAGTGTGCTGATAAAAATGTTGCCCTGTTTGTGACTTTGTAGAATTCACAGAATACTGAATCAATGATCGATCCTGGTTTTAAGGCACATAAGATGTTGATGTTGCAATTAAGTTGGAAATTACAAGTACGTACGTAGGAAGACAACAGATAAAGTATGAATTAAGTATACATATGAAATTATGAACCCTAATAAACTCTAGCTCACAGCTTTGATGAGTGTAACATGCATGACTAGTGCTAAAAACAAATCCCAACCATTTTAATCCACTATTATGCCGCAAATATGGGAATTGCTTCATACACTCGTTGGGTTTTGAATTCAACAAACCCTGGCTCAAATGATCGAGCATCGATCTCTGCCCTCAAGAAGATGTCAACCCTAATCATAATTCAATTTATTCTATTTTTGTATGAGTTCCATTATTCAAAGTAAGTAATCTCTGTCAGTTTGATATATTCTTTTAATTTGTTTTTATAATAAATTTAGCTAAGGGGCCCTATGTATACCTATATATATATATACATAGGGCCCCTTAGCTAAATTTATTATAAAAATAAATTAAAAGAATATATCAAACTGACAGAGATTACTTACTTTGAATAATGGAACTCATACAAAAATAGAATAAATTGAATTATGATTAGGGTTGACATCTTCTTTTCTACGTACAAACAAACACCCTAGAAAGACAGCGAAGATGCAGAGACATCGCACATCTTTGTCCATGGAATTTGGATCCTCATTGACAATTAGCTTCTCTTTGCACCCACAACAACAACAACAATGTACAGCAAATAGATAAAGAAGGAGTGTCATGAATTTAAACCAAGTTAATTTGGTTGGTCAACAATAATATTGAACGTACACAACCATTGAAAATAGCATTGGTGGTTTTTGTGTATGTTATATTTTACTGGGCAAGATCCAAGTTTTGCATGGATGTGTCCCCTTAGTCAACCATATGAAGCAGATTTCCGACATGGGTTTTTGCGAAACAACTCCAACTGGCCTGTTTTCCATTTGCTTAGATCTCATTCACTTTGCTTTTTCTTCTTATCTAATCAACCGCACGAACTGCATGGCAACACAAACTTTAACACCAAATATGTTGAGACTTTAAAATTGATATCTCCCTTAATAAGTCAACTCATCAAAGCTTTCTCAAAAACACTATCCTGTTGCTTATTAATTTTGTCTGCGTATATATATATTAGCTGCAACAAATCAAAAGGGAGAGTTCTTGGTGCCAAATATTCCGATTAGATCAACATTAATTAGAGCTGGTCCGGTTCAGTTGACCGGATTGGGTCCGCCTAACCCAACGATTGAACCAATATAATTGGTTATCTTTTTATATTAGAGCTTGAGGAGGAGTGATAGATATCAAATCCTAAATTGATTTAGTATTCTAATTTAATTTGTCTATTAGATTTGGTCACTTGATTTACTTGTTATTTTTACTAATAAGATTTCTAATTATGAGTACAATTAGATTAATATTAAGTATTCTATCCGTAGAGCATTTCTAAGCCATTCAATTTGGACGAGATGAGGCTTAAAATGGTCTCCTGCCCTTCACATTTTGCTTCTAAGACCATTTCAGCAATAAGCTCCTAAAGGACCATCTAAATGTAAATATAGGACACTAAATATTAGTTTTTAAATAAATAGTATATGGTTATATTTTACCATCTTCGGTAGTTGAGGGTTAAACTATATTTCGTTTAATATTTTATAACTATTTATATATCTTTTTGTTTAATGAATTAATAAATGCATTACCTTAACTAATTTTCAAATATGTGACCAAATAAAAATATTTAATATAATGCATTTCGACTTACCACATTGGTTGCGAAGTTTATTCCAGTGCAAGGTGGTTCGATGCCTAACCTTGTATAATTTTTCTGAAACATTGGTCCAAAAAACCTTACCACATTAGTCGCAACCATAACTCATTTTTCTCACAAAATGGAAATGGAAAAAATTGAATCAAATTGTTCATCATTTCGACTTGAAGGAGTTGGTTTGTTTAACATACATCTAACTAAATAATAAGTTGCTGACATGACATGTCAAAATTGAACTTAGAATAAAATCAAAAGAAAACTTATTAAAGTCCTTAAATACATGAAGAAGAAAGCGTAGAAATAAGCAACGCAAATATGATAACGCAAATATGATACCTACTTGTTCCACAGTCACTTGATTAAAAGTAAGGTTCTTGGGTCGCAAATAGATCCCATTCTAAGTTGTTTAGCAGCAACTTCTAGTAGTGGCACACCTACTTTGAAGACAGCTAAAATGCCTAATTTATTGGAAAAGCTCATCTAGGGTAGGACCGTGACACCAAGGTCCTAAGCTTGCAACTCTCCACTCATTCACACTAGTCACTACACTATAACATCACTGCATTCCACATTGAAGAGAACATCCCACCCAAATAAGGTTTCTAATTATGTGTACAATTAGATTAATATTAAATATTCTATCCGTAGAGCATTTCGAACCCACTCAATTTGGACGAGATAAGGCTTAAAATGGCCTCCTGCCCTTCACATTTTGCTTCTAAGACCATTTCTAGCAATAGGCACCTAAAGGACCATCAAAATGTAAATTTATGATACTAAATTCTATCCGTAGAGCATTTCTAACCCACTCAATTTGGGCGAGATGAGGATTAAAATGGTCTCCGGCCCTTCACATTCTACTTCTAAGACCATTTCAGCAATAGGCTCCTAAAGGACCATCTAAGCGTAAATTTAGGACACTAAATATTAGTTTTTTAATAAATAGTAAATGACTATATTTTACCATCTCCAGTACTTGAGAATTATATATATTTCGTTTAATATTTTATAACGTTTTATGTATCTTTTTGTTTAATGACTTAATAAATACATTATCTTAACTAGTTTTAAAATATGTGAACAAATAAATAAAAATTTCATATAAGATTTTTTTTTGTCATTTCTTGGCTCATGAAATTCAGATTTTTTTTATCATTTATTTTAAAATAATAACTTTTGAAGTTTATTCCAGTGCAAGGTGGTTCGATGCCTAACCTTGTATAATTTTTCCAAAATATTGTTCCAAAAAACCTTACAACATTAGTTGCAACAAGAACTCATTTTTCTCACAAAATGGAAAGGGAAAAAATTGAATCAAACTGTTTATCATTTCGACTTGAAGGAGTTGGTTTATCTAACATACATCTAACTAAATAATAAGCTGCTCACATGACAAGCCAAAATTAAACTTAGAATAGGCGCAAAACAAAACTTATTAAAGTTCTTGAATACATTAAGAAGAAGACGTAGAAAAGAACAACACAAATATGATGCCTACTTGTTCCACAATCACTTGATTAAAAGGAAGGTTGTTGGGCCGCAAACGGAACCCATTCTAAACTGTCTAGTAGAAACTTCTAATAGTGGCACACATACTTTGAAGGTAGCTAAAATACCTATTTACTATACCAGCTCATCTCGAGCAGGACCATGACACCAATGCCTTAAGCTTATAGCTCTGCATTCATTTGCACTAGTCACTACACTACAGCATCATTGCATTCCACATTGAAGAGAACATCCCTCAACCTCCCCCCTCCCTCACTTGCATGTCTGCTCCTTTGGACGCAAGCAGCCGAATGTCGACCCTAATTCGCTACGACACTTTTTGGGCACGAAAAAATTGATCATTTTTTGTCCAACTTAATTTCCAAAAAAAAAAAAAAAAACTCATCTCCTATAATAGTCTCAAAACATTTCAGGATATATGCACATTCGTGTCCACTTTTTGATTGAGGAATCCCCATGATACAAAGTTGAATGTAAACCACTTTTAAAGACTTGCTTCCAAAATCCATTAATCAAATTAGAGAATGTCTAGCCGCACCTTAAGGAGGAATTAAGTATTTCAGGTGTGGGGACACATCGTGGTATATTTATATAAAAAAATAAAATTAGAAAAGTAGAGATTACCTAGTAATTATGACAGGACCCGTCCCTATTTTCCGGGAAAATCAGACCGATTTTGGTCCCGCCTAACAATTCTTACTAGATAAGGGATCTTATCGATTTTTTTTTTTACGTCTATAAGTTATTAAAATAACCAAATTAAAGCCACTCTTGCGGGGTTACCGCCCACATCCAATCCATTAACCCTGTTAAGGAATAAGTTTGCCAATCTGATTTTAGCCCGTCCGTCCTTAATCGACCTTAGGTTCGTAATTATTATTTATGCGAATTGAAATGTCACACACAATCACAAACAAAATATTAAAACACAACCAAATACATCTTATCTTGTTAAGTTATAACCTTGCTCAATATAAACCATGAGCAAGCGTAATTTATACGCATGAAGAAAATGGTTTGTATTATAGGAACATCATCTCATAACATAGTAATTCTATTGATTCTCACTGTTGCATCATAGAATTCATATTGTTATCAACATAAGCATTTATCACACGTTACTATATCATGACGGTCATTAAGGGAATGCCTAAATCAATCCATCATGATATATCTTCATCTTACCATACAAACATTTTATACCCAGCATTATTCCCATAAGTCTTTATTTTCAAGGAACTACTATAAGATTCAATTGTGGTTCCTTGAGTCCAACTAGCAAATTAAGGTCTTATTTAGACACAATAATAAATTCAATCGTTTATAGAAATATTTATGTCCATAAATCCTTAAGTAAACTCCTTATTTCCAATTCTTAATCCCTTTTATGTTTCATAAGGAACCATTCTTCAATAAATTAGTCCTTATCCCTTTAGTTTATTCCTCACACTTTCTAACATCAATTCTAGAACTTAATTATGAAACTCATTATTAAAGTACTCAGTTGTTTAATATCCACAAATATTTTTCTAACCAAATAACATAACATTATGACACCTAACTATTTCCATAACACCCATATATCAATTCTGTGTAGATTACCAATCCACAAAAGTTCCAAAAAAAAAAAATGTTTGTAACCTCTGCATAGATTTAATGCACCTTAAAATTATTTTTAAGTAACCCTTTATAACTTAACTTAACTTTATAACGGAAAGAAATTCAGATGAAGGTCAATTAACTCAAATCTAATACCATGAAACCCAGAATAAAATCATAAACATTTTTCATATTGAAATCATCGTGAGGAAACGTCGGACGCGCCCCCTATCATGACTCGACCCATCTAACACAATATTTTTTTGCTTTGGGCCTAAACCTCACGGTTTTGTTTTCGGGAGCTCACGTGCAACTTCCCAATAGGTCACCATTATGAGATTGCACCAGCCTCAACTCGCTTAACTTTGGAGTTCTCAAGAAATCCAAAGCTAGTGAGTTGCCAAAAGGCCTTGTGTTAGATAGATACGTGCCCACACATATAAGGTACTTCACCTTTCCCTCCCCGAGCGATGTGGGATTGTTCACCGACCTTTCCTTTCCAAGCTCACAGGTCTTGCTCACTGTTATTGTTTCTCAAGCTCATGAGTCTTGCTCACTGTTCATGCTTCCAAGACCGGATCTTACAATCCACCCCCCTTGGGGCCCAGCGTCCTCACTGGCACACTTCCGGTCGGGGTCCGGCTCTAATACCATTCTGTCACGACCCGACCCATCTAACACAATATTGTCTGCTTTGGGTCTAACCTTAACGGTTTTGTTTTCGGGTGCTCACGTGCAACTTACCAGTAGGTCACCAATCATGGGATTGCACTAGCCTCAACTCGCTTAACTTTGGAGTTCCCAAGGAATCCAAAGCTAGTGAGCTCCCAAAAGGCCTTGTGTTAAATAGATACATGCCTACATATATAAGGCACTTCACCTTTCCCTCCCCGAGCGATGTGGGATTGTTCACCGATCTTTCATTTCCAAGCTCACGGGTCTTGCTCACCATTCTTGCTTCTCAAGCTCACGGGTCTTGCTCACCATTCTTACTTCTAAGACCGGGTCTTACACCCCCAAGCGCCACTTGACAGGACCCGTCCCAAATCCCTCGGGATTAGCGTGGGACGTACTTGCTCCCGTCTGACACGAAGTGTCAGACTAGGGATACTTCCGTCTTTTGCCCAATTGGGACTATCAGAGTACGCAAGAATCAAAAGGAGGAATGTGATGTCTCGTCTCTGCTACAGCCCGCATCCGCGATCAACCTGAAGGACATTCAAAATACGAAAACTATGAGTGGACAAAACCAAAGTTTTATAAAAACATTTCATAAGAGACCTTTATGCCCTTCATTAAAAATATATGCATGCATTCGAAAACCATTTCTCAAACAAAGGACACTGGGCCTTGGCCCAAAATCATCTCAACGTACCTGAGACCTCAGCCCAAACCAAAACATGTGGGAACTCGTCCCAAATCCAGTTCATATGGGTCTCAGCCTAAAACCAATACGCGTGGGTCTCAGCCCAACGTTGTCTCCGTGAAAACTCATACATATATACATATATAACCCATCCTAGGCACTTCCGAGAAGATGCCAACTCGGGGCACATAGCCCCTAGGGAACTTATCCCCGATATATGTCACGATTTCTATATATATATATAAGTATGCATACTACTCGGTATCTCACTCCGAGTCTACTCCAAGGAATTCTCCATCTGGGAGGTTCTATCTTCGGATCCAGTCCGAGCATCTCTCTGGATCTGGTCCGGAACCACATCATAACTCCCACTTCTGGAACGGGATCCCGATGGGGATACCCATTCTGGTCTGTGGATCGTGACTCTCCAGGTCGACGACTGGAGGAGACCAATCAATACGCTCGTAAGGAGGGTATATACATTCTAGTATATAAAACCATAAACGGGACTCACGCCCGATAACACAAAGCAACTGGGCCTCCAGCTCGAACTTAGGACTCAATAGGGCCTCTAGCCCGATTTCACAATGAACTGGGCATCGAACCCGAACTCAAATCAACTGGGCATCGAGCTCGATATCTCAAGGTCAATCACGATTCTTATCATAGTGATGTGTGCAACTATCAATTCAGGACCGCTATCAATCCTAGTATGTCGCCGTGAACACATCACTGCCGTGACCATCTCGAGACCATGGTGCACATGTCACCGATCTATCCTTTAAACCGTCAGCACTCCGAAGTCAAGCCTCCAGTGGCTGCTTGACCACGGGACGTGCATCGTGACCTCTCCAGAGGGAACACATCCTAATCCAGAGGTGAGCGTCACGTCGTCCGTCGCCGTGCACACAGCACCCGTCGTGACCATGACTCAGACCCATAGGTCATCAATAGGGCCTCATGCCTGAGTCAAACCAATTACAAATGGATCTCATGCCCGATTTTACGTTTTCAAAACCATTTCATTAAAATCGAAGCACGTATAAAACTGAAAGCCTCGAAGTACGTGCCCATACATAAACACACACACCAAATGCACTCAAGGCATCCCAAAACATATATTAAAACATTTATAAAATATTTATGCATGCATCGATTCATAAAATAAAGTTCACTCACAGACCATCTGTGTTGCCTCGATACGCGCACCGTACGCCTTCCCGGGTCAATCATCGCCTTCAGGGTTCCTAAACCTGCCCAAATCACTTTAGAGGGTTACTAACTACTTAATTAACCCCTCACTAAAGCCCCCTAATTTTTTGGGATTTTTAACTATTTTTAAACTCGCTCTAAAACCTTCGGATAACCCGAACTATATCGAGACGATGTCCGATCGACTCGAAACCAGTCCCAAAATGTTCGTTACATCGAATAGATGATTTCACATGTTGGAAACTTCCCCAAAAGCCTCACCACGCGCCGTCACATTCCGCTGGATGGCCCTGCGCGTGGGCCTCACGCGCCACTGCACAGTGGTCATCCATGTCCTCCAGCCGATCGGTCCGAACCGGCCGGTCTGGTTTTTCCTGCAACTGGACCGGCGACCGGTCTAGGATCCTACACGGTTCAATTTAAATCCTTTTCCTTCCTAATCGCTTTCCATCCTTCCTAATCCGATCCTAGGAACCTAACTATATAATTAAAACAACCTAAAACCCCCTAAAACCCATGAACTCAATTTGCCCCTCACGGTTCAACAATTCCAAAACCTCCCCAGGACTTCCTCAGCCGTGAACCACCACCAAAACCATCGGATTACCTTCCTAACAACCCATTAGGCCTATTCTAATCATCTAAAATGGTCCATAACGTTTAAAATTGAAAATGAAGGAAATCGGGAAAAAACCGATTACCTGCACAGGTTCTTCCTCCGCCGTCCACGGTGGTGTCGTCCTGGCTAGCCACCACCTCCTCCAGTCCTCATTTCATCCTCTTGGGTCTCAAATATGATGTGACGACCCGTCCCTAATTAGCAGGATTAATTAAGGATTAATGACGGATTAGCCTTGCTAATCGGGGATTAGACGAGGATTAACAGACGGCGATAATGTATAAGGGGTTGCTAACCCGTGAACGCCCTTCCAAAACATCTTAAGATCATCCTAGGGACCTAATAACCACTTCCTAATCATACAAAAACAACTATAATGTATAAATTGAAAAATGGAAAGGATTGGGCCTAACCGTGAAATCTTCTCGGTTTATGGCTCCACCGTCCACGGTGGCGTGCCCTTGCCCTTGGCGTGCCCTTGGCCTCTTAGTCATGATCAAGGGAAGGGTTGGATTAGTTTAAGGGGGAGGGTGAGATCGGGTTTGTTTGGAATGAAGGAAGAAAAGTGATCGATGAAGGTGAAGGGTGAAATGCATGAAGGAAAAAGGTTGGCCAGTGGATGGGTGACACTTGTCACTCATCCATTGGTCCACTGACAATTTTCTGGGCCCCACTTAAGTCCAAAAGATCCTCGTCTCGTAATTCGTGCAATAGTACGTTCCGATTTCCGTGAACCGTAACTTCGCCGTCTAACGTCCGAATTTGACGTGCCGCCTGTCTACGGATTCGTATCATCCCAATCTACGTAATGGTCTTCGACCCTCGGCCATCAGATCTCTCGGATCAAAAGTCAACTATTGGCCCAAATTACTAAAATGCCCTCGAACTTCCGAACGTCATAACTTCTTCCTCGGACGTCGGAATCGAGCGTGCCACCTGTCTATGAACTCGTGACGTCACGAACTACGTCACAGTCATTGGCCAAAGTCCATTTGACCGCCGAAATGAAAAGTCAACAATTTGCCCAATCTAGGGGCAAAATCGTTATTTCGCCCAAACGTCCGCTAATCCTCGCCTAATCTCTGATTAGTCTTGCTAATCCGTAATTAATCCTTAATTAATACCGTTAATTCGGGACGGGTCGTCACAGATGGCCGATGATGTTTTTCATATGTTTGATTCTATGCATGCATGGTTTGCTAAATTGGAGGATAAATGATGTATTTTGATAAATGTTTTTAACTGATATTATTTATGTCCACTCACACCTTTCCTGTTTTGATGACCCTCCAGGCCGTGGCACGACGTTCGGGGCTGATCGAAAGGCGGAGGCATGAGCGGAAATCAGTGCAGTTATCCTTGGTCTGACAAGTGCTGAAGGGTAGTTTTGAGACTTCAGTTGACTTGTCAGAGGGGAGCAGGACTGGGCACGGTTATCAATGTTTAGTTGGGACGGGTACTGTCACAAAATCATAAATCCAATCATGTGGGCTACTACCCAAACCACGAAAACTGAAATACCATTTCATAAATCCAATAAATCTGAAATCCAAATACATAATCCAGTAAAGCTATGAATCATAATTCAATAAAATACAATTATATGTCAGGACCCATTGCAATCCCCCAGAGATTAACGAGGGACGCTCCTGATCCCGTCTGACACGGTGTGTCAGACTAGGGAAATTTTGAACCTTTAGCCCGAAGGCTTCTAGAGTACTCCAGGATTCGGAGGAGGTATGTAATATCCCGGTCTCTACTACAGTCCGCACCGTATTCAACCTGAAGAGCATTGAAAACAGAAAGACTGTGAGTGGACAAAAATAAAAGAGTTGATAAAACACATTTCATAAAAGACATTTATGCCCTTCACTAAAAAGCATGCATGCATGGTAAAACCATTTCTCAAACCACATATGTTTAAACAACCACATCCATACGAGCTCCTGCCCAAAACCATTTACAGAAAACAATGACATAGTAAACATATGTGGGATCTCAGCCCAAATCCATTTATCATCATAAAACACAATTTCGCAAACCAATTGAAATCATGTTTATCCATATATTTCATATAATTCCTGTCACAGTATCTACAGCTACGCACGTGCTACCCGGGGTCTCAAACTCAAGTCTCGCTAGGGTCCACCCAGGTCAATGTCCGTAGATCAATGACCCTCCTTGGAGGTTATAATCCAAAGCCTTTCTGAGCGTAAGGAACCCAACGGGGCGACTCCATTCAGTCAGTGCTCCGTGACTACTTCGGGGTCCACCCAGGCCAACGACCCTCCCCGGAGGAGACAATTCATATATATAAGGATGGTATACGAAAACCTTTTGAAATCATTCTTAAAACCTTTAAAGGGTTCATGCTGGTTCCCATAAACCGTCATGAGCCATAAAAACCTTTAAAGGGTTCATACTGGTTCCCATAAACCGTCATGAACCATAAATCCATTTATGGGTCTCCGACCCATAATCAAAATCTTAAAACATAACTGGGCCTTAAGCCCGAATCCACATACAAACTGGGCATCTGGCCCGAATCGTAGACCAACTGGGCCTCGTACCCGATTTCGTAAACTAAATGGGCCTCAGCCCCGATTTCGTAAACCAAATGGGACTCGTGCTCGATATGTAAGTGAACTGGGCCCCGAGCCCGATACGCAAACTAATTGGGCCTCGAGCCCGATACGTAAACCAACTGGGCCTCCAGCCCGATGCCTTGTTAAATCAAATGGACTTCAGGTCCGAGAGTTCGTAGCTAAAAGGGACTTCGAGTCCGAGGGTTTCCAAAATAAATGGGTCTCGAACCCGAGTTTACCTTTTCAAATCCAAAACCATTTCATGAAATCATTTCCAAAACTATAAGTACGAAAAATCAGTATAAAATCGAAAACCTCGATTTACGTGTAAGCACGTAAATCGCCTCGAAATACGTGAAATCATATAAATCAAAACCATCCAAATCAACCTCATAGAATCATATTCATAAACCATATAAAAAATTTATGCATCCATCACAGTTTAGAAATCAAGGTCCACTCACAGACCGTCTTTTGCTGCCTCCTCGATATGTGTTCCATAAGCTTACCCAGGCTAATCTGACATCTTTGGGTCATTCTGACCTATCCAAATCATACCCAAAGGTTACTACTAACCTATACAAGTCCATATTAAAAACCCTAAACTTTCCCAAAAGAGTCAACGTGTCCCGGACACAATTCCCGATGTGAAAAACCTTGATTTGACCAACCTAATAATTTCCGATCAACCTGAAGCCACCGCCATTTGATCCGGATCGTTGAAACCTTTAAAATGACATTGGGGCCACCCAAAGTACTGTTCACATGTGCCCACACGCGCTGGTCAACGCGTTGAAAAGTCAACGCTGACGTTAACACAAACACCCCCTGACAGTGCTACGTGTCACGACCGGATTGACCCTCTATCTGACATTGTCAGATCTGACATGCTGATGTCATCTTTGACATGATGACCTCATCAGTCATCCCTAACTTTGGTCGGGTTCTGAGATCGGGTCGCCGTGACCCGCGGCTTGACCAGGTCGGTTCTCCGCCGTCCGACGACCAAAACACTTCCCGTTTGTTCCATTATGGAAATAGATATTTAAAGTGTAGGGATTGACTTCGTCGATCGTATGTGATTCTATGGACCAGGACGAGTCCAATGGACGTGGTTTCGAGGCACAGGATGGCCTGAGTCGACAGGGAGGACGGTTGGAAGCTGGGTTGCTGGTTTTTGGATCTCAGGTACGACTTCCATCATTGAGCCCAAAAAAAGAGTTCGATTGTTTACTTCTGAATTCCCACCGTCGTCGTCCCCGTCGTGCCCTCAATCCCTCAGGTAACACTCTCAATCCATCCTTCATGATAGTAGCTGGGGATAAGATGGGGTGGTGGTGGTGATGTGTGTTTTGTTTTGAAAGAAGAAATGGAAAATAGTGTCGCGGGGAGAGAGGGAAATTGAGTTAGATGATGATGATGATGATGATAAGAAAAGAGAGAGAAGAAGTGGACGGTAGTGATGAGGGATTAGATAAAATGGATGGTTAGGATGAGAAGTTGGTGGGTTTAAATTATAAAATAATTAGAATAATATTATTTAATTATGATAGATCCACAAATTTGGGGTTTGAGCCAATTGGATGAGTGCACGGATTGAAAAATAACCGGAATCGACGATATATCGGTCGATATATCGTTTTTTCCGTCCACCGGCACGTAAGCGGTTGGGGGGGGGGGGGGGGGGGGGGGGAAGGGGGGAAGGGAGGTTTCCCGGCAAAATCGTCGAAATCGGAGGATATCGGAGGAAACCGACGGATATCGGAGATAATCCTCGATATTCAACGAAATTGACGATTTTGGAAGGCAAGAGCCAACCCACCGAATCTCCGTGTCTAATTCGATAGCCAGGAACCGAATTCACATAAAACAAAAATGGAAAAAGATCGAAACACGGACGAACAGTTCTTGGGACGGAAACAAAAAATCAAAATTGAAAAAGGCCATTGATTCTATTCAATCAAACATCAGTGTAGTAATTGTACAAACTTTAACAAATTTCCAAAAGACAATCATTCAGTGGGTCACGGCCTCACGGGCGAACAAAATTAGGGAAACAAGAAACCACGGACTCACCAGTCTTTACCACCCCTTCGCTTTCTGGAATACCATAAATTGGGAGCAGCATCAAAGAAGAAAATGACCCCAACTCCTCTTTGGTCGACGGCGAAGGACAGCTCACTCGAAGTCTAGAACAACCTCTGTAGTCTTCACCACACATCCAGACCACTCTTCAGTCTTCACCACCCTTCACTTTCTGTCGACGGCGAAGAAAATCACCCAGTCGCCTTCACCCCGTTAGATTTTCCCCAATTTGCAAAATCGATCGGTCGCCCTCATTGTTGAGTAAAGAAATAAATGAAACGAAAGGCGCGTTTGGTTTCATTTATTTTGATAACCCATTTTTTTAATTATTTACATATTTTATTAATTTATGTCATTAATAAAAACAAAATTTATTAATTATTTACATATTTTATTAATTTTTTATTCTCCATATAATAAATTATATAATTTATTATTAATTTTGTTTTTTAACCCTAAATAGAAAAAAATGGATTAAGCCTTATTTTTTTTTTCAAAATTCATCATTTATTATTAAGTAAAGTAACATATGTTTTAGTAATGTATGTTTTAATTAAAAAATATGGCTTTATTCATATATTTGGTCATATTTGTTTTAATTTAGAATATGTATTAAAATTATGAATTTATGTGTTTTTGTTCCTTAATTATGAATATGTATTAACAAAATGAGGCCATAAACGTTTTTTTTTCCAAATTCAAAATGTATTATTACGTAATTCATATATTCCTTAATTATGAATGTATGTTTTAATATGAAATATGGGATAATTCATATATTTGGTAATATTTGTTTTAATTTATAATATATGTTTTATTTTAGAATATATATTAAAATTATGACTATATATGATCTAATTGAAATAATTTTATTATTATTTGTATTTTTATTATTATTATTTGTCATTATCAAATTCTAATTAGTTTTCACATATTTGGTAATATATTTGGTAATCATTTATTATTAATAAATTTATCATTTATTACTAAAATATGTTTTAGTAATGTATGTTTTAATATGAAATATGGTGTAATTCATATATTTGGTAATATTTGTTTTAATTTATAATATATGTTTTATTTTAGAATATATATTAAAATTATGAATATATGTGTGTTTGCTCCTTAATTTTTTATCATCATCAAAGTCTAACTTAGAATATATGTTCTAATTGAAATAATTTTATTATTATTTGTATTTTTATTATTATTATTTGTCATTATCAAATTCTAATTATTTTTCATGTAACTTAGATTTCATAAAATGGCTAGTGGAAGTGCAAGTGCAAGTGCAAGTGAAAGCAGCCCAAGACCTGGACAAGTTGACCCAGCATGGAAATATGTCATTGCAATTCCTGGAAATAAAAACGGTGTCATATGTTTGTTTTGTCAACATCAGTTCCAGAGTGGAGGCATAACGCGATTAAAGTTTCATCTAGTAGGTTTTGATCCGAAAAAAAATGTTCAAAAATGCAACGATGTACCTAAGGCTATTAGGGATGAGGTCAGAGCATAGATCAAAAGTAAAGATACTTCTAAACAGACTAAGAATAAGATTGGGTAGAACATACGAGCTGGCTTGAGAGGAGATCCACTGGAAACTCAACAGAGCATTCAGATTAATGATAGTGATGATGAAGAGGATGATGATGGATTCGTTTATCCACTAGATGTGCATAGATATGAGAGAGCAGCATATCGCTTTGCTGTAAATTGCATCGAGAGATGAGGCACGGCGAAGTGTCGATAATTATGGAGTTGGTACCATGTGTGGTGCTCAAGGAGGCAGTAGCAGTCGTCAACCACCGCAACAGATGCGTCGATCATAGAGTTTGCGTGATCCATTTTCAATTCCTCCAAAACCAAAACTCTACAAAACCACACGAAGTCAACAGAAGACTGTAAAATCGATGTGGAAAGGGACAAAAGAGAAGTTAGGTCGATACATAAGCAATTTTTTTTATATATGAAGGTGTGGCTCCAAATAAAACCAACTCTCATCATTTTAAGAATATGATTATTGAAGCCCAACGAGCAGGTATTTAATAAATTTATTTATGATACATTTTTTATTTAGCTTATGAAATGGTATTAAATGCTAACTTATGTTTTGGTTTACAGGTGAAGGCGTGTCCACTCCTTCTCCATATGAAGTGAAAAATAAATATCTTCTTATGGAGTATGAAGAAATGACGGCGTATGTGGAGCAACAAAAGCGACACTAGGAAACTTATGGATGTACCATAATGTGTGATGGTTCGACCGGTCCAACGAAGTTATCCATAATTAACTTCATGGTATATAGTAAGGATTCAACTATATTTCTCAGGTCAGTTGATTCTACCAAATTCCATAAAGACTATGTGTACATAGGAAATTTGTTGAAGGAAGTTGTTCAAGAGGTTGGAGTACAAAATGTTGTACAGATCGTTACTGATAATGGGTCGAACTTCAAAAAGGCTGGAAAAGAACTGATGAAGACGTATCCGATCTATTGGACTCCTTGTGCAGCCCATTGTATCGACCTAATGTTTGAAGATATTAGGAAGAATGAGACAATGGCGCTCATCATAAAAAAAGCTAGGCAGGTAACTTGTAAGGACCTGTCCCGGAAGTCGGGATTACCGAATTGATTAGTGACGGATTAGCTGAGTTAATCGGTGGTTAGTTGGCTACTGTTGGACATTGGGCGTAGACTGATGATTTTGCCCCTTGTTTGGGCAAATTGTTGACTTTTAGTTCGGACGGTCAATTGGGCATTGACTGATGACTGTGACGTAGTTTGGGACGCCATCAGTCCGTAGACAGGTGGCACGCCCGATTCCGACATCCAAGGAGGAAGTTATGATGTTCGGAAGGTTGAGGGTATTACCGTAATTTGGTTAAAATAGGGGGAAAAGTTGACTTTTCGCACGACAGAGTTTTTACATGTAGACTGAGGACTGTTAGGTAGATCTCGTCGTCCTGAGTTCAACGACAGGCGGCATGCTTTCATCGGACGTAGGACGAGTGAGTTAAGGGTCTAGAACGGCAAAGGGCAAAATGGTAATTTTGACTCACAGGGGTATTTTGGTGCCTTGAGAATTGTGCAATTCGGATTGGGACAAGTGTACAACAATTATTGGATATTTTGGAGTTAAGGACCATAGGATTGTGACATGTGGCTGTTGTCTAGTGGGTTCCAGCATTTTGAACGGTGAAAATTAAAAGGGGTTGCTGTTTGGTTTGAGTAGTGTTAGAAGAGGAAAACAAAGACTGAGAGTAAGGGGGGAAATCGATCGACTTGCAGGGAGAATGTGAGTTCTTGAGAGTGAGTGAGTGTGACCAGTGGTGTTTGAGAGGAAGGGAGTGTTGGGGGACGTTTGGAAGGTCGAGTGGGTGTGTGGAGTGAGTGGGAAAACCAGAGAACAGAGAGGGAGTTTGGTGGTGGTGCTGCCGTGTTTCGATCAAGCGTGGCTGGTGGTGGTGCTCAGAGGACGGTGGAGACGTACTTGACAGGTTAGGCACGGCGGAGCTCACGGTGGTGAGCAGGAGGCAGGTAATTTCTCTTCTTCCTTCTGTTTTCTCTATTTTCCAGTTTAGGTTCAAACGGTAAGTCTTGGAGTTTGAGTACGAGTCGAGGCGTTTGGTGAGTTCTAGTGAGTTCAGTAGGTCCTTAGGAACCTATAGAGGTCGAAACCGTAACAGGGGATTGCACGGTGGGCCGGGAGCAAGGATAGGGGATTTGGACGGGTTTTGGTTCGAGCTTGGGACGGTGAGATATAGTTCGTGTTGTCGTATTTGGAGTAGGGGAATAGACTGCTAGGAAGGGGACGAAGATGTTGGTGGAAAAAAGGACAGAATTGGTTGAGGGACGACGGAGAACCGGTCACGCCATGTAACGACCCGTCCCGGAATTCGGGAGTAGATTAGTAACTATCCATGATTAATGAGGGTTAATCGGTGGTTAGTTGGGTGGAATCGGACGAACGTGGCAAAATGACCGTTTTGCCCTAGTCGTGGGTGAAACGTTGACTTTTTATTCGGGTGGTCAAATGGACCTTTCCCGATGACCGTGACGTAGTTTGGGTCGTCACGAGTTCATAGACTGGTGGCACGTTCGATTCCGACGTTCATGGTGGAAGTTCCGACGTTCGGAAGTTCAGGGGCATTTCCGTAATTTGGACGAAATAAGGGAAAATGTTGACTTTTTGATCGGGGGGTCTGATGGCCGAGGGCCAAGGACTGTTAGGTTCTTCTCGAAGCCCCGAGTACAACGACAGGCGGCACGCTTGAAACGGATGTCGGGTGACCAAGTTATGGGTCACGGAAGGTGAGGGGCATTTTGGTAATTTTCCAAGTGTGGGCAAAATGGTAAATTGGCCACTGTTGTTGGGACAGCCGTGTGCGGCGTGGTTTCCCTTTCAGAAACAGAGCATGGGCTGAGGGAAGTGTTCAATTTTTCTTCCCAATGAATTGTTTAAACGGTTAGTGTCATTGGGGAGATTTATTTAGTGACATTGAGGATTGTGTGTGTGCTGGGCGTGCACGGGTGGTGTGAGTGTGGGAAACAAGTGATGGTGTGAGGAATTGAAAATCAGGGCTTCGACTTGAGCGTGCACGGGCTGGGTTTGTTTATACCCTGGAGTGGAGGATCACAGAGCACTGAGGGAGATTTGCCTGTGCTGGTGAGTGACATTCGGACAGTGGGACTGGAGAATTGCGGGCACGGGCAACCATTTTCTTCTTCATTTCCGGGATAGAGTGGGGGACGATTCGCAGAGGAGCCTGAACGAGTTCCCACGGGTGTTGGGGGCTTGTTCGATTATCAGAGTGCGGAGAGTGTTGCACTGATTCATTTTGGAACCAGGAAGTGAGCTGGGAGTTGGGAGAACCAGCTTTGGGAAAAAACTCAAAAAATGGAGGGAAATTCCAAATTTAATCTGTGAGCTGAGTTGAGCCAAACGGAGGTAGATATTAGTCTTCTGAGTTCATTTCGAACTCGACCATACAGAGATTGAGGGGAACTGATCACCGTATGGCCATGATCGGAGGCCCCTGGTTTCAGCGATAGTCGAGCTTGGAGTCGTGATCATGGAGGTAAGTTCTCGTGAAATTGATTTCAAAATCATCCTTAGAATGAGTCTCTGATGCTTCCTAACAAATCAATTGAAGTAAACAGTGACAGTGTGATGAACTGGGACGATGAACTCCGAGTTCGACTCGAGTTCAATTAAGTGGGTTTGAGGCCGTGTCGAGTGGATTAATTGATACATACCTTTAATTGAGTCCCTTGCGAGTCTACTTGATGGATCGATTGAGGTAATTAGGTTGTGCTTGACAGGAATTGGAACGGGTCCTGTCGCGGGTCGCATGCCCGTTTGACAGTGAAATCGGGTGAGGAAGGTGAACTGTGCAGGGGTACTGTAGCAGGCGCGTGGGCTCACGCGCAGCCACTCACGGCGGCGCGTGAGGGCGCGTGGACCTGAATTTCAAGGTGAGTTCAAAATGACTTTTGTCCTACACATTGTAACGAACATTTTAACGTTGGTATCGAATTTATCGGACACCGTTTCGATGTTATTCCGAGGGTCCGAAGATTTATGTTACGTTTGTAATTAACGATTAATTTCCAGAGAATTATGGGAAATTAGTATGTTGCCATCTAAGCCCTTGGTGACACTAAAGTATGTTTTCGAACAGGATTTGGAATTTCTGGAAAATATCGGAAATTACGGGCATGCGTGCGACGCGAAACCGAGCCTTAAGAATGGTGTGTGAGTGGACTTGCTTTCAAAATTTAATGCATGCATAAAATATTTCTATGATTTTATGATTATGATTATAAGTTGTGATTGATTTTGATTTCCGTATTTATACGTATTCGATTCTCGTATTTATACGTATTTTTACTATATATGTGAAATTACACGTATTTCGAGACTATGATCCCTCGTGGGCTTAATGATGGTTTAATGAAAGAAGTTATATGAAATGGGTGTAAAATGATTTAAAAAGGTTGTTTATGATTTGCGAGTGTGACTTACGATTTTGACACGTTTTTCGAGAAAGTTCCGGATTTGCACGTTTTACGAGATTTTGAGTTATGGTGAATTGATCACTGTTGATGTTTGAATTGGGGAATTTAAATGAGACTTGTGATTTTGAGGATTTTTAAATGAGGGTTTTGAGTATGTTTTGCTTGAATCGTGATTTTGGTAATTATGATTGTGGTTTGGATGTTTTGATAATGAGATTTGAGAAATGAAATGATTTCAAGGAATTAAAATGGATTTTGGAAAATACGATTTCGGGCTTGATGCTCGGGGCATAAAAGTAATTTTAACGAACGAGATTACGGTTTTCGGAAATTTTAAGTGGATTCTTGGTTTGGGTTCGGGATGATGCTTCCGGATGCCGGCTTACGGAATCATTATTGCGAATTCGAATTCGGGAATGAAAAAGGATTTAATAAAGTGATTTGGTCTGATTTTGCATGCCCCGTGTTTCATGATAATTTGATTATGTTGGTAAAGTCTGATTTGGGGAAAATGAATGTGGAAATTCGGACCATGGGTCCTGTTGTGAAAAATATGATTTTGGGGATGGATCCCACGTTGTCGTGATTGCTAAACTGTTTTGGGGTTTAAAGACCCGTTGAAATCTGCTTTGGGTTTAAAGACCCGTTGTTGTGTTTGAAAACTGTTTTGGGTTTAAAAACCCGGTGCTATTGCTAGAGCACGTTTTGAGTTTAAAGACTCGGTTAATTGATGACGGGGGAGGGCCCTTAATGAGTTTAAAGACTCGTGAGTTTAAAGACTCGGTTACTATAATACCCCCGAGGCCTATTGATTATGTTCTGAGTTTAAAGACTCGTTGATATCCCGGGAAGGCCTGTCTATGCGCATGGTTTTGAGTTTAAAGACTCGGGCGCACTTGTTATCCAGCAAAATGATTGACTTGTGATTTATTGATGATTTCTGATGTTTCGGTTGAGTTGGGCAGTGGCTCGGTATATGGTTGTTGGTTTGGATTATGTTGTGCATTTGGCTTTTGATTCCTGGTTTTGGGCTGAGGCCCGGTGATTATGATTGCGGGCTAAGACCCGATGGTTGAGAAAGGAAAAATGATTTTGTGGTTCATACGAGTTTTTTTTTTCTTATGTGGAAAATCTTAACCGATTGCGAAATGGGTTTTTGTATGCATGCATTGGTTTTTACGCGGAGGGTAAAAACGTTTGTTGTAACCGTTTTGCTAAACTGATTCATTTTTGTCCACTCACACCTTTGGTTTTTTATTGACCCTCCAGGTCGTGGCGCGTTGTTCGAGGCTGTACGAGGGGTGGAGGCATGAGTAAGCATATGTGGCTATCCCTGGTCTGGCACGTACTGAGGGTAACTTGGGTATTTCAGTCGACTTGCCAGACGGGAGCAGGACCGGGCACGGGTATCGATGCCCCTTCCGGGGGCGGTCCTATCATGCCGGTTCGGGTTGACAGAGCCTGTCTGAACCGGGAGAACGGAGGTTGAAGACGATGAATAGTGCAGGCACGTGAGGCCTATGCGCAGCCACTTTGGGGGCGCATGGGGGCGCGTGGTGGCTTTTCTGGGGAAACTTCCAACATATTTTTTTGGTCTAATTGTTGTAACGAATCTTTTGAGACTAGTTTCAGGACGATCGGACGTTGTTTCGGGTTAGTTCTACGAGATCGAAGGTTTAGGGTTCCGTTTACTTATGCTTAGGATTCGGAAAATTGAGGGAAATTAGGAGAACCTTCGTGGACGTGTTAGTGACTGGTTTTAGTGACTTGTGACAGGATCGGGAATCCCCGAGGAGATCGAGGAGCGTACGGGACGTAAGTGACGTGCCGGGTAACTGTGAGTGGACTTCTTCCTTATAACTGAGCATGCATAACTGCTTTTAATTACTTGATTTATGGTTTTATATGTGATTTCATGACTATTGAATATGCTATAACCGTTTTATATAATTGCACGATTTTTGAGAAATAACGTATTTGACACGTTTTACGAGAAAGACTTGATTTCTGATTATGATGCCATGATTTTGGGATTTCAAACGATAAATGGTTTTCAATGATTATATATGGCTTGAGACATGATTCGATAATCAAGGCTTTCGATTTTAGAATTGGATTTCGGAAAAACGGAATTTGGTTTTAAAGTTGAAAATTGGATTTCCGGATTTGGGTTCGGAATGACGGTTCTGGATGCCGGAAGGGCTTCAGACCAGTGGTTTCGAATTCGGGTTTGGATATGGATTTAGAAATGGTTTTCAAATGGTTTTGGATTGGATTTGCTGGATCCGGATATTGGGTTTAAAGACCCGGATTATGTTTGACGGGGAACGGGTCCGGATTGAGTTTAAAGACTCGGGAGTTTAAAGACTCGGATATTGATATTTCCCCCGTAGGCCTGTTGAGTTTAAAAACTATGGAGTTTAAAGACTTGGATTATATTTGAGGCCTGGATTGAGTTTAAAGACTCGAGAGTTTAAAGACTCGGATAGGTCCAGCAGGTTTGATCGGATAATGATATTGGTATTTTATGTTTTATAATACTGTTTTTATGATGATTACTCTGTGATTTATACATGTTTTCAGATATTGGGTTATGCATGCATGTTTTCAAAACGGAGGGTCAAACCCTGTTTTGTTTATGAAATGATTTTTGAAACTTTTATTCTTTTTTGTCCACTCACACTTTTCTAGTTTTTAATTGCCCTCCAGGTCGTGGAGCTAGCGCGGGGGTTGACCTTGAGGCAGAGTCGGAGGCATAGAGTTATCCTCGAGTGATCCCGGAGTTTCTCTCGGAGTGTTTTCAAGTTTCCATTGTGCGTGTCGTTTTCGCTTTACTTTGTTTGTACTATGTTCTGTATGACTATTACTTTATTGGATTTTAAGTTATCCCTTGTCTGGCAATGTAATTTGGGGTTTTTGTGAGGTTCTTTTGGGTCTTTGTGTTGGGTTGCCAGACGGGAGCAGGGTTCACCTTGGTTATCGGGGTGATAATCGGGGTGGGTCCTGTCATAAATAACTACATTTATAATCATCTATGGTTACTAGCTCCGATGCATGAATTCTGTCAAGGAGACTTGGTTCGTCCTTGTGCAACTTGGTTCGCAACCAACTATATTTGTATAAACAGTATAGTTAAGCATAAAGTTGGCCTTAGAATATTGTTTACCAGGGATCAATGGCATGGTAGCCCATTAAGTAGGAAAGTGGAAGGCAAGAGGGTTGAGGCTCATTTCCTTGACCAAAGATTCTGGGAGTCCTTGGAGATGATGCAATCAATATATGAACCATTATATTGCATCCTTCGAATTGTTGATACAGAGGTAGTCCCAACCATGCCAATCCTGTATGATATGTTCAATCGAATGAAAGAAAAGATAACCCGTCTTAAAGGGAAGAAGTGGGTCCTTAAAATCATACATGAGCGATGGGAAAAAACATTAGTGCATCCCTTACATGCTGCTGGTATATTTCTATCTTATTGAACTTGTTAATATTTTATTTTATTGTTGTTTACTAAGCAAAGTTCATTCATGATTTGCAGCTTATTACTTGAATCCCCGATATCAATATCAAGCATGTGTTGGGCATGACTCCTACCGCGTCCAATCAGTTCAACAAGTATTCCTCAAACTGAATCCAAATGGGCAAGTGGGTTTACAAAATTTTGGAGTAGACGTAAGTTCACTACCATATATGAACCTTGATATTTTTGAATCTGCACATCTATGGCATTATATTAACATCAGCCTTAATTTAGTTGATCAACTTTAGAGATGGTCGGAAAACATTTCATTCACCTATGGATGTACAATCATGAACGAAAATTCCCCCAGGTATATTACTTGCATTTAACTTGATATTGTATGACTTAGCACTTTATAATGCCTCTTACATTAAACTTGATATTGACAGCTGAGTGGTGGGAACTATATGGCCAAGCTTCTCCCAGCTTGCAACAAATTCCAGTTCGTATATTATCACAAACAGCATCATCTTCGGGATGTGAGAGAAATTGGAGTACATTTTCTTTAATTCATACAGAGCAAAGAAACCGTCTCGCATATTCTAAGTTAGAACAACTTGTTTTATGTTATTACAACATGAAACTCAAGTTAAGAGATGAAGAAGCTGAAGCCGGTAAAGTTGTGGAAGAATACTACGTTGACCTGTTTGAAATTGCAGGTCAACATGTGGAAGGTAATGAAGCTGATCCACTTCAAGCATGGATTATTCCAGCTCACTTGGATGATGATAGTGAAAGGCCTGACCCTCCAGTAGCACATCTTGCTAGTGAACACGGTGTTAATGTCGATAGAGTGCTATCTGAAGAAGTGGGGAGTGAGGACGTAGGTAGTGAACGGGAGATGTCTTCATGGGAGAGATCAATGCTTGGTTCTACCACTAGACGTGACTTACGAGCTGATGCTACTAGTAAGGGACTTCAAAAAAATAAATCTCCAGATGATGATGATGATGATGGAGGAGATGATATTGAGACAAACGATGAAGACAAGGATGACAGAGGGGATAATGATGAGAGAAATGAACATGTAACCGAAACATATGCACCCTTGAGCCCATTTATTGGCGAGGCGGATTTCACTCATGTCACCTAAGATTGTGATCATGGGTGTAGAGAAGGAGGAGTAGGAATCGGTGGTATTGGAAAAGATTACACTCGGACACGCAACATATATGAAGGTTATGGAAACCCATCTTCTGAGGATTCCATGGCAATTAGTTTTGAGTCAATGAGTTTAGGCACCGATCCTAGTAACAACTCAAATGATCCATATGCTTATGGTCCATATGGTCACCCCCTGTTAGACAACCATCTCCCTCAAATACCACATGGTTATGAAGGCTATGAAGATCCTCATCTCAATGAAGATTATGGAGAAGTTAGTTTGGTAAATCCGAACTAGCCTATCTATGGAGGAAAAGTAGGTCATTCAAAGGAGATATACGAATACTATGTCCAACAATACATTTCCTTTTGGTCAAATAGCATCAGTTGGCAAAACTTTTGTGTCTTGGTAGATCAAGACCAATCTAATTTTCAAGCTGGTCGACACTCTACTTGTTTTTTATCAAGTTCAATGTGTACAATATTTTTAATGCAATATTATCAATAGAATTATGTTTTAATTTAAATTTATATTTAAGATTTTATACTGTTAGTGGTCGGCAGATCTATATTATATCATATGATTCATCATATATTTATTATATCAAAGTCATTTTATAGTTTTTATTAGTCCAATATAACCATTATTGGGTACTTAAATTTTTCCCAAATTTTCATTCCAAATTTCCGTCATTTGGACCCAATTTTCGTCATTTTTGTTGACCGTAAACGATATCGATATTTGGGGCGAGATATCCGTAAATTCGGCGAGCGATATATTCGTCGATATCGATATTTCAATTCTTGGATGAGTGACACTTGTCACTCATCCATGGGTCCCACCTAAATATCCGACCAATCAGATTATGCCACCTAATCACCGCCTCGTAATGCGTGCATAGTAAAATTGAACTTCCGTGACCCATAACTTTCCCTTTCGAAGTCTGATTTTAGCGTGCCGCTTGTCTATGGATTCTTATCGTCCCGATCTACGTAACTGTCCTCGGCCCTAGGCCATCAGACCTCCCAGGTTAAAAGTTAACTATTTGCCCATTTTAACCAAATTACCAAAATACCCTTGAACTTCCGAACGTCATAACTTCTTCCTCGAATGTCGGAATTGGACGTGCCACCTGTTTATGAACTTGTGACGTCCCGAACTACATCACGGTCATTGGCCAAAGTCCATTTGACCGCCAAAATGAAAAGTAAACGTTTTGCCCATTCTAAGGGCAAAATCATCATTTTGCACCGTTCGTCCGAAAGTACCCCACTAATCACCGATTGACCTCACTGATCCTTAATTAGTCACTAATCTAATCCCGAAATTCGGGACGGGTCGTTACATTATATACCAATCCTCGGCATCCCAGACGCCTGACGTCCCAGACGTCCAATAATAGCAATCCTACTCCTGAGTTACTCTACGGTCCGGTCGCTCCGTAGAATAACCCCTCGCAGGCAATGCTTGATATCCCAGATGTCATGTATAGAGCTACGCGTGCCCCTCGGTCTCAGCCGAGTCTCCCCCAAGGTCACCCAGGTCCCTGACCCTTCTTGGAGGGGCGATATCAGATCATAAGGGTGGTATATGGAAAACATTTCATAATTATCTCAATCCGTTCAAATGGGCCTATGCCCGGGATTTCCGTAAAACCATCGTAATCCATAAATCCGGTTTCGCAAATCCAAATCAATTTATCCAAATCCATTTATGGGTCCCCGACCCGAAATCACATTCATAAAATACAATTGGGCCTCATGCCCGATTTCGTAAACCAACTGGGCCCCTGACCCAATAATATAACTCAAATGGACTTCATGTTCAAGGGTTTCCAAAACAAATGGGTCCCATGCCCGAGTTCACCCTTTTCAAATCCAAAACCATTTCATCAAACCATCACCAAAATCACAAGCACGTATAACCACAGTGTAAAACCATAAACCTTGATATACGTGCAAATACGTAAATCATCTTGAAATACGTGCAAATATATAAATCACCAATATCACAATCATCATCATAGAAATCACATATGAAAAACATATAAAACAATTATGCATGCATCACAGTTTAGAAAAAAATGTCCACTCACAGACCTTCCTAGCTGCCACCTCAATACACGTGCCATAAGCCTCCTCGGGCTAACTCACCATCACCGGAACATCCGGACCTGTCCAAATCACACCCGAAGGTCACTAACGACTTAAAATAGGATAACATTGAATCCCCCAATTTTTCCAGAATTTTTAAACGTATTTAAAATAAACTCTAAACCTTCAGACACTCAAAACTACCCCGAAAAGGTGTCCGATCGACTCGAAATCAGTCCCAAAATGTCCGTTACATCGAAAGGATGAAATTACACGTTGACTACATCTCCCAAAATTGCCCCACGTGCCCCAACGCGCCTTCGCAAGTGGATGAACGTGACGGTTACGCGCAATGAACATTGTCATCCCTAAATTTGGGTGAACCCGATTCACTGGTTATTTCCGGTTTGACCGAACCGATGAACTGACCCGGATGGTTCTCCCAATTTCGGTCACCATTCTCGACGAGGTTTCTTCCATTCTCATTGTCTCACTATTTCTAATCGATCTACTATCCTAGTGTAGAATTCTGTGAAATCTGATGATTTCATTGATGTGCCGATAGGCCTATATATACAGGTCTTGGGATTGAGATAACTACAAACAGTTATCTCTCCCTTATCTGAATCTAAGTATAACTGCTAGAGTAACTGCCTAGGTAACTGTCTATGGACATCTGTCCAATAATTGCTGTTGCTGTCTACTAAATACAGTGTACAGTATACTGAATAGCTACAGAACGTGTACTATTCTACATCCCCCCGCAAACGTGGCACCCCGTGGGTGACAAGTTTGGAAGCAAGGGATAAATGGCGATTGACTGGAAGCCCTTTGGTGAAGAGGTCGGCAAGTTGTGCTGTAGAGGGAACAAATTGTACGTGATGAGGTCGACAAGTTGTGCTGTAGAGGGAACAAGTTGTGCTGTAGAGGGAACAAATTGTACGTGCTGTGATAGACCGCCTAGTGTCGCGACACCCAGCCCAGTCTGCATCAGAAAATGCATGAATTTGCAAGGGAAATAGAGACCTGCTGATGTGAATGCCATGTCCAAGGGTTCCTTTGAGGTAGCGGATGATCCTTTTTACAGCGGTGAGATGGACATCTGTAGGAGAGCTCAAAAACTGTGCAACTTGCTGAACAGCAAAGGATATATCTGTTCTTGTTAAAGTCAGGTAGAGTAGTGCACCGACAAGTTGTCTATAGGTAGAGCCATCGTGGAGGGGGTTGCCAACAGCAGCAGAGAGGGCCTGTTTTGGAGCAACTGGAGTGAGGGCTGGCTTGCAATCAGTTAAACCACTGCGCTGCAGGATGTCCAGTGTATACTTGGTTTGAGTGAGGTGGAGGCCAGTGTCTATGGACTTGGCTTCGACTCCCAGGAAGTAGTGGAGAGGACCTAGGTCCTTGATGGCAAAGGCACGGGGCAATGTTGTCATGAAGGTGGAGACCGCAGGTTGGGAGTTTCCAGTTAAGATTATATCATCAACATAGAGTAGGAGATACAGAAGGGTAGATTGGTGACGGTAAACAAACATGGAGGGATCAGCTCTACTCTGTTGGAAGCCGTAGAGAAGTAGGAAGGATCGAAAACGGTCAAACCAGGCCCGTGGGGCCTGTTTAAGCCCATAAATAGCTTTGTGTAGTCTGCAGACATGGTGAGGACGGTGGGGATCAGTGAATCCAGGGGGCTGTTGCATGTATACTTCTTCAGTGAGGGTACCATGGAGAAATGCATTTGTGACATCCATTTGTCGTAGGGGCCAGTTGTTAGAAACAGCAAGTGCAAGCACAATTCTGATGGTAGGGGGCTTCACAACGGGACTGAATGTCTCTGTGTAGTCTAGGCCGGCCTGTTGGTGAAAGCCTTTGGCAACAAGACGGGCCTTGTATCTCTCAATCGTGCCGTCAGCATGTCTTTTGAGTTTAAAAACCCATTTGCAGCCAACTGTATTGGCTTGAGGTGGTAAGGGAACAAGAGACCAGGTTTGTTGGTTGAGAAGGGCCGTAAACTCAGTGTGCATTGCCTTGGTCCATTCTGGAGATTTAGAGGCTTGTTGGTAGGTGGTAGGTTCAATGATGGTTTGAGCCAAGGAAAGGAAGGCCTGGGGAATAGGGTATTTAGTGGCAAATAGGAGATTTCGAGATTTGGAGATACCTGCCTTGCTGCGGGTTATCATGGGATGAGTGTTTGGGGGTCTAGATGCTGGAGGAACAGGGGTAGGAGGGGCTGATGTAGGTGGATCAGACTGAGTGTGAACTGAAGTGATAGGGTTAGGGTGGGTGGGTGGGGGAAGTGGTGGAAGGAGTGGGGGGGAGGGTGGGTTGAGGAGGTGTAGAGGGAGGTGGCTGCGGATTAGTTATGGTGTGGTGGGAGTTCAGAGGGGCTGGAATCGCAGGGATGAAGCAAAAATCAGGAACTTGAGGGGAAGGATTTGTGGCATGGGGAAAGTGGTGTTCATTGAAAACAACATGGCGGCTGATGTAAACCTTACCACTAGAAACATGAAGGCAGCGATACCCTTTGTGATGAGAGCTGTATCCGAGAAAGGTACAGGGAATGGACCTGGGTTCTAGTTTGTGTTTAGTGTTGTGGCCAATATATGGGTAACAAGCAGAGCCAAAAACTCGAAGGAGGTGATAGGGAGGTTGTTTGCCATGTAGTTTAAAGTAAGGGGAGGTCCATTTGAGCACTGGAGTTGGGAGAAGGTTGATGAGGAAAACTGCAGTAGTTACTGCTTCGGCCCAATAATAGTGGGGCAGGTTAGCAGTGATCAGTAGAGTTCTGCCCATTTCAGAAATGTGCCTGTGTTTTCTCTCAGCCAGGCCATTCTGTTGTGGGGTATAAGGGCAAGAAAAACGGTGGTGGATGCCATGGTTAGAACAGAGGGTCTTGAAAGAGTGATTATCAAATTCTTTGCCACCATCACTATGGAATTGTTTGATGGTGGTAGAGAATTGGTTTTTAATATAGGTGAGGAAAGTGGAGAAGTGTGCAAAAACTTCTGATTTTTGGCGGAGTGGAAAAATCCAGGTGTACCTGGTAAAATCATCTGTAAATAATACATAATATCTAAAACCAGACACAGAGGGGACTGGAGACATCCAGACATCAGAGTGGATTAAATCAAAAGGTTTTATTGCAGTGTGTACAACAGAATTGAAAGATAGTCTAGTTGATTTTCCTGTAGCACAACTATTACATAAGCCTATATTATCTAAGGAAGCAGAAGTAATGACAGCAGTTTGAGAGGCTAAGACACGGTGGACTTGAGGAGATGGATGACCCAAGCGGTTGTGCCAGAGAGAACTTGTTGCACTTGTCAGCAAGGCCTGAGGGTGGGTAGGGCGACATGGACGGATGGGGTACAACCCATTTTCACAGGGGCCCTGAAAGAGAACAGCCTTGGTGTTTAGGTCTTGGATGAGGAAATGAGTGGGGAAGAATGTTATACTGACCTGCTGATCATTAGTGAACTGTGCAACAGATAACAAATTTTTGCGGAGTGTAGGAATATGAAGAACATTTGAGAGATGAAAGACATAGGGACCAGAGGAAAAGGTGAGATTACCAGTGTGGTCAATGGGAAGAGTGGCACCGTTGCCTACCATGACGTGATCTGTGGAGGAAGGGGCTGGAGTGTGAGGGGGAGCATGTTGGAGGGTCATATGATGAGTGGCACCACTGTCAGGATACCAGTTAGGATCAGCAGCAGCAGGGGTAATATGTAGTCCTGCGAAGGCGTGGGCAAGGTCATGATCAGGGCTCTGTTGAATTTGGGGACAGTGTGCAGCAATATGTCCATGGCGGTTGCAGGACCAGCATAGGGGGCCATTTGGACGGGAAGTGTCGGTTGGATAAGTTCCAAGAATGCCTGGAGCATTGGAAATAGGAGAGGGACTGCCAGAGCCTTTGCGGTAGGAGGACCGTGGAGGACGATTTGGGCGAGCACCACGGTTGTAGGGTTGTCTTCCACGGGTGCTGTAGTAGGCATTGGCATAGGGGGCTGGAGTGGGGTGGGTAGAATTGGCATAGAAAGCAGTAGGAGGAACTGCGGTTGCTGGATTTACAGAGGAAGTTTGTTGAGCCTCAAAGGAAAGTAACCGGGCCCGGAGATCAGAGAAGGGAGGGAGGGGTGGGAAGTTCAGCATGGCAGTCACCAGCATGGTGTACTCAGGACCGAGGCCACGAAGGACAGCAGTGACAAGGTCCGTAGGGGAGAAAGGCTCGTTTATAGCAGCAAGAGAATCAGCCAAGGTTTTGGCTTGGGAAAGGTACTCTGAGATAGTTTTCTGACCTTTGGTGAGAGACATGAGTTGAAAACGGAGGTTAGTGGCATTGGCTAGGGATTGTTGGGAGAAATTTTGTTGGAGACACTGCCAGATTGCACGGGAAGTTTGGAGGCCAACAACCTGGGACAAGATCGGTTCTGTGAGGGTGGCTCTGAGCATACTGACCAAGGTTTGATCAATCTGAAACCATTGGTGATAGACAGGATTGGGGACAGGAATAGGGGCAGGGATCAGATCTGAAACAGAAGTATCAGAATGAGGGGAAGCAGTAGGCGTTTGGGGTGGTAGGGTAGGAGGAGGGGCAGGATGTGTGCCATCTATGAAATGCCAATAATTATGCCCAATGAGAAAGGGCTTAATCTGGCTTTCCCAGAGAAGGTAATTACTCTCATTGAGTTTAACCGAAACTAGGGTTGAAATGGTGGTGGGAGAGACGGTGGGGGAAGAGCAGGAATCTGTTGCCATAGTTGGGAGAAAGATAGGAAGAGGATCGGGTTGGTGGTCAGACTATAAGCTCTGATACCATGTAGAATTCTGTGAAATCTGATGATTTCATTGATGTGCCGATAGGCCTATATATACAGGTCTTGGGATTGAGATAACTACAAACAGTTATCTCTCCCTTATCTGAATCTAAGTATAACTGCTAGAGTAACTGCCTAGGTAACTGTCTATGGACATCTGTCCAATAATTGCTGTTGCTGTCTACTAAATACAGTGTACAGTATACTCAATAGCTACAGAACGTGTACTATTCTACACCTAGAAACCAAAGAAAATGCAAGGACTATACCTTCCCGATCGAGGGACACATGGCCAACCTTCCTCCTCTGTTTCCATCCGTCTCCGACCACTACTAGCCTTGAACCTGAGTCCACTAAGCTCATCCGATCATCATGGACCTCATCCAAACCATTCAAACCTTCAACAACTAGCAAATCATGGTTACTCGGTTCACTGGTTATTCCTGGTTCGACCGAACCAGCTAACCGACCCGGCTGGTTTTCTCAATTTCGGCCACCATTCTCGATGAGGTTTCTTCCATTATCATCGTCTCACCATTTCTAATCGATCTACTATCCTAGAAACCTAAGAAAATGCAAGGATTGTACCTTCCCGATCGAGGGACACACGACTAACCTTCCTCCTCCGTTTCCATCCGTCTCCGACCACCACTAGCCTCGAACCTGAGTCCACTAAGCTCGTCCGATCATCAAGGACCTCATCCAAACCATTCAAACCATCAACAACTAACAAATCATGGTTTTCCATTTTCAAACCAAAATAGAGTTCTCGGGAAACCACCTTACCGTGCTGTCGTTGCACCGCCGTGGCCACCACCACCATCGTCTAGGCCGCCTCTCCAGCTTCCGTTCACGTTCTACCGTCATCAAGTGAAGGTTGAAGGTATTTGTATGGGTTTGTCTCACGGGTCAAGAACGTCACGGGTTTCACGGCCACCATCCACGACGGTCCACCCCGATAGCCTCATCATCATCGACTAAGTCTCCTCTCTCATTCTCATTCATACACAAACACCAATGGATGAATTTTGAAGGATTTATGGCGTGGGTTGGGTTGTGGTGCTATTTGTGTGTTTATTTTTAAGAAGAAAGTGAGGATGATAATTGCATGAGAGGGAGAGAGAGAGATGAGTGAATAAAATATTAAAATATTAAAATAATAAAAAGCCACCCAATCAGCATAAATCCACATTTTAGGGGATGTGACTAATGGGATGAGTGACACTTGTCACTCATCTAAGGGCCCCACATTAATTAATTAACTAATCCCATTTAATTATTAATTAACGCGAATCCCAAGACGTTAAATTTCTGATTTTGATCCTATAACTATAACTTTTCCGTCGAGCGTTCCGTTTTCGACATGCTGCCTGTCTACAGACTCGTGATGTCCCGATCTACGTCACGGTCATCGGTCCTCGTACGTTTGACTTCCTAGGTCAAAAGTTAACATTTTGTCCAATTCTAAGGGCAAAACGGTCATTTTACATCGTCCGTCTGAATTCTCTCAACTAATCTCCGATTAGTCATACTAAATCCATAATTAATTAATATTTAATCTCGATATTCAGGACAGGTCTTTACAATCCTTATCACGCATTACACAATAATACTACGCGCATGCCATCACCCCTGACTTCATTTAAATCAATCCGAAAATAGTACCAACATCTCAAGAACCAATATTTCCCCTGGGGGTATTTGTACTACCGGTAGATTAACCACTCAAGATTCGAATACTAACTCGACGTTCTAGTCATTAACACAACAACACACTAGTCTCAAGATTTGGAGCCCAACTCGACATCTGAGACTAACCAGCATCCACAAATGCCCCACTCGGGGTTCGACGCCTTGCTCAACGTCAGAGTGTCTATTGAGTCAGGATTCGGAGCCCTGTTCGACATCTGAGTTAGCTCCAATCTCAGGATAAAGAGGCCTACTCGATGTCTGAGACTGACTAACAACTACCCACTCAAGATTCGGAGTCTAGCTCGACGTCTGAGTGGTCATCCAACAACACCAGTCTCAGGAAAGGAGCCCATTCTGATGTTTGAGACTGTCCACAATCCGCTCAGGCATACAATATTTGAGCATTAATTAACCATACAAAGAAACTTGACCATAGATGCTTTATACATATACCGAGAAAACAATATTGATAACAAATAGTAATTCTTCAAATCCATTTTTCAATATTCGATCCTTCCCTAAAACATTCTTGTATTAAAATTTTGTAAAGTGTACTGAACAAACAATTAATCATCAGATTCCTTACATTATCACAACATCATATTATCATGTCGCAACACTATCATCACATATTTCATCGTACGTCATCATTATATTATCATCAAATCATCATATCATAACATTATCATTACATATATCATCATTATATTATTATTAATAGAATCATGTTCATCATCACACACTATATACTCATTCTTATCTTCAACATATCATGTTCTTAGCATATTATTTCAAGATATGTTTCATCATGTCATATCATCACATTAATTCCATCATAACATTATTTAGGATAATAATATCTACCAATATCATATTATCATAATTTAATGCTTATCATACATCATATTCATATTTTCCATATTTTAAATTCCGAACTTAAGCTCGAAGTCATTTTGATAACCAAAACCCTGGGCTTGTATTTTAAACCAAATTATAATTTGTAAAACGTATTTTTCAAATTATTCCATAACATTATCAATTATGCACGGAGCTCGTATTTCGTAAAAAAAATATTCAATCCTAAACTCTGATAACAAGTTGACAGGACCCGTCCCTATTTTCCAAAAATAGGGACGAGTTCTGTCAATATATATATATATATACATTAAGGTATACCATGATGATTCGATAATTTAAATATCATTACTTAAAAATTAACACTTACTTAATTTGTACTGCCAACTTTTCTAATCAGAAAGAGGGGTAAGGGACGAAACTGTGTCACTACAAAAAAATGATAGCTACCCGACTAATCTTCGCCCTAATAAATTAATTTATAAGAAAATTATAGAGATTTTTTTTTTGAATTCTTTTTAAAGAAACTCAAATTAAAATATCAAGTTAATTTATTGAAGTATTTGCGAAATAAAAGAAGCCGTTAAACAACCAAAACAATTTAATAAGGCCACTACGCTTTAAGCAAGAGAGACAAGGAAAAAAAAATTCAAAAGGGAGAAGTTTAAGTGAAACAGTAGCAAAACTACATGAAAAAGCAAAAAATGTTGGAGCCACCAGTTAGGAGATCTCAAAGGCTCAGTTTTCTTTGGTTGGCCTTTTAGCCCAAAGATCACAATTTGACCATTTAGACCATATTTAGGATGCTTGCTGGAGACGATTTGTTATCTAAAATTGCTAAATTTTGCCCTTTAGTCTAGTTTGAGGACACGGTTAGATGTGACCTAATAACTCATAAAACTTGGACCAAACTTGGGCAAGCCTTGGGACTAGAATTGCCCCTCTTCCTACTCGGGATGGGTAGCTTTCCTTTCCAAATAACTTTGGGTTTCATTCAATGGAATGGTGCCACATGACACATCCTTTACAACGGTTCTTTGTCCTTTTTTTTACTGCTATATGGTACATACCCAAAAAGGAGCGTAATTGCTTTTAATTCCCACTTTTTTTTACTAGCCAGTGGAGTGTTGGGCTATGGATTTTTTTTTCTTTAACTTAGTAATTTTTTCTATAAATATTCATCATTTAATTATCATATATTACACATTTTATCCTCACTAATTCAAACCCAACTTCTTCATAATTATATTTTTTACATGTTACTCAAACTTGTTATTCCCAAATATGGCGCCAACCAGATATGTTCAACTGATGAAGAAGTGTTGTTGAAAGTTGGATACCAACTCTAAATCAAGGCTCACGTGACTAGTCACTGATTTACAATTAGCAATCCAGATTCAAGTCAACAAACAATTTATCACATAAACAGACACATACACATTCATCTCATAACCCATGCAGCAAGTTCAGCCACACAGTGACACCCTAAGCACTCAGAGGCCCCATAAATGCAGGTAGCCCCATGCTAGTACTATGTGATGATGTATGTGTTCAATCAATGATAACATACATCAATAAGTAGGTAACACAGTGCAATAAAGATAGCATGCATTGATACCCAAAAACTTTCCTCAAGGAAAAATTAGGAGTTTCTCAGCTGACCAAGCAATCCACTATAATCAAAGGTTCATTACAAGGTATATGCATATCTTCTAGCCAGAACTAAAGATGCAACCATACCTCATGAAACCTTGATTCCTTTCCTTTCAGCTATGCTCCTTCGTAATATTTATTCCATTAGTTCAACATTGACACAATGAAAATCCATGTTCATTGTTAAGGAGAAAACTGTTTTTCAAAATCTCTAAAAACAATTCAATCAATCAGATTTCATTAAGCGATAGTTCTTGATGAAATCAGGAAGAGAAGATATGAGTTAAAAATTCATGGAATTTGAAATCAAAGAAGAGTTTTGAAAAATTTTGGAAATCAGTTTTCTATAAATTTTAATAAAAACTAAACCCAAATTTATGAAATCATGTTTTTTCAATGAAAAAGAGTTTTCAGTCTGAAATCTGAAATCATGTTTCTTCAATGAATTTTTTTTTTTTCAGTATGAAATCAATAAAACCATATTTACATAAACCCCAGAGCCATCGATTCTCATGATTGGCATAAGCGCCCAAAATCCAGAGAAAACGATGAAGCTCTAATATCCGAAAAAACTAAGTTCTTCGCGGTGGTCCTGTTCAAAACTTGAAGACGTGTCCAACGGCCAAACTCCAAATGCACCGTTTTACTCAACATATTTTTAAAACCAAAAAGAATATCATAGCCTTGGCTACATGACCAGTCATTCAGTCAGCAAAAATATCTTCAGAAAAACTCTTGAACAAATAATTCTTGTCATCAAAGAAGTCTTAATGAATTGAACAACAAAATCCTAGGGTTTGAGAATGATTCAATTACATATGGAGAGGTAAAGTCAATTAAGTCAATCCTTGAAATAAGAACTAACATTTGTTATGCAAATCTTGAGCAACAGTTATTTCAGATGCAATTGAAGGAGCCGATCAGTCAAATAACGCATTTTGGTTATGCGTTCGAAACTACTATGTCGAAAATTGGGAGAGTCCTATGGAGGATATCCGAACAGTTCATAGGTTTTCAAAAATATGGAAAAGTTCCGACCTCTGCTCAAATAGTGGCGAAGTGCTTTAAAAAGAACTGCAGATTATCATCATAATCGTGTCAATGAGATGGATGAGGTGAGGATTTTAGTGAAATCTTAAGTTTATTAGTTTATGAACAAATTATCATTATGCATGAATTATTTATTTTTAATTGATTAATTGATTTTTCAATATATGTTTAGACGATACAAATAGAGATCTATTATATAACAAAAATGAATTCGCAATTTATGTTTCTTCATTGTTAGGAGATATGCAAATATAGCGAGTATTTCAAAAATTCACCTCAGAGAGATACTGAAGTGAGTCAAACTTCTCCAATTGGTTTATTGCCACTTGAATCTCCAATTAATTTGGATGAAGATGGGGAAGAGGCAAATCCCAGAGCCAATGTTGGTTCTCAGTAAGGCCTCGAATGAAGCAATCAAAAGAAGCTCAAAAAAAAGGGAAAGGCGCATATGCTTGATAATAGTCGATTTTATACTGTCATGGAGCCCATTGCAATGCAAAATTTGGAAGAGACAACACTAAAGAAGAACATGCTAAAGATTATGCACAGGTGGTGAAATTTGAACAAGCATTGAAATTGCGAAAAGATGAAGAAAGTAGGGTAGAACCGGAAAATAGAATTAGGAGAAGGAAACTGAAAATATGAATCCAAACAAACAAAATTACCAGAGAAAGTGGCAACTGGCAATCACAAATGGACAAAGAGATTATCAGCCTTAAAATGATCAAGATTGGTTCATCCCTTATCGCTAGTTGGTTTTATTTATCAATTTAAATTAATAGTTGTATTTTTATTAGACTTGCACTATTTTTTATGTAATTTAAATTTGATAAAATAAAGTTTCGCTTTGTCATAATGTTTAATTTCTTTTTTAACAAAATATTTCTACATTATTACATAAGATTTCTACATTGTTGTTTCAAATATATTATATAAGATTTCTAATGGTAGAGGAAAAGGCAAGGGGTTAGAAGTAAGGTTTAGCCCTTTTCTGTGACCATGTTCATGCATTTTGTCCAAGGTTATATTTTGCATTTCTAATAGGAAGGGGCAAGGGGTAAAAATTCAAATTTTTTGTGAATTATTTTCTTAAAGATGACAATGTAAAATTTTATTTCTAAAAAATAATAATTAAACATTATCATAAAAAATTTATTTTATAAAACTTAAATTACATTTAAAATAGTCTAATAAAAATACAACCATTCATTTAAATTGATAAATAAAAAAAATATAATTTCAATGCATTAATATTTATAGGATTAAATATGAAGCTTAAAAAAAATTATAACATCTATATTTTTTCAAATAACATGACACGTGATAGCTGCTCATTGGTTGCCTTGAGTTGTTAGGATAACGACTTGCAAGGCTTGTGGGCTATAAGCCTAGACCAATCCATGGAAGAGGTCAAAATAGCCTACAGGCCCAAGGCAGCCTTTGTGGATTAGAAGTTACAACAAATAGGCTGTGAGCTATTTGCTGCCCAGCATAGCCCAAAGCCCGGGCCAAACCCACCAGGTTATAAATGCCCTTAGAGTTACCCTTATATAAAGGGCATTCTATTAGATATTATATTATAATCTCATAAATTTTCGACACCAATTATTCAGTCAAATTATATTCAACATATTAATCAATTCGAAACAAGCCGCTTAAATAATAAGATTGATGGGTTTTCATAACCAAGTGAATTAGATCAAAGGTTTGGTTTCAACTTGGAACTAATCTGCGATTTGCAATTTCAAAAATCTGAAATGTCGATTTGCAATGTAAGAATCTAGCCCCACCATATTAATTAATGTCGCTTCTCATCTCGATCTTTTTCTCCCTCTTTCCTCTTTTTCCCTAGCAATGGAGTAGGGATGGCCAAATGAGGTTTTTTTTAAGGTGTGGGTATATCCTTACCCTATATGGGTACAAATGGGTTTTATATCCATTCAGACCCATCCTCAATTTTTGAGGGTTTACCCAAACCCTACCCATTGGGTAATGAGTACCCATGACATTTTACATTTATTTTCTCCTTCCAATTTTTTTTCCTTGTGTTTCATTTTGTTTTAACTTCTAATTTTTCATCATTTTCAATTTATTTTGCTTTTCATTTTTCTTTTTACTTTTCATTTTTCTTTTACTTTTTATTTTTTATTTTTTTAATTTTCATTTATCTTCAACTTTTTATTTTTAACTTCTAATATTTTTTCCTTTCAATTTCGTTTGCTTTTTTTTTTGTTTGCTTTTCATTTTTTTTCTTTCAAATCCTCTCAATTTCTATTGGAGTTTCTGCTACAACCGGTCCTGAAATTTAAAGTGAATATTAGTAAATGACCAATTTAACCTTATATCCTTAATTATCAAAATTTGCCGAGTTGATCAAGGGTAGTGAATGAGTTATTTGAAAAGTTGACTCGGAAAACTTTTCAATTAAATGAAGAATGAGTAGAAAATGTCGACATGGAATTCAAAACTTGAAAACAAAACTTGTTAGAAATTTCATTATAAACAATTTTTAAGAATTTATAAAACTCCCTTTAAATTATTTTATGGTTGTGAAATCTTGAAAAATTTATATAGTTTACGTTGATTTTTTTTTTAAATCATTTAAAATGAATGATTTAAGTTCTTAACAAAATTTTGATGTTAATATAAATTCGTAATATTTTTGTGTTTAATGTTTTTTTAAGAAAGATGAAATAACTGATATTTAATTGAAATAATGAAATTTTAAATAATAGTACCTAATAAATAATAGTAATAGTAAGAATAGAAAGAAAAGAAAATTAGTAAAGGGAAGAAAGAGTGTTAAAAATTCGTAGATAATTTGAAGGGTGGATAAAGAATATACTTTGAATTTAATGGGTATTAAATACCCTCAATACCCATGGGTAAACCCTCACTCTACCCACTAGATGATGTGTAAATTTTTGCCAATTTAAGTTTTACCTATTTCAACAATACTCATGGGTACCCATGCCGATGGGTAATTATGCCCATCTCTACCATGGAGGATCTAAGGTCTGAACTCGGGTGATTTGAGGGTGGGGCATGAGAAGGGATTAGTTTGAGGATTGGAAGGAAGGGACGAACATGATGGAGATGAGGTGAAAGAAATGGGCGCGCCGCTAGCTAGGCACTGGCAAAGAAAATAGCTAGGGAGAATAATGGAGGGTGTCCTTAAAGAGATGTTATTGTGTTTTACCTCCCCAGTTATTATATAATGCCCTTATAATGATGGTATATAGGTGCCTTGATAGTAAATGTGTAGAATTATATAAGAATTTTCAAGGGGCTGGAATCTTGAAAATTTACAGAAAATGTCTTGATGTTGTTTTTGGCATAACTTTCTTGTTTCTCAACCATTTTGAGTGATTTAAATTGAACAGTTTTTTATATAGTTTATGACGGTGTTATAATTGAAAACTATAACGTATAAAAAATTTACAAAAATTGAAGTTTGTGAGGAAATATTGTTTTTTTCTCAATTTTTATTTGTCCCTTTTTTCTCACAAGAAGAGGTAGGAGATCAAACCCAAATTAAGGATGAAAAAATATGGTTAAGGATGTAGTCATGGTGGATTTGCCGAGGGGGAGGAGAGAGAGAGAGAGAGAGAGAGAGAGAGAGAGAGAGAGAGAGAGAGAGAGAGAGAGAGAGAGAGAGAGAGAGAGAGAGAGAATATATAATTGATTGAAAGAACTAATAACTTGTTGAGGTGCTTTTAGGAGTATATATACATTTGACCAAATGACAAATATTTTGAAATTTATGTTACTATAGATTGAGGTTATGAAAAGTGTGTATTTCAAATATTTCTAGCAAATGGATGCAGTGCGTTACCATAATGCTTTTTAATTGGTTATAAATATGAATTCTATACAAATGGCTAACTATTTACATATGAATTCTATACAAAAGGCTAACTATTTACTATTTACATATATAGTATATGAGAAGGTGGGCCAATACATGACGCACATACGTGCCCTCTTACATACTGACATACATGTCACACATACGTGCCCTTGTGCATACTGACATACATGTCACTCATACATGTCACACATACATGCCCTCGTACATGTTGACATACATGTCACACATACGTGCCCTCGTGCATACTGACATACATGTCACACATACGTGTCCTTGTGCATGCTGACATACATAACACTCATCCATGTCGAGCATACATGAACTTACACATCCGCTTGACACATTACTGAGCTGCTCAACATATTACCGAGCACCCACATACGCTCGACACATTACCAAGCTATTCAACACATTACCGAGCACCCACATATGTTTGATACATTACCGAGCACCCACATCCGCTAGACACATTACCGAGCTGCTCGACACATTACAGAGCAACCACATCCGCTCGACACGTTACCGAGCTGCTCGACACATTAACGATCAACCACATACGCTCGACACATTACCGAGGTACTCGACACATTACTGTGTCAACACTCGCTCAACATATTATTGAGCTACTCATACATGGAGTCATACTCACCGGGGGACTACCAGAGCGCAATCGCTACAATATCAACCCACTCAGACATCCAACACACTACAAGGTGTCTTCTCTTTCGCATCCTACCTCGGCCGAGGACTTGGGGGACTGATGTTAGTACATCGAACAGAGCAGTGCAAAGGCAAGGAGTTTCTCGGTCAGTGCACTTTACTCGAAGTCTTCAACCGAGGCAACTTGTCTCAATCAAGAACTTGGGGACTTGTTGACGTTACACCTGACCAAGTAACGGTTTAACGATCCGTCCCGAATTTCAGGATTAGATTAGTGACTAATCATGATTAGTGAGGTTAATCGGTGATTAGTTGAGCGAAATCGGACGAACAATGCAAAATGACTGTTTGGCCCCTAGGCGTGGGTAAATCATTGACTTTTGGTTCTGGCGGTCAAATGGACTTTGACCTATGACTGTGACGTAGTTCGAAACGTCACGAGTTCATAGACAGGTAGCACGTTCAATTCTGACATTCGAGGAAGAAGTTATGGCGTTCGGAAGTTTAAGGGTACTTTGGTAATTTTTTTTAAAAAGGGAAAATAGTTGACTTTTGGACCAAGAGGTCCGATGGCCGAGGGCCAAGGACCGTTACGTAGATCGAGATGATACGAATCCGTAGACAGATGGTACACTGAAATCGAACTTCGAACGGGAGAGTTATGGGTCACAGAAGGTCGATTTCACTATGCATGTATTTCGAGACGGTGATGACTTGGCAATATCTGATTGGACAGATATTTTAAGTGGGACCCATGGATGAGTTACAAGTGTCACTCATCCCATTGGTCAAATCCCCTAAATTGTGGATCTATATTAAATAAATATTATTATAATTATTATTTTATAATTAATCTTTTTACCACTCAATCTTGGCCCTTCATTCTAATTTAATCTCTCAATCCTCACCATCCATCCCATCTCCCTCTCATCTGATCAGCCTTCATCTCCCTTGTCTCTCACAAACCCGAAACCATATCCATTACACCATTTCTTCATTCTCCATTTTCAAACACAACAAACACCACCCCTCACCACCATTAATTATATGTGCTTGTGTGTGACCGTGAGAGAGTGATGAAGGACTGAGGAAGACAGGAATGGTAAGGGCTGACAGGACCGCCCCCGAAAGGGGCATCGATAACCATGCCCGGTCCTGCTCCCGTCTGGCAAGATGACTGAAAATCTCAAGTTACCCTCAGTACTTGCCAAACCAGGGATAGCCACACGTACTTACTCATGCCTCCGCCCCTCGTACAGCCTCGAACAACGAGCCACGACCTGGAGGGTCAATAAAAACCAAAAGGTGTGAGTGGACAAAAATAAATCAGTTTAGCAAAACAGTTACAACAAACGTTTTTACCCTCCGCGTAAAAACGAATGCATGCATACAAAAATCATTTCGCAATCGGTTAAGATTTTCCACATAAGAAAAACTGTGTATCAAATTCCAAAACAAGGAAAAACTCGTATGAGCCTCAAAATCATTTTTCCTTTCTCAACCGTCGGGTCTTAGCCCGCAATCATAAACACCGGGCCTCAGCCCAAAACCACGAATCAAAACCAAATGCACAACATGATCCAAAACCATCAACCATATACCGGGCCACTGCCCAACTCAACCGAAACATCAGATATCCTCAATAAATCACAAGTCAATCATTTTGCTGGATATCAAGTGCGCCCAAGTCTTTAAACTCAAAACCATACGCATAAACAGGCCTTCCCGGGATTTCAACGAGTCTTTAAACTCAGAACTTAATCAATAGGCCTCGGGGGTATCACAGTAACCGAGTCTTTAAACTCACGAGTCTTTAAACTCATTAAGGGACCTCCCCCGTCATCAATTAACCGAGTCTTTAAACTCAAAACGTGCTCCAGCAATAGCACCGGGTCTTTAAACCCAAAACAGTTTTCAACGGGTCTTTAAACCCCAAAACAGTTTTCAAACACAACAACGTGGGATCCATCCCAAAACCACATTTTTCACAACAGGACACATGGTCCGAATTTCCACATTCAATTCCCCAAATCATACTTCACAAACATAATCAAATTATCATTAAACACGGGGCATGCAAAATCAGACCAAATGACTTTATTAAATCCTTTTTCATTCCCGAATTCGAATTCGCAACAATGATTCCGTAAGCCGGCATCCGGAAGCATCATCCTGAACCCAAACCAAGAATCCGCTTTAAATTTTCGAAAACCGAAATCTCGTAAATCAAAGTTACTTTTGTGCCCCGAGCATCAAGCCCGAAATCACCTTTTTCAAATCCATTTTAATTCTTAGAAATCACTTCTTTCTCAAATCTTACTTTCAACACATCAAACCCACAATCATAATCACCAAAATCACGATCCAATCAAAACATACTCAAAACCCATTTTTAAAATCCTCGAAATCACAAGTCTCATTTCAATTCCCAGATTCAAACATCAACAGTGATCAAATCACAATAACTCGAAATCTCGTAAAACGTGCAAATCCGGAACGTTCTCGAAAAACGTGTCAAAATCGTAAGTCACACTCGCAAACCATAAACAACCTTCTTAAATCATTTTACACCCATTTCATATAACTTCTTTCATTAAACCATCATTAAGCACACGAGTGACCATAGTCTCGAAATACGTGTAATTTCACATGTATAGTAGAAATGCGTATAAATACGGGAATCAAATACGTATAAATACGGAAACCAAAATCAATCACAACTCATAATCATAATCATAAAATCACAGAAATAATTTATGCATGCATTAAATGTTGAAAGCAACGTCCACTCACACACCAATTTTAAGGCTCGATTTCGCGCCGTACGCGTTCCCGTAATTTCCGGCATTTTCCAAAAACTCGAGTCCTGTCCGAAAACATACTTTAGTGTCACTAAGGGCTTACATAAAAACATACTAATTTCCCAAAATTTTCCGGGAATTAATCGTTAATTACAAACGTAACGGAAATCTTCGGACCCTCGGAACCACATTGAAACGGTGTCCGATAAATTCGATACCAACGTTAAAATGTTCGTTACAATGTGTAGGACAAAAGCCATTTTGAACTCACCTTGAAATTCGGGTCCACGCGCCCTCACGCGCCGCCGTGAGTGTCTGCGCGTGAGCCCACGCGCCTGCTACAGTACCCCTGCACAGTTCATCGTTCTCACCCGCCAAACCTGCAATACGGGTTCTTCAACCCACGACACAACCCGGTTAAATCCTTATCAAAACTCACTCAATTCCTCCCTTCATTCCACCTAAATCATTCCTCATCAGGTTAATTTAGGGTCCCATTCATTAATTATCTTCCATTAGCCCTAAATCAGTCAACTCGAACTCGAACATCCAAACGGGTCGAAGTACGAAACTCACCCAAATCGACCCCATTCCAAAATTAACTTAGGCAGGAGTTTCCAGAGACCTAAACGAACACTTTAGCACCATCAATTTGAGGGGAAATTACCTGGAGGTTGTCGAACTCAAGCTCGAAAATCTCTGAAACCAGGGGCCTCCATTCAGGGCTTGTCTGTGATGGATTTTCCCCGAAATTGATGCGGTTGGTTCCCAAATGACCCCAGAGGATTAATACGATCCTCAGCTTCCTTCAACTCGACTCCTAGTTTAGAAATCGAATTTCCCTCCAAAACTGTTTTTCTCTGAAACCGGAGCTTGAGTCCCTGAGCAAACCTCGATCAAACCTCTTCAATCCTTGCACGATTGTGTTCCAGTCACTCCCAGAAAACTCCCTCAGTGTCTAGATTGGTCCCATAACCCGTAGGAATCAAACTCTGGATTCCCCCCCCCCCCCCCCCCCCCCAAAAAAAAAAACCCGAAATGGTTTTCTCCATGGTTTCTCCCAGCTCTACACTCTCACACTCAACCGAATGGCTCCCCAGCTCACCAGACACTCAAGTAATCGATCAGAATGGACGACAACTCGTGGGTGACACACTGAAACTCCCTGGAATTTGTTTCCCGCAACACAGAGATCCACAACCATTTTTAACTCCTCCCGAGCACGGTAAGCAGTCCCAACCCTCACGCCTTGTCTCCAATATCCTCAATTCAATTAAACAATACTCTGATCCGTCCACTATTGATTAAACAATGGCAATGATCAGAGCACTCACAACACGGTGGTGCAGTCCCTGTTTTTCACGGTGGTGAACAGTAACCACCGTGTAAATGACCAAAATGCCCTCAGTTGGCAGATTACCAAATTGCCCCTCACCTTCCGTGACCCGTAACTTGGTCATCCGATGTCCGTTTCAAGAGTTCCGCCCGTCGTTGTACTCGGGGCATTAAGACCTTCCTAACGGTTCTTGGCCCTCGGCCATCGGACCCCCGATAAAAAAGTCAACATTTTTCCTTATTTCGTCCAAATTACGGAAATGCCCCTGGACTTCCGAACGTCATAACTTTCACCACGAACGTCGGAATCGAACGTGTCACCCGTCTATGAACTCGTGACGACCCAAACTACATCACGGTCATCGGGCAAGGTCCATTTAACCGCCCGAATAAATAGTCAACATTTCACCAACGACTAGGGGAAAAACGGTCATTTTGCCACGTTCGTCCGATTCCACCAAACTAATCACCGATTAACCCCCATTAATCATGGTTAGTTACCAATCTAATCCCGAATTCCGGGATGGGTCGTTACAAGGGCACACGGCGGTGGTCCACGACGGGGAAACCCGAAAACCGTGAGGTAAGGATTCAAAAATTAGATTTTTAATCCTAGGGAGTTTTAACTGATTCTATTAATGGAAAAAGGGTTTCTGTAAGTTGTAGGAGCTTATTGTAATCAAAATGGGGAGCTGGGACAGTCTGGAACGACGGGGAACAGCGGAGGAAGTCACCCCCCGCCATGGTCGACCTTAGAGGTATGGGTTGCACGGTTTTCTTATGTTTTAAAGAGTGAAAAAGATAGGAAAGGATGATAGGAACACTTAGGGATTAAAATAGGTTGAGATGGACCGAAAATGGACGGGTTTGGATGTTGAACCGGTCCAGATCGGTTCGGCTGGTTTAGTTGCAGTGGACCGGGTTTGGCTGAGGGAAGAAGATGAACAGTGTACCGGGCGTGATCTCACGCGCAGAGGCTTCCTTGGGCGCGTGGGGGCGCGTGAGGAACATTTTGGGAATGTCTTCAACACGTGAAATCTTCTATTCGATGCAACCAATATTTTCGGACTAGTTTCGTGTCGATCGGACACCGTCTCGATAATGTTCTGGGCATCGGAAGGTTTAGGATCGATTTTTAAAATTGTTAAAAATTCTAGAAAATTACGGGGCTTTAGTGGGAGGTTATTTAAGTAGTTAGTAACCTTCTATTACGATTTGGACAAGTTTGGGAGTCCCGATGAAGACGATTGGCTCAGGAGAGCCGTATGACACGTATATCGAGGCGGCAGCTCGGACGGTCTGTGAGTGGACCTTGTTTTCTAAATTGGTGCATGTATAAATGTTTATTATATGTTTTATTACATGTTTTGTGATGCCATGAGTGCATTTGAGTGTGGTTACGTATTGGCACGTATTTCGAGGTTTCGACCTTATACGGTGTCTATACGTGTTTGTATTTCCTTATTGGTTTAAATGAAATGGATTTGGATTTCCAAAAGGATAAACTCTGGCATGAGACCCAATTGGTTTTGTCTCGGGCATATGACGCTATTGATGGCCTACGGGTCTGAATCGTGGTCGCGGCAAGTGTTATGTGCACGGCGACCGACGATACGACGCTTGCCTCCGGATTGAGATGTGTTCCTACCGGAGAGGTCACGATGAATCTGTGGTCGGGCAGCCAATGGAGGCTTGACTTCGTAGTGCTGACGGTTTAGGATATCGATGGGTGATGAGTGCACCATGATCTTGTGGTGGTCGCGTTGGTTGATTCGTTCACGGCGACATATCAGGATTGAGGGTGGTCCTGGATGGATGGTTGTACGCATCACTATGATCGGAGTCGTGACTGACCCTGAGATATCGGGCACGATGCCCAGTGAGTCATGTGTTCGGGCACGAGGCCTAGTTTTATTTTATGGTTATGATTTCGGGTCGGGGACCCTAATGGATTTCCAGGTTTTATGGGAACCGGCATGAAACCTTGGAAAGTTTTCATGATTCATGACGATTTATGGGAACTGGGTATGAATCCGTTGAAAGGTTTTAAGGATGATTTCGTTATATATATATGTATGTATATTCATATACCTTACTTTACTTGTACTATCTCCTCCGGGGAGGGTCGTTGGTCTGAGTAGACCCCGGAGTAGTCACGGAGCACCGACTGAGTGGAGTCGCCCCCTAGTTGGGTTCCTTACTCTCAGGGAGGCATGGATCGTAACCTCAGGACGGGTCATTGGTCTACAAACATTGAGCTTGGACTCTGGGAGACTTGGGTTTGAGACCCCGGGTAGCACGCGTGTAGCTTTGGAATCGGTGACAGGATTGGTTGTGTGATTATATGTATATATGATATATGAGAGATGATATGTGATGTGTACAGGTTTTGGGCTGAGTCCTGTATGGAATTGGGCAGTGGCCCGTATGGTTGATTTCTTTATGGATTTGGGCAGTGGCCCGTATGGTTGGTTCTTTATGGTTCTTTCGGTTATGACTTTGGGCTTAGTTCCTACATATGATTCATTTGGTTAAATGTTTTTCGAATGCATGCATGCTTTTTAGTGAAGGGTACAAATGTCTTCGTTAAAATGTTTTTATAAACTCTTATTTTGTCAACTCACGGCATTTAATGTTTTGACTGCCCTTCAGGTTGACAGTGGATGTGCACTGTAGCAGAGATCGAGATATCACATACCTCCTCCGGATCCTGGCGTACTCTGATAGCCTGAGAGGGCAAAGGTTAGAAATATCCCTTGCCTGACACTTCGTGTCAGACGAGAGCAGGGTCGTCCCGCATTAATCTCAGGGGGATTGGGATGGGTCCTGTCAAACGAGCTTACCAAAATACTACATTGGACCACGGGATAAACCCACCGGAAGACCTCAAAGATCATACAAGGCCCATTCCTTAAAGCCCATCACTACTACTACGACCTAAACCCTAGATATTTTCCTATAAATAGGGAGCCCCCTCCCTCATCTAGGGGATTCCACTCCCCCATTAGAGGGGACTGCTTTTCTCTCTCTTTAAAAACTTGGGAGCTCCCATCCCTCTCTACTTTTACTTCCCTTTCTCTCTCTAAAGGCTCTAAGTCAATTATATTATGTAAACAAAACACTATTATACTAATGAGAGTGAGGCAACGCAGTGGACGTAGCCTGATTTGGGTGAACCACGTACGTTCTTGTGTCTTGGTGTGCGTGCGTGTCTTTACAGTCTCGTTGGTACATTTTTTGCATCAACAATATATATATATATATATCATTTGCTAAGTTTGAATGTTTTATCGGTCCTCTTTACTTACACATCTTAAGATAACTATCTTCTTCAAAAAATTTCAACCAGCAATCCAAACCCAAAAAGAAAAAGAAAAAGAAGCCTCCTCATATTCATAACTGCTATCAATCTATTCAACGTAAAACTACATCAAACTTCACATCAAAAAATTCAAGACAAAAACTATTTTTTAGAATAATTACAAACCAAGAATTGTACACTCCAGTAATACAAAATTAGAAGATATATGAACACATTTAAAAATGAAGAGGAGTTAAAATTTAGGTTGTATAGTGAGAATTCAAGGGATTTAGTTTCTACAAAACTCAAGGGCTAATATTTTTCAACCATCTGGGTAGATTCGAAAGCAGCTATTAGTTAGCTTCTAGGTCAATTTTATATCTTTATAATTGAAATAACATGGCTTATTTATTTTATGAATATTTGAGTTTGTGGCAAGCTTGTACACTATAGTATGTTATTATTTTTTAAAAAATACAATATGTTTCTTTTAACTTGAGTTTGTGTGCCTTACTGCAATCTTTTCAGGTTTACTGAAGTAAAATCTCTATAATCTCTTCTCTAAAATACAAAATTCTTGGAATTTGAATCAAATGAAAAAATATTATCATCTATAATTACTTAATTGAACCCAAAACAATTCATTAAAACTCAGTAGGCTTTCACTTTGAATCAGCGAAACCAGAAAACCCTCTTCTACAATCCCTTATTTAAAACCCAAATTCATGAAATTTGAATGAAAAATCCTAATATATTCCTCCAAAGGATGTTATATATGTGATTATAATTATATAGAATGAATGATTGAATGAAAATGATAGATTGGATAAAAACTATTTCAATCATTTATCCCAAATTGCATGAGATTTTGTTTTCAAGTCAGCTATGCAAAGTAAAATTCCTTAATATAAGGCCATACAAAAATTGAAATCATAAAGAGACTAGTAAATTGAATTGAAGGCAAAGGCACCACCTTGTTGACTTCAACAGCTTTTCTCCAAGGTCTTGTTGTTTTCCACTCAGAATAGTGTAAGGGCTTAAGCTTTGCTACAAACCTTAAAAAAAAAAAAAAAGAATTCCTATAAGAAAAAATGCATATAATAAACACCCCTAACTCTTGAAATACAAAGAATGCGTATAACAAACTGCAAAGTTAGGAACATGACTAGACACCATAAAGCCTCTTAGTAATTGAAAAGATAACAGCCCAAAAACGCAATTGTAATGGCCCGAAAGTTAGAGAAAAGTAAATTTGGAAAATAAAAATAAAAATGACAATTTTGCTCTTAGAAGGTCAAAGATTGACTTTTTGACCTAGACATTTTTTAGACATTCTGCAAGGACCATTATGAAGGTCTCAGACTCTTGAGTTTGTAGACATGTGGAATGTTGAAATCAGAGGTCGACTGAATTTGATACGGGTAAAAAATACCTAGGGGAATTTTGGTAATTTTAACATAAATGGGTATTTTGGTAATTTCACAGATGAGATATTGTTTACTGGTGACATACGTCTAGAAAGACCTGATATTTTCCCTCTTCCATTTCCCCACTGACCTACAATCCTATATATATATATATATATGTATAATGTGCGTGTGTGTTGGTGACTTCGGTGGAGAAGAGCCGAAAAAGAAAATAACCATGAAGAAAGAAACTCGAGAAAGAGAAACAGTCGGGAGAAACCCGAGAAGGAAACCCGTGAAGTTCAAAATGTTGGTCATGGATCATCAAAGTGTTTTGAAGTGACAGGACCCGTCCCACACAGGATGTTGATAACTGTGCCCGGTCCTGCTCCATTCTAACAAGTCCACTAAAGTTCCGAAATTACCCCACATCACTTATCAGAAAAGGGATGATTGTATTGATTTCTGCTTAAGCCTCCGCCTTTTAACTAGCCCCGATCATCGTGTCACGGCCTAGAGGGTCATCAAAAACAGAAAAAGTGTGAGTGAACAAAAATAATATCATTTGAAAACACATTTCAAAATACATTATTTTTGTCCACTCACACCTTTTCTGTTTTTGATGACCCTCCAGGCCGTGGCACGAGGATCAAGGCTAGTTAAGAGGCGGAGGCTTAAACAGAAATCAATACAATCATCCCTTGTCTGATAGGTGCTGCGGGGTAATTTCGGAACTTCAGTGGACTTGTCAAACGAGAGCAGGATCGGGCACGGTTATCAAGGTCTCGTGTGGGACGGGTCCTATCATGAAGCCTCTTTGTGTCTAACTAAGGTTTCTTGAAGGTCGTTCGAGGGTCATATTAAGCTAGAAAAGATGAAGGTTGGAGGTGGGAAAGTCCCAGAAATGGACCTTGAACCATGGCCGAAAGTTTAAGGTGTGGGTTCTTGATTCATAGCTCTTTTTACCTAGTTTTGGAATCATAGAACTGTTCTTAAGGTTCGTTTAGAAGTGATTGGATGTGGAAGGGAAGAAAAAGGTTGAAAACGAAGGTTTTAGAACCGGTCGGTTGACCGAGTCATTCCCTGCGTGCAGACACCATATGCAAGAATTTTGAAGAACTTTTTGAAGGATGGGTTGACCTCATCTAATCTTAAGAACTGCAATGAAGTATCTAGCTTTGTCCAAATTTAACAGAATACTGTTAAATGAGAATTTAGAGTTGACAAATTTAGAGTGTGTTTGGATGAATAATTTCTAATTTAATGAGAATTTAAAATTCTCATAATTTGTAATTTCATATTTACAATTTCCTAATTTGTAAATTCTAATGTTTGGATATCAATGTTAAAAATTATGTAAATTACATTTTCACTTATTTGAACTCATCATTTAAAAAATTCTGTTCCTTGAGGTAGAATTTCAACTCACATTTGAGATCCTTAATTCTCCCCAGATTTTTCTCTGGAAATTTATAAAATCTTGACTCAATTTCCTCAATTAAGGAAAATTGATTTTCTATTGATCAAATGCTCCCTTCACGTCGAATGACATGTTTATTTTTCGGAGCCAAACGTACCCCGAGTATAAATTGAGATAATTCAATATACGAAAGGTGAGTTTAGAATAAAATGAAACTATTCACGATTCAAATAGTTAAGATTGATTATAACATAGATTCCAAGGACACATAGACTAAAATGGGACCAAGTTGATCCAAAAATGACCCAAAGGCCACGAAAAAAAAAAATATATATATAGTTCCAGCTGGCGGTGGCCGAATTTCTTTCATTTTTCATCACCAACTCCTCTCTTCCACCACTGTTGTTCTACCTGTAAGTTGTATCTGTCGGCTTCTCGCCGACCAGCTATTTAAACCAAGGGACGGACGAACGCAGTTTGGGTTATCAAAGGGGAGGTGAAATTTTGATTCCTTCTTTGAAATTGAACTACTTTGTATTAATAATATATATTTTTTTTGCGAGTTCCGTTATGTTTTTTTTCCCTTGCTCTCTGAAGTTGTTAGCTTACGAATTAAGAAAGGTTTGTTTCTGGATGAATTCTTTTCTTTTCTGGATGGCGGTGATAAGACCATATGAAGTTGGGTTCTTTTGTAATTAACTTTCCAATTGATATTTTGAAGCTCAATGGTAGGATAGCAGCTAGATTATTGGACATGAGATGAAAGTGGCGATTTTTGTTTTTAATTTTTAATTTTAATCTGAAGTTGGTTTGGATTAAAAGTGAAAAGCCTTTTTCATCAGATTGTCGATAGAAGATCACAAAAACACGCATTCAATTCTTGTTTAAATTGTGAACCCTGTTTTGCTGGCAATGACTTGAACTGTGGTACATGCACTTTTTCTCTCTTCTAATAACTTGATATGTTCATTCTCTTATGAAATTTCTAATCCAGTAGTTTTCAGATTTTAGGCCACTTCTGAAATAACTGTTAGACATGATGCATAACATATATTATATTTCGGGCATTTGAAGTAGAGTTCAAACTAGATGATGATAAACTTTATTGGTGAAATTTGGAGATGGGTTTTGAGATTGAAAAAGACCACTAGGGCATTATTTATTGGTAATTTATGTGTTAGTCATTTTCAAAACCCCAAATTTGCATAGAAGGATTGTAAGTCTGTCTTAGAGTCGACAATGGTGAATAACAAACCACTATTTGCACTCCTGGAAAAAAAATGCAATAAGAATAACATAGTGAATTATCTTGATTAATCTTTTATTACCATGAGATCTGATAAAATTTCAAACCTTCTATGCAGCAACGTCAGGGAGGGTTGTTGAAAATGTTTATTTGTCGCAGTGCGACCATCTAAGTAGGAAGTTCAACACCCGATGTCAAAGGGACTATAGTGCCCCTTTTATGTGCAACATGCTTCCCTTCCAGCGAGGGAAGTTAGCATGGACTATAAATCCTTCCATGCAATTGCACAACTTACCAAAATACCACAGCAGTTTTGTAAACGGAAGAACTGTTCATTGCAATGGTCTGTTCTAGACTCTCATTATCAAGGTTGATGTCAAATGAGAAATTTATGTTCTAGACTTCTTAAAATACTTAATTTTCCTTTATGCTCATCATGAAAATTCTCCTTGGCATAGGGGGGCATTTTTATTTCAATTATATGGACGGCCTAGGTTTAAAATGTTAAAGTTTTGGATCTCTTATCAACTTGTCAATTGTGGTTCCGTGAATTGTTAGCTTTTGGATCAATTTACCATATATGGTTGGGCCGTTCTTGCAGCTGCTCCATCGACTGCTACGGCACCAGATCTTGACAAAGTTGATTTCTTGAACCTTCAAAATGGCAGGTAACAAATTATAACATCACAGAATGGTCTCGAACTTAAAAATTATCAAACTATCTGGGTGCATGAAACCTTATGGAGCTATTGTTCTGATATGAATTTCTTTGTGGACTGATGTTTACGCACACAGTGATATTCGAGGCGTTGCTGTTGCTGGGGTTGAAGGAGAATCAGTGAGTCTAACTGAACCTGTTACAGAGGCAATAGCAGCTAGTTTTGCTGCATGGTTAGTGGAAAAGAAGAAATCCGATGGCTCTCGACGTTTGAGAGTTTCTGTTGGCCACGATTCCCGGATATCTGCAAAATTGTTAGAGGTATGTCCTGAATATCACAGTATGTTTGAATTTGACTTATGTTTTCATTTTTCTGGCTATGCTTGAAATTTTTCGGACTGCTGAGTTAACCATTCTACATATGGTGCTTAGTTTCTTGAATATATGTTTTGCCAAGTATCTTTTTAGTGCCTTTTTAAATTTTTTTTTACCAATAATAGTTCCGACTACTTCAATTTGAAATATGAAGAAAACTTAGATGTTAGAAACTTGGAATTGCAAGTTCATTAGAAGTAGTACCCATATAATAGTAAAGATCTCTTTTCTGTTGTGGTACATCAAGAATAGTAGTTTAGTTTGGGATCAAAATTGGTGCAGCATTTACAAATTTGGATTAGTAACCTTTGTACTAGGTCTAATGTGGATACATGACAGAATCAGACTCACCAACACCACCCCCCACACCCTCCCTCCTCTCTCTGCTCCCCCTTCTTCCCCCACAACACACACACACACACACACACACTCAGAAGAAGTACTCTCTTTGATTATTGACAATTTGGTTAATCAATTTCCAGGATGCAATTTCACGAGGAATTGCTGGTGCTGGTCTGGATGTTGTTCAATACGGGTGGGTGATGAATTTCTATCAATTTATGGTGTTAATTAGACTCTGGAATGACTATTTGGATTGATATCATGTTGGAAAATATGGCTTATGTATGACCAGTTAAGTGTTTATTGCTCTGGGTATTGATCAAAACTATTTTCATTAATGTAGATTGGCATCCACACCAGCAATGTTTAATAGCACGGTTACTGAAGATGGTGTTTTCTTGTGTCCTGCTGATGGGTCTATCATGATAACTGGTATGGTACAGGGGTTCAAGTGTAAACTATGTGAAAAATCATAATAACTAGGATTCTATTCTTATTGTTTCTCCATAATTAAATATTGGAGGAGAGTTATTCTGTTTGGTTTTGGAGATTATACTTCTTCCTTAAGGCTATCTCCTCTAAAAGGTTGGCTTCCCCTGATGCAAAGTCTAATATATTGTGTTGTTTCAACAGCAAGTCATTTGCCTTACAATAGGAATGGGTTCAAATTTTTCACAAATGCTGGAGGGCTTGGGAAAGCTGACATAAAAAACATCTTAGAGCGTGCTGCAGATATATATAATAAATTCACACTAGAAGGGTTGATGACTTCAAAAGAAAAAGCACTTGCATCCATAATGAGAGTTGATTACATGGAGGTATATACATCTGATCTTGTAAAGGCCGTCCGCAAAGCTGTAGGAAATATAGGTAGGACTTCTTTATAATCTTGATCATTGTGGAAATGTATTGGAGATCCTTCATCCTAGGTTAAGTGTGATGTTGGTTGTACTCGTTGTTTGTTCAGATAAACCGTTGGAAGGGTTCCATATTGTAGTTGATGCAGGGAATGGAGCAGGGGGATTTTTTGCTGTAAGTTTTCTTCTTTTGGATATCTAGTTTTTACTTCATGGTTGTAACACTCCACAGAAAACCATTTATACAACTACGATCATAAAAGGATAGGATTCCTATTTATTAAAAAATTTAACAGAAATAAGTGAACTAAAGGATTATGACTAAATTAAAGTAGGTTCTATATTCATAAAAAGTTGGACCATGTTCATTTCCAAGTGAATTTCTTTAAAATAGATCATTTGCATAGAGCATTCAAATATCGTCCCTAAGAAAAATGGATTTATTGGCTGTAGCACAATTCTTTTTTTTATTATGTGAGCCCACTTAAATTAATAATGTCTATAGAAACTGTAAAGATCACTTTCATTTTATTGTGAAATGAAATCATAGTTGGATGGTTTGCTTATGCTGTCATGTTTTAAAGTTTAATGAAGGTAAATTACATATTATGCTTTGAAGCTGATTTAGCTTTATGCAGTTGTCCATTCTTATTTGATTGGAGTGTGAGATGTCCATTTATGTGGCATCATAAAAGATGTTTCCTAAAATGTCAAACGTGTAACATGTTTCCACTCATACTCAAGTTAATCATAAGTGTTTATTTCGCATGATATCAGGCGAAGGTGCTTGAACCTCTTGGGGCAGTCACTTCTGGTAGTCAGTTCTTGGAGCCAGATGGTAATATTGGTCATTGAATGCTCGAAATTTTGAATTGGTTGGAATTATTAATAAGAAATTTGTTCTCTAATCAGGTCTGTTTCCAAATCATATACCAAACCCAGAGGACAAAACAGCAATGAAAGCTATCACACAGGCAGTCCTTGATAACAAGGCTGACTTGGGGATCATATTTGATACAGATGTTGATAGGTAGTTTTCTTGTGACCCATAAATCTATTTTATGTTTTATTTTTTGCCTCTTTCTAATACGTATTTCTTTTAGATCTGCTGCGGTGGATTCAACCGGCCTTGAGTTCAATCGGAATCGTCTCATTGCCTTAATGTCCGCCATTGTTCTTGAGGAAGTAAGACTTTCTTTTTATTTAGATCAAGGCTCTTGTTTTGCATACTTGAAATTTGATATATTTTCCTCTTTTTGGGACTCAATTATTGTTATTATTTCTTTTTTTTTTTGTCCTAGCATCCTGGAACAACTGTTGTTACAGACAGTGTGACTTCAGATGGTCTCACCACATTTATTGAGAAGAAACTTGGTATGCGGAAAACTGACAATGGTGTTCTTCTCTTTTTGGTACCGAAGGTTTGATGATTAGCAATTTCTTGTAGGGGGGAAGCACCATCGGTTCAAAAGGGGGTACAAAAATGTTATTGACGAAGCTATTCGTTTGGTAAGAAAGACTGTCCCAGTTATCATGTTTACGCCGCTTATAGTTTCTATATTTTAAGCATGCATGCAAAGTAAACCGTTATGTCTCCTCTTTCTTTCAACCCAACATCATTTTAGCAATTCTTTTTCTTTTGATGTATCTTGTTTTGCTTTTGAACTGAAGTTTATAGATTGCTTGCAGAATTCGGTCGGTGAGGAATCCCATCTGGCTATCGAGACTAGTGGCCATGGAGCGCTCAAGGAAAATCACTGGCTTGATGATGGTGCATACCTCATGGTAGGCTTCTTATGTAACATGGCACATTACAAAATATGCTCGGGTTTCTTCATACTTTTCTGGTGGAGTTATTGCTACTGCTTCTGCTGTTTGATTTCACCCGATTTGGCATTATTTTCAGGTCAAAATTTTGAATAAACTTGCTTCAGCCCGAGCTTCAGGGCAGGGCAGTGGCAGCAAAGTCTTGACTGGTCTTTTAGAAGGTCTCGAGGAACCAGCTTTTTCAGTGGAATTGAGATTAAAAATCAATCAAAGCCATCAGGATCTTAAAGGAGGGTATGGTACTTCATATTCTGTCGTGTTTATGTACACTTGTATTTTCTTCGAATTTGCTGAAAAATTAGTGCTTCCAGATCTTTCCGAGACTATGGAGAAGCAGTATTAAAACATTTCGAGAACTATATCGACTCAGACCCAAAGCTTCAAAAAGCTCCTGTCAACTATGAAGGGGTAGGCCGTAGGTTTATTTCCATTAAGATTGACGTTATTGTGATTTTTCCGTGTTTGTCACTTATGCTTCCCCAATTTGATCATGGAAACAGGTTCGGGTTTCTCGCTATGGCGGGTGGTTTTTGCTTCGACTCTCACTTCATGATCCTGTACTTCCCCTAAACATAGAGGTAGGCGAAATCCAAAAGCCTTGTCACTTTCAAGTTTCAATCATTTCCAAAATTGACAATAACTAATACAATTTTGACACTAGGCACCAACCAACAAGGACTCGGTGCTACTTGGAAATGTTGTGCTTGCTGCCGTGGAGGAGTTCTCCGCTTTGGATACATCTGCTTTAGACAAATTTGTCCAAGCATCGTAAATGTTATGCTTATCAAACTGAAAGATCCTCTGGCTTTTTTGGCAGCTTCATGCCTCGGTATATGTTTCCTTTCCTGAAGGAGTTTTGCGACTTTGGCATGGTTGCTAGGCAAACTAGGATCTCGGAGACATTTGTTTAAGAATGGCTCTAGAAAACCATGTATCAAGATCAAATTTACCTTACTTTGGGGTTTCGTCATAATAAGCACACGAATAACGTGAGTTGTAAGTCGCACAATATCATTACAGATTATTCCGTCTTCACCGCTAGGGCTCATAACCTACGTTGAATTCCTACCAAGTCTCAGTGGGGCTGATTACAAAGGCATAAAAGCGAGCATCAAATCCAAAATCAGAGAATTGGGTTATGACTGAAATCCAAAAAGGTTGAAATATGCATGAGCCAACACTTGACCCAACTCAACGTGAGCCTTGGTGGTCAGATGCAGATGATCATCTTTCAGCTCCAATCGCTTTGCATCCACACACAACATTCGGGACCTCCAGGCTCCATTCCCAACCGACTCCCTCACTTTCTCCCTGTACTTGTTATCGCCAGGTGCAAGAGCAACCTATAATTTATGCACAATTCAATCCCTTAATAATTGATTCATGTACCAAATACCAATTCAGATAAGAGTTCAATACTAACCTGGATAATTGGAAGCGTAGGCAAATTAAGATCCTCGCGCACATTCTCAATGAGCTTCACCATCTTCCCCTGGTAGGCATCAGCATCATGCTAAGTCGACGTGTCACTTTTCTCCATAGTACCACAGCACTGACAGCAGCCCTCTCAACTTTCCCTCGCCATTTACGCTTTTCCTCGTCCTCTTCACCATACCCTCGTACAGATGCTCCCCACGCGCCCACTCCTTGATCGCCGTCCCGCCCACCATGTACGGCACCCGCCCCAACACCCGCAACCTCTCCCCCACACCCGCTACCTCTCCCCCATTCGCAAACGCCATGCCTGGCCCCACACCACAAACCTTCGTGAAGTCGATGTCGGCGTGCAGCGGCTCATGTGTTGGCTCCCACTGCAGGTGCACGTTAAGGCGGTGGATGTTGCGGTGGGATCTGGATTCCTTGGCGACGATGCCATCCCAATGTTGGTTGACACGACCCACCCCAACTGCAGGTTCGCTAGTGATCTCGCCACAAACTCAGCCACTAACTAACGTACTATCACTCTAGCGTCCAGGTTGATGACGGGCTGTTCCGCGTCGAGACATCACATCCACAACAACATCACATCACTATTTTACTATCCATCTGCTCTAGAAACCATAACCTTGTGCAGAGCGCACAAACTGCGCTCTGATACCAAATTGATAAGACCCACCCCCAATCCCCCTAGATTAAGGGATAAGTCATGATCCCGTCTAACCTGCATGCGACACGAAGGCTAAACACCCGTTCAACTCCCGTGGAACACGCAAGCCAAACAAGTGATACCCAGGTCAACGTCGTCTAAATACACCTTCCAATTTCCCAGAGTGCGCAAAATCATTTTAGATCGCGTGTGTGATGTCTCTGTCTCACTAACAACAGCCCGCACCGCATCAACAACTTGGAGGGTATCGAAAAACAGAAAAGACTGAGTGGATAAAAATAAATAATAAGTTCAGAAAATATTTTATAAGGAAAGACATTTATACCCTCCATGTAAAACTAATGCATGCATTCGAAAACCATTTAATTTCAAAACTACTTATGAAAACCAGAAATCATTTCCGTTTCCTCAAATCCCGGGCCTCAGCCCAAAACCATTAAATCCATATTATTCGGGTCACAGCCCAAAACACCTGAAAACCATTGGAAAACCATCAGCGTAAAACATAAATCCAAAATCATTTAAAACCCATTTCCATCAATCGAACCTGCTGGATCTATCCGAGTCTTTAAACTCAATATATATCCTAGTCTTTAAACTCAACGGGCCTCAATATCAATCCGAGTCTTTAAACTCAATAGGCATACGGGGGAAATCACAATATCCGAGTCTTTAAACTCCCTAGTCTTTATACTCACCGGGTCTTTAAACCCAAATCACATATCCGGGCCCGCCCTCGTCACACATCATATCTGGGTCTTTAAACCCAATACCAGATCCAGCAAATCCAATCCAAAACCATTTTATCAAATCCAAAATCCATAAATCCATTTCCAAATCCGAATCCAAAATTATCATTCCGAATCCAAATCCAAAAAACACGTTTATCGAAATCACTTTTCCAAATCCATTTATAACTCATTGAAATCAATTCAGAATTCAAATCCCAAAAGCAAGTTATCGAAACCATCATCAAATCACAGTATAAATCATAATCTCGTAAAACGTGCAAATACGTAAAATATCTTGAAACACATTCAAAACATAAATCATAGATATCACAATCATAATTATAGAAATCACATATAGAAAACATATAAAACATTTATGCATGCATCATAATTTAGAAAGCAAAGTCAACTCACAGACCATCCGCGCTGCCGCCTCGATCACCGGACTTCCTGAATCTATCCATATCACATACTAAGGTCACCAACCACTTCATTATGCTTCTACTAAATTCCCGTAATTTTCCCTAATTTTTAACTATTTATAAATTTTCCCTTAAACCTTCTGACATTTCGAATCATATCGAAATGCTATCCGATTGACTCGAAACCAATCCCAAAATGTTCTTTATATCGATTACATTAAAACAAGTGTTGAATACTTTCCCAAAAACACCCCCACGACCCTCATGCGCGGCCAAAGGGGCTGCGCGTGGGCCTCACGCGCCTACTGTTCATTGTCTTCAACGGCTGATCAGACTAGTCTAGACCGGTTCAGACCAGCCCGGTCCAACCGTACTAGCATGAGCGGTTTGACTCCATAGATCCTTCGTTTTCGGTCCGTTTTCGATTCTAATCAGTCCTCTAGTTTCGTCTCATCATTATCTATCAATCTACGATGTCAAAACATAAAATTAAGAATGAGAAGTTACCTTCCCGATTGCAGAACAATCAGTTTTCCTTCGATCTCCATCTCTAGCCACCACAGACCACCATATGTCTTGGTTTTGGTCCCTCTGAATTCCGTGCATCCTCCAAAACATATTCCCATCATAAAAAAATGTTCAACAACCTCTAAAACCTAAATTCTAAATTTGAATATCCAAACTTACCGTTCATGGCATTGTCGGCCACCGTCCACGACTGCCCTCCACGGTGGCACCACCAAGGTCGTCTCATCACCCCTTCATCTTTCCTTCACACATCACCATCAATCTTTGAGGTTTGAGGGTTGTATGGCCTGTAGAACACAGTTTTTCTCTGTTTCCTCACGGGTTCGTCTCACGGGTTAGGGTCATCGTCCACGGCAGGCCGTCGGGACAGCACCACCATAATCCTCTCATTCCACTCTCTGTTTTTCCTTCACTACTCACTGGAAATTGATAAGGTTTAGGAAGGTTTGAGCTCACTATCACACTTCACTTCTTTGTTTTTTGTTTTAAACCGTGCAACCAGTTTCTCTCATTTTTAAAAATAATTGTGAGACGGTGATGAGGCTTCCACAACTATCCAGAGAAGGCCAGGTGTCCAAGTTCCCGTGGACACAAATCCCAAGGCAAGCCAAATGTTCAATTATCATTGGGCATAGATCCCTAGGCAACCAAATGACGAAAATGACCTTCTACTAAATTACCAAAATACCCCTTAACTTCGAACGACATAACTTCTTCCTCGAATATTGGAATCAGACGTGCCGCCTGTTTACGGACTAATGACATTTCGAAATACGTCATAGTCATCGGCCAAAGTCCGTTTGACCGCCCGAACTGAAAGTCAACATTTCGCCGATTCTAGGGGCAAAATGGTCATTTCGCACCGTCCGTCCGCAATTACTCAACTAATCACCGATTAATCTCGCTAATTCTTTATTAACCACTAATCTAACCCCAAATTCCAGGACGAGTCGTTACAATCTTCCCCCTTAAAGAATTTCATCCTCGAAATTCCGAAGAACGTACGTCCGTAACTTACTGGGGGAATCCAACTTATCTCACACATGGGTCTCCTACCCGGTGTACATCACCTGCCAATCCAGCTTCTCCTAGCATTGCTCAAACTATCACCACATCTCTGCTAAGTGAATCAACTCATACCAACTTTCGGTCCATCTGGCAATCATTGCATTCTTATTGAGGTTTAACACATCTCCAACTCATACCCGAGGTGACAGGACCCGCCCCGATCCCACAGGGACCACAAGGGGACGTGCCCTGCTCCCGTCTGACACCCAATAATTCATACCAATTTTAACCTCAAAACATCAAATGCATAAATAACCAAATTAAAGTTATACATCAAATCCGAATTAAACAGATGTCAGACAAGGGATGAAATCCAAAATTACAAGATGCGAGCACGACTCTAAAGTAAACCTGCGGGTACACCACCCAACAGGGGTTCAGGTACGCAGAAGTAGATCTATGCCTCAGCGTCAGGTTCCTCCTCTACCTCAGTATCACGACCTGGAGGGGTTACCAAAAACATTAAGGGTGAGTGGACCGAAACTTAAGTTTATAAAATCATTTGATAAGTAAAACATATAATTTACCCCTCCGTTTTCCAAACATGCATGCAACCGTATTTAAAATCATAAGTCATATAATATGAACCATAAGGCATGAAATAAAACCATAAGTATAATTTGAGTTGCTGCACTATACACTCCAATCCCGACATCCCTGATGTCCGACGTCCCTGACGTCAATAAGGACACAATCACAAGGCTACGCGTGCCACTCGGGTCTCAATTTTCGAGTTCAATCCCCGAACCCCGTTCGGGTACAGCATCCCCGATGCTTAGCGTCATAGACGCTGGACGTACTAGACGTCCGTGACCTCTCCGGGGTACCTCATCCGGAGGAGACAATATAATATGGAAGGATCTATACAGTGCAGTACCAAATACATTTTATTGATATCCACATGCAAAGCATATATATACATAGATAAAATCCAATCAATCTTTAAGTTTCATCAGACGGGTCTCAAGCCCAAATATCGTGAAACGTGCCGTAACCATAATTTCCATATCATCAAAACCATTATTTGTTTTTAGCATGTGAATATGTATAATAAACCAGAAAACATTTATGCACGCAAGGGTTTAAGAAAATGGCCCACTCACAGTACAGTCCTGCTGAAAACTGAGCGTATACCCTCGATCTGGTACAGTTATACAATCCCTGTCATATCCAAAGTATACGTAAGGGTCAATACAAACCCCTAACATTTAACCATGAAACCCTAGACCGAAACCGGCCCGGAAAAGCGCCCGAACGCGCTTCCCAAGGCAATAAACCTCATTTTGACCAACTTAATGATCTCCGATCGACCCGAAACCACCGTCATTGGATCCGGATCGTTGAAACCTAAAGAATGGTGGTGGTCCCACCAAAATTACTATTCACACACGCCCCCACGCGCCTGGTTAACCCTCTGGTCAACTGTGCTACAGTACTGCTGACGTCAGCATGACGTCATCACTGACAGTGTCAGAGGACACGTGTCAGCAGTCCATTGGTCCCTGGTCTGACTGATTTCTGACATGATGACGTCATCATGATGACGTCATCAGCTACAGTAACCGGGTCAGAGAACCGGGTCACCGCAGACCCACGGCTCGACCTGATCACTGATCGTGATTCTGATCACCATTTTAGGTGGGATTTGTTCCTATGGACTCGTCTCTACCTCTACAATGGATCTGTGAAATTGAAACTAGATTCTATGTTGGAAAGACTACCTGAAAATCGATGCGAAGGTTGGCTGCCGGTTCTGGTTATCTTCTCCGGCGAGTCGTTGAGTTTCCAGCCACGTTCCTTGGTTCAAACTGGTCGTCAAGGTCCCCTAAATGTGTCCTAACAACAACCAAACAATTCCAACGTCAAAAATGGACGTTTCGAAGTAGGGAAGGAAATCGGGTACTCACGGGTTTTTCGTCCTACCGCCGCCGTACGCCGCCCAGATTGGTTCCTGGCCGTCCTGTCGTCACAGTGAACCCAACCGTACGGTTGTTCGAACCCTGGTGCGAAGGTTTGGATGGTTTGGGTGGTTTGGGTTGTTCGGGTTCCTTCTCGGGCCTGAGGGAAAACCGGTCGTGCAGGGTGGCCGTGGAGTGGTGGCCGGCGTCTGGGGGTAGCAGTTGGCCGCCTGGTGTTTCCGTGAGTGTGAGGTTGAGAGGTGAGGTGCTGGAGTGTTTGTTCGAAGGGGTAGCCGTGCTCACGGTTTGAGAGTAGTGAAATGTGAGAGTGAAAAATTTGAGAGTTTTAAAACAGATGGCTGGATGGAATGAAGGGTTGAGATTTAATCTCAGCATAGGATCAATGGTGAGGATTTAAGGAAAATAAAATAATAAACTAACCTATTGGCCAACACAGATCCTTGTTTTAGGGAATGTAGGGGATGAGTGACACTTGTCACTCATCCAAGGGTCCAGATTGATTTGATTAAAGTAATAAGATCCCATTATTTTAATATTATTTTAATCCGGTTCTCGGTTGGTTCGATTAAATGCGAAATACTTCCGTGACCATAACTTCCTCGTACGAAGTCCGATTTCGGCGTGTCGCCTGTCTACGGACTCAGGACGTCGAGACCTACCCAACGGTCCTTGAGTCATGTGAAAATTAGTTCCCAAGAGAAAAGTCAACATTTTCACCCTAACCGTCCAAATTACGATAATGCCCCTGGACTTCCGATAGCCATAACTTTTTCCCTGATCGTCCGAAATGGACGTGCCACCTGGCTATGGACTCGTGACGTCCCGAACTACGTCACGGTCATTGGTCAAAGTCCATTGGACCCACCAATCAAAAAGTCAACAATTTGGCCATACAAATCACAAGGGTAAAAGCGTCAATTCATACATTAATTTAAAATATTAAAATCCTCGAATTTCCGGGGTGTTACACGAGGCGCCTTTAATATCATACCAGCCAACACTCACGGTTCAGTCATCACCAATCGAATCACTATAACTACCAGTCACATTAACCTCGGCTCATTCTCGAGTCATCCATACCTTGTACCAACTCACTCAGTATAACGTAAGATTTGTCGTTGTCCGACACGAATCTCACCTCGCAATACCAATCCTCAAAATGACATTTATTAACCTTGGTACTCGTATCAACCAACATTCGCTCAACGGTTCATACTGACTCCGTCAGCGATCCGTGTCGACCTCACCGGAGTTAGAACGTCCTGCTCACACCAACAACTCAACAAATCATCTCACCGGTGGTTCCACTAACCACCAACACAGTCAACCTGTGGGATCACCATCCACGTCCCACACTACCTGTTTGCAACTGGATCCTATCGAATACTTGTCAAACTGTGATCACTCATCTCTAATCACACATCTTAACGTCAGGTTCCCACTAGCCACTCATGGCTCTAAGCATCTAGCTCACACATCATCACTGATCCTTGTAACAACCAACACGATCACTCTGGATCACACTGATCCAGTCCACATCTCCACCAGTCAATCCCATCGGAACTACTTTGATCGTCAATACAACCAACAACATACCTCGGCACGAAGCCGATCACCAACATCTCTACCAGAACCGCGTGATGCACGTCTAATCACATCGGCATGGTTCCGACCACTAATACAACCATTAACACATATCCCAAATACACCAATCACCTCCAAGCATACTGACGGTCCATCCACCAAACGTTATAGTGTATATCTCAATCACATCCATCGTACAGTATGTCCTCGATCACTTCTAATAACATACCACAAACATCCACCAATTATATCGGCATTAGCTGAGCACTTAAACACCCACGTCATCAAGATGGATTCCAATTCCATCCAACAAAATCATAAAGCATCCTTTCATTCCAACATCATAGTGCGTCCTCCAACCACCACAGTGTATTCCCGAGGCACGCATAATATCCTCGTATCCACACTAACTACCACTTGACTACGAGCCAATCACGCTTCGTCTTGAAGTCCATCAGTCTAATCCTAAAACTAGGATGATCTACATGTCTTTCGAGGAATACCAACTCAAGTCCATTCCGAGTCTCCATGTCTCCTGTGACACGTCCACCCCCAATCCCTCGGGATTAAGGGCTAAGCCATGCTCCCGTCTAACTCACGTGCGACACGAAGGCTAAACCGACGTCCAACCTCCACGTAACACGTAAGTCAGACAAGGGATTTCCACGCGAACCGTCCAACAATTTTGGAACTTCTCAAAGCGAGCAGAACCTACTGTGGATCGTGTGTGTGATGCCTTCGTCTCTCTAATAACAGCCCACACGGCATCAATCTGGAGGGTATCGAAAACATAAAAAGATTGTGAGTGGAAAAAAATATTCAATACGTTCTGAAAACAGGTTATAGAAAATTACATTTATACCCTTCACGCAAAACCAATGCATGCATATGAAAACCAATTCACAGAATCATCTTTCCAAAATTTTATTCCAAAACCGAAATCTCATTTATCGAAATCACATGAACATGGCTTCAAGCCCAAAATCACTTTTCCAAAATCTGTTATAAATCATTGAAATCAAATCATATTTTAAATCCCAAAATCAAATCATCAAAACCATGATCAAATCACAATATAAATCAAAAACTCGTAAAACGTGCAAATACGTCATTATCTCGAAATACCTGCAAAACCGTAAATCATCAATATCAATTCACAAACATAGAAATCATGTATAGGAAACATATAAAATATATATGCATGCATCATAAGTTCGAAAGCAAAGTCCACTCACAGATAGTTTACGCCGCTACCTCGATACACGCCCACTTATGCCGTTCCTGGCTAATCCGCTATCACCGACTTTCCCGAACCTTTCCAAATCCCATAATAAGGTTACTAACTACTTCATTAAGCTTCTACTAAGGTCCCGTAATTTTCCCAAATTTTTCACTATTTTTAAACGAGCTCTAAAACCTTCGGACATCCCGAAACATATCGAGACGATATCCGATTGACTCGAAACCAATCCCAAAATGTTCGTTACATCAAACAATTTAAAAATTGTGTTGACAACTTCCTCGGAATATGTCCCACGAGCCCTCACGCGCCGTCCAAAGGGGCTGCGCGTGGGAGCCACACGCCCACTATTCATCATCTTCAACCTCTCGCTGGACCGTTTCAGGCCGGTTCGAACCGGCCCGGTCCAACTGAACCGGCGATGGCGGTTTTGTGTCCAAAATCAGTCCCATTCCAACCCTTTTAATCCTAGTAGCTTCGTCTAAACATATATGATCGATCCAGCTAATGAAAACATGAAACTAGGCTCGAAGATTACCTTCCCGATTAAAGAAAAATCCGAATTACTCCTCCTCTGTTCTCACGGTTCTGGCCATCTCAAGCCACGGTTCCAGTCTTTAAAGCTCCATTTTGAGTTCCAAAACCTTATCCAAAAGAACCAAAGTAATCAACAACTCTTCAATCATGAACTACCATTTTCAATTGAAAATAGGACCTCACGGTTGCTTTCCTTGAATCGCCGTCGTAGGGCATTATTGTGGTCACCACAAGTCTCAACTCAGCCTTCCTTCCATCTTCTATTCACACCGTACATAAAATCGAAGAGGTTTGCGGGTGTTGTTCAAGCATGGAAATTCATGTGTTGCATGGGAGTTCACGGGTTTTCTCACGGGGTTAGGACAACCGTCCACGGCTGTCCACGACGGTGGCACCACTATATTCCACATCGTTTATCCCCTCATTTTTGTTCATACGGCATAGCTAATTGAGGAGAGCTGAGGGGGTTGAATTCTCACAAACTCTGTGTCTCTCTTTTCCTGTTCCATGATCGTGCAACCACCATTTTTAAAAACAAAGAGAGACGGTGAGGAGGGTTCTATGACCTTCCAACAAGGGACAAGTGTCCCAAAACCACTGGGCACACTCCTCAAGACACAATGACCATTTTACCCTTATTTTACAAATGACCATTTTACCCTTATTTTACAAATGACCATTTTGCCCCTCATGTTCCTAGACCCATAACGTTGTCATCCAAACTTCAATTGATGCATGCCGCATGTCGTTGTACTCAGTGAATCGAGACCTACCTAACGGTCCTCGACTTACGTGAAAAGTACATGTCGTTTGAAAATTCAACAAATTGCCCCTTTTAAACCAAATTACCAAATTACCCTTAAACTTCCGAACATCATAACTTCCTCCTCGGATGTCGGAATCGAACGTTCCACCTGTCTATAAACTCGTGACGTCCAGAACTACTTCACAGTCATCGGTCAAAGTCCATTTGAACACCCGAATCAAAATTCAACCGTTTGTCCAATTCCAAGGGCAGAATTGTCATTTTGCACCGTCCGTCCGAACTCACCCAACTAATCACCGATTAACTTCACTAATCTGTTATTATCCATTAATCTAATCTCGATTTCCAGGACGGGTCGTTACATCCTGGGTCTCCCTACCAATATCAAATTCAATCACATCTCATTTACGTACACTGGGCAGACCCAACACTAGATCCACGTCCATATACCCATACGTATACAAGGCAGATCACTCGTATCCAACATTTCCAAGATATTCACCATAGCCAACCTACCCATCACTATGTCCACATCATATCACTTCCGATATCCAGCCACACTCACTCCTACAAGATGGAGCAATCTCATCATTCTCATGTCCAACATATCCAATCTTTGTCTTGCAATATGATTTTCCTCTGCTCCTAGCTTGCATCAACAGTAATACTATTCTTCGATCCATAACAAGAATAACCCAAGCCGAATCCAGGAGCACAACAACTCGATCCTGACCCACTAGCTCCTAAGTGGATCCCACATCTCGTCCGTAGGTGTAAAACCCTCTTCGATCCTATTACAATCACATCACTTCTCATGCAATTCCCACAAATGATCCGATCACCACATCTAATCAGATCGCTCAAGAATACTGCATGTCTAGAGACACGTCAAGACAGTGGGTTCTCTTCCATTACCTCCTATCTGACAGTTATAATCACTCCTTCTCATCTTCCTTATCATCGACGATAATCCACAACCATGACATCACACTTCATCCTACATTAATCCAAATCAAACACAATCCCGCCACACACACCAAACGTTAGTAACGCCACGTCACCATGTACTCTCTGCTCCGTAATGCACTCACATGTGTCCACGATCAAGGGGGGATAGAGGGGGGAGAAAGGGGGGGGGGGGGGTGTTCACAACTCCTAAATTCCCATCATACACCACCATGAGTCTCTCGTACTGACTCCAGAGTATCCATCATACCATACCCAACATCTATCACCAACTCGGAATCAAACACAACTTCTCATTGTCTCAATCTCGTCGCCTCCTAATTCCTCGATTCCAACCATGGAACTCAATCCTCAACACGTATACCACCACTAGACGAACAACCGAATGTCAACTCCTATACTACACTTAGGAAATCCACAACTCCTATGGGTCACAACCACATATCCGTACACAATCCAACTCACCGACCAACTCGTTTTATGTCGGGATATCAATCCGATTCACACTTCCAACCTTTCTGAGGTTCAACTCCGAGCATCATATGAAACTAGCGAATACAACTCTCGGGATCCTCAGTCATCAATCACTAACTATTATCCTTGGTAGTAACAAATGCTAACCTCGGCATATGCCGACACATTCCAACGCATGCTCCGACACATCCAACCTTTGCTGACTCATTCGTCACATACCTACCCAAGGATGAGTCCATGAACACCAACCTCAATGATGGTCAAACTCAACCATACCAACCTAGCCCAATCCAACATGAAGCATAGGTCCACCACGCTTCCACTGGGCTACTCTGATCAAACTAGAACCATCCTAACTAATCGTACCAAAACATGACCTGCCAAGGGTCATCGCATATCCCGAATCGGTTAGTGGTAGGGTATGGATGTAATGACCCGTCCTCGGAGTCGGGATTAGTGAAGTGATTAGTGACAGATTAGCAAGTTAATCGGGTATTTAGTTGGTTACTTTTGGACTTCTGGCGTAGAATGACGATTTTGCCCATGGAACAGGCAAAATGTTGACTTTTAGTTCGGACGGTCAATTGGGCATTGACCGATGACCATAACGTAGTTCGGGACGTCACGAGTCCGTAGACAAGTGGCACGCCCGATTTCGACATCCGAGGAGGAAGTTATGATGTTTGGAAGGTTGAGGGCACTTTCGTAATTTGGTTAAAAGAAGGGAAAAATTGACTTTTTGTACGACAAGGATTTTACACGTAAACCAAGGACCGTTAGATAGATCTCGACATCCTAAGTACAACGACAGGCGGCATGCCTTTATCGGGCAACAGACGAGTGAGATAAGGGTCTAGAAAGTGAGGGGTAAAACCGTAAAATGAACAAGTAGGGGTATTTTGGTCTTTTTGCACCTTGGGAATTGTGCCCAATCTGATGAGCACAAGTGCACAGGATTTAATTGGATATTTTGGGCTGGCCCAGTAGGTGTGTGACACTTGGCCACATTCCAGTGGCTTCTAGCCACTTGCACGGTGCAAATTAAATTGGCTATGTTGAGTTTGAGTCGTGCTTAGGAAAACAGCGACGGAAGACAGTGAGGTGCAATCGATCCAATTGAGGATTTGTGTGAGTGTTGAGGGATTCTATTGTGATTGAGTGAGAGTTGGGAAGTGTGTGATCGTGTTTGAGAGGAATTGGGAGTGACTAAGTGTGTGAGTGGTGGGGAAAAACCAGAGAAACAGAGAGGGAGTCTTGGTGGTGGTATAGTGTAATCGATCAATCGTGGCTGGTGGTGGTGTTCTAAGGACGGAGGAGGACCAGAGGATTCGAGTAGACCCAGGGGAACGCGGCGGCGAGCACGGCGGAGGCCAGAACGACGGTGAGTTTTCTATGTACTCTGTTTTTCCGCTTAGTTTCAAACGTAAAGTCGTAGGTTTTAAGGCTGAGTCGAACTATCCTATGGGTTCTAATAGATGTAGGAGGTCCTTAGGAACCTTTAGAACCTGAAGCCGTGACGGGGGGAAGACCTGGTGGCCGGGAGCAGAAACAGGGTTTTTTTCTGGGTTTCTGGTTCGAGTTTTAGGCCGTGATGTTGTGTTTTTATTAGGGGAATACGTTGCTAGGAAGAGGACGAAGCTTCTGGGATTGAAAGGAAAAAAAACGGTTGAGAAACGGCGAGGAACCGGTCACGCCGGTTTAGGCCGGGTGACTGTCGAGGAAGACGATGAACAGTACCACTATTGCAGGCGCGTGAAGCCCACACGCAGCCCCTTTGGGTGGCGCGTGGGGCAAAATCCGGGGAAGTGTCCAACTTGGTTTTTGGTCTAATCGTTGTAACGAACCTTTTAGGACAAGTTTCGAGACGAACGGATATCGTCTCGGGTTAGTTGCAGGTGTTCGAAGGTTTAGGGTCCCGTTTAATTACGTTTAAATTCCGGGAAAAATTGGGGAAAATAGGAGAAGCTTAGTTGAAGTGTTAGTGACTCGTTTTGGTGACTTGTGACAAGTCAGGAAATCCCCGAGGCGACTGAAGAACGTACGGGACACGAGTGACGTGCCCGGGAACTGTGAGTGGACTCTTTCTTTCTAACGGAGCACACATAACTGTTTTTATCTACTTGTTTTATGGTTTTACATATGATTTCATGATTGTTGGTTATGCTATATCTGTTTTACATTATGGCACATTGTTCGAGGCGTTTATGTATTTCAGCACATTTTACGAGAAATGCTTTGATTATGATTTTGATGCTATGCTTTTGGGATTTCAATGCATAACTGGTTTTCAATGATTATAAATGGATTTTGAGACATGATCTGCTAATCAAGGTTTTCGATTTTAGAATCGGATTTCGGAAAGCGAGATTTGGTTTTAAAGCTTGAAAAGGGATTCCGGATTTGGGTTTGGAATGACGGTTCTGAACGCCGAAAGGGCTTCAAAATAGTGATTTCGAATTCGGGTTTGGATATGGATTTAGAAACGGTTTCGGATTGGATTTGCTGGATCTGGTTATTGGGTTTAAAGACTCGGATTATGTTTGAAGGGGGACGGGCCCGGATTAGGTTTAAAGACCCGGATTGAGTTTAAAGACTCGGGAGTTTAAAGACTCGGATATTATGATATTTCCCCCCGTAGGCCTGTTGAGTTTAAAGACTCGGATTATATTGAGGCCTGGATTGAGTTTAAGGACTCGGATAGATCTAGCAGGTTTGATCAGATGATGACATTGCTATTTGATGTTTTGTGAATCTGTTTCCATAATGATTATTATGTGATTTCGAAATGATTTTCAGATATTGAGTTATGCATGCATGTTTTCAAAATGGAGGGGCAAAATCCTGTTTTTGTGAAAGTGGTTTTTGAACTATTATTTATTTTTAGTCCACTGACACTTTTCTGGTTTTAAATGCCCTCCAGGTCGTGGCGCTAGCTCTAGGGCTGACGTTGAGGCAGAGGCAGAGGCAGGGGCATAGAGTATTCTAGAGTTTATCCCGGGGTGTTTCCGGAGTTTTTCCGTTACGAGCTTTTCTTTTGTGCGTGTAGTTCACTTTTAGTTGGATTTCGGTTTACCTTGTTTTGTACTATGCTCTATATGGCTGTTGACTTGTTGGATTTTGAATTCTCCCTGGTCTGGCAATGTAATTTGCGGGTTTTCGTGAGGTCGTTTCGGTCTTTTGTGTTGGGTTGTCAGACGGGAGAAGGGTTCACCTCGGTTATCGGGGTGATAATCGGGGTGGGTCCTGTCAATGGACCACACATTAGCACCTCACGACTGGTCACAACCTCAACAACACACTGATCCTGAATTTTCGCTCATACCGAGATGTGGCTCGAATCGGGGAACCCTTACCACCGTATTCCACAACTCTGAGCAACTCAACGCTCCATGGTCTCAGCAACGACAACCTAGGGCCAATAGACCACTAGCTCCACTGCACAACAATCTCAACGACTCGACCAATCGGGTCAATCCAACCAATCTCCACAATCTCACTTGACTCGACTAGAGTCATCTACTAGATCATCCAATACCTCAGCTACAGGGTGAAGCATAACCTCCAATCTGGCCGAACGGTCGGCCCAAGCCATAACAGCTTACGAACCGACTCGAATTTTCCAAACTAATCGCCCAACTCAAGGTTCCTCAAATCATCATCACCAGGGTCATCAAACCCGATTAACTCAGCTAGGCACATCCACTAGCTCACATCAGACCTCACTACTCGGGTCGTAACACCCGGCCAAGACCATCCACTAAACTTAGCGTCTTCACAATTGTCAAACCAAGAATCATCGCTAGGGGGAAATTCCTCAAATCATACTGTATTAGGTGCCTGTTCCCCTACGATTCGAGAAATCCGGCTACTCGTAGCCGTACAATTCCAATCTCAACTAATTTAACCAAGTGGTCACCATTCCATACTATCGTCATCCGATCGCCACCCGGCCTAATGGGCCAACTAGTCAACCATCGATCGTATCTCTCACATCTAACTCACTAGTTACCATCCGGGTTAACCACCCCGGCACCCATCCGACCATAGGGTCCAACCAACTCTCGATCATATCCAGCGTCAAATTGACAGGACCGCCCCCGAAGGGACATTGAAAATCATGCCCGGTCCTGCTCCCGTCTAGCAAGACGACTGAAAATCCCAACTAGCCCTTAGTGCTTGCCAAACCAGGGATAGCCACACGCGTACTTACTCATGCCTCCGCCTCACGATCAGCCTTGATCAACGCGCCACAACTTGGAGGGTCAATAAAAACCAAAAGGTGTGAGTGGAAAAAAATAAATCAGTTTACAAAACAGTTACAGAAAGATGTTTTTACGCTCCACGTAAAACCAATGCATGCATACAAAAATCATTTCGCAATCGGTTCCATTTTTAACATAGGAAAAACTGTGTGTCAAATTTCAACATAAGGAAAACTTGTATGAAACTCAAAATAATTTTTCCTTTCTCAACCATTGGGTCTTAGCCCGCAATCATAAACACAGGGCCCCAGCCCAAAACCACGAATCAAAACCAAATGCACAACATGATCCAAAACCATCAACCACATACCGGGCCACTGCCCAACTCAACCGAAACATCAGAAATCATCAATAAATCACAAGTCAATCGTTTTGCTGGATATCAAGTGCGCCCGAGTCTTTAAACTCAAAACCATGCGCATAATCAGGCCTTCCCGGGATATCAATGAGTCTTTAAACTCAGAACATAATCAATAGGCCTCGGGGGTATCACAATAACCGAGTCTTTAAACTCAATCCGGGTCTTTAAACCAAATTTCGGGCCCGCCCCCGTCATCAATTACCCGAGTCTTTAAACTCAAAACGTGCTCCAGCAATAGCACCCGGGTCTTTAAACCCAAAACAGTTTTCAACGGGTCTTTAAACCCAAAACATTTGTCAAACACAGCAACGTGGGATCCATCCCAAAATCACATTTTTCACAACAGGACTCATGGTCCGAATTTCCACATTCGAGTTCCCAAATCATACTTCTCAAAACATATTCAAATTATCATTAAACACGGGGCAGGCAAAATCAGACCAAATCACTTTATTAAATCTTTTTCCATACCTGAATTTGAATTCGCAATAATGATTCCGTAAGCCGGCATCCGGAAGCATCATCCCGAACCCAAACCAAGAATCCGTTTTCAACTTCCGGAAACCGAAATCTCGTTTATCAAAATTACTTTAATGCCCCGAGCATCAAGCCCGAAATCGCCTTTTTCCAAAATCCATTTTAAAATCCTCAAAGTCGCAATCTCATTTTAAATGTCAAATTCAACATCAAACAGTGGTCAAATCACCATATACATCAAAATCTCCTAAAACGTGCAAAACCGCAGAAATCTCGAAAACCGTGTCAATACCGTGAATCACACTCACAATCATAAACAACATCTTAAAAATATGACACGCACAAAGCATATAAAATCATTCGTTAAACCATCATCCAAAACATACGGTAAACAATAACCTCGAAATACGTGTAATTTCGTGTGCATATCAAAATACGTATAAATACGGGAATCGAAATCAATCACCATTCATAATCATAATCATAGAAATCACGGAAATATTTATGCATGCATTAAATTTGAAAGCAACGTCCACTCACACACCGTCCTTAGTGCTCAGTTTCGCGCCGTACGCGTTTCCGTAATTTCCGTCATTTTCCAGAAATCTCGAATCCTATCCAAAATCACTTCTCATGGTTACTAAGGTCTCAATTAACAACATACTAATTTCCCATAATTTTCCGGGATTTTTCGACATAATTTAAGTTAAGGCCTTAACTTCCGAACCCTCAAACTATCTCGGACGACACCCGATCAACTCGAACTCTAAATCAAAAGTGTTCAAAACATTAAAAGAAAGAAAACCTCAGTTAACCGTGACCGGAGATGACCTCACACGCGCCGCCCAACGTGGCTGCGCGTGAAGGCCACGCGCCCAGCACTGTAGCAACAATGTCGTCTCCTTCACCCGCACATCTGCTAAACGGGTCTGTTACCCGTGACTTGACCTGGCCAGTTAACCCTCAATTCTTAATCAATTTCCTTCGTTCTTGATCCTAACATGTTCTATAATCTTTCCATTAGAGTTCTAAGTCATTTAATTACTTCGACATGCCCCAAATCGATCAACCCAAACCCGAACAGTCGAACGGGTCATCATCTAGAACTCACCCAAAACAGTTCCATTATGCAATTAACTCATACAGGAGCATAAGAAGACTTAAATTAACGTAACAACACGATCAATTGAACAAATCGTTACCTGTAAGTAGCCGTCCAAAACCTCTGAAATTCTCTGCACACGACCGTCACCAACCAAGCTCACCCGTGGCTGGTTGCCGTCGATTTTGATATGGATGTGTTCTACATACTCCCAGGAAGCTCACTCACTGATTAGATTGGTCCAACAAACCGTAGAAATTAAACTCTTGATTTTTCCCCCAAAAACCCGAAATGGTTCTTCACGGCTCTCTCAGTCACTCTTAGCCTCTCGTAGTCTCAACAGATAGCAAATGAGCTCCTCACTCATCCCACACTCAGATTATCGATTGAAATGGGAGACAAATCGTGGGAAGACCATTCTGAGCCATTGTGAAAATGTTTCCTGCAACAGAGAAACCATAGCCGTATTTTAATCAACCCGTGCCTGTCCATGGCCTTAGTTCCATTCAGAAATGTTTCCCACCTCCTCAATAGACTTAAACAATCCTTCTAGCCATCCCCAAACGAGAATAAACAATGAATTTGGTGCAGGTCACTCACGGCATGGCCATGCACGGAAGTTCCACGGCGGTGAACAGTAACCCGTGCAAAAGACCAAAATACCCCTCAGTGCAATAATTACCAACATGCCCTCCAACTTCCGTGACCTGTAACTCGGTCGTTCGATGTCCGTTTGACGCGTGCCGCCTGTGGTTGTACTCGAGGCATCGAGACCTACCTAACGGTCCTCGAGTCGTGTGAAAATCAATTAATAATCAAAAAGTCAACGTTTTCCCCCTTTTCGTCCAAATTACAAAAATGCCCTTGGACTTCCGAACGTCATAACTTTCACAACGAACGTCAGAATCGAACGTGCCACCTGTCTATGAACTCGTGACGTCCCAAACTACGTCACGGTCATCGGTCAAGGTCTATTTGACCGCCCGAATTAAAAGTCAACGTTTTACCCATGACTAGGGGCAAAATGGTCATTTGGCATCGTTCATCCGATTTCGTCCAACTAATCACCGATTAACCCCGCTAAACATGATTAGTTGCGAATCTAATCCCGAATTCCGGGATGGGTCATTACAATCTTCCCCCCTTAAAGAATTTCGTCCTCGAACTTCCAACCGATCTAATCTCAACCGTTCCTGCCTCCTTAAATTAGTTTCGTACTCGAAATTTCTAATTTTCCTTATTCCACACCTACCTCGTGGAAAACATTTCGACCTCACGACACGTGTACACTCGCACACCAGCTAAACTCAACTGTACTCAGAGGTCCCATCACAGTCTCACGTCGCACCGACCACACTCGACCACCTCGAGTGAAATGGATCACCTGATTCGTGTTAATATCGCTTGTCAATTTCACCATTTAGCCGACTCCTTCCGCTTGTCGGTTCCTCTCAAACACTAATATACCTGACGTCGGCTCCCACTAGGAGTCACCAAATCTCAATTTTCAGCCCATGCTGATGTTATCAGCCAAACTGTCACCACTAAGCTTTGCCACCCTAGTAAAGCGCCCACCATCAGCCAATTGGTGTCATCACCTCGTACTACGACTCACTCGATGTGGCGTAAGATTAACAACATGATCTCATCTCGCAGGGCAAGCCCATTCTTGCGACGTATATCAAGCTCAACGTCTAATAGTCAACTCCCCCAGCGAACCATGACACGGAAATGCCAAGACGTGATAACATCGTACAAAGCGACTAGTAGTCATACTAATCACCAACTCACTCAACCTGTGTCCCATGGTCACCCGACCCGTAGCCCAACACCTACCTCCAAATACGTCATCCAAAATGTACCAATCCAAGCATGCTCACCAAGGCGTGTACAGTCATGCCGTATGGGCATCTAACCTTACTCGCAACCACCGAGGCGTACCAACTCCGAATCTATCAGGTACTCGCTCAACGGTTAGCACCTCGCTCAACGGTTACCACCTCACAATCGATTGACTTCAAAAGGAAGCTAATCCAATCACACATATCTAAGATTGACCAATTAGACCCTGTTGGATATCCACGCATCCACAGGTCAAACCTCGAGTTAAATCATAAACATTCCCACTCGCTCGAGTACGGATTACCTTCGAAAGGAAGTTCAGTCCAACTATTCTCATATCCAAATATCTATGATAGGGTGATAGGCTCATCACTAACCTGATCAAAACGATCACGATTCAATCTGTAACCACGTCACCCGACTGGTATCACCACGTCCACTGTCCACTGTCCACAACAACACAATCCAGATCCCCCTAGGATCCACACAACACTTCTCAACTATTTCCACATCCAAACATTCAGTCGACCACGTAACACATCCACACCGTGGATCCCCTCCATTACCTCATATCAATCCCTGCCACTCCACCTAGGAGAGACCAAGGATGATCCAATACGATGTCATCAACATCCGTCCTATGTGAGTGCAACCACAACTCCCTGCACCCACCATGCCAAGTAATCCAACATCGTTTGCCGCCAAGCAAAAAATGAGAAATCTCATTTACCTAACCTCGAGGTACGCAATTTCTCCAGGTGACCCCAAAACACGCAGGGGCCGACCAACCACTACATGCTCAACGTACTGGTAACCACAATCAACGTCTTCCAGAGCAGAGAATAAGAAGTCAACCCTAATGATTCCAGAATGCCTATTACCAATGCGGGTACGAGCACCCTCTCGTCCCACCATCACCACTCTCCTTGAGACTAAGGTTCCAACCATGTTGGGAACAGACACGCACCCAATGATGTGTCAAGCCCAACCGTTGGACTTCCTACATCCCCAACTCACTTGGACAACCACGTGTCCACAATCAATCCAAAACTCAGACCACACGTCCGTCAATAACTATTTATGCACATACACCGATTTCGGTTGGGAAATTACTCAACTCTCGTCACCTCATCACTGTTGGGATTTATCCCAATACCTCAGAATCTCCGTTGGATTCTATCCAGCCCATGACTCAACCACAACTGAATCTCAAATACCGAACATGTGTCCATCATGATAGAGTCATATCCCAATTCGTGGTTCATCGCCCTCACAATCATCGACACCATCACCAGCGCTAGTACCAGTACCAACATACAAACATCTACACAAACACATAGGGTGTAAGGTTGATAGCCCTGGATCTCCGCTCATACCGAGCGACAATCCCGCATCACTACCCATACTCCACAATTAGGGGTACCGCCATTATGACACTCCACATCAGGATAAATGAACGTTCCCTGAATACCCCCTAACCCTCAACTACTACCACTACACCAAGTACCCCTGACAATCAGTTATCTCCACAAGACTACCGTCCCACAAAACCAAGCCATAATGTCTAACTCCTCAATACTTGTCCATATTCCGGTCCTTGGCATCCTAAGTGCCAAACGGTCCCCACCTAGCCTTTCTGGCTCCTCTCCAGCCTTGATACCTTACTATGACTCATCTCATGTTTCTAACTCAAAATCCTGACTCATCGTGAGTCCCACATCCACATCTCGACTCCTCCCGAGTCCAATCTCATACCAAACCAATCATGTCATCACTGACATACCCAGTCCTCGAGCAATTCCCAATGCTCAACCACATTCTATGCGACTAATAGGGCCTAAGAGATAGTACACGTTGCCCAATTATGCGGCCCTCCAGCCACCGGTCTCGTTCGTCCCTGCGACTCACGCAATTCCATGTCTAACAAATCGCAGTTCACAGTGTACACTACCCGACATGTGACCCCCAAACCAGGGTCAATCTCACCCGAGATCTAACATGAGGTCCTAAACACACTCGCCTACTCATCTCACTATAAGGTCGCGCACGAGGCTTACGCTTTGGAGGCATGATGTGGCAACAGAATCAGAAACCTAGTGCTCTGATACCAAATTGACAGGACCTCCCCCGAAGGGACATTGAAAACCATGCCCGGTCCTGCTCCCGTCTGGCAAGACGACTGAAAATCCCAACTAGCCCTCAGTGCTTGCCAAACTAGGGATAGCCACACGCGTACTTACTCATGCCTCCACATCACGATCAGCCTCGATCAACGCGCCACAACCTGGAGGATCAATAAAAACCAAAAGGTGTGAGTGGACAAAAATAAATCAGTTTACAAAACAGTTACAGAAAGTTGATTTTACCCTCCACGTAAAACCAATGCATGCATACAAAAATCATTTCGCAATCGGTTACGTTTTTAACATAGGAAAAACCGTGTGTCAAATTTCAACATAAGGAAAACTTGTATGAAACTCAAAATCATTTTTCCTTTCCCAACCATCGGGTCTTAGCCCGCAATCATAAACACAGGGCCCCAGCCCAAAACCACGAATCAAAACCAAATGCACAACATGATCCAAAACCATCAACCACATACCGGGCCACTGCCCAACTCAACCGAAACATCAGAAATCATCAATAAATCACAAGTCAATCGTTTTGCTGGATATCAAGTGCGCCCGAGTCTTTAAACTCAAAACCATGCGCATAATCAGGCCTTCCCGGGATATCAACGAGTCTTTAAACTCAGAACATAATCAATAGGCCTCAGGGGTATCACAATAACCGAGTCTTTAAACTCACGAGTCTTTAAACTCAATCTGGGTCTTTAAATCCAATTTCGGGCCCGCCCCCGTCATCAATTAACCGAGTCTTTAAACTCAAAACGTGCTCCAACAATAGCACCCGGGTCTTTAAACCCAAAACAGTTTTCAACTGGTCTTTAAACCCAAAACATTTGTCAAAAACAACAACGTGGGATCCATCCCAAAATCACATTTTTCACAACAGGACTCATGGTCCGAATTTCCACATTCGAGTTCCCAAATCATACTTCTCCAAACATATTCAAATTATCATTAAACACGGGGCATGCAAAATCAGACCAAATCACTTTATTAAATCTTTTTCCATTCCCGAATTCGAATTCGCAATAATGATTCCGTAAGCCATCATCCGGAAGCACCATCCCGAACCCAAACCAAGAATCCATTTTCAACTTCCGAAAACCGAAATCTCGTTTATCAAAATTACTTTAATGCCCCGAGCATCAAGCCCGAAATCGCCTTTTTCCAAAATCCATTTTAAAATCCTCAAAGTCGCAATCTCATTTTAAATGTCAAATTCAACATCAAACAGTGGTCAAATCACCATATACATCAAAATCTCCTAAAACGTGCAAAACCGCAGAAATCTCGAAAACCGTGTCAATACCGTGAATCACACTCACAATCATAAACAACATCTTAAAAATATGACACGCACAAAGCATATAAAATCATTGGTTAAACCATCATCCAAAACATACGGGAAACCATAACCTCGAAATACGTGAAATTTCGTGTGCATATCAAAATACGTATAAATACGGGAATCGAAATCATTCACCATTCATAATCATAATCATAGAAATCACGGAAATATTTATGCATGCATTAAATTTGAAAGCAACGTCCACTCACACACCGTCCTTAGTGCTCAGTTTCGCGCCGCACGCGTTTCCGTAATTTCCGCCATTTTCCAGAAATCTCGAATCATGTCCAAAATCACTTCTAAGGGTTACTAAGGTCTCAATTAACAACATACTAATTTCCCATAATTTTCCGGGATTCTTCGACATAATTTAACTTAAGGCCTTAACATCCGAACCCTCAAACTATCCCGGACGACACCCGATCAACTCGATCTCTAAATCAAAAGTGTTCAAAACATTAAAAGGAAGAAAACCTTAGTTAACCGTGACTAGAGATGACCTCACACGCGCCATCACGCGCCGCCCAACGTGGCTGCGCGTGAAGGCCACGTGCCCAGCACTGTAGCAACAGTGTCGTCTCCTTCACCCGCACATCTGCTAAACGAGTCAGTTACCCGCGACTTGACCCGGCCAATTAACCCTCAATTCTTAATCAATTTCCTTCATTCTTGATCCTAACATGTTCTATAATCATTCAATTAGAGTTCTATGTCATTTAATTACTTCGACATGCCCCAAATCGATCAACCCAGACCCGAACAGTCGAATGGGTCATCATCTAGAACTCACCCAAAACAATTCCATTATCCAATTAACTCATACAGGAGCATAAGAAGACTTAAATTAACTTAACAACACGATCAATTGAACAAATCGTTACCTGTAAGTAGCTGTCCAAAACCTCTGAAATTCTCTGCACACGACCGTCACCGTCCCAGCTCACCCGTGGCTGGTTGCCGTCGATTTTGATATGGATGTGTTCTACATACTCCCAGGAAGCTCACTCACTGATTAGATTGGTCCAAAAAACTGTAGAAGTTAAACTCTGGATTTTCCCCCAAAAACCTGAAATGGTTCTTCACGGCTCTCTCAGTCACTCTCAGTCTCTCTTAGTCTAAACAGATAGCAAATGAGCTCCCCACTCATCCCACACTCAGAGAAACCGTTCTGAGCCACTGTGAAAATGTTTCCCGCAACAGAGAAACCATAGCCGTATTTTAATCCACCCGTGCCTATCCATGCCCTCAGTTCCATTCAGAAATGTTTCCCACCTCCTCAATAGACTTAAACAATCCTTCTGGCCATCCCCAAACGAGAATAAACAATGAATTTGATGAAGGCCACTCACGGAATGGCCGTGCACGGCAGTTCCATGGCAGTGAACAGTAACCCGTGCAAAAGACCAAAATACCCCTTAGTGCAATAATTACCAACATGCCCTCCAACTTCCGTGACCCGTAACTTGGTCGTTCGATGTCCGTTTGACGCGTACCGCCTGTCGTTGTACTCGGGGCGCCGAGACCTACCTAACGGTCCTCAAGTCGTGTGAAAATATATTGTCAATAAAAAAGTCAACATTTTCCCCCTTTTCGTCCAAATTACGAAAATGCCCTTGGACTTCTAAACATCATAAATTTCACCACGAACGTCAGAATCGAACGTGCCACCTGTCTATGGACTCGTAACGTCCCAAACTACGTCACGGTCATCGGTCAAGGTCCATTTGACCGCCCGAATTAAAAATCAACATTTTACCCACGACTAGGGGTAAAACGGTCATTTGGCATCGTTCGTCCGATTTCGCCCAACTAATCACCGATTAACCCCGCTAATCATGATTAGTTGCGAATCTAATCCCGAATTCCGGGATGGGCCGTTATTGCTGGCATGCATTATACCCCCATCGCGTATCAGGTGACCAGCACCCAATCACTAGTGATCTCGCCACTAACTCAGCCACTAACTAACGTACTATCACTCTCGCGTCCAGTTTGATGATGGGTTGTTCCGTGTCGAGACATCACATCCATATCAACATCACATCACTATTCAACTATCCATCTGCTATGGAAACCATAACCTTGCGCAGAGCGTACAAACCGCGCTCTGATACCAAATTGACACGACCTACCCCCAATCCCCCTAGATTAAGGGATAAGTCATGCTCCCATCTAACCTACATGCGACATGAAAGTTAAATACCCGTTCAACCTCCGTGAACACGCAAGCCAAACAAGGGATACCTAGGTCAACGTCGTTCAAATACACCTTCCGATTTCCCAGTGTGCGCAGAATCATTGTGGATTGCGTGTGTGATGTCTCCGTCTCACTGACAACAGCTCGCATAGCATCAACAACCTGGAGGGTATCCAAAAATAGAAAAGACTATGAGTGGACAAAAATAAATAATAAGTTCAGAACACATTTTCTAAGAAAAGACATTTATACCCTCCATGTAAAACTAATGCATGCATTCAAAAACCATTTCATTTTAAAACTGTTTATGAAAACCAGAAATCATTTCCGTTATCTCAAATCCTGGGCCTCAGCCCAAAACCATTAAATCCATATCATCCGGGTCACAGCCCAAAACATCTGGAAACCATTGGAAAACCATATGTGTAAAACATAAATCCAAAATCATTTAAAACTCATTTCCATCAATTGAAGCACATGCAAAACATAAATCATAGATATCACAATCATAATTATAAAAATCACATATAGAAAACATATAAAACATTTATGCATGCATCATAATTTAGAAAGCAAAGTCTACTCACAAACGATCCGCGTTGCCGCCTCATTACGGGTGCAATACGCCGTTCCCGGCTAATCCACTATCACCGGACTTCCTGAACCTGTCCATATCACATACTAAGGTCACCAACCACTTCATTATGCTTCTACTAAATTCCCGTAATTTTTCTGAAATTTTAATTATTTTTAAACTTGCCCATAAACCTTCGGACATCTCGAGTCATATCAAAACGATGTCTGATTGACTCGAAACCAGTCCCAAAATGTTCGTTACATCGATTTCATTAAAACACGTGATGAAAACATTCCCAAAAACACCCTTATGTGCCCTCACGCACCGCCCAAAGGGGCTGCGCGTGGGCCTCACGGGCCTACTGTTCACTATCTTCAACCTCTGATCAGACTGGTCTAGATAGGTTCAGACCGGCCCGGTCCAACCGAACTAGCGTGAGTGGTTCGACTCCATAGTTCTTTCGGTCTGTTTTCGATTCTAATCAATCCTATAGCTTCGTCTCATCATTATCTATCAATCTATGATGTCAAAACATAAAATTAAGAACGAGAAGTTACCTTCCCGATTGCAGAACAATCAGTTTTCCTTCGATCTCCATCTCCGGCCACCACAGACCACCACATGTCTTGGTTTTGGTCCCTTTGAGCTCCTTCCATCCTCCAAAACATATTCCCATCATAAAAAATGTTCAACAACCTCTAAAACCTAAATTCCAAATTTGAATATCCAAACTTACCGTTCATGGCGTTGTCGGCCACAGTCCACGACTGCCCTCCACTGTGGTACCACCAAGGTCATCTCATCACCCCTTCATCTTTACTTCACACATCACTATCAATCTTTGAGGTTTGAGGGTTATATGGCCTGTAGAACACAATTTTTCTTTGTTTCCTCATGGGTTTGCCTCTCTGGTCAAGGTCACCGTCCACGGCAGGCCGTCGTGATAGCACCACCACAATCCTCTCATTCCACTCTCTCTTTTTCCTTCACTACTCACTGGCAATTGATAAGGTTTAGGAAGGTTTCAGCTTATGATCACACTTCACTCCTCTGTTTTTTGTTTTAAACCGTGCAACCAGTTTCTCCCATTTTTAAAAATAATTGTGAGACGGTGAGGAGGCTTCCACAACTATCCAAAGAAGGCTAGTTGTCCAAGTTCCCGTGGACACAAATCCCAAGGCAAGCCAAATATCTAATTATCACTGGGCACAGATCCCTAGGCAACCAAATGACAAAAATGACCTTCTACTAAATTACCAAAATACCCTTCAACTTCCGAATGTCATAACTTCTTCCTCGAATGTCGAAATCGGACGTGCCATCTGTTTACGGACTCGTGACGTTCAGAACTACGTCACAGTCATCAGCCAAAGTCTGTTTGACTGCCCGAACCAAAAGACAACATTTCGCCCATTTTAGGGGCAAAACGGTAATTTCGCACCGTCCATCTGCAATTACTCAAATAATCACCGATTAATCTCGCTAATCTTTCATTAACCACCAATCTAATTGACAGGACCTGTCCCAACTGAACTTTGATAATATGCCCGGTTCTGCTCCCTTCTGATGAGTCAACTGAAGTCCCGAAACAACCCTTTAGCACCTGTCAGACAAAGGATAACTGCACTGATTTTCGCTCATGCCTCTTCCTCTCGATCAGCCCTGAACGTCATGCCACGGCCTAGGGGGTCATCAAAACAGGAAAGGTGTGAGTGGACGAAAATAATATCATTGAAAGCGCATTTCAAAATACATCATTTACCTTCCAGTTTATCAAACCATGCATGCATAGGGAAAAACATGTGAATAACAATCACCGGCTTTCCAGCCAAATCACATAACAAGTATTAAATCCTGGCTCTCACGCCAAACATATGAAAACAAAATCACCTGGCCACAACGACCAAAACCCGTACTCAATACCAGTACGCAATCACAATCAACATCAAACAGCACTACTCACAAGTGCACAATCAATCAATCAATCCGCATTATTCACAAGTGCACAAACCATCACACAGTCACATCCGCAATATGCGTAGGCCAACCTCGGGCACCGCACTCAGGCACCATCCGAGTCATATCATTCATGTCTGGGGACTGCACACGCACCTTCTAGACATACCACATACTCGGGAACTGCACTCACGCAACATCCGAGTCACGTCTAGGAACTGCACTCGTACCATCAAGAACATGATCCAGTATCCACAATCACAAACACAATCCATTCCACAAACACATATCAATCATATCCATGACTTCAAACCAAGTCAAAAACATTACCGACCGGGTCTCAAGCCCAAATGCCATTTACACGTAAATCCGTAAAATCTCATTTTAGAACATTAAAATAATCCAGAAATCATCCTTGACTCACCAACTACGTCAAAATATCCTCTTAGAAACCTTTTTTACTCCAGGTCTAGCCCAAAATATCATTTACACATTTCTCGTAAAATGTGCCGGAAAGACCGATTAATATAATCATTAAATCACAAACAATCATGCCAATTCATCATGACATCATTGCAGCTCAAATAATGCAATCAGTCATGTAAAACATTTAAATATGCATGCATAACAGTTTATAAAACAAATGTCCACTCACACACCGTCCAAATCGCTCAATTTCGAGCTGCACACCTTTCCGTAATTTTCAACACTTGCCAGGAATCCCAAGTCCTGCCCAAATTCATCATTAAGGGTCACTAATGACTCAATGAATATCATATTAATTTCCCATAATTTTCCGGAAATAAAATATTAATTTAAAACATAACATAAACCTTCGGACCCTCGAAACATTATTGAGACGGTGTCCGATTGACTCAAAACTAACTCTAAAATGTTCGTTACATTGCATAGGGTAAAACACCTGTTAAGCACTTCCCCAGAAAACTCACCATACTCCCTCACGCGCAGCCGCTTGCCACGCGCGTGAACAATGGTGCTACAGTGTCATCGTTCTCACCCGATTCATTGTCATACGGGTCTGCAACCCGCGAAGCAACCCGGTTCAATCCTGTCCAATTTCACATCAATTCCTTCAATTGATCCTTCTAATCTCATCTTTGCGACCTTCATTTGAGTTCTGTATCCTTAATTTCGTACAATATAGATTAAAACTACCAATTTCAATTTCGATACCCATTAAATTCAAAATCCCAATTCGACATCAATTACATCATTTCTTACCTTGAATCAATCCAACCAAACCTCAAAATTTCAGAATTGTCGTGACAGGACCCATCCCAATCCCCCCGGGATTATCGTGGAATGTGCCCTGCTCCCGTCCAACAAGGGGTGTCAGACAAGGGATAACCAAAAGTCACTGCCCAAACGGGGCTTCCAGAGTGCGCAAGGATCAATGGAGGAGGCGTGCAATGTCCCAGTCTCTGCTGCAGTCGCATCCGTAATCAACCTGAAGGGCATTAAAACCAATAAAAGCTGTAAGTGGACGAAAATCATTAAGTTCATTAAACACAGTTATAAGACATTTATGCCCTCCAATAAAAACGTATGCATGCCACGAAAACCAGTAACCAAAACGTTTGTTCAATCAAGCCATTAGGGCCTTAGCCCAAAAACCGTAACTCAAAACCAAGTGTGGGAACTCAGCCCAAAACTGTGGAATACCACATCCAGACATACAAAACCATGTGGGCCACCGCCCAAAGCCATAAACATATATCCATAAATCCAAAACCATTTAGGGTCCCTGACCCGAAATACCATTTCAATAACCAATAATCCATTTTTACCACATAAACACAAATCCAACCGAAAAGCCATTTCATAGATTCATTAATCCATATTTACCATTACCATCTCCAGCATCCCAGATGCTTAGCGTCCCAGATGCTTAGCTTCCCAGACTCTTGACGTCCCAGACGTCATATCTCACGGTATAATAAGCGAGGCGTGCTGCCCGGGGTCTCTCCGGGTCAATATCTTTGACATCACAGATGTCTGAAGTCCCAGACGTCAATCATAGCAATCCTACTCCTGAGTCACTATACGGTCCGGTAACTCCGTACAATGACCCCTCGCAGACAATGCACCGTGAATTCCCCAGTGTCCCAGACATCTGGAGGAGACCATCATATATCCTCGTATCCAGATGGTATATGGAAAACAGTTTTATTAAATCATTTCACAACATTACAATGGGCCCTTGCCCGAAATCTCCATAAACATTACAATTCCATTTAAGGATCCCAGACCCGAAATCACATTTATTAAACATAGGATCCCAGACCCGAAATCACATTTATTAACATAGGGTCCCAGACCCGACATCACATTTATAACCCAACTGGGCCTCATGCTCGATTTTATAAACCGCTGGGCCCACGAACCGATTTTATAAACCATTGGGCCCACGGCCCTAATTCTTAAATCAACTGGGCCCCTAGCCTGATAATATAACTCAAATGGGTCTCAGCCCGATTTCGTAACAACTGGGCCCCTGACCCGATGTCATAAAGCAACTGGGCCCCCCGCCCGATTACGTAACTCAAATGGACTCCAAGTCCGAGGTTTCCAAAACAATTGGGCCTCAAGCCCGAGTTCATCTTTCCAATTTCAAAACCATTTCATCATATTATATCCAAGTCATAAGTATGGAAAATCCGTGTAAAACCGGAAAAACCTCGATTTATGTGCAAGCAAGTAAATCACCTCGAAATACGTGAAACCGTATAATTTCCCAATATCCAAATCAACATCATACAATCACAATCATAATCCATATAAAACTGTTAAGTATGCATAGAATTTATAAAACCAAAGTCCACTCACATACCGTTTAACGATACGCCTCGATACGCATGCCATAGGCCTTCCCGGGCCACACCACTATCACTGGGACTCCCAATCCTGTCCAAATCACATTAGAGGGTTACTAACCTCTTCATTAACATCCTCTTAAAGTCCTGTAATTTTCCCGAATTTTTAACTATTTTTAAACTCGATTTAAAACCTTCGGACGTCCCGAACAATATCGAAACGGTGTCCGATCGACACGAAACCAATCCCAAAATATTCGTTACATTAAATAGGACAAAAGTCATGTTGAACTCACTTAGAGATTCGTGCCCACACGCCGTCACGCACCGCCGTGAGTGGCTGCGCGTGAAACCCACGCGCCTGCTACAGTGTCATCGTCCCAACCCGTTTGTCTAGTAAACAGATCTTGTTGGCCCGCGAGATAACCCGATTCGTTTCCTATCAATTCGACACCAATTCATTCAATTGAACGTTCAGCTAGCTTCATTTTAAGTCCAATTAAAGGTCTGTAATCCTGATTACATCAATCCTTACCTGAAATCCCACGATTCGACGATGAACAATGAAGAACACCCGTCACTGTTCCTTCTTCGAAATTCGTCCATTCCAACTGATTTCTTCCAATTGATTCACCCAGAAGTATAAGTGGACCATGAGAAACTCATTTCCCAAACCAATTTCATCGTTCGATCATCCCACGATCACGACTCAACCTTCAAATTTGCTCACGGTCCTCAAGTCCGTTCAGAGCCAAATAGTCACCAAATTGCGTCCTTCTTTCCATGGTTCTGATCGTGGCACTCCCAGAAAGCTCGAATTGAGCTCAATTCTGATCCTCGGAGCCTATCTTTCATTATTCAAATTTCCCCCCAAATTTTCTAATTTTCGATTTTTGATTTCCAGTTCCCCCTTTGTCCCCGTAATTCCCTCGTTAATTCCGTCTCTCAAAGCTCTCAATTTTCTCCTCAAAACTGGTTGTGGAAGGGAGCTCAATTCTCCCAATTTCTGATGCTCATTGTTCACGGTTTGAAGACAAAGAAGATGATTACAGGAGGATTAAGGGTAATTAACAAATATTAGAACATAATGATGATGTTGGGAGGGAAACATGGAGCAGATTCTTGGCCTTAAAACAAGGGATGGGAGACACTTGTCAACCATCCAAGCAGCCACATCAACGATCACTATTAATTATTATAATATTATTATAATGGGAGCCTCGGTTCGTTCGGGTAATCGAATTCGTTCCCGAGACCATAACTTCGTCGTCGAATCTCCGATTTCGGCATGCCGCCTGTCATTGAATTCGTATCGACACGTTCTACGTAACGGTCCTTGGCCCTCGTCCATTGGACCTCCGGGTCAAAAGTCAACATTTGGCCCCAATTCTGCCAAATTACCAAAATGCCCCTCAACTTCTGAACATCATAACTTTCTCCTCGAATGTCGGAATCGAACGTGCCACCTATCTATGAACTCGTGAATAAGTCACGGTCATCGGTCAAAGTCCGTTTGACCGACAGATCAAAAAGTCAACATTTTACCCACGACCAGGGGCAAAACGGTCACTTTGCATCGTTCGTCCGATTTCACCCAACTAATCACCGATCAACCCTACTAATCATGATTAGTCACTAATCTAATCCCGGAATTCGGGACGGGTCGTTACATGTCGCAAGGCTCGTTCTCAGTTAAATCTCCATCAATTCCCTTCCCATTTGATTTGGTTCGATTCGTTTAGCTCCCAGAAGACTTAATCTCAACTCAATTTCACTTCAACTAGTCCAATACTTGAAAATCAAGATTCAAGTGTCCAAAATCTGGTTTCGGGTCTCCTCTCGGGTTTCTAAGTTTTCTTTCAATGTTCCCTCCTATTTTCTTCTCGTTTTCACTCTACAATTTCCCTTTTATTCTCACTGATCAGTCTTTACACGTCTGGGATTGAATTGATCAATTATGATCAACAATGGAATATAGATAGGTAAAGGTTTATTTGTTTTTATTCTGTTTAGCGGCAACCAGATCCACTAATCCTTTTAATTTCAGTGACATGTGTCACGTGCTAGACTGAATAAGTCACCCAATTGGCTCATTCATCAACTATCCCAGCCAAATTACCATTTTACCCTTACTAACAAAATGACCAAAATGCCCCTCGCCGTTCGAGACCCACTAATTTCACATCTGACCTCCGATTGACGCATGCCGCTTGTCTACGGATTCAGCGTCCCGAGACCTACCTAACGGTCATGGCCAAAAGTCCCAAAGGCATCCCGAACAAAAAGTCAACTTTTAGCCCCATAACCAAGTGTAAAATCGTCTTTTCCTTCCAATTTTTCCAAATTTTCCTTTTTCGAATTTCCGGGTCATCATAACCTTCCCCCCTTAAGGAATTTTTTCCACGAAATTTGATCACGTTATTTCTTAAACAAACACACAATATTAAAACTGTACAATAAGATACATTACAACAAAAACGTAACAAAAAATAATAATAAACACAACATCTACAGCCACACCGAGATCTTGTAACACTTTATTGCGCTTTCCAAGGTCTACATTCGTGAACCCAAAGGCCGACCACGACCTGGTCGCCCAGTTCTGGTGCTACTTGTACCATCAATAGAAGTCGACATTGGTTCTTGGTATCGACCCACAGCTGTACGGTCTATCACACTTTGATTCGACCGGTAGGGACATTCTCTCCTAATGTGACCATGATCTCCACAATGAAAGCAAGTGATTGGTGTACGCTGTGATGACGATGGAACTGAAACTCTACTCGATTGTTCTGAGGTTAGGGGCCTTGGCATAACTCCTCGAATATCCTCTTGTTCATTTCCTTAACTTGTACTTCCAGTACCCTTATGTTCTCGGTATCATTCAGAGCTTCTATCTCGCTCTCGAATGGGTAAAGTCTCCTCCACTCGAGTAGCAGCATCTGATAATTCTCTTAGCGTAGAATACGAGCCTACCGTCACAGCGCCCCGTATCGCATTCCTCAATCCCTGCTCAAATTGTCGACACTTATCCTCCTCAGTTGCCACATATAGAGGAGCAAAACTAGATAAGTTCAAGAATTTCTGCTCATAGTCGGCCACTGACAGATTCCCCTGCCGCAAGTGAAGGAACTCAACCTCTTTCGCAATCCGAAAGGATCGGGGGTAAAACTGATTCATGAAGCGATCTCGGAAAGCCTCCCAAGTCAAAGTGCGGGCAGTTAAACCAGTCATCTGTAACCCACGCCACCATCTATAAGCATTACCACTCAATATAAAGGTGGCTAATAAGGCCACATCCTCTGGCGGACATCTCATAACCTCGAAAATTCGCTCAAAGTGAATAAGCCACTTATAGGCCTCTTCTGGGTCTGTCAGGCCAGTAAATCTAGTGGCTCCCAAACGTTGGGCTCTCTCAAGATCTGGGCCCTTGAACTCATTACCAGGCTGTGCACAGGGCGCTCGTCTAGGAGGCATGACAGATCAGTAACCCATTCCTCGGATACCAATTTGACAGGACCCGTCCCAACTGGACTTTGATGACCGCGCTCGGGCCTGCTCCCGTCTGACAAGTCAACTGAAGTCCTGAAACTACCCTTCAGCGCCTATCAGATAAGGGATAACTGCATTGATTTTCGCTCATGCCTCTGCCTCTCGATCAGCCCCGAACGTCGGGCCACGGCCTGAAGGGTCATCAAAACAGGAAAGGTGTGAGTGGACAAAAATAATATCATTGAAAACACATTTCAAAATACATCATTTACCCTCCAATTTATCAAACCATGCATACATAGGGAAAAACATGTGAATAACAAGCACTGGCAATCCAGCCAAATCACATAACAAGTATCAAATCTCGGCTCTCAAGCCAAACATATGAAGACAAAATCACCTGGCCACAAAAACCGAAACCCGTACTCAATACCAGTACGCAATCACAATCAACATCAAATAGCACTACTCACAAGTGCACAATCAAATAATCAATCAATCAATCAATCTGTCACAAGTGCACAAACCATCACACAATCACATCTGCACTATACGCAGGCCAACCTCGGGAACTGCACTTAGGCACCATTTGAGCCATATCAGTCATGTCTGGGGACTGCACACGCACCATCTAGACGTACCATATACTCGGGAACTGCAGTCACGCAACATCCGAGTCACGTCTAGGAACTGCACTCGCACCATCCAGAACATGATCCAGTATCCTCAATCACAAACACAATCCATTCCACAAACACATATCAATCATATCCATGACTTCAAACCAAGTAAAAAACATTCCCGACAGGGTCTCAACACCAAATGTCATTTACACGTAAATCCGAAAAATCTCATTTTAGAACATTAAAATAATCCAGAAATCATCCTTGACTCACCAAGTAAGTTAAAATATCCTTTTAGAAACCTTTTTGACTCCGGGCCTAGTCCAAAATATCATCTACACATTTCTCGTAAAATAATCATTAAATCACAAATAATCTTGCTAATTCATCATGACATCATTGCAACTCAAATCATGCAATCAATCATGTAATACATTTAACCATGCATGCATAACAGTTTATAAAACAAACGTCAACTCACACACCGTCCAAATCGCTTAGTTACGAGCTACACGCCTTTCCGAAATTTCCGACACTTTTCAGGAATCCAAAGTCCTGCCCAAAATCATCATTAAGGGTCACTAATGACTCAATGAATATCATATTAATTTCCCATAATTTTTTGGGAATAAAATATTAATTTAAAATATAACATAATCCCTCGGACCCTAGAAACATTATTGAGACGATGTCCGATTGACTCGAAACCAACTCTAAAATGTTTGTTACATTGCATAGGGTAAAACACTTGTTAAGCACTTCCCCAGAAAACTCACCATACGCCCTCACGCGCCGCCGCAAGCGGCTGCGGGTGAAAGCCACGCGCGTGAACAGTGGTGCTACAGGGTCATCGTTCTCACCCGATTCAGTGTCATACGGGTCTACAACCCGCGAAGCAACCCGGTTCAATCCTGTCCAATTTCACATTGATTCCTTCAATTGATCCTTCTAATCTCATCATTGCGACCTTAATTTGAGTTCTGTATGCTTAAATTCATACAATATAGATGAAAACTACCAATTTCAATTTCGATACTCGTTAAATTGAAAATCCCAATTCGACCAATTTGACTTAAATTTTACATTCTAATGAATCGGGAAGTTACAGAGAAATCATATGAACACAATTTCGGCATCAATTACATCATTTCTTACCTTGAATCAATCCAACCAAACCTCAAAATTTCAGAACTGTCGCAAGGCTCGTTCTCAGTCAAATCTCCATCAATTCCCTTCCCATTTGATTTGGTTCGATTCGTTTAGCTCCCAGAAGTCTTAATCTCAACTCAATTTCACTTCAACTAGTCCAATACTTGAAAATCAAGATTCAAGTGTCCAAAATCTGGTTTCGGGTCTTCTCTCGGGTTTCTGGGTTTTCTTTCAATGTTTTCTCCACTTTTCTTCTCGTTTTTCACTCTACAATTTCCCTTTTATTCTCTCTGTTCAGTCTCTACACGTCTGGGATTGAATTGATCAATTATGATCAACAATGGAATATGGATAGGTATAGGTTTATTTGTTTTTATTCTGTTTAGCGGCAACCAGAGCCACTAATCCTTTTAATTTCAGTGACATGTGTCACTTGCTAGACTGAATAAGTCACCCAATTGGCTGATTCATCAACTATCCCAGCCAAATTACCATTTTACCCTTACTAACAAAAAGACAAAAATGCTCTTCGTCGTTCGAGACCCACAACTTTCACATCCAACCTCTGATTGATGCATGACGTCTGTCTACGGATTCAGCGTCCCGAGACCTATCCAACGGTCATGAACAAAAGTCCAAAAGGCATCCTAAACAAAAAGTCACCTTTTAGCCCCGTAACCAAGGGCAAAATCATCTTTTCCTTCCAAATTTTCCAAATTTTCCTTTTTCGAATTTCTGGGTCGTCACAACCTTCCCCCCTTAAGGAATTTGGTCCCCGAAATTCGATCACGTTATTTCTTAAACAAACACACAACAGTACAACTGTACAATAACATACATTACAACAAAAACTAACAAGAAATAATAATAATCACAGCATCTACAGCCACACCGAGATCTTGTAACACTCTATTGCTCTTTCCAAGGTCTACGTTCGTGAACTTGAAGGCCGACCACTACCTGGTCGCCCAGTTCTGGTGCTACTAGTACCATCAATAGAAGTCGACATTGGTCCTTGGTGTCGACCCACAGCTGTACGGTCTATCACACTTTGATCCGACCGGTAGGGACATTCTCTCCTAATGTGACCATGCTCTCCACAATGAAATCAAGTGATTGGTGTACGCTGTGATAACGGCACTGATTTCCGCTCATGCCTCCTCCTCTCGATCAGCCCCGAATGTCGTGCCACGGCTTGGAGGGTCATCAAAACAGGAAAGGTGCGAGTAGAAAAAAATAATATCAATGAAAATTCATTTCAAAATACATCATTTACCCTTTAGTTTCTCAAACCATGCATGCATATGGAAAAACATGTGAATAACAATCACCGGCTTTCCAGCCAAATCACATAACAAGTATCAAATCCCGGCTCTCAAGCCAAACATATGAAAACAAAATCACTTGGCCACAGAGACCAAAACCCATACTCAATACCAGTACGCAATCACAATCATCATCAAATAGCACTACTCATAAGTGCACAATTAATCAATAAATCCGGACTATTCAAAATAGCACAAACTGATAGGACCCGTCTCAACTAGACGTTGATAACCGTTCCCGGTCCTGCTCCCATCTGAAAAGTCAACCGAGGTCCCGAAACTACCCCTTAGCACCTGTCAGACTAGGGATAACTGCACTGATTTCCGCTCATGCCTCCGCCACTCGATCAGTCCCGAACATCGTGCCACGGCATGGAGGGTCATCAAAACAGGAAAGGTGTGAGTGGACAAAAATAATACTATTTAAAACACATTTATCAAAATACATCATTTACCCTGCAGTTTATCAAACCATGCATGCATAGAATCAAACATATAAATATTCAAATCCCGGCTCTCAAGCCCAAATGCCATTTAAATCATTTTATAAAATCATTTTATCATATAATAAAACATATAACTCGGGAAATACACATTCGAGAATCCTCTGGGAATTAGACATCCAGAGTTATCATCCTGCTGGGAATTACACATCCAGCCTCACCGGGATATACACATCCAGTCCCTCCGGGAATTACGCATCCGGAGTCCCTCCGGGAATTACACATCCGGAGTCACTTCGGGAATTACAAATTCGAAGTCTACCCAGGAATTACACATGTGGGGGCGTCGAACATGAATACAAAATCAAAATATTTATTTCAAAATCATCGTTAAAAACCTTGTCAAAACCATTTATCATAGGGTCTCATGGTCAAATCTCATTTCTCATTTCTCCTAAATCCGTAAAATCATTAAACAATTCAATGCACGTAAATCTATAAAATCATATCCAAAAATCATTCAATTCCATCAAATCATCTTTAACTCACAATACTATTCAAAACAACCCTTTTAACATCTCGGGCCTAGCCCAAAATCATCAATTCCACGCAAATCCGTGCAATCGCAACCTCAGTTGCCATTTTCACATAAATCCATAAAATATCTCAAAAAGCATTATAAATCCACGAAATCAATTTCCCGACTCATAATCCGAGTAAAAAACAATTTCAAATCCCGGGACTTCGCCCAAAACAATAATTTCACATTTTCTCAAAAAATGTGCCAAAAACTTTGATTAAAATAATCATTAAATCCAGAAATAATCATATCAAATCATTGCAATTCAAATCATGCCATAAATCATGTAAAACATTTAACTATGCATACATATCAGTTTATAAAACAAACGTCCACTCACACACCGTCCAAACCGCACACTTTCCGAGCTACGAGCGTTTCAATAATTTTCGACATTTTCCAGGAATCTCGAATCCTGTCCAAAATCATTACTTAAGGTCATTAATGAGTCCATTAACATCATACTAATTCCCCATAATTTTCCGGGAATTAAATATTAATTAAACATATAACATAAACCTTCGGACCCTCGAAACAATATCGAAACGGTGTCCGATCGACTCGAAACCAAAGACAAAATGTTTGTTACATTAAATAGGACAAAAGTCATGTTGATCTCACCTCGAATATCCTGCTAACGCACCCCCACGAGCTGCTGCAAGTGGCTGCGTGTGAGCCCACGAACCTGCTTCAGTACCCCTGCACAATCGTCTCCTTCACCCGTTTGATTGATAAACGAGTTTGGTAACCCGCGAACTGTCCCGGCTCAATTCCTATCAATTCTGCATCCATTTCGACAATTCAAACTTCCATTTGCATCGAAATAGGTTGAATTAGGGATCTATAAACTCAATTACACAAAACCTTACCTCAATTCTCCCATTTGATCTCGAATTCTCGAAGAACAGTCGAGCTCTGTTCATCCATAGCAGTCCACCAATTCGACCCGTTTTCTTTCAATTAATCCAGCCAACAGCTTCGTACGACTATTCTAAGTTCAATTCCAACCTCAATTTCATCCTCCAATTCATCTAATTACTCGAACACAATCTCAACAATCCAAAGTCCTCACCTCTTCGGTTCTAAAGCAAAACGACCCCAATTCGCATCAATTTTCATTGGGTTCGACTCGATTTGAGATTAGGAAGCTTAACTCAAGCTCAATTTCACTCATGAGTGTCCACAAATTCAAATTCAACATTAATTCTTATAAAGGGTTTTCGGGTTTGTAAATTTGGTTTCAGCTGGGTTTAAGGTTCCTAACTCACCATTTAATTTCCTTTCTTTTCCTCTCTAGATTTCCTATTCAATCTCTCCGTTCCTGGTTTTAATTCAAGTCGTACATATATATATATATATATTGATCATCTCTCAGACAACACTCAAACACGATTGTGTTGTTATCCCTTTGAATATTCAAATAACCGTTGGCCACCAATCTCACTTAGACAGTGACAGATGTCACCAAATCATAACTCCTCATCCAAATCAATGAGGAACAGGCGTCCCTCGCAGACTAATATTAGTCGAATCAGCTAATACTGATCAAATTTACCATTTTACCCCTGCACCAATAATTACCAAAATACCCTAGCCTTTGCAGACCCGTAACTTTCACATCCAAACTTCGATTGACGCATGGCTCCTGTCTACGGATTCAGCGTCCCGAGAGCTATCCTACGTACTTATAGAAAGTCCAAACAAGGTCCAGAACAAAAAGTCAACTTTCGGCCCATATAACCAGAGGCAAAATCGTCATTTCCTTCCAATTTTCCAAATTTTCCTTTTTCGAATTTCTAGGTCGTCACAACCTTCCCCCCTTAAAGAATTTCTTCCTTGAAATTCGAATATACCTCTCCAACAACAATCATGGAGACTTAATTCACATCCATTTCCATACCTTGGGTTCCCACATGAACCCTCACTCGTTATGTGCAACCATCACCACTTTTTCCATCTTTACCCGGCTCATTCGGAGCACTCATATCACGTCATGACTCATCCTGAGTCCTAAACCAACTCTTGACTCGTTCTGAGTCCAAATCCAATGTCTCGACTCCTCTCGAGTTTGAATTTAACATTTACTAACAACAATGCCACCACTGGCATATCTGATCACCTAGCAAACACCCCTAGGCAAACCACAACCTATTCAGGATCTCTCAACACACACTAAATCAACTCCGGACTCCCTCTGAGTCCCATTCGATATCCAAAATTTGAAGGACACTCATCCGACCCCCTATCCTCGGGTCAAGTGTATCATAGGCCCAACATGCCCATTCATATACCAAATCAATATCGTAAACAACCATCCGGACCATCAAGAGTCCGACACAACCAGAACACGTGATACAATACTCGACCCCTAATCCAGGGTCATAATTACTCTAGGGATTTCCGACACCCTCATATCTCGTCTAATCACCAGGCCACGCACAGGGCTCGTATCTCAGAGGCATGGTAAATCAGTAACCAAATGCTCTAATACCAACTTGACAGGACTCGTCCCAACTGAACGTTGATAACCGTGCCCGGTCCTGCTCCCGTCTGACAAGTCAACTAAAGTCCCAAAACTACGCCTCAGCACCTGTCAGACCAGGGATAACTGCACTAATTTCCGCTCATGCCACCGCCTCTCGATCAGCACCGAACGTCGTGCCACGACCTGGAGCGTCATCAAAACAAGAAAGTTGTGAGTGGACAAAAATAATACCATTTAAAACACATATATCAAAATACATCATTTACCCTCCAGTTTATCAAACCATGCATGCATAGAATCAAACATATAAATGTTCAAATCCCGGCTCTCAAGCCCAAATACCATTTAAATCATTTTATAAAACCATTTTATCATATAATAAAGCATATAACTCGAAAATTAAAAATCCGAGGGTCCTCTGGGAATTACACATCCAGCCTCACAAGGAATTACACATCCGGTCCCTCTGGGAATTACGCATCCGGAGTCCCTTCGGGAATTACGCATCCGGAGTCCCTCCGGGAATTACACATCCGAAGTCTACCCAGGAATTACACATGTGGGGGCGTCGAACATCAATACAAAATCAAAATATTTATTTCAAAATCATCGTTAAAAACCATGTCAAAACCATTTATCATAGGGTCTCATGCCCAAATCTCATTTCCCATTTCTCGTAAATCCGTAAAATCATTAAACAATTCAATGCACATAAATTCAAAAAATCGTATCCGAAAATCATTCAATTCCATCAAATCATCTTTAACTCACAATACTATTCAAAACATCCCTTTTAACATCCCGGGCCTAGCCCAAAATCATCAATTCCACGCAAATCCGTGCAATCTCAACCTCAGTTTCCCTTTTCACATAAATCCATAAAATATCTCAAAAATCATTATAAAACCACCAAATCAATTTCTCGACTCATAATCCGAGTCAAAACCAATCTCAAATCCTGGGCCTTTGCCCAAAACAATCGTTTCACATTTTCTCGAAAAATGTGCAAAAGACATTGATTAAAATAATCATTAAATCCAGAAAATAATCATATCAAATCATTCCATAAATCATGTAAAACATTTAACTATGCATGCATATCAGTTTATAAAACAAACGTCCACTCACACACCGTCCAAACTGCTCGCTTTCCGAGCTGCACATGTTTCTGTAATTTTTGACATTTTCCAGGAATCTCGAATCCTGTCCAAAATCGTTACTCAAGGTCACTAATTACTCCATTAACATCATACAAATTCCCCATAATTTTCCAGGAATTAAATATTAATTAAACACGTAACATAAACCTTCGGACCCTCGAAACAATATCGAAACGGTGTCTGATCGACTCGAAACCAAAGCCAAAATGTTCGTTACATTAAATAGGACAAAAGTCATGTTGACCTCACCTCGAAATTCGCTCTCACGCGCCCCCACGTTCCTGCTACAGTACCCCTGCATAGTCGTCTCCTTCACCCGTTTGACTGTTAAACGGGTTCAGTAACCTGCGAAGTGACCCGGCTCAATTCCTATCAATTATGCATCCATTTCGACAATTCAAACTTCTATTTGCATCGAAATAGGTTTAATTAGGGAACTGTAAACTCAATTATACAAAACCTTACCTCAATTCTCCCATTCGATCTCAAATTCTCGAAGAAAAGTCGAGCTTTGTTCATCCATAGCACCGTTTTCTTTCAATTAATCCAGCCAACAGCTTCGTACGACTATTCTAAGTTCAATTCCAACCTCAAATTCATCCTCCAATTTCTCTAATTACTCGAACAAAATCTCAACAATCCAAAGTCCTCACCTCTTCGGTTCTAAAGCAAAAACGACCCAAATTCGCATCAATTTTCATTGGGTTCGACTCGGTTTTGAGCTTAGGAAGCTTAATTCAAGCACAATTTCACTCATGAGTGTCCATAAATTCAAATTCGACATTAATGCTTATCAAGGGTTTTCGGGTTTGTAAATTTGGTTTCAGCTGGGTTCAAGGTTCCTAACTCACCATTTAATTTCCTTTCTTTTCCTCTCTAGATTTCCCATTCAATCTCTGTTCCTGGTTTTAATTCAAGTCGTGCATATATATATTGATCATCTCTCAGACAACACTCAAACATGATTGTGTTGTTATCCCTTTGAATATTCAAACAACCGTTTGCCACCAATCTCACTTAGACAGTGACAGATGTCACCAAATCATAACTCCTCATCCAAATCAATGAGGAACAGGTGTCCCTCGCAGGCTAATCATTCCAATTCATCATGACATCATTGCAACTCAAATCATGCAATCAATCATGTAAAACATTTAACTATGCATGCATAACAGTTTATAAAACAAACGTCCACTCACACACCGTCCAAATCGCTCAATTTCGAGCTGCACGCCTTTCCGTAATTTCCGACACTTGCCAGGAATCCCAAGTCCTGCCCAAAATCATCATGAAGGGTCACTAATGACTAAATAAATATCATACTAATTCCCCATAATTTTTCGAGAATAAAATATTAATTTAAAACATAACATAAACCTTCGGACCCTCGAAACATTATTGAGACGGTGTCCGATTGACTCGAAACCAACTCTAAAATGTTCGTTACATTGCATAAGGTAAAAAATCTGTTAAGCACTTCCCCAGAAAACTCACCACGCGCCCTCACGTGCCGCCGCAAGCGCCTTTGCGTGAAAGCAACGCGCGTGAACAGTGGTGCTACAATGTCATCGTTCTCACACACTGTCATACGAGTCTGCAACCCGCGAAGCAACCCGGTTCAATCCTGTCCAATTTCACATCAATTCCTTCAATTGATCCTTCTAATCTCATCTTTGTGACCTTAATTTGAGTTTCGTATCCTTAAATCCATACAATATAGACTAAAACTACCAATTTCAATTTCGATACCGGTTAAATTCAAAATCCCAATTCGACCAATTTGACTTAAATTGTACATTCTAATGAATCAGGAAGTTATAGAGGAATCATATGAACACAATTTCGACATCAGTTGCATCGTTTCTTACCTTGAATCAATCCAACCAAACCTCAAAATTTCAGAACTGTCGCAAGGCTCATTCTCAGTCAATCTCCATCAATTCCCTTCCCATTTGATTTGGTTTGATTCGTTTATCTCCCAGAAGACTTAATCTCAACTCAATTTCACTTCAACTAGTCCAATACTTCAAAATCAAGATTGAAGTGTCCAAAATCTGGTTTCGGGTCTCCTCTCGGGTTTCTGGGTTTTCTTTCAATGTTCACTCCTCTTTTCTTCTCGTTTTTCACTCTACAATTTCCCTTTTATTCTCTCTGTTCAGTCTCTACACGTCTCGGATTGAATTGATCAATTATGATCAACAATGGAAAATGGATAGGTATAGGTTTATTTGTTTTTATTCTATTTAGCAGCAACCAGAGCCACTAATCCTTTTAATTTCAGTGACATGTGTCACTTGTTAAACTGAATAAGTCACCCAATTGGCTGATTCATCAACTATCCCAGCCAAATGGCCATTTTACCCTTACTAACAAAATGACCAAAATGCCCCTCGTTGTTCGAGACCCACAACTTTCACATCCGACCTCCGATTGATGCATGTTGCCTGTCTACAGATTAAGCATCCCGAGACCTACCCAACGGTTATGGCCAAAAGTCCAAAAGGCATCCCAAACAAAAAGCCAACTTTTGGCCCCGTAACCAAGGTTAAAATCGTCTTTTCCTTCCAATTTTTTTAAATTTTCCTTTTTCGAATTTCTGGATACCAATTTGACAGACTCGTCCCAACTGGACTTTGATAACCGTGCCCTGTCCTGCTCTCGTCTGACAAGTCAATTGAAGTCCCGAAACTACCCTTCAGCGCTTGTTAGACAAGAGATAACTGCACTGATTTCTGCTCATGCCTTCTCCTCTCGATCAGCCCCGAACGTCGTGCCACGGTCTGGAGGGTCATCAAAACAGGAAAGGTGTTAGTGGACAAAAATAATATCATTGAAGACGCATTTCAAAATACATCATTTACCCTCCAGTTTATCAAACCATGCATGCATAGGGAAAACATGTGAATAACAATCACCGACATTCTAGCCAAATCACATAAAAAGTATCAAATCCCGTCTCTCAAGCCAAACATATGAAAACAAAATCACCTGGCCACAAAGACCAAAACCCGTACTCAATACCAGTACGCAATCACAATCAACATCAAACAGCACTACTCGTAAGTGCACAATCAATCAATCAATCCGCACTATTCACAAGTGCACAAACCATCAAACAATCACATCCGCACTACGCGTAGGCCAACCTCGGGAACTGCACTCAGGCACCATCTGAGTCATATCAGTCATGTCTGGGGACTGCACACGCACCATCTAGACGAACCACATACCCAGGAACTGCACTCACGCAACATCCGAGTCACGTTTAGGAACTGCACTCGCACCATCCAGAACATGATCTAGTATCCACAATCACAAACACAATCCATTCCACAAACACATATCAATCATATCCATGACTTGAAACCAAGTCAAAAGCATTCCCGACAAGGTCTAAAGCCCAAATGCCATTTACACATAAATCCGTAAAATCTAATTTTAGAACATTAAAATAATCCAGAAATCATCCTTGACTCACCAAATAAGTGAAAATATCCTTTTAGAAATCTTTTTGACTCCGGGCCTAGCACAAAATATCATTTGCACATTTCTCGTAAAACGTGCCCGAAAGACCGATTAAAATAATCATTAAATCACAAATAATCATGCCAATTCATCATGACATCATTGCAACTCAAATCATGGAATCAATCATGTAAAACATTTAACTATGCATGCATAACAGTTTATAAAACAAACATCCATTCACACACCGTTCAAATCGCTCAATTTCGAGCTGCACGCCTTTCCGTAATTTCCGACACTTGCGAGGAATCCCAAGTTGTAAGACCCGTGTCTTGGAGGGAACGATGAACAATCCAACATTCCTGCGAGGGGGAATGGTCTGGGAGAGGTTGGTGGTGTGCCTTAAAGGTGTAGGCACACACCTATCTAGCACTAGGCCTTTTGGGAGTTCAAGTGGCTATGGGGGGGATTGGAACCCCCAAAGTTAAGCGAGTTGAGACTGGTGCAATTCCATGATGGGTGACCCCCTGGGAAGTTGCACCATGAGCTCCCGAAAACAAAACCGTGAGGGCAAGGCTCAAAGCGGACAATATGGTGCTAGATGAGTTGGGTCCTGACTGAGGAGGGTCGGGTCCTGACACAAGTACTGCCCAAAATCATCATTAAAGGTCACTAATGACTCAATGAATATCATATTAATTTCACATAATTTTTCGGGAATAAAATATTAATTTAAAACATAACATAAACCTCCGGACCCTCGAAACATTATTGAGGCGGTGTCCGATTGACTCGAAACCAACTCTAAAATGTTCGTTACATTACATAGGGTAAAACACCTGTTAAGCACCTCCCCTGAAAACTCATCACGCGCCCTCACCCGCCACCGCAAGCGGCTGCACGTGAAAGCCACGCGCGTGAACAGTGGTGCTACAGTGTCATCGTTCTCACCCGATTCACAGTCATAAGGGTATGCAACCCGTGAAGCAACCCGGTTCAATCCTGTCCAATTTCACATCAATTCCTTCAATTGATCCTTCTAATCTCATCTTTATGACCTTAATTTGAGTTCTATATCCTTAAATTCATATAATATAGATTAAAACTACCAATTTCAATTTTGATACCCGTTAGATTCAAAATCCCCATTTGACCAATTTAACTTAAATTGTACATTCTAATGAATCAGGAAGTTATAGAGGAATCATATGAACATAATTTCGACATCAATTACATCATTTCTTACCTTGAATCAATCCAACCAAACCTCAAAATTTCAGAATTTTTGCAAGGCTCGTTCTCAGTCAAATCTCCATCAATTCCCTTCCCATTTGATTTGGTTCGATTCGTTTAGGTCCCAGAAGATTTAATCTCAACTCAATTTCACTTCAACTAGTCCAATACTTGAAAATCAAGATTCAAGTGTCCAAAATCTGGTTTCAGGTCTCCTCTCGGGTTTCTGGGTTTTCTTTCAATGTTCTCTCCTTTTTTCTTCTCGTTTTTCACTCTACAATTTCCCTTTTATTCTCTCTGTTCAATCTCTACACGTCTCGGATTGAATTGATCAATTATGATCAACAATGGAATATGGATAGGTATAGGTTTATTTGTTTTTATTCTATTTAGCGGCAACCAGAGCCACTAATCCTTTTAATGGCAACCAGAGCCACTAATCCTTTTAATGTCAGTGACATGTGTCACTTGCTAGACTGAATAAGTCACCCAATTGGCTGATTCATCAACTATCCCAGCGAAATTACCATTTTACCCTTACTATCAAAATGACCAAAATGCCCCTCGCCATTCGAGACCCAAAACTTTCACATCCGACCTCTGATTGACGCATGCCTCCTGCCTACGGATTCAGCGTCCCGAGACCTACCCAACCGTCTTGGCCAAAAGTCCAAAAGGCATCCACGAACAAAAAGTCAGCTTTTGGCCCCATAACCAAGGGCAAAATCGTCTTGGTGGTAGGGACGGGTCGTTATATTGGTGGTAGGGATCCTGGTGGTCTCTGAACACGTCATTGGAATTCCATTTTCGCGGGATCTGTTTGGCTACGGAGATGGTAAATTCTTCTTGTTTTTGGGTTTAAATGTTGTAAAAGCATCAGAGACTATCATGTTTGATGAACCTAGCCCTCGTCATTGGGTCTGGTCGGGCAAGCCCTGCCCAAATTTGTTAGCTTTGGGCTGGGCCGGGCCTGGCCTATCTCATAATTTGAAAACTTTTGGGTTAGGCCGGGTGGACTTGTTAAAAAACTTGAAAGCTCGTATCCTTTATGAGGCCGGGTTTGGGCCGGGATTTTATTGGGCTTTTTGGGCCGAGCCCAATAAACCCACTTGGGCCGGGCTCAATTGGGCTTTTAAAAACAACTTATTCAACAAATTATGGAGTTAGAATATATATATATATATATATATCTTCAAGATGCTGCAATAACATCTATCACTGTTTGATGTACTTGATAGGGAAAATTAGCTACAATATAGTCATCAAATATTATATATATGTATGTCAAAAAATTAATGCTTCATCCTAATATTAAACAAATACGTTAATTAATAAATATAAAATCTCTGCTTATGTTGTGTTTAATCATGTCGAATATAATTAATTAGTTAGTTTTAGTTTGGCAATGATATAAATTGCACTATGAATACTTCTAAATTTGATTCCCTGATGCTTCATCATTTGGCAACAAAAAATATATATATATATATATATATATAAATATATATATATATATATAAGCCGGGTTGGGCTTATCGGGCCTTATCGGTTTTGAGTATATCGAGTTTGAACACCCTAAACTCAAGTCCAAACCATCAACTTTGGGGTCGGGCTGGCCCATAGCCCGCGACGGGTTGGATCAGGCTTTTTGTTAACGGGCCTAATGGGTGCCCACAAGCCCATGGGCTTCTTGGCCAAATGATGAGGGCTAGATGAACCGATACAACAACATATAAAATAATTTTTAAAACTATAAGGGATAAATATAAAATATAAACGCCAAGTATCGCTAGCTCTATTCATAACAAATGTTCAAAACGGTGTGAAGCATGACCTGCAGACCGGGGCCTAATGTCTAGGAGGGGCCTATGCGCATTTTTTTAAGGACAAAATTTATTAAATTAATAATATAATAAATACTATTAAATCATTTTAGAAAAAAAAAATTCATTCCAAATATAAGTAATGAATTGGGAATCATAAATGATCAATTTAAAAGTTTTATAAATAGCATATATAGTTGCAAATTAATATTTAGAGCAATATTCTTATTTCACAGGGATCGTTTCTTGGTCGAATTATTTCACAGGGATCGGGTGCCTATATGTCAGGGCCCACCCGTAATCCCCCGGGATTAAGAGCTAAACCCTGCTCCCGTCTAACTTACGCATGACACAAGGGGCAAACAGACGTCTAACCTCCGTGTGACACGTAAGTCAGACAAGGGAGTTCCGATCCGACCATCTCAATAACTTTCGAACTTCCCCGAGTACGCAGAGTCTACTGTGGATTATGTGTAACACCCCGGAAATTCGAGGATTTCAATATTGTAATTTAATGTGTGATTTGACGCTTTTACCCTTGCGATTGGTATGGCCAAATTGTTGACTTTTTGATCGATAAATTAAACGGACTTTGACCTATGACCGTGACGTAGTTCGGGACGTCACAAGTTCATAGACAGGTGGCACGTCCAATTCGGACGATCAGGGAAAAAGTTACGACTATCGGATGTTCAGGGGCATTACCGTAATTTGGACGTTAGGGGCGAAAATGTTGACTTTTTGTTTGACAACTAATTTTCACGCGACTCAAGGACCTTTAGATAGGTCTCGACGTCCTGAGTCCGTAGACAGGCGGCACGCCGAAATCGGACTTCGTACGAGGAAGTTATGGTCAGAAACGTGAAATCGGGAGGTTCGTGTCTCTGTTTTCGTGTCGAATATTTTATTCTGAAATTTCTGATTGGAGGACACCTGGTGAGTGACAAGTGTCACTCACCCATTGGCTATATTGGATCAGATCCACTATGGGTTTAAATACCATTAAAACCAACTTTTAATTCCAGCCCTTGATCTGATGTACCCCAGATCTGATCTCAGCCCTTGATCTCATTTCTGAGATCTAATCTGGGCCGTCCATCATTTCCCTCCATTTCTATATATTTCTCACCCGAACCCACACACTGCCCATTTCATCCATCACACCCGCACTACACCCTGTCTCTGTGTCTGCGTGTTGCTGGACTTACGGGGAAGGAGGGAGGCACGGCGGTGGACGGCGGCAGATGGCAGCGAGGTGAGCCGGTTTCAAAACCCGAAACGGTTTCAAAAACCCAGGATTTGGTAACTTGAATTCCAACGTTTAGTTTTGTGTTAATTTGACCCTAATAAGTTCTATGGACTGTTAGGAACCTAGAGGGCTCGTTTTCGTGGTCTGAGGTGGCCTGAACAGAGGACAAACGGCGACGGGAACCAGGGCTGTGCAATCGAGGTAAGTCTTCGATTCAGTCCTTGTTGATTGATTTTAAATAGGTAGAACCCTTTCTGGGTTTAAGACGAACATCTAGGAACAAACCAGAGTGAAAATGGTTGAGTGTGGAAGAAATGGTGACCGGGTCATGATCGCGGGTCCGATCGACCCGAGTTGCAGAAATACGGGTCAACCCGTCTGAGGACAGAGGTGATGACGTGGCACCCTGTCAGACTGTCAGGTGACGTGGACCAACCGTGAGCCGACACGTGTCACATGTCAGTGCACAGTCAGCACTGACATGTCAGTGACGTGGACCAGTCAGGGACTGCCACGTGTCACTGACATGTCAGTGACGTGGACCAGTGCCGTGCTGACACGTGGCACATGTCAGATCTGACACGTGGCCTGACCGATGAGTGAGGTGGACCAATCGGATGTTGACACGTGGCACCTGTCAGAGTCTGACATGTCAGACCTGACAGCTGTCAGATGACGTCAGCATGACGTCAGCAGTGACGTTAGCAGGGACTATTCCTACGTTGACCGATGCGTTGACCGGCGCGTGGGGGCGCGTGTGAACAGTGTTTTTGGTGAGACCACCATCATTCTTTAGATTTCGACGATCCGGATCCAATGGCGGTGGTTTCGGGTCGATCGGAGATCATTAAGTTGGTCAAAATAAGGTTTATTGCCTTGCGAAACGCATTCAGACGGCTTTTTCCGGCCGGTTTCAGCCTAGGATTTCATGGTTGAATGTTAGGGGTTTAAATTGACCTTTACGAATACTTTGGACTTTACAGGGATTGTATAATTGTACCAGATCGAGGGTATACGCTCGGTTTTCAGCAGGATTGTACTGTAAGTGGTCCATTTTCTTAAACCCTTGTGTGCATAAATGTTTTCTGGTTTATTACACTTATTCACATGCTAAAACAATAATGGTTTTGATGATATGGAAAATATGGTTATGGCACGTTTCACGGTATTTGGGCTTGAGACCCGTCTGATGAAACTTAATGATTGGTTCGGATTTTATCTATGTATATATATGCTTTGCATGTGGATATCAATAAAATGTATTTGGTACTGCACTGTATAGATCCTTTCATATTATATTGTCTCCTCCGGCGAGGTACCCCGGAGAGGTCACGGACGTCTAGTACGTCCAGCGTCTATGACGCTAAGCATCAGGTGATGCTGTACCCGAACAGGATTCAGGGATGTAACTCGGAAATTGAGACCCGAGTAGCACACGTAGCCTTAGTATTATTGGGACCTTATTAGGCGTCAAGAACGTCAGACATCAGGGATGTCGGGATTGGAGTGTATAGTGCAGCAACTAAAATTATACTTATGGTTTTATTATATGCCTTATGATTCATATTATATGATTGATGGTTTTAATTACTGATGCATGCATGTTTGGAAAACGGAGGGGTAAATTATATGTTTTACTTATCAAATGATTTTGTAAACTTGAGTTTCGGCCCACTCACCCTTAATGTTTTGGTAACCCCTCCAGGTCGTGATACTGAGGTAGAGGAGGAACCTGAGGCTGAGGCATAGATCTACTTCTGCGTACCTGAATCCCTGTTGGGTGGTGTACCCGCAGGTTTATGTTAGAGTCGTGCTCGCAACTTGTAATTTTGGATTTCATCCCTTGTCTGACATTTGTTTAATTCGGATTTGATGTATAACATTAATTTGTTTATTTATGCATTTGATGTTTGAGGTTAAAATTGGTATGAATTATTGGGTGTCAAACGGGAGCAGGGCACGTCCCCTTGTGGGCCCTGTGGGATCGGGGCAGGTCCTGTCAGCTTGGTATCAGAGCACTAGGTTGTGGTCAGTATTAGGGTATGGTCAGCATGCTAGACTAGCGATTAGTACTAGTTACTTTTGACTTTTAAGATTATTGTTTCCTGATCTATGCCTCTTGACAGTCGGTTATGCCTCCTAGGAGAATTCCTCATATTCGAACTGACGAGGATCTGGAAAGGGAGATGGAATGCGCGAGCATTGAAAGGGCTCAACGTTTGGGAGCCACTCCTTTCTGCGGGGGATCAAACCCCGAGGATGCTCATGATTAGATCACCAAGTGGGAGAGGATCTTCTCGGTAATGCACTGCCCTCCGGGTCAACGGGTAAATTTGGCGGCCTTCTTACTGGAGGGAGGAGCCTACCAGTGGTGGCACAGACTCGAAATGTCTGGGTGGTCTGTCCATACCACTACTTGGGAAGCTTTCCGTTCCAGATTTCTGGACCAGTACTACCCGCGATCATTTCGTTCGGCACGGGAGGCTGAGTTCCTGCGACTGGAGCAGGGTGATATGTCCGTTGCAGACTACGAGCAAACTTTCGGGAAACTTTCCCGGTTCGCTGCATCATTCGTGAGCACGGAGGAGGACAAATGCCAAAGGTTCGAGCTTGGACTCCGAGGGTAGATCCGGGCAAGTGTGACTGCTGCTACTCATGCTTCACTGAGAGATTTGGTCGATGCTGCGGTGCGTGTCGAGGCCAGTCTGGCGGCACACCAGACACGACAACCTTTGGGCGAGGGGCGACGTCAGGATCGCCCACATCGTGGGCCATCGGGCCATAAGAACAACAAGGGAGGGGGCTACAGGGGAGCACCCTCATCCTTCAAGGGTCGTGGCTGGTCAGGTCGACGCGGAGGCTCTCAGGGCAGAGGATCTGGATACAACTCTGGGCAACGCTCATCTTGGAGCAGTGCTTCTGGCGGGCATTCGGACAGGCCAAGGCCAGTAACTTGTTTTGCTTGCGGAGAGGAGGGCCACTATGCCTGTGATTGCCCGCAGTTGTCCAAGAACAACGACGCTGGGGGCTCTAGTGTGGTGCAGAGCACGGCTTCCCACACTAATGGAGGTCGCGGTCAGGGAGGTGACCGTGGTGCTCGGCCTGGCGCGCACGGACGCAGACGGAACGGAGGGCCAAGGGCCCAAGTGTTTGTAATGACCCAGCAGCAGGCGAGGACTACCCCAGGCGTGGTTACAGGTACACTACATATCTTTAACCTTCTTGTACGTGTATTGATGGATGCGGGGGCTACACATTCTTTTATTTCGAAAAGTTGTGATGGTATGTTTGATTGTGTGGTATCCGCTTTAGATTTCGAAATGGGTGTTGGCACCCCGATGGGTATCGTGTACCTTGTGAATCAGGTGATTCGGAGGTGCTCGGTAAGAATTGAGGATGTGGATTTACCAGCAGACTTAATTATTCTGGATATCCACGACTTCGATATAATCCTAGGGATGGATTGGCTGTCGGAGCACGGATCGCTCATCGACTGCTGTAGCAAACAAGTGATTCTGCGGAGCCCGGGTTTGCCGGAGGTTATCTTTCAGGGGGAACGTGATGGTTCGCCTCCTGAAGTGATTTCGTCACTTACTGCTACCAAACTTCTACGGAAGGGATGCCAGGGTTATCTGGCGCATGTTGTGTCGGAACAGGTTGATACTCCGGGTATCGACGTGATACCGGTGGTATGTGAGTTTCCGGATGTGTTCCCGGAAGACTTACCTGGATTGCCACCATTGCGGGAGATCGAGTTTACTATTGAACTACTCCCGGGTACCCGACCTATATCCCAGGCACCATACCGGATGGCGCCGGCCGAGTTACGAGAACTCAAGACTCAATTGCAGGAGTTAGTGGATTTGGGATATGTCCGACCCAGTACTTCACCGTGGGGAGCACCGGTGTTGTTTGTGAAGAAGAAGGAGGGAAGTCTCCGTTTATGTATTGACTATCGTCAACTCAACAAGGTGACGCTGAGGAACCAGTATCCTCTACCTAGAATCGATGACCTTTTTGACCAGTTGCGGGGAGCTCAGTGCTTCTCGAAAATTGATTTGCGGTCTGGGTATCACCAACTGAGGATTTCGGAGGAGGATATTCCAAAAACTGCTTTTCGAACCCGTTATGGACACTACGAGTTCCTGGTTATGCCTTTTGGGTTGACGAATGCTCCAACAGCATTCATGGATTTGATGAACCGGGTCTTCCGACCCTACCTGGATAAGTTCGTGATTGTGTTCATCGATGATATTTTGGTGTACTTGCGAAGCGCCCGTGCACATGAGGAACATCTACGGTTGGTCTTGGAGAGGCTGAGACAAGAACAATTGTACGCCAAGCTGGGCAAGTGTCAGTTTTGGCTGAGCAGTATTGGTTTTCTGGGACACGTGATATCGACGGATGGGATTTGCGTGGATCCCCAGAAAACAGAAGCGGTGACCAACTGGGCTAGACCGACAACAGTGACCGAGGTGCAGAGTTTCGTCGGATTAGCAGGTTACTACCGGAGATTCGTGGAGGGTTTCTCCAAAATTGCTGCACCATTGACTCGTTTGACTCGGAAGGGAGTGAAGTTTATCTGGGACGAGCAGTGCGATCGGAGCTTTCAAGAGTTGAAGGATCGATTGACCACTGCACCTGTCCTTGCATTGCCGGATGACAGTGGAGAGGTTGTGGTCTTCAGTGATGCATCGCTGCAAGGTCTGGGCTGCGTGTTGATGTAAACTGGCAAGGTTATCGCCTATGCATCCCGGCAGCTGAAGACCCACGAGTTGAACTACCCAACCCATGATTTGGAGTTGGTGGCGGTGGTTCATGCTCTCAAAATCTGGAGGCATTATCTATTCGGCGCAACGTGTCGGATATACACCGACCACCAGAGTCTTAAATACCTATTCACTCAGAATGAGCTTAACATGAGACAACGGAGATGGTTGGAACTGCTGAAGGACTATGACTGTACGATCGAGTACCATCCGGGTAAGGCCAATGTGGTGGCGGATGCACTCAGCAGGAAATCAGCAGGATCGGTTGCACACCTGGGGATGGTGTATCTTCCCTTACTGGTGGAACTCCGGAAGGCGGGAGTTATCTTGGGTACGGATGAGCATGGAGCTTTGTTGGCCAGCTTCCATGTACGACCAGTACTGATTGATCGGATCATCGAAGCACAACTTCAGGATCCGATACTCTGTATTTACAGAATTGAGGTCGATGCGGATGGGAGACAGGATTTTACCATCCGGGATGATGGAGCACTGGTGAAGTTGGGCCGTTTGTGTGTACCTGCAGTGGCAGAGTTACGGGCCGAGATTCTTGAGGAGGCCCATAGTTCGGCCTATGCTATGCATCCAGGGGGTACAAAGATGTACCGTACCCTCCGGAACCATTATTGGTGGCCAGAAATGAAGAAGGATATTGCTCAGTTCGTGAGCAAATGCTTAACCTGTCAACAGGTTAAGGCGGAACGGCAGAGACCGTATGGGGCTATGCAGCCACTTCCGATTCCCGAGTGGAAGTGGGATCACATCACCATGGACTTCGTCTTTAAGTTACCGAGGACTCAGAGTGGAGTGGACGGAGTATAGGTTATCGTGGATCGGATAACCAAATCAGCCCATTTTCTGCTAGTTCAGGAAACTTATAAACCTAACCGACTGGCTCAGTTGTTTGTGAAGGAAATCATACGATTGCATGGCACGCCGGAATCGATCGTGTCCGATAGTGATCCGCGTTTTACTTCTAGGTTCTGGCGGAGTTTGCAAGCTACCTTGGGAACAACCCTACGTTTCAGTACTGCTTTCCATCCTCAGACCGATGGACAGTCGGAAAGAACCATTCAGACCCCGGAGGACATGATGAGGTCATGTGTACTACAGTTTCAGGACTCTTGGGATACTCATTTGCCATTGATGGAATTCGCTTACAACAACAGCTATCAGGCAAGCATCGGGATGGCACCTTATGAGGCACTGTATGGTCGACAGTGCAGGACACCTATCTGCTGGACGGAGATAGGAGAACGAGCGGCTGTAGGGCCGGAATTGATGGACTTAACCATGGAAACTGTTCGTATTATCAAGGAGAGACTGAAGGCGGCACAGGATCGCCAGAAGAGTTATGCCGATCGACGGATTCGAGACTTGGAATTTGAAGTGGGAGATTTTGTCTTCCTGAAGTTATCTCCGTGGAAAGGGATTATCCGATTTGGTCGACGGGGGAAACTGAGTCCGCTTTTTATCGGACCATATGAGATCGTGGAAAGAATTGGCAGAGTTGCTTACAGATTGGCGCTACCTCCAGAACTATCTAGAGTTCACGATGTTTTCCACATATCGATGCTGCGGAAGTACGTACATGATGCTTCTCATGTACTTGGGGAACAACCTGTTGAACTACGGGAGGATTTGAGCTTTGAGGAACAACCAGTACAGATCTTGGATCGGAAGGACAAGGTACTATGTCGGAAGACGATCCCTCTCGTGAAGATTCTCTGGAGAAACCAGAATGTGGAAGAAGCCACATGGGAGCTTGAGGCTCAAATACGAGAACAATTTCCTCATTTGTTTCTTTGAAATTTCGGGACGAAATTTCTTAAGGGGGGAAGGTTGTAACACCCCGGAAATTCGAGGATTTCAATATTGTAATTTAATGTGTGATTTGACGCTTTTACCCTTGCGATTGGTATGGCCAAATTGTTGACTTTTTGATCGATGAATTAAACGGACTTTGACCTATGACCGTGACGTAGTTCGGGATGTCACAAGTTCATAGACAGGTGGCACGTCCAATTTGGACGATCAGCGAAAAAGTTACGACTATCGGAAGTTCAGGGGCATTACCGTAATTTGGACGTTAGGGGCAAAAATGTTGACTTTTCGTTTGACAACTAATTTTCACGCGACTCAAGGACCGTTAGATAGGTCTCGACGTCCTGAGTCCGTAGACAGGCGGCACGCCGAAATCGGACTTCGTACGAGGAAGTTATGGTCAGAAACATGAAATCGGGAGGTTCGTGTCTCGGTTTTCGTGTCGAATATTTTATTCTGAAATTTCTGATTGGAGGACACCTGGTGAGTGACAAGTGTCACTCACCCATTGGCTAGATTGGATTAGATCCACTATGGGTTTAAATACCATTAAAACCAACTTTTAATTCCAGCCCTTGATCTGATGTACCCCAGATCTGATCTCAGCCCGTGAACTCATTTCTGAGATCTAATCTGGGTCGTCCATCATTTCCCTCCATTTCTATATATTTCTCACCCGAACCCACACACTGCCCATTTCATCCATCACACCCGCACTACACCCTGTCTCTGTGTCTGTGTGTTGCTGGACTCACGGGGAAGGAGGGAGGCACGGCGGTGGACGGCGGCGAGGTGAGCCGGTTTCAAAACCCGAAACGGTTTCAAAAACCCAGGATTTGGTAACTTGAATTCCAACGTTTAGTTTTGTGTTAATTTGACCCTAATAAGTTCTATGGACTGTTAGGAACCTAGAGGGCTCGTTTTCGTGGTCTGAGGTAGCCTGAACAGAGGACAAACGGCGACGGGAACCAGGGCTGTGCAATCGAGGTAAGTCTTCGATTCAGTCCTTGTTGATTGATTTTAAATAGGTAGAACCCTTTCTGGGTTTAAGACGAACATCTAGGAACAAACCAGAGTGAAAATGGTTGAGTGTGGAAAAAATGGTGACCGGGTCATGATCGCGGGTCTGATCGACCCGAGTTGCAGAAATACGGGTCAACCCGTCTGAGGACAGAGGTGATGATGTGGCACCCTGTCAGACTGTCAGGTGACGTGGACCAACCGTGAGCCGACACGTGTCACATGTCAGTGCACAGTCAGCACTGACATGTCAGGGACGTGGACCAGTCAGGGACTGCCACGTGTCACTGACATGTCAGTGACGTGGACCAGTGCCGTGCTGACACGTGGCACATGTCAGATCTGACACGTGGCCTGACAGATCAGTGAGGTGGACCAATCGGATGTTGACACGTGGCACCTGTTAGAGTCTGACATGTCAGACCTGACAGCTGTCAGATGACGTCAGCATGACGTCATGCTGACGTCAGCAGTGACGTCAGCGATGACGTCAGCAGGGACTGTTCCTGCATTGACCGACGCGTTGACCTGCGCGTGGGGGCGCGTGTGAACAGTGTTTTTGGTGGGACCACCACCATTCTTTAGGTTTCGACGATCCGGATCCAATGGCGGTGGTTTCGGGTCGATCAGAGATCATTAAGTTGGTCAAAATATGGTTTATTGCCTTGGGAAGTGCGTTCGGACGGCTTTTTCCGGCCGGTTTCAGGCTAGGATTTCATGGTTGAATGTTAGGGGTTTAAATTGACCTTTACGAATACTTTGGACTTGACAGGGATTGTATAATTGTACCAGATCGAGGGTATACGCTCGGTTTTCAGCAGGATTGTACTGTGAGTGGGCCATTTTCTTAAACCCTTGCGTGCATAAATGTTTTCTAGTTTATTATACATATTCTTATGCTAAAACAATAATGGTTTTGATGATATGGAAAATATGGTTATGGCACGTTTCACGGTATTTGGGCTTGAGACCCGTCTGATGAAACTTAATGATTGGTTCAGATTTTATCTATGTATATATATGCTTTGCATGTGGATATCAATAAAACGTATTTGGTACTGCACTGTATAGATCATTTCATATTATATTGTCACCTCCGGCGAGGTACCCCGGAGAGGTCACGGACGTCTAGTACGTCCAGCGTCTATGACGCTAAGCATCAGTTGATGCTACATCAGGTGATGCTGTACCCGAACAGGATTCAGGGATGTAACTCGGAAATTGAGACCCGAGTGGCACGCGTAGCCTTATTATTATTGTGACCTTATTAGGCGTCAAGAACGTCAGACATCAGGGATGTCGGGATTGGAGTGTATAGTGCAGCAACTAAAATTATACTTATGGTTTTATTATATGCCTTATGATTCATATTATATGATTGATGGTTTTAATTACTGATGCATGCATGTTTGGAAAACGGAGGGGTAAATTATATGTTTTACTTATCAAATGATTTTATAAACTTGAGTTTCGGCCCACTCACCCTTAATGTTTTGGTAACCCCTCCAGGTCGTGATACTGAGGTAGAGGAGGAACCTGAGGCTGAGGCATAGATCTACTTCTGCGTACCTGAATCCCTGTTGGGTGGTGTACCCGCAGGTTTATGTTAGAGTCGTGCTCGCAACTTGTAATTTTGGATTTCATCCCTTGTCTGACATTTGTTTAATTCGGATTTGATGTATAACTTTAATTTGTTTATTTATGCATTTGATGTTTAAGGTTAAAATTGGTATGAATTATTGGGTGTCAGACGGGAGCAGGGCACGTCCCCTTGTGGTCCCTGTGGGATCGGGGCGGGTCCTGTCAGCTTGGTATCAGAGCACTAGGTTGTGGTCAGTACTAGGGTATGGTCAGCATGCTAGACTAGCGATTAGTACTAGTTACTTTTGACTTTTAAGATTATTGTTTCCTGATCTATGCCTCTTGACAGTCGTTTATGCCTCCTAGGAGAATTCCTCATATTCGAACTGACGAGGATCTGGAAAGGGAGATGGAATGCGCGAGCATTGAAAGGGCTCAACGTTTGGGAGCCACTCCTTTCTGCGGGGGATCAAACCCCGAGGATGCTCATGATTGGATCACCAAGTGGGAGAGGATCTTCTCGGTAATGCACTGCCCTCTGGGCGAACGGGTAACTTTGGCGGCCTTCTTACTGGAGGGAGGAGCCTACCAGTGGTGGCACGGACTCGAAATGTCTTGGTGGTCTGTCCATACCACTACTGGGGAACTTTCCGTTCCAGATTTCTAGACCAGTACTACCCGCGATCATTTCGTGCGGCACGGGAGGCTGAGTTCCTGCGACTGGAGCAGGGTGATATGTCCGTTGCGGACTACGAGCAAACTTTCGGGAAACTTTCCCGGTTCGCTACATCATTCGTGAGCACGGAGGAGGACAAATGCCAAAGGTTCGAGCTTGGACTCCGAGGGGAGATCCGGGCAAGTGTGACTGCTGCTACTCATGCTTCACTGAGAGATTTGGTCGACGCTGCGGTGCGTGTCGAGGCCAGTCTGGCGGCACACCAGACACGACAACCTTCGGGCGAGGGGCGACGTCAGGATCGCCCACATCGTGGGCCATCGGACCATAAGAACAACAAGGGAGGGGGCTACAGGGGAGCACCCTCATCCTTCAAGGGTCGTGGCTGGTCAGGTCGACGCGGAGGCTCTCAGGGCAGAGGATCTGGATACAACTCTGGGCAACGCTCATCTTGGAACGGTGCTTCTGGCGGGCATTCGGACAGGCCAAGGCCAGTAACTTGTTTTGCTTGCGGAGAGGAGGGCCACTATGCCTGTGATTGCCCGCAGTTGTCCAAGAACAACGACGCTGGGGGCTCTAGTGTGGTGCAGAGCACGGCTTCCCACACTAATGGAGGTCGCGGTCAGGGAGGTGACCGTGGTGCTGGGCGCGGACGGAACGGAGGGCCAAGGGCCCAAGTGTTTGCAATGACCCAGCAGCAGGCGAGGACTGCCCCAGGCGTGGTTACAGGTACACTACATATCTTTATCCTTCTTGTACGTGTATTGATGGATGCGGGGGCTACACATTCTTTTATTTCGAAAAGTTTTGCTGGTATGCTTGATTGTGTGGTATCCGCTTTAGATTGCGAAATGGGTGTTGGCACCCCGATGGGTATCGTGTACCTTGTGAATCAGGTGATTCGGAGGTGCCCGGTAAGAATTGAGGATGTGGATTTACCAGAAGACTTAATTATTCTGGATATCCACGACTTCGATATAATCCTAGGGATGGATTGGCTATCGGAGCACGGATCGCTCATCGACTGCTGTAGCAAGCAAGTGATTCTGCGGAGCCCGGGTTTGCCGGAGGTTATCTTTCAGGGGGAACGTGATGGTTCGCCTCCTGAAGTGATTTCGTCACTTACTGCTACCAAACTTCTACGGAAGGGATGCCAGGGTTATCTAGCGCATGTTGTGTCGGAATAGGTTGATACTCCGGGTATCGACGTGATGTCGGTGGTATGTGAGTTTCCGGATGTGTTCCCGGAAGACTTACCTGGATTGCCACCATTGCGGGAGATCGAGTTTACTATTGAACTACTCCCGGGTACCCGACCTATATCCCAGGAACCATACCGGATGGCGCCGGCCGAGTTACGAGAACTCAAGACTCAATTGCAGGAGTTAGTGGATTTGGGATATGTCCGACCCAGTACTTCACCGTGGGGAGCACCGGTGTTGTTCGTGAAGAAGAAGGAGGGAAGTCTCCGTTTATGTATTGACTATCGTCAACTCAACAAGGTGACGCTGAGGAACCAGTATCCTCTACCCAGAATCGATGACCTTTTTGACCAGTTGCGGGGAGCTCAGTGCTTCTCGAAAATTGATTTGCGGTCTGGGTATCACCAACTGAGGATTTCGGAGGAGGATATTCCGAAAACTGCTTTTCGAACCCGTTATGGACACTACGAGTTCCTGGTTATGCCTTTTGGGTTGAAGAATGCTCCAGCAGCATTCATGGATTTGATGAACCGGGTCTTCCGACCCTACCTGGATAAGTTCGTGATTGTGTTCATCGATGATATTTTGGTGTACTTGCGGAGCGCCCGTGCACATGAGGACGTGGACCAACCCTTGCGTGCATAAATGTTTTCTGGTTGAATGTTTTCTAGGCTAGGATTTCATGGTTGAATGTTAGGGGTTTAAATTGACCTTTACGAATACTTTGGACTTGACAGGGATTGTATAATTGTACCAGATCGAGGGTATACGCTCGGTTTTCAGCAGGATTGTACTGTGAGTGGGCCATTTTCTTAAACCCTTGCGTGCATAAATGTTTTCTAGTTTATTATACATATTCTCATGCTAAAACAATAATGGTTTTGATGATATGGAAAATATGGTTATGGCACGTTTCACGGTATTTGGGCTTGAGACCCGTCTGATGAAACTTAATGATTGGTTCAGATTTTATCTATGTATATATATGCTTTGCATGTGGATATCAATAAAACGTATTTGGTACTGCACTGTATAGATCATTTCATATTATATTGTCACCTCCAGCGAGGTACCCCGGAGAGGTCACGGACGTCTAGTACGTCCAGCGTCTATGACGCTAAGCATCAGTTGATGCTGCATCAGGTGATGCTGTACCCGAACAGGATTCAGGGATGTAACTCGGAAATTGAGACCCGAGTGGCACGCGTAGCCTTATTATTATTGTGACCTTATTAGGCGTCAAGAACGTCAGACATCAGGGATGTCGGGATTGGAGTGTATAGTGCAGCAACTAAAATTATACTTATGGTTTTATTATATGCCTTATGATTCATATTATATGATTGATGGTTTTAATTATTGATGCATGCATGTTTGGAAAACGGAGGGGTAAATTATATGTTTTACTTATCAAATGATTTTATAAACTTGAGTTTCGGCCCACTCACCCTTAATGTTTTGGTAACCCCTCCAGGTCGTGATACTGAGGTAGAGGAGGAACCTGAGGCTGAGGCATAGATCTACTTCTGCGTACCTGAATCCCTGTTGGGTGGTGTACCCACAGGTTTATGTTAGAGTCGTGCTCGCAACTTGTAATTTTGGATTTCATCCCTTGTCTGACATTTGTTTAATTCGGATTTGATGTATAACTTTAATTTGTTTATTTATGTATTTGATGTTTGAGGTTAAAATTGGTATGAATTATTGGGTGTCAGACGGGAGCAGGGCACGTCCCCTTGTGGTCCCTGTGGGATCGGGGCGGGTCCTGTCATTATGCGTGTGATGTCTCCATCCCTCTCGACCGACAGCCCGCACCGTAACAACCTGGAGGGTATCGAAAACACGAAAAGACTGTGAGTGGACAAAAATAAGGTTTAAGTTCAAAAACAGTTATCAGAAAACACATACATTTATACCCTCCGTTTTAAAAACCAATGCATGCATATCAAATTCGTTTCATACAACCATGTACGAAAACCAAACACATTTTCCCTTTTCTCAAATCCCGGGCCTCCGCCCAAAACCATCAAAAACCATTTCATCCGGGCCACTGCCCAAAACCTCAGAAAACCATTATCATCAATTCTAAGTGAAATCCAAAACACATTTGAAACCACACTCTCATCCATCGAACTTGCTGGATCTACCCGAGTCTTTAAACTCAATAACCAGGCCTCAATAATCCGAGTCTTTAACCTCAACAGGCCTACGGGGGAAATATCAATATATCCGAGTCTTTAAACTCCCGAGTCTTTAAACTCAATCCGGGTCTTTAAACCCAATCCGGGTCTTTAAACCCAATCCGGGCCCGTCCCCCGTCAATCACAATATCCGGGTCTTTAAACCCAATAACCAGATCCAACAAATCCAATCCAAAACCTTTTGAAAACCATTTCGATATCCATGTCCAAACCCGAAGCCGAAACCAGTGGTCCGAAGCCCTTCCGGCATCCAGAACCGTCATTCCGAATGCAAATCCAGAATCGTATTCACCTCATTTCCAGATCCGAGTCCGCAACCATCATTCCGTAAGCTAGCATCCGGAATAACCATCCCGAACCCAAACTCGGAAATCCATTTCAAGTCCCGAATCGAATCCCGAATCGGTACCCGGAATTCCGATTCCAAAACCCGAAAACACATTTCCGAAAACCACTTTTGAATTGGGCTTCAAGCCCGAAAACCCTTTTCCAAAAACACTTTTTCGAAATCCTTTTTAAATCATTGATATTAACTCATATTTCAAATCTCGAAATCAACCATTAAAACCAGGTTCAAATCACAACATCCGTCAAATCCTGTAAAACGTGAAATTCCATAGTTTCCTCGAAAAACGTGCACAAACCGTAAACCATCACAATTATAAATCAAATCATAGAATCAAGTATAGAAAACATATAAAAACATATATGCATGCATCAAGAGTTAGAAAGCAAAGTCCACTCACAGACCATTCGACGTCGCCTCGATATGCTCGCACTTACGCCGTTCCCAGTCATTTTGCTATCCTCGGCTTTCCCGAACCTGTCCAAACCCATAACGAGGTTACTAACTACTTCACAAAAGTCCTACTCAAATCCCATAATTTTCCCAAACTTCTAAACATACTTTAAACGGGACCCTAGACCTTCGATCCCACAGAACTAACTCGAATCGACGTCCGATTAACCCGAAACCTATCTCAAAAGATTCGTTACTAAAATTAGACTCAAATCCTAGTTGGAAACTTTCCCAGATAACCCCGTACGCGACCCCACGTGCCGCCCAAAGTGGCTGTGCGTGGGCCTCACGCGCCTGCACCAGTGCACTGTTCATCGTCGTCTTCAATGGATGAACCGGTCTGAACCGATGTACCCGGTTCTCTGCCATTCCTCCATCATTTTCAACCATTCCAATCCCAAAAGTTTCGTCCAATTCCCAACAACCATTTCCAATCCGAAAATCTAGAAATCCTAGCCTCTAACCCGTCGTCCTCAACCTCGAAACAAAACAGCCCGAAACCCCTGTTTCTGTTCCCGGCCACCCAGACACTCCCCCGTCACGGCAACCACCTTAGACTACTCCTAGGAACCTCCTGAGTCTCACACCACTCACCAAATCCCTTGACTCAGTCCGAAAAGCCACGACTTTTGGATTAAGTAAAACGGGAAAAGCAGAGGATTTGGGCTTACCGTCGATTCGTCCTCCGCCGTTCGCACCGCCGTGCACCACGGTGTCCACTGGGTCTCCTTCAGCCGTCTTAGCTTCCTCTCAGCCTGGATTGGATCAACACACGGCACAACCACCACCAATTCCTGTGACAACCCTCTGTTTCCCAGAGAAACCGAACCTCACACCCACGTTGTTTTTTGCACGATTCTACTCCCAACTCCAGTCACCAGGTTCTCTTTTTCCCTCTGTCACTCTCACAAATCACAAAAACCTCACAAACTCACTGAATTGATCAAGAACTTCACCGCCTCACCTCTCTATTTTTTTTTTCTCAAACCCAAAATGCACGGTTTGAAATCGACCATGTTATACCCGTGTCCATTGTAACCACCTAGAAACCTCTAGGTCACTTCCACGTGTCCTCCATCCCATGGCCCAATTCCAAAATATCCAATCCCCCTGTACACTTGTCCCAATCTGGTTGCACGAATCCCAAGGCACCAAAAGACCAAAATACCTCTTGTGAGTCAAAATTACCATTTTACCCTTCAACTTCTCAGACCCATAACTAAACCGTCTGACGTCCAATGACAGCGTGCCGCCTGTCGTTGTACTTAGGACGTTGAGACCTATCTAACGGTCCTCGGTCTACGTGAATATCAAAAGTCCGATAAAAAGTCAACATTTTCCTCTATTTAGCCAAAATTACGGTAACGCCCCTAACCTTTCGAACGTCATAACTTTCCCTCCGATTATCCAAATCAGACATGCCACCTGTCTACGGACTCGTGACGTCCCGAACTACGTCACGGTCATCGGTCAATATCCAATTGACCACCCAAACTCAAAGTCAACATTTTGCCCAAACTAGGGGCAAAATCATCATTCTACACTAACGGCCTAAAATAACCAACTAAACACCAGGTAGACTCACTAATCCGCTACTAATTACTTCCCTAATCCCGGTTCTCGGGACGGGTCGTTACACTATATCATTTTGTCATCTTTATTTTGACAATAATAAGTCGTTAAAAAAGAAACCGAGGGAAAGTCTTCAACTTCATCACCATTTCACAAGTGTCTAAAGAAACATATTCACCTTATCTCTTCCGATTTTCGCCCCTACTTTTGACAGATCGTAGAGACCATCATCATCTTCTCGGCTCTCTATTTTCATTCTCCACTCTCTTGAGATTTAATAATCTCAGAGGTCTTTGATGGTGCAATTGCAGCCACGAAGGAGGAAGAAGAGATTGATTGGAGGCGACGGTGCATCAGAGTGGACTAGACTTCAAGTTCGAGACTTTGTGAATAAGAAGACTGAATAGTCGAAGATAGAGAACCGAGGAGACGGGGGCAATTTACGATGGTAGGATTCAATTTTGCTTTTCTTAGTGATTTGGGTTAATGTTATGATATTTCAATTGGATTTGGTAATTGTTAAAAATGGTTAAATCATCGATTTTTCATGTTGACATCACCTATAGAAGTATTTATATACTTGGTCGAGTAGCTACCCCCGCCAGCTACTGATACTACTTAATCAATAAATGAATAAATGAGCATATGTAAATCTTATGATAATGATCGACGATAAATATTGCAGAACCTAGCAGAAGACAATGAATATATTTATATACATAGAATTGGGTAAAATTAAAATAGTGTTATGATATCTTGTTGTCAAAATTACAGTATGTAGGACTTCTATTTTTTTTCCTTATTTTAAAAAATGCATAGCCCCTACATTTCTACCACTAAGCCACCTAGCCCGCTTGCGACTACCCAGAGCGCCCAGGCGCCGCAGAGTTCGTATAGGCGCCGCAAAATTACTCAGCCGCCTATAGCTGCCGCATAGGCCTTACTCACGGTGGCACTGCTCCGCTAGGGCCTAGGCAGCCGCCAAGCCCGCCATTTTAAATATTGTTCATAAGAACCTTATGTTGTAAATACTATATATATATACATATATACACACACATACACACTGACAGGACCCGTCTTTAAATTCCGTGAAATTCAGGTCAGTTCTGCTCCCTTTTGACAATCCTTGTGAGATAAAAGGTAAAGTCACCCTTGCGGGGTTACCAATTGATAGAGATTTTACCAAGCATAAAAGATGTACTAGGTAAAATCTCTACGTGTAATAAACTTCGCAAGCGCACAAGATGTGTAGATAGTATAGATGCAAGCAAAGGTCGATCCCACGAAGACTTGCTCAATGATATCCAATTCCCAATTGACTTAAGTGGAGTAATTAAAATGCAATGGGGGCTTTGTTACGTTTTATGAATGAAGTAAATTAACTAATAATAACTAACTAAATCGAGCTAGGGTTTCTATCCACCTTTATCAATTAAAGTTCCGTTAGATTTCCTTGATTAGATTACTATACATGTATCTAGATTACTGTACATGTATCTGAATTAAGTGCTCATGCAGGGGTACCACTAAAGCTAACTCCACACATATTATCTTCTCTTAGATTGTATGTTTAAAGGTCATGTGCCCACCCTTAAACAACTATTACCGATGGTGCGTGATAATGCATGAAACATAAAGAAGATTTAATGACACTCCACTATCCCTAGAAAAGTGATGTACAGACCTAGGAAGTCATGAGTTTAGATTACGAATAAGATTCCCCCTCTTAAACGTGATATTATAAATTGCAGGGTGAACACAAACATCGAGCTGATCCGTCAAGTAATTATATCGACAATTATACACAAATAAGGTAGCTAAGCTTATAAGCATAAATTGAATTCATGAAGCGCAGTAATCCAACAAATCCAAGCATACATAGCAATCATAATCAAGAGCCAGAAATCAAACACAAACTAACATGGCTAGGGCTTCAAGTAACTCTAGCCCTAATTACACTACTCAAACATTATTGAATTAACGAATAACATAATTAAATGCATAAGAAACATAAAACTATAAAATAATAAATGAACACAAATACTAAAGAATAGCAAGGAATAGGAAAAGGGGCTCAAACACTCTTCTTCTCCCAAGTCTCACGTCCTCCTTAGCACAAGTTCGAATCCAAAAGTAAAAAACAATTATAAAATGCGGCCAACTATGCATATAAACTGAGTATGAATTTTGACAAAGTTTTGGGACCTAGAAAGGTAAATTCGGCCCCCCTACAATCATCCCTAATGCCCCTATTTATAAGAGAATAAGTAATCCTCTTAAAAATAGGAGTTTTTAATTAAATTCTATAAGGAAAAGGCTTCCTAATTAATTATGAAATCTAATTAAAACCTTTCCTACAAGTAAAGGAATTCAAAATAAGAATATAAAATGAAGTAGGACTAAAATCCCTATACAATATGGAGAATAAATGTGGAAAGAACTTGAAAATAACCTAAAAATAGAAGGAAATCCAGAATTAAAGCTGTTGGAACAGTTTCGGTGGCAGTCCACCGAACCGAGAACACTCAATTCAGCGCACGCGCGCAGAAGAACATGACTGCCGTTCGGTAGGCGCCCGCCGAGGTTGCTGCCGGTCGTTCGGTAAGCACACACCGAAGTGCAGGCCTCGCTACAGTCCATGCGCAAGGACCCCTGATGGTGATTTCGGTGGGTATCCACTGACGTTTTGTGTCATTTTCTTTTCTTCATAACTTCTTCGGTGGGTATCCACAGTCCAAATTCTCATAATTTCAAGCTCTATTTAATCTACACATTTCTTACAAAATATATTATTTTCTCCAATTGCATATAACAAAATATTAACAAAATATAAGTAAAAAGGCATTAAATTATGGATAAAACATGCACAAATTATGACCTATCACCAGTGTTCCAAATGGCACTAGGCGTTCCCAAGGCACCAGGTGGGGGCCTAGCGCCTAGGCGGCTAGGCGGGGCCTAGGAGGTTTTTTTTAAAAAAAATCAATAAATTATGTATTACAATTATATATACATAAATATATATTACATAGTTTATTTCGAACATTAATAGTCAAGTACAATATCACAAATTCACTCTATAATGATGATAATCAAGGTGCAAAGTAAATAAATAACTATAAATTATTATTTATGGTTGCCATAACAATGGAATTGTACCTTAGTGTAAATAAGTAATTATAAATTTATTATTCATAGTGAGTAAAATTATTAATTAATTATAATGAGTAAAATTATTTAATTATTATACAATTAGTGAGTGGGTGGGTGGGCCGTGGGTGTATATAACTGTATATGGGTGCTTGCTTCTATTCATTCCAATTTAGAGTAAAGAAACATGGGGCCATGGGTGTATAATATGGGTGTATAATATGGGTGTAATATATGGGTGTGCTTCTATTTAATTATTAATATACATAATTGAAAAGTCAGACGGCTAGAAGAGTGAAGACTCTTCGTTAAAGCAAAAAAAGAAGACTCTTCGTTCTCCTCCAAGAATGAATCCACCATTCTTCTTCTTCTCAAAGATTGAATCCACCACCACTATTCTACTTGACTACAAAAAATACGCAGATTCAAGATTTTATCTTCTCAATTCTCAAGTTCTCAGTTCACTCTTCATGAATAACGAAGAGAAATCATGGATCCGAGGAGAGTCCGATTGGAGCCTTGGAGGCGACTTCACAACGGAGTGGAGCGGGCTTCGAGTTCGTGTGCGCGAGTTTGCAAGAAGGAGAGAAGATTGAAGTGTGTGCTTCTCTACGATTGCAGTGTCGAGTTCGAGCTCAAGTGTGCTAGTCCGCAAGTTAGACTGAAGAAAATTCGCTAGCCACAGAGGCGATTCGCAAGCCGCGGAGGCGATTCGCGAGCCACGACGTTGATGCGAGATCTTATAGACAGGGTTCAAGGAGCATTAATGTTCTGAAGAATCTAAACTCAGTAAATCTAATTTGGGTTCAGTTTTGAATGTTTGTTTTTCTTAAGGGGGTGTATTTGATTGAGATTTTAATGGGTTTTAATAGATTTTAAATGATTTAGAATTATAATGGATTTTATATAATTTCACTTTATTTTATATGATTTCACTCAAATCATTTCAAATTTATATAGATTTTGAAGTGTTTCTATGGATTTTATAAATATAAACTATGTCCAACAGGACCAGATGTGCACATTCTTCATTTCTCCTCTCCCTATTACCATTCGGTGATGACAATCACATACTACAAAGTATCAGACATGACTTCTTTCAATAGACAAAATTTCGTACCAAAACAATGAAATAAGACCGTAGTTACACTCTTCCAAACGAAATTAGCTTAATAAAACGTTTATCATCGTAATTATCATAAAAAAACAAAAAAAAAACCAAAATACATTAAAGTAACCAGTCAAAGTTATAAAAAATTAGGAAAGTAACTGCAAATAGAATGTTCAATCCAATGAACCAAGGGAAAGGGAGGAAAGAACAGAAAGAGGGGTATGAATGAAGCGTGAGCTTGTTATAAGTCAAACTTGGATTGTTAGTTGGCTCTTTATGGTTTTGTATTTCCAGATGGGGATTTGGTCTTATTCCATGTAACATCTGTTATTAATATATCTTGTTATGTTGTCTTTTCTTTTGAATAACTGTTTCCATAAAAAAAATGACAGTGGTGGTGGTGCTGGTTCTATTACTGAGAGTGGTGGTGGTGCCGCTTTAGTTAGGATGAGGAAGGGGGACAACGTAAAAATGTTTTGAGAAGGAAGATTTTTTTTTTCTTTTCAAATCCAATGAAATATTAGGTGAGGTGTGATGATTTTGATGGTGGAGTAATATGTGTATTTTTCATTAGCAAGGGAAAAGGAGGAAAGAACATAAAGAGGGGTAAGAATGAAGCGTAAGCTTGTTATAAGTCAAACTTAGATTATTAGTTAGCTCTTTATGGTTTTGTATTTCCAGATGGGGATTTGGTCTTGTTCCATGTAACATCTGTTATTAATATATCTTATTATGTTGTCTTCTCTTTTGAATAACTGTTTCCATAAAAAAAAAAATGACAGTGGTGCTGGTGCTGGTTTTATTACTGAGAGTGGTGGTGGTGCCGCTTTAGTTAGGATGGGGAAGGGGGACAACGTAAAAATGTTTTGAGAAGGAAGATTTTTTTTTTTCAAATCCAATGAAATATTAGGTGAGGTGTGATGATTTTGATGGTGGAGTAATATGTGTATTTTTCATTAGCAAATCTATCAAAATCCACCAATTTAAAAAATCATATGAAATCATCTAATTTTTGAATACACCTATATTTGTAAATTGTATTTAACAATCTTAATTGAATACACCTAAATTTTAAAGAATTTTAAAACAATCTATTAAAAGATAGATTGAATACACCTTGATTTGAATAAAATCTATTAAAATCCTAATTGAATACGTCTGGATTTGAAAACCCTGTAAAATCATTTAAAAACCAAAATTGAATACACCCCCCTTAATCTTATTTGGGAATTGATATTTCATTTGGGTAGGTTTGGGTATTGAAACAGCAGTGTGTACAACGAGTCAATGATTTCAATTTTTTGTTTTAATTTTGTAGAACGCCCAGCCTCCTTCCTTCCACCGCCCAGCTGCCCAGCCCGCCCAGGCGCCGCAGAATTTCGCTACCGCATATATGTACCGCATAGGTGTTACTCGCGGCAGCGTGACACCGCCTAACGCCTATTCGTTACCGGCCACGTAGACCGTCATTTTGAACATTGTGGGTTACCGCCCTCATCCAACCCCCTAATAGCAAGAGATAAAGTTTTATCATTTTAAATTATCTGAACCTTGACCTCGTTAAGTCATATCCAAAATAATGTTATGTCTTGTTAATTCTCTTATTTCTCACAAATATTTCCCTTATTCAATATGTCCATTATCGCTCTTACTATAAAAAAAAAAAAAAAGAGTGTGATTAAGTCCTTTAACCTCCAAATAATTAATTCACATATACATAACTAAATCTTTATCATAGTTGATCTCCAATTATCATATAATTATATTAATTTCAAATTGAACTATAAGCATATCCTTCATCAGTCCATATGGCAACATGTATCATATAGCGAATTTCATATCATTGTGATCACATACTATTAACATTATCATAATATTAACACCTTAAACATTGTTCATAAATATACTTTTATACATTCATACCCACTTTAACTCTGAATTTATTTCTCATAAGTAAACACATAATAAAGTATGCACATAATCCAACCTTTAAAGCCAATCCTTAATGTTTGTATATTCTTCCTTCGTCAAACATTATAACTAATGATCACTATTAACTAGTCTTACGTTTTAGTCACGTTCATTTTAACTTTAATTAAGTTAATTGAAAATAAACATATAAATTCATAACCTTGTCTAAATAATGTTCAAATCCCTCAAAACCTATACCAATGGAATCACAAGGCAGAGAGGGACATTTTTCATGTTGAACACTTCCCCAAATTCAGCCGGACGTGCCCTCATCCGCCGCCTATGTCCTTTGCGTGTGGTACCACCACTGTTCATCTTCAACCTCGAGCTTCAACTAGCATCATCCAGTGACAGGACCCACAACTAATCCCCCGGGATTAAGAGCTAAGTCCTGCTCCCGTCTAACTTACGCATGATACCAAGGTTAATTCGACGTCCAACCTCCATGTGACAAGTAAGTCGGACAAGTGATTCCCGATCCGACCGTCCAAAAAGCATCCAGACTTCTCTGAGTGCGCAAAATCTACTGTGGATCGCACATGTGATGTCTCCGTCTCTCTCGACCAACAGCTCGCACCGCGACAACCTGGAGGGTATCGAAAGCACAAAAAGGTTATGAGTGGACAAAAATAAAGAATAATTTCTAAAAACAGTTTATAAGAAAAGTACATTTATACCCTCCATTTAAAAATCAATGCATGCATATCAAAAGCCATGTCATAAAACCATTCTATTTCAAGTCATTCAAACCATTTAAGAAAAACTGAACTCATTTTCCTTTTTCAATTCCCGGGCCTCAGCCCAAAATCATTAAAGTCCATAAAATCTGAGTCATTGCCCAAAACATCGGAAAATCATTATTGAAAACCATCATAATTAAGTCTCAGTGAAAACCAAAACACATTTACCATCCATTTCAACCAATCGAACCTGCTAGATCTATCCGAGTCTTTAAACTCAATCCAGGCCTCAATATAATCCAAGTCTTTAAACATCCGAGTCTTTAAACTCAATAGGCCTTCTGGGGAACTATCAATATCCGAGTCTTTAAACTCCGAAGTCTTTAAACTCAATCCGGGTCTTTAAACCCAATCCGGGCCCGCCCCCGTCATATCATATCCGGGTCTTTAAACCCAATAACCAGATCCAGCAAATCCAATCCAAACCATTTCAAAACCATTTTCCATATCCATGTCCAAATTCGAATTCGAAATCACTATTTCGAATTCCCAACCGAATCCGAAATCAGCATTCCGAATCCAAATCCAGAATCATATCCATCTCCATTTCCAAATCCGAATCCGAAACCATCATTCCTTAAGCCGACATCCGGAATAACCATTCCGAACCCAAATCCGGAAGCCACTTTCAAGTTTCAAATCGTATCTCGAATCGTCATCCGAAAATCCGGTTCTAAAACCCAAAATCACGTTCTCAAAAACGCTTTTCTGAACTGGGCTTCAAGCCCGAAATCACCTTTAATCCATTTCAAATCTTTTGAAAACAAATCGTATTTCAAATCCCGAAATCAAATCATTAAAACCATGTTGAAATCACAACCATCAATCGTATTCTCGTAAAACGTGTAATTTCGTAAATATCTCGAAAACTGTGCAAAACCGTAAACCATCAAAATCATAAATAAAATCATAGAATCACGTATGAAAACATATAAAAACAATATGCATGCATCCTAAGTTAGAAAGCAAAGTCCACTCACAAATCATTTTACCGCTGCCCCGATACGTGTGCGCTTACGCCGTTCCTGGCCAATCCACTAGCACCAGCTTTCCTGAACATGTCCAAATCCCATAATACGGTCATTAACTACTTTATAAAGCTTATATCAAAGCCTCGTAATTTTCTCGAATTTCTAACTATTTTTAACCGAGTCTTAAAACCTTCGGACATCACGAAACATATCGAGACGATGTTTGATTGGCTCGAAACCGGTCTTAAAATGTTCGTTACATCGAATACATTAAAAGTCATGTTGGAAACTTCCCAAAAAGGGGCTCCACGTGCCCTCACGCGCCGCCCAAAGTGGCTGCGCATGGGAGCCATGCGCTTGCACTGTTCATCGTCTTCAACCTCGAGCAACCCGGTTCAGACCGGTTCGAACCGGCCCAGTTTGATCGAACCGGCGCAGGTGGTTCTCTTCCATTTTTCCATCTTTTTCACTTGTTTTAATCCCATTAGTTTCGTCCTAACCTAACCAATTGTTCTAGCAATTGAAAACATGAAAAACCAGTTAGGGAAGTACCTCCTCGAACGTTCAACTTTTCTTCGATTTGCGCCCCCCCCCCCTCCCCCTCTGTTTCCAGGTTCTAGACCACCTCTTTCCCTAATTCCAAGTCCCTCAACTTCCTTTAGGCGTCCAAACTCTCATCCAAAGAAACAATTTGATCAGTACGTATCAGAAACAAAGTTGCCATTTTCAACCTTAAAAGAACCAGTTAGTCGAAAGTGTGCTTACCAGGCCCCTCTGGCCTCGAAAACGAACTTATTCAATTCCCCAGTCCTCCAGCAACCTCTCTCATCCACAACAATCGATCCTTAGGCCTTCAATCCAACTTTCCAAGTTCAAACGTAAATAGAGGACTTCGCGGGTTTTTCTCAGTTTCCACCACCGTACTCCGCCGTCGTGCCTCACCGTGGCCACCAGTCATCTCAGCATAATCTCTCATCCAGCTTTCCTTCACACCCCATCCTCATCCGATCCATTTTTGAGAGGGTTAAGGTTCAAAAATCGTCCCTGTCTCTGTTTTCTCTCACGGTCACCGTGCAACCAACACTTCACGTTTAAAATGTGTGTGAGGCGGTGCTGTAGGTTCCATAACCCTCTAGAGCTGGACAAGTGTCCCTATCTGATGAGGCAACCATCCCAAGGCAGCCAATTGTCCATTTCTCAGTGGGCACAGATCCTTATGCAAAGAAATAACCAGAATGTCCTTAAAGTACAAATTACCAGTTTGGCCCTCGTTTTCCCTGACCTGTAACTTCGTCATCCGAACTCCGATGACAACGTGCTGCCTGTCGTTGTACTCAAGGACTCGAGATATATCTAATGGTCCTACAAGAAAGTGAAAATAACGTGTTGCACAAAAGTCAACCAGTTGCCCCTTTTCAACGAAATTACCAAAATACCCTTAATCTTCTGAACGTCATAACTTTCTCTTCGGATGTCGGAATCGGACATGCCACCTGTTTATGAACTCATGACATCACGAACTACGCCACGGTCATCGGTTAAAATCCATTTGACAGCCCAAACTAAAAGTCAACATTTTTGCCCATTCTAGTGGCAAAATCGTTATTTTGCACCGTCCGTTCGAATTCGTCCAACTAATTACTGATTAACTCTACTAATCCGTCATTAACCACTAATCTAATCCTGATCCCCGGGACGGGCTTTTACAATCTACCCCCCTTAAAGAATTTTGTCCTCGAAATTTTGCATCTCGTACTTCTGTAACTAACTGGGGGAATCCAACGGATTTCACACTTGGGTCTCCTACTGGTGTCCAGCACCTACCCATCCAACTTATTCTGACAGTGCCCAACTGTCACCACATTTCACCAAGTGAAGCAACTCAACCATCTTTTGGTTCATCGGGAGATCATCCCAATCGTATTAGGGTTGTCACAAATCCATCTTGTTCCCACGATATTTCCCACATCACACCAGCCGACACTCACGATTCAACTATCACTAGGTACGTCCCAACACTACTACTATTAAGTTCAACACCTCTGACTCCCTTCGAGTCGTGCGTTCCTCGTACCAACGCCCCAGTACATCATACGAGTCTGTCGTCAACAACCACAATCTCAAGTACACTTATTCACAAGACGGCATCTACCGGTCTCGGTACTCCTATACATCATAATACATATGACATTCGATACAAATTCCGTCAGCGATCCGCGCCGACCTCACTGGAGTCACAACGTACTCGTCTACGCCCCTAATTTAGCCAATCCTCCTACCAGTGGTTTCACTAACCACTAACACCGTCAACTTGTGGGAACACCATCTATGTCCCACACTATTTGTCTACAACCGGACCCTACCACGGATCTGGTTAACCGTGCTACCAGCCACTCATGTCTTTGAGTATCCAGCTCGTGTTAATACACTCTGGATCACTCGAATCCAGTCCACATGCTCGGCCAAAATGCATCATATCGGGACTACGCCGATTATCCATTTATACACAATATCCCTCGGCACTAGGCCGATCACCAACACTTCTACCAGAACATCACGCTGCACGTTCAATTACATCGGCATGGTGCCGACCACGGCAAAACCATTACGTACACCTTTCCAGTACGTGCACTACTTACCATCAACTAGAACCACAGTGCATACCACCAACCAAACATACGCAAGGACAACCTTACGAACTTTGAATGAAACAAAGATATTTTAGAATACCTCAACATAGTTCTTCGAGTATATCCTCACGTACTTCCAACGTCATCATAGCGGCATCAACCACGTACTACGACATCCCAAGTCTAACCAATATCATCATAGTGTACCCGTCACCTTCACAGTGAACTCTCCAGGGCACACAAATATCCTCGTAACGATACTGATTACCACCTGACGACGCACCAATCACGTTTCACTTTTGCAGTCCGTCGGTCCTATCCGACCTTTAGGCTAAGCTACATATCGTCCGGGGAAATCCATCTCGAGTCTCTTCCGAGTCTCCCGGTCTCTTGGGTCTCTCGACCAATGTGAAATCCAATCACATTTCAACTACAATTACAAGACAGACCCAGCACTAACTCCAAAACCAAAACCCATACGTATGCAAGACAACCACACACGTCCTGCATAACTCCAAGACGGTCAAGATATCCAACTTATGAGACATACGATTCTTCTAATCCACAACAGGTCAAACCTGAGCCAGAAACAATCCTATGCCAAACTCCTAACATTAAACCATCACATCGATCCAAAAATAGCACACGTCTAGATTTTGGGTTCTCTTCAATAACCTCATATCGATCAGTTATAGTTACTCATTCTCATCTTTTTTCCTTCAATCTTCAATGGAACTCACAAGGATCCCCAACCATGTCATCACAGTTACTTTAAGCCATCTTAACACCAATTACTAATACTCGCCACACAGACCACACCCGGTGTCACTAAGTATGCTTTCTACTCCTGAACACATCCACATGTGTCCACGATCAAGGGGGGGTCACAAATCCTGATATTCCAACAATGAGTCTCCCAACTTAACTCTCGAGTATCCACCACACAACCTAATCACCAACTCGGAACCAAACTCAGTATCTCATCATCTCCTGATTCCGAGATTCCAACCATATTGGAGGTATGTCCACCTTTTCCAACCATGAAACCCAATCTGAAACACGAATATCACCATTGGACAGACCGTCCAAACGTCAACTCCATTATCCTTAGGCGATCCTCAACTCCTACGGATCAGGACCACGTGTCCGTAACCAAACCAATTCACCAACCAACTCGCCTGTCGGTTCTCACTGTTTATACACATCCCAAAGGGTATCAATCATCACTCATTCTAATGATCGCAGCTCTACCTTTCCGAGGTTCGACTTCTAGCACCTGCTAAAATACAAGTCACCAACTCTCGAAATCCTCAATCCTTAATCACTGTCCTCGGACTTCCTAATTACCACCCTCGAAGTCTCCATTCACCCAGTGCCAACCTCGGCATCTGCCGGTATCCATCATTACATCAGGGCAGTCCACTAAAACCATCCTCACGAACGGTCAAACCTAACCATATAAAACTAGCCTGATCCAACACAAAGCATAGGTCCACCGCGCTTCTGCTGCGCTACTCTAATCAAACTATCGGCATCCTGACCGTTCATACCGAACATGACCTACTCATGGTCATCACATCTACCAGCTCTACTCATAGTTCCTCCCAGACACCGACATCTCACGCCTGGTCACAACCTCAACTCAATGTGCCCATCGGACCCTTTACAAGTATCCCAACTCGTAGAACATCATCTCTACTCCAGGACTCACAGTACACCAGTCCCGAGCCTCTGCTCCTACCGAGCCAAACCCTCAATCTACGCTCAGGTGGGGGAACTGGCATCCCTCGTCATTCCTAACTCTGCGCAACCAAATGCTCAACCAACTGCGCAACCAAATGCTCAACCAACGCCGTAATCTCACTGGACTCGTCCAGAGTCGTCTAGTAATCATCCACTACCTCGGCTGCACCTAGCAGCAACATCTCTAGTCTGGCCGTAAGTCGGCCCAACCACCACAACTACCGAAACACAACCACCAACTCAGGTTTCCGAAACTAAGTACTTCCTCTGGGTTCCTTTCCAAGGAGTTCATAGTCCAGATCAGTCCTCCGACGGGGTTCTTCAAATCATTCTCATCATACGGGTTATCCAAACCCGCGACAGTCACTAGTTCCCTACGACCTTACCACTCGGGTCGTCACTCCTACACACATCAGCAACTAGTACCCAGCTGACCCTAAGGTCCAATCAACCATCGATCATATCGGGCATCCAAACATAACATCCATTCCGGCCCAAAGCTGGCAAATAACACATCCAATTGCGTATTGGGAAACGCATCACCCAATCGCTCACACTACCACCCCTAATGAAGCCACTACCTATCATACAACTACTCGTTATCACTCGTGTATCCAGGTTGATGACGGTCTGTTTCACGTCGAGACATCACATTCACAGTAGCATCACAACACCCAAGGCGACAAACCAATGACTCTGGGAGCCAAACCTCGCGCAGAGCGCACAAAACCTGCTCTGATACCAATTTGACAGACCCACCCCCAATCCCCAGGGATTAAGGGCTAAGTCCTGCTCTCGTCTAACTTACACATGACACGAAGGTTAATCCGACGTCCAACCTCCATGTGACATGTAAGTCAGACAATGGATTCCCGATCGGACCATCCAAAAAGCATCCAGACTTCTCAGAGTGCGCAAAATCTACTGTGGATCGCACGTGTGATGTCTCCGTCTCTCTCGACCAACAGCCCGCACCGCTACAATCTGGAGGGTATCGAAAGCACAAAAAGACTGTGAGTGGACAAAAATAAAGAATAATTTCTAAAAACGGTTTATAAGAAAAGTACATTTATACCCTCCATTTAAAAATCAATGCATGCATATCAAAAGCCATGTCATAAAACCATTCTATTTCAAGTCATTCAAACCATTTAAGAAAAATCGAACTCATTTTCCTTTTTCAATTCCCGGGCCTCAGCCCAAAACCATCAAAAATCTATAACATCTGAGTCATTGCCCAAAACATCGGAAAACCATTATTGAAAACCATCATTATCAAGTCGTAGTGAAAACCAAAACACGTTTACCATCCATTTCCACCAATCGAACCTGCTGGATCTATCCGAGTCTTTAAACTCAATACAGGCCTCAATATAATCCGAGTCTTTAAACTCCCGAGTCTTTAAACGCAATAAGCATGTAGGGGAAATATCAATATCTGAGTCTTTAAACTCCCGAGTCTTTAAACTCAATCCGGGTCTTTACACCCAATCCGGGGCCGCCCTCGTCATATCATATCCAGGTCTTTAAACCCAATAACCAGATCCAGAAAATCCAGTCCAAACCATGTTAAAACCATTTTCCATATCCATGTCCAAATCCGAATTCAAAATCACTATTTCGAATTCCCAACCGAATCCGAAATCAGCATCCCGAATCCAAATCCAGAATCATATCCATCTCCATTTCCAAATCCGAATCCGAAACTATCATCCATTAAGCCGGCATCCGAAATAACCATTTCGAACCCAAATCCGGAAATCCACTTTCAAGTTCCAAGTCGAATCTCGAATCGTCATCCGAAAATCCGATTCTAAAACCCAAAATCACGTTCTCAAAAACGCTTTTCTGAATTGGGGTTCAAGCCCGAAATCACCTTTAATCTATTTCAAATCTTTTGAAAACAAATCATATTTTAAATCCCGAAATCAAATCATTAAAACCATGTTCAAATCACAACATCAATCGTATTCTCGTAAAATGTGTAATTCCGTAAATATCTCGAAAATCGTGCAAAACCGTAAACTATCAAGATCATAAATCAAATCATAGAATCACGTATGAAAACATATAAAAACATATATGCATGCATCATAAGTTAGAAAGCAATGTCCACTCACAGACCATTTTATCGCTGCCCCGATACGCCTGCGCTTACGCCATCCCGGCCAATCCACTTGCACCGGCTTTCCCGAACCTGTCCAAATCCCATAATACGGTCACTAACTACTTTATAAAGCTTATATCAAAGCCCCGTAATTTTCCCGAATTTCTAACTATTTTTAACCGAGTCTTAAAACCTTCAGACATCCTGAAACATATCGAGACAATGTTCGATTGGCTCGAAACCGGTCTTAAAATGTTAGTTATAGCGAATACATCAAAAGTTCTGTTGGAAACATCCCCAAAAATGGCCGCACGCGCCCTCACGCGCCGCCCAAAGTGGCTGCGCGTGGGAGCCACGCGCCTGCACTGTTCATCATCTTCAACCTCGAGCAACCCGTTTCAGACCGGTTCCAACCGTCGCAGGCGGTTCTCGTCCATTTTTTCATCTTTTTCACTTGTTTTAATCCCATTATTTTCATCCTAACCTAACCAATTGTTCTAGCAATTGAAAACATGAAAAACCAATTAGGGAAGTACCTCCTCGAACGTTCAACTTTTCTTCGATTTGTCCCCCCTCTGTTTCCAGGTTCTAGGCCACCACTGTCGCTAATTCCAAGGCCCTTAATTTTCTTTAGGCGTCCAAACCCTCATCCAAAGAACCAATTCGATCAGTAAGTATTAGAAACAAAGTTCCCATTTTCAACCTTAAAAGAACCTGTTAGTCGAAAGTGTACTTTCTAGGCCCCTTTGGCCTCAAAAATGAACTTATTCAATTCCCCAATCCTCCAGCAACCTCTCTCATCCACAAAAATCGATCCTTAGGCCTTCAATCCAACTTCCCAAGTTCAAACGTAAATAGAGGACTTCGCGGGTTTTTCTCATTTTCCACCACCGTACTCCGCCGTCGTGCCTTATCGTGGCCACCAGTCATCTCAGCACAACCTCTCCTCTAGCTTTCCTTCACACCCCATCCTCATCCGATCAAGTTTTGAGAGGGTTAAGATAAAAAATCATCCTTGTCTCTGTTTTCTCTCACTGTCACCGTGCAACCAACACTTCACGTTTAAAATGTGTGTGAGGCGGTGCTGTAGGTTCCATAACCCTCTAGAGCTGGGAAAAGTGTCCCTATCTGATGAGGCAACCATCCCAAGGCAGCCAAGTGTCCATTTCTCAGTGGGCACAGATCGCTATTCAAAGAAATAACCAGAATGCCCCTAAAGGACAAATTATCATTTTTCCCCTCATTTTCCCTGACCTGTAACTTCGTCATCCGAACTCTGATGACAACGTGCCGCCTGTCGTTGTACTCAGGGACTCGAGATCTACCTAATGGTCCTCGAAGTAAGTGAAAATAACGTGTTGGACAAAAGTCAACCATTTGCCGCTTTTCAACGAAATTACCAAAATATCCTCAATCTTCTGAACGTCATAACTTCCTCCTCTGATGTCGGAATCGAACGTGCCACCTGTCTATGAACTCGTGACGTCACGAACTACGCCACGGTCATCGGTCAAAATCCATTTGACAGCCCGAACTAAAAGTCAACATTTTTTCCCATTCCAAGGGCAAAATTGTCATTTTGCACTGTTCATCCGAATTCTTCTAACTAATTACTGATTAACTCTACTAATCCGTTATTAACCACTAATCTAATCTCGATCCTCTGGACAGGTTGTTACATCTAGTTTCCTGCAACTGGGTCTCCCACGACACATGACTTTGACCCGACTGGAAATCCATCATTTTATGCCCAAAGTTCATGTTTTGATAGTGTAGCATCATGTAAATAATCACAGGAATAGATCTATGACTTTGAAGGCAAGAAAGCTATGTATTTTTGGTCATTTGTTTTTCTAAAATTCGCAGAGAAATTGGCCCAACAGCTAACTTATAATGAAGGCGTGTCCGACTGAATCCGTGGAAGTTTTCAACATGAATTTTGTAGTATTCTTCGTTATGAATAAAGTGGTATATGTTTCAAGATCATTCGACGGTGTTTGGTTATAATTTTGGTTATTTGAAGCCATAAGCTTTTGTTTAAGACTAAGTTATTACTACAAAAATTAGAGGTTTAATACCTATGATGATTTGTTGTGAATTGATTATGGTATTTGGATGATTAAGTTTACAAAAAAAGAGGTAGTGACAAAAGTTGATTATAAGTATCGTTTGTGTTATTAATGGAAGGCCTTTTATAATAGTAATTAGTTAAGGAATTGCAAGGGACTTGAGTATAATTCCATTTGATAGTAATGAATTAAGATGAGTAAATTAAGGTGGGTTGTGTGTGGATTATTTATGGATTGGTTATGATTGAATGTGAGTTGTGGTTGATTATGGGTTAATCAACAATTAATTGAAAGTATGAGATTGGACATGTAAAAGATTGGTAAATATAGTCATGAACAAACTTCCTTTATGTTCTTAGGAAATTGTATAGTGTTGATATATGGTGATATGGAGCGTATAAGGAATACTTGATATTGCAATAATATGAATATATGAAAAGGATGAATGTTTAAGAATATGGTAGATGGATGGAATTAAACTTATGATGTTAAGGAGTTGATTATGTTTATGTTTAAATACATAACACAATTGTGAGAATAGGAAATGACCGGACCCCACCCGAAACACACTAGAAGTGTACACTCGAGTCTTACTCCCGTCTGACAAGAATCAAAGTGTACGCACAAAACATTGACATGCAAGGGATACAAATAGATTTCTCTAGTTCATGCCTCCGCCTCGAGCCTCGGTTCTCGTGCAAAGTCCCTAGAGGGTCACACATATCCAAACAACATCCAACATCACCACATGCATTACACATATAGCTAATCCATCAACATGCACAACAACAATCATCATTACCACTGCACTACTGGTAGGCACACCACTCATTCAGGATACAAAGCTCAGCTCGACGTCCAAGTAAAAATCAACTCAGGATACAGAGCCCAGCTTGATGTCGAACACTAACCCACAAATCAGCTTGATGTCCGAGTCATCACATTACCATTATCAAGAACCAGAGCGCTAGGCTTGATGTCTGAGACCACTAACCAATCAACACACATCAAGGGTTATCCATAATCATCACAAAAATTCACACATCACAACATGTCACAACTCACAACATTTCATATATCGTGAATACTGAGAAATCACATACTTATAACACACATCAATTTCATGTCCAAAACCTTGTTTCAGAAACCCGGGCCTAAACCCAAAACCAACTATAAATTGTGTCTCGTAAAACTTGCATATAAATTAGTTTCCATAAAAATCACTCAGAAATCATAAATACCCCAAAATCACCTTGTTTCATAATTCAAACCTTGTTCAATCCAAATCTATAAATAAAACCAAAACTCGGAAACACATACTCGATAAAACTCGTAAAATCAGCCACCAAAGGGTTTCTGAAAAACCTTCCAAAACCATTTAGAAATCACCAATATACCAACATTATAATATTCCAAATCATATTTCATACTAAATCCCAAAATTACGTTCGAATCGGAATCCAAAAACAAGATTTACGAAACCTCAAAAAACGCGCAATAAAATTTTACTAAATATTCATAAAATCACCGAAATTCACATAAAATTCTAATCAACCAAATCTCATAGAATTCACATGGAAATCACATTTAAATCATGTAAGTATATATGTATAATAGTGTAGGGAAAGGAAAGTCCACTCACACACCTCCGTATCGTCGAATCCCACTTTGCACTCATTTCCGCACTTTCTGGGAATTTCAAACCTGTCATAAATTACATCTAGAGATCATTAACCATCCCAAATAACTTTTATTTTAATCCAAAAAAATTTTGGAATTTTTAAACGAATGTAAAACTAATCATAAACCTTTAGATAGCCAAAAAAACATCGAGATGATGTCCGATCATCTCGAAAATTGTACCATTGAACTTGTAATATCAAATACTATCACTTTCGTGTTGAAAGCATCCCCGGATGAGGTGGCACAAGCGCCCACATGCCGCCCAAAGGCGCTGCACGTGGTGGCCACGCGTCACCCAAAGGCGCTGCAGTGGTGGCCACGCGCCACTATTCATTGTCTTCAAGCTTGGGTCACAGACTCATTTTTCTGCAAAATGGGTATGTTGGCCCTTGACTTGACCCGGCCGTTTCTCACTTAATTCTCAACCTTTTTCACTCATTTTTCATTCAACATACTCTAAACTAAACCAACAAGAGATCTGTAACATCAAAATGGAAGAAATCTTACCTAAAATCATTGCCTAACTCTAACAAGTTTCTGCAAAAAACTCTTCTTTGGTTTCTGGGTGGTTTCGATTTCCAAACTCATGGCTTCGCAACCCTTTCAAGTTATAGAAACTCGGAGAAGAAGTTTGTGATCTTGTTTTCAGGGTTTCCAAATGAAACCTCACCCAAACAACTCGAACTCTCTTTTCTCCTTTTTAGGTTCGTCATTTCTCTGGTTGAACCCTCCCTTCCTTCTCTTTTCTTATTTTTTCATTTCTCTCATTCTCTAGTTTCTCTTTTTCTTTCCTCTTCTGCTTCTCTTCTTCTTTGCTTTCTTTCTTTTCCCTGTTCTTCCTCTCGGCTATGCACACACCACACACACAACACACCATACACACACAAACCCAAGTCTATGGCACAGTGCCATAAGGGATAAAGAAATTTGTCACACTCCAATTCATCCACATAGAAAAATCTCCTTGAAGAAATTACCAAATTGCCCTTGTTACCAAAAGGCCAAAATGCCCATGCATAAATCGAGATCTAGAAAGAAACCATCTGAACTCTGTTTTGGGCATGCCGCTTGCCGATGTACTCGGAAGGCTGAGACCTTCGTAACGGTGCTCTCGAATCAGCTAAACGAGGTCCTGGCCAAAAAGTCAACCCTTTGACTTCCGAGGAAAAATAGTCAATTTTGTCTGACCTTTTTCCGATTTCAGCGTGCTGCCTATCTGCGAACTCAAGATCTCGAGACCATCGTAATGGTCTTTTCAGGACCCCCAAATGGCGTCCCAATCAAAAATTCAACATTTTTACTTTTCTAAAGGAAAAATCGTCATTTTCTCGTTAAATTTTCCAATTTCACGTTTCATCGAGATATGGGTCATTACAGGTAAAGTTAATGTGAAAATATAAAATATTTAATTATCCTTGAAACTGTTTATGTGGCGATAACTAAACATACGGGTGTTATTCTAAATAAGGACCGGTTACACAATAATTAGAAGTTTTAGCCACTAGATGAGGTTTAATTGGATGAACATGGACGGTAACCCTATCAGGTGCAATTTTTTTTGGTTAATTTAGAAAAGTAGGAGTAATAGTAAAATGAATAATATCCCTTGTTTAAAAAAACTATCATACGAGAGCAAGAGCGGTCCAATTCTCACAGATTTTCAGGGATTGGTCATATAAACTTGGTATTAGAGCCAGGTTATTGGTTATGTGGTATGTAACGACCCGTCTCGAATATCAGGATTAAATATTAATTAATTATGGATTTAGAATGACTAATCGGGGATTAGTTGAGAGGAATTGGTCGGAAAGTGTAAAATGATCGTTTTACCTTTGGAATTGGGAAAAATGTTGACTTTGACTCAGGGAGTCAAACGTACGAGGATTGAGGACCGTTACGTAGATCAGGACGTTACGAGTACGTAGACAGGTGGCATGTAGAAATTGGACATCAAATGGGGAAGTTATGGTCACGAGATCGAAATCGAGAATTTAATGTCTCGGGATTCGCATTAAATGTTAATTAATTGTGATTGGCAGATAATTTTATGTGGAGCCCTTGGATGAGTGACAAGTGTCACTCATCCTATTGGTCCTTGCCCCTAAATTATGGATCTGTGTTGTGATTGGTGGAGGGGATTATTTTATTCACTCATCTCTCTCCCTCCCGCGTATCATCATCTTCATTTCTCTTTAAACAAACACATAACACATCACACAAACAACCTTAAATCTGTACCATTTGCTGTTGGGCCTTGAACGAAAATGAGAAAGGAGACTAAGATAAATCAGACGGTGGCAAGGTCGAGGACCGTCGTGGACGGTGGTGGATGTTCGAGAGTAAAACCCGAACTCTGCTTCTGGGTTCAAACTGGTAGGATGGATTTTGAGAGCTATCAAACGTTTTGGATGATGAGAGGATGTTACTGAGGCTGAGGCGAGTTCAACGATGGCCACGACAGTGGCCCACGACGGAGAAGGGAGGTAAGAACCGTATGGCTAATATTTTGATTCAAAAATGGCAAACGGTGTTTTAGTAGCTGTTGATCGATTTGGTTGGTTAGGTGAGCTTCTGGAGGTGCCAAGAAACTATTAGGCTTGAAACGGAGGCCAACGGTGGCCGGAGCTGGGAGCAGTCGACGGAGGAGGTTGGTCGTCTAATCGACGACCAAGAAGGTACATTCTCGACCTGGTTTTATGTTTTTGAACCCGTAGATCAGTAGGGGAGGTTTAGACGAAGGCTTAGGGATCAATAGGATCGAAAATGGTTGAGGAATGGCTGAAAACCGGCCTCGCAGGCCCAGTTGACCAGTGAACTAGTTCAGACCGAGTTCGCTGGAGGTAGACGATGAATAGTGTCCCGGCGCGTGGGTTTCACGCGCAGGGACTATGGGCTATGCGTGAGGGCGTGTGGGCCCTAGTTTCGAGGCACGATCAACCTATGGAATCATCTTTTTCGATGTAACGAACATTTTGGGATTGGTTTCGTGTTGATCGGGCACCGTTTCGGGGTAGTTTTGGGTGTCCGAAGGTTTAGGCCGCGTTTGGTATGCCGTACTGTACTGACTATTCAATCGGATAGACTAATCTATCCATCAGATTGACTGATTATTTAGTCGGGCGTTTGATACTTTTCCAGATTAGAATGCCGACTATATTATATTGATCGGATTATATTATAATAGTTGACGAAATACTTATATATTAAATATTAATTATGTATGTCATTATTATTATTATTATTATTATTTATTTTAATAATAATAATTATTACTATTTATTACATTTTTATTAATTAATTATTTTTAATTTTATCATTATTTATTAAAATATCATTAATTATTAATTATTAATTTATTATTATTAGTATTTATTACTTTATTACTTTTTATTATTAATATTTACTAAATTAATATTTTATTTTTACTATATTACTATTTATTATTATTATTATTATTATTATTATTATATTTTACAAGATTACTAGTTATCCGACTATTTAATACGAACAATTTCAAGCGTATTATTTTAGCATGTCTGCACCGTATAAAGATATTCAATCGTATTAACTTATACGGTTACTAATTAATACGACTGGTATCAAACACTGGTTTGTACTATATTATCCTATCCAGTCCCTTATACGACATACCAAACGTAGCCTTAAAGTCTATGGAAAATACGTTTAAAAATCCCAGAAAATTACGGGGCTTTAATGAGAGGTTAATAAAGTGGTTAGTAACCCTCTAGTATGATTTGGACAGGTTCGGATATTCGGAGGACGGTGTTTAGTCCGGGGAGGCTTATGGCATGCATATCGAGGAGGCAGCATAGGACGGTCTGTGAGTGGACGTTGTTTTCTAAACTGTGATGCATGCATAACTGTTTTATATTTTTTACATATTTGATTTCTATGATGATGATTGTGGTATTGGTGATTTACATATTTGCACGTATTTAGAGATATTTTTCGTACTTGCATGTATATTGAGGTTTACGGTTTTAATAATGGTTCAATGGTATGATTTTGGATTTGGAAATATGGAATCGGGCTTGAAAGCCATTTGGTTTATGAACTATCAGACTTGGAGTCCATTTGATTGAATGAGGAATCAGGCCAGGGGCCCAGTTGGATTACGAATCGGGCATGAGGCCCAATTGTGTTTTATAAACGTGATTTCGGGTTTGGGACCCATATATGGATTTATGGATTTGAAGACATGGATTTACGATGGTTTTATGGAAAACCCTAGGCATAGCCCTTTGAATGGTTTTAAGATATTTTGTGAAATGGTTTTCCATATACCATCTTCACGAACAGTTGCCCTCTAGACGTCCTGTAGTATCCTAGAGTGGCGGGTTGTCTCCTCCAGACGTCTCGTAGTATCCTGGAGTAGTTACGGGGCATTGCCTGCGAGGGGTCATTGCCCGGAGCGACCGGTCCGTATAGTGATTCTGGAGCAGGATTGACAGAGGTTAAAACCTCCCCCTAGGGAGGGTCTTTGATATGCGGGTAATGACCCTGGGGAGACTTGGGATTTGAGACCCCGGGTAGCACGCGTAGCTTGGAACCGTGACAGTGGTATTGATTGTGACATCTAGGATGTCAGACATCGGGGATGCCGAGGATTGGTTTTGGCTGAGACCCACTGGTATTGGATTTGGGCTGAGACCCACTTGTATTGGATTTGGGCTGAGACCCATATGATTTGATTTGGGCGGAGTCCCTACGGATTTGGTTTTGGGCTGAGTCCCCACTTGATTGGTTTTGGGCTGAGTTCCCATATACTTGATTTTGGGCTGAGTTCCCATATACTTTGGTTTACGGTTTTGGGCTAAGGCCCTAATGGTTTGATTATTGGTTTTAGAATGCATGCATACTTTTCAGTGAAGGGCATAAATGTCTTCTTATGAAATGTGTTTTGATTAAACTATTGATTTTTCATCCACTCACAGCTTTTAAATGGTTTTAATGCCCTTCAGGTTGATTACGGATGCTTGCTGTAGTAGAGACCGAGACATCGCACTCCTCCACTGATCCTGGTGTGCTCTGGAAGCCCCGAACCGGCTGAGGTTTGAGTTATCCCTTGTCTGACACTTCGTGTCAGACGGGAGCATGGCACATCCCGCGATAATCCATGGGGATTAGGATGGGTTGTGTCATGGTATCTAAAATATGTCGATTCGATTGGGATTTTAAAGTGATTTTTGAAAATTTGGTTGGTTTTATGTGAAGCATAATTTAAATTTGATTTTTGAATAGTCATTAATAAGTTTTGGGAATCTTAAGTGAACTACTAGAACACAAAATTTTACGGAAGCTATTCTATGGCATATTTTACGAGGTTAAGTGTGATTTGTGCTTTGGGCTTAGGCCGAATTTTGAGATATGGAAAGGAGTTATGAAACTGATATAAATATGTGATTTCTCGTTATATGATGATGGCTGGTGTAAGACTATTTTTAATCATTCTTTGATAATTTTACGGAATTTACTTGAATCTGGTTTACGCGATTTTGGGCTAAAACGCAATTTAAGATTTGGACACGACTTAAAAAGGTGATTCTTGTATGAGGTATGTGATAATTACTTGAATTTGATTTACTAATTAATAATTAACAATTTTTGGGAATTTTGAAATTAAATGTTTTATGAGCCCGAAGTTGAAGCTGTTAAATGAGACCATTAAGATAAGAGTATATGGGAGAATGTGGATTTGCTTATGAGGAATCTATATGTATATTATAGCCATATGTTTTTGGATATTTGTGTTATTATGTTTGTGATCAGGTGTTGTTTTCTGAAAGGAGATTTGTCTCAGACGTCGAGCTAAGGCCCCATTCTTGAGACTGGCATTGTGGTGTTGTGGTGGACAATCTCAGACCTCGAGCTAATACTCCTTTCTTGAGATTAATATTGTGGTGACGACTTAGACGTCGCGTTGGGCCCCTTTCGTTAGTCGGTAGTGGTTGGTCTCAAACTTTGGGCTGGGCCCTTTTCCTAAGACTGTGACAACTCAGACGTCGAGCATAACTCCTTTCCTAAGTCAGTTTTTACTCGGACATCGAGCTGGGTTTTTTTCCCGAGTGGTCTGCTTACCGGTAGTGTAGAGACAATCTAGATATCAAGTTAAGCTTCTTTTTTGGGGGAATATTTTCTGGTAATGTATTGGTACTGTTTCAGAATTGATCTAGATGGTATCTATGATAAAGTCTTAAGCGCAGTGCTGCTATGTGGTACGGTTGGGTACTTAAGTATGAGGTATGAGATTGAGGGAATGTTGTTATTTTTATGTGCTTGGAAAAGTGCATGGTATGAGATTGGTTGCTTATGAAAACGTGTTAAGGCTCTATGAAAAGTCCCAACCCGAATACATAAGAACAGAACACTTGGGTCCTATTCCCGTCTGATAGAATTGTTGTCAGACAAGGGATAAATGCAAATTCTACTAATTCATACCTTCGACTCTTGAGCTTCGATCTATGGCCTTGGAGGGTTACAAAATCAGAAAATATGTGAGTGGATAAAATGAAATATTTTAAAGCATAGTTCGAAAATATCTAACACTTTTACCCTCCGTTTTCCAAAACCATACTTTTCGATTAAAACAAATCCCATTTGTCATCTCGAAATACATGGAAAGAATTCTCAAATCAAAAGTGATTAAACCAGCTTAAACCTCGGTAAGTCGATATAACCATCCCTACAATAATATAACACATCAAGCACAAACAATCAACGTACCATTATCACAATGTCAAATAGGAAACCACTGCCCCACTAGCAGGTACACCAAAAACTCACTTTGGATTTAGAGCCCAGCTTGACATCCGACTCATCACAAAACAGTCTCACAAACCATCACATCAGTTCACATAACCAATCCATAGCTAACAACAACACAAAACTTACTCATAGTCAACTCATCATCAATACATATGCACAACACTAATCATCACATCACAAGGCACTATCGATAGGCCATCACATATGCTGTAACGACCTGTCCCGAAGATCGGGATTAAATATTAATTAATTATGATTTAGAATGACTAATCAGGGGTTAGTTGATAGAAATCGGGTGAAATGTGCAAAATGACCGTTTTGCCCCTAGTCGTGCTCACAATGTTGACTTTTGACCCGGGAGCACCGATGGTCGAGGGCCAAAGACTGTTACGTAGATCGGGTCGATACGAATTCATAGACAGGCGACACATCGAAATCAGAGGTCCGACGAAAAAGTTATGGTCACGGGAGCGAAATCGGGATTTAGCATTTCGGGAACTGAATAAAATATTACTTAAAGCTAATTGGGCAGATATTTAGTGTGGGACCCTTGGATGAGTAACAAGTGTCACTCATCCCATGGCTTGGAACCCCCAAAATGAGGATCTATGTATATTGGTCATTAATTAATTAATTAATTAATTAAACTCTCATCTCTCATCCTAACCATTCATCTCATCTAATCATTCATCCTCGCCGTCCATTTCTTTAACCAAACTATCATCTGATTATCATCATCGATCTTCATCATTTTCCCATTTATTCTTCAATGAACCCGAGCACCCAAACCTCATCCATAAACCTTCTGATCCTCAGCTAATGCAAGTATAGTGTGAATGGAAAAGTGTGAGTGAGTGGTGAGGAACGTGATGGTACCACAATGGAGGGACGCCGTGTGCGGTTGCAGGAGCAGGAATGAGGACGAGACGAGGTTGGTAGTGGCCATGGAGGTGGACAAAAGCGACGGTGAGCATCTGGGAGCTGCTAGGAGTCTATCAAGATTGGTTTCGAGGCCTGAGGTGGCCTATAGTGGCCAGAGATGACGGAGGAAAATGGAAGGGTGCATTGTCGATCAGGGAGGTTTGGAAGTCCCGGTGATAGTGATGGGTCCAGGGAGGGCTTTTGGCTCGTGTATCGAGGCGGTCGTGTAGGAAGGTCTGTGAGTGGACTTCGTTTTCTAAACTGGGATGCATGCATAACTATTTTATATGTTTTACATACATGATTTCTAGATGATGATTGTGGCACTGGTGGATTATACGATTGCACCTATTTCGAGGTAAACCCGTATTTACATGTATTTCGAGGTTTACGAGTTCATACTATTACTATGTGAATGTGAATTCAATAATGATTCTGTGGCATGGTTTTTGGTTTTGGAAAGATGAACTCGGACATGATACCCATTTGAATTATGTGATCGGGCCAGGGGCCCAGTTGGTTTACGAAATCGGGCTGAGACCCTTTTCAGTTAAGTGATCGGGCCGGGGCCTAGTGGTTTACAATAGGGGTGGGCACGGTTCGGTATGGTACAAAATTGATCGATACCAGAACCATACCATTTAATTTTAATCGGTACGGTACGGTTCGGTATTCAATATTTTGAAAGTGAAACCAGATCGTACCGTACCAATTAAGTTCGGTACGGTTTCGGTATGGTTTCGGTTTTGAGCCAAAATTTTGTTTGTGATTATAAAGAAAGGAAAAGACTAAAGAAAAAGCAAAACTACATTTATGAAGGACTTAAGTTTTCAAATATGTATTGAAAAAGTTGCACTAAGTTGAAGATATCAACTCTTAGAAGCTAAATTAAGACATGTATGGTCATATCAACTCTTGAAGAAGGCCTAATAAACCAATAATAAATAAATTTAATTATTAAAAAAAATATTCTAATTCGGTACGGTATCGGTACGGGACGGTTTTTTAAAATATCGATACCGAAACCGTACCGAATTATATCGGTACGGTTTCGGTACCGTACCAATCATACAACGGTTTTACTATTCGGTTTTTTTTCGGTATGGTTTGATCTGAAACGGTACGGTTTCGGTATTTTGGTTCAATGTGCCCAGCCCTAGTTTACAAAATCGGGCATGAGGTCCAGTTGAGTTTTATAAACGTGAATTCGGGTATGGGACCCTATGTTTCAAAAACGTGATTTCGGGTCGGGGACCCTAAATGGATTGTGATGTTTTATGAGATATTTCGGGGAGGGCCCATTGTGATGTTTTGAAATGACATTGTGAAACTTTTTTCCATATACCATCTTGATACGAGGATATGTGATGGTCTCCTCCAGGTGTCTGGGATACTGGGGAAGTCACGATGCATTGCTTGCGAGTGGTCATTATACGGAGCTACCAGACCGTATAGTGATTCAGGAGCATGAATGCTATGATTAGACGTCTGGGACGTCAGACATCTAGGATGTCAGAGCTATTGACTCGGAGAGACCCCGGGTAGCACGCGTTGCTCATTATCGTGAGATATGACGTCTGAGACGTCAAGCATCTGGGATGCCGAGGATGGTTATGTTGTAAATATGGACTTTTGGATCTATGAAATGGTTTTTCGGTTGAATTTGTGTTTATGGTTTTGGGCAGTGGCCCACTTGATTTTGGATTTACGGTTCTTGGGCTAAGGCCCTAATGGATTATTGAGTAAATGTTTTGATTACTGATTTTCGATGCATGCATACATTTTAGTGAAGGGCATAAATATCTTTATGAAATTTGTTTTTATGAACTTATTGATTTTTGTCGACTCATAGTTCTGAATGGTTTTATTGCCCTTCAGATTGATCACAGATGCGGGTTGTAGCAGAAACCGAGACATCGCACTTCTCCACCGATCCTGGCGCACTCTGGGAGCCCCATATGGGCATTTGGTATGTATTATCCCTTGTCTGACACTTCTTGTTAGACGGGAGCATGACACATCCCACGTTAATCTCGGATGGATTAGGATGGGTCATGTCATATGCGCTATGGATACAGAGCCCAGCTCGACTTCTGAGTCGCCATCACACACGAATCCCAGGATATATAGCCCTGCTCGACGTCTGAGACTACTCAACACAATATCAGAACATAACCACATAGAACCACACCACTATCCACTCACAACCACACATAATACTCGTCTCAGAGTTCAGAGCCACACTGAGACTCATATCCAATCCACATAATCATCACACATCATCATAACACATCACCCTAATCGAGGAGGGTCGGGTCCTGACATGCGATCAACCTGAAGGGTATTAAAAACCATTAAAACTATGAGTGGACGAAAAATAAATAATTCAAATGAAACAGATTTCAAAAAGACATTTATACCCTTCACTAAAAAGTATGCATGCATTCGAAAACTAGTGAACTCAATTATTTCAAATACATATAATAAAATCATTTATCATTCAAAGCCATTTTCTTCCTCAAATCATCAGGGCCTTAGCCCAAAACTAAGTATGTGGGAACTCAGCCTAAAACCGTAAATCCAAATATATGTGGGTCACTGCCGTCTATCTGGGACTCTGCCTAAAGCCATTTTCTTCCTCAAATCATCAGGGCCTTACCAATCATTAGCATCCCAGATGCCTGATGTCCCAGACGTCTAATAATAACAATCCTGCTCCTGAGTCACTCTACAGTCCGGTCGCTTCGTAGGATGACCCCTCGAAGGCAATGCCTGACGTCCCAGATGTCATGTCTAGAGCTACGCGTGCCCCTCGGTCTCAACCGAGTCTCCCCAAGGTCCACCTAGGTTATAGACCCTCATTGGGGGGCAATATCATATCATCAGGATAGTATATGGAAAACATTTCATAAATCCTTTCAAAACTTTCAAAGGGCCTTTGTTCGAAATACTATTTCCATATACCACCGCAAATCCATAAATCCAATTTCCCAAATCCAAATCCATTTAGGGTCTCTGAACCCGAAATCACATTTTATAACCATAAATGAGACTCATGCCCCGTTATCATAACCAACTGGCCTCCCAGCCCGATGTTTCATAAATCAACGGGGCTTCATTGTAAGGATCCCTCTTGGAAGTCGGGATTAGGGAAGTGTTTAGTAATGGATTAGTGAGCTTAATCGGTGGTTAGGTGGTTACTTTTGGACCTTGGGCGTAGAATGACGATTTTTCCCCTAGAACGGGCAAAAATGTTGACTTTTAGTTCGGGTGGTCAATTGGACATTGAGCGATGACCGTGACGTAGTTCCGGACGTCACGAGTCCGTAGACAGGTGGCACGCCCGATTCAGACATCCAAGGAGGAAGTTATGATGTTCGGAAGGTTGAGGGCATTACCGTAATTTGGGTAAACGAAGGGAAAAAGTTGACTTTTCACACGACAGAGTTTTTACACAGAGACCGAGGACCATTACGTAGGTCTCGTCGTCCTGAGTACAACGATAGGCTTCATGCTTTCATCGGACGTCGGACGAGCGAGATAGGGGTCTAGAACGGCGAAGGGCAAAATGATAATTTTGACTCACAAGGGGCATTTTGGTCTTTTTTCACATTGGGAATTGTGCAATCTGATGAGGGCAAGTGTGCAGTGTGTATTGGATATTTTTGGAATTGGGACCACAGGAGTTGGACACGTGGGGGTGGTCTAGTGGGTTCTAGGAGTTTTGCACGGTTCAATTAAATGGTTGTTTGTGTTTTGAGTCGTGCTGGAGAGGGGAAAACAGAGACTGGGATTGAGAGGAAATTTGATCGATTGTAGTGTGTGTTTGTGTGTTCTGGTGATCGAGTGAGTGAGTAGAGACTAAGTGAGAGTTAGTGAGTGAGTTGTGAGGAAGATTGTGTGAGGAAAACTTGTGTGTGTGCGGGGTGAGTTTTCAGGAAAACTGAGAGGTGTTGAGGGAGTTTGGTGGTGGTGCTGTCGTGCTTTGATTACTCGTGGCTGCTGGTGGTGTTCAGTGACCGTAGTGGAGCCAGAGGGACCCAGTGGACACGGTGGAGAGCAGGACGCAGGTAATTCTTGACTTTTCTCTGTGTACACTGTTTTTCCGTTTTGATTCAAACGTAAAGTCGTGGTTTTTGGGGCTGAGTCGAAGTGTTCTGTGAGTTATATTAGGTTCAGTAGGTTCCTAGGGTGCTTCTGGTTGTGAAGCTGTGACGAGGGGATGCACGGGTGGTCGGAAGTAGAAACAGGGGTTTTATTTGTTACGGGTTCGAGCTTGGGAGGTGAGGTTTGAGGCAGTAATGTCTAGGTTTTTTGGATTGGAATTAGTTGCTAGGATAAGGACGAAGAGTTTGGTGAAAAAAGAATGAAAACGGCTGACAGACGGCGGAGAACCGGCCACGCCGGTCCAACACAGTGCACGGTCTCGAGGAAGACGATGAACAGTAACATGTGCAGGCGCGTGAGGCCCACACGCGGCCACTTTGGGCGGCGCGTGGGGGCGCGTGGGGGCTGTTCTGGGGAACCTTCCAACTATGTTTTTAGTATACTCGTTTTAACGAATCTTTTGGGATAAGTTTCAAGACAATCAGACGTTGTCTCGGGTTAGTTCTACGGAATCGACGGTTTAGGGTTCCGAGTAATTACGTTCAGGAAAATTTATGGGGAATTAGGAGAACCTTCATTGACGTGTTAGTAACAAGTTTTGGTGACTTGTGACAGGATCGGTAATTCCCGAGGTGGACGAGCATGCATAACTGCTTTTAAGTACTTGTTTTTTGGTTTTCATTATGATTTCATGATTTTTGAATATGCTATAACTGTTTTACATAATTGCACGTTTTTCGAGAAATTACGTATTTGGCACGTTTTACGAGAAATGCTTGATTTCTGATTATGATGCCATGATTTTTGGATTTCAAACGATAAATGGTTTTCAATGATTATAATGGATTTTGAGACATGATTTGATGATCAAGGGTTTTCGGTTTTAGAATCGGATTTCGGAAAGCGGAATTTGGTTTTAAAGTTGAAAAGTGGATTTCCGGATTTGGGTTCGGAATGACGGTTCTGGATGCCAAAATGGCTTCAGACCAGTGGTTTTGGATTCGGGTTTGGATATGGATTTCGAAATAGTTTTCAAACGGTTTTTGGATTGGATTTGCTGGATCTGGTTATTGGGTTTAATGACCCGGATTATGTTTGACGGGGGACGGGCCCGGATTGGGTTTAAAGACCCGAATTGAGTTTAAAGACTCGGGACTTTAAAGACTCGGATATACTGATATTTTCCCTCGTAGGCCTGTTGAGTTTAAAGGCTCGAGAGTTTAGAGACTCGGATTATTGAGGCCTGGATTGAGTTTAAAGACTCGGGAGTTTAAAGACTCAGATAGATCCAGTAGGTTTGATCGGATGATTATATTGGTATCTTATACTTTACTGCTAATGTTTTATAACATTTATCATACTGTGTTTATGTTGCTGCGGTTTCCATGATGAAAATGATGTGATTTATAAATGTTTTCAGAAATTGGGTTATGCATGCATGTTTTCAAAATGGAGGGCCAAACCCTGGTTTTTTATGAAATTGTTTTTGAAACTTTTATTCTTTTTGGTCCACTCACACCTTCTGTTTTTTAATTGCCCTCCAGGTCGTGGAGCTAGCGCGGGGGTTGACGTTGAGGCAGTGTCAAAGGCATAGAGTTATCCTCGAGTTGACCTCGGAGTGTTTTCCGTTACGTTTTCCGTTGTGCGTGTAGTACTGTTTATTTTTTTTTGTACTATGCTCTGTATAACGGTTGACTCTTGGATGTTTTAAATTCTCCCTTATCTGTAAATGTAATTTGTGGTTTTCGTGAGGTTGTTTCGGTCTTTCGTGTTGGGTTGTCAGACGGGAGCAGGGTTCACCTCGGTTATCGGGGTGATAATCGGGGTGGGTCCTGTCATTCATGCCTGGGATAACATGTTTCCAAAACCGAAATCGTTTCATTTAAAAACCATATTTGAATCCACCGATAATCAATATCATAACCAGACAGGTCTCAAGCCCAAAACATCATAAACCTTGAAATACATGTAAATACGTAAATACTAAATACCACAAATAAATCCAACATAAATCACATATTTAAAGCATATAAAATAGTTATGCATGCATCAATTTAGAAATCAATGTCCACTAACAGACCGTCCTAACTGCCACCTCGATACGCATGCCATAAGCCTCCCTGAGCTAAATGATCATCTCTGGAACTTCCAGACCTGTCCAAATCACACCCAAAGGTGACTAATTATCTATATAAGTCCATAGGATAAAACCCCAAAACTCTCGGAAAAGTCAACGTGCCCCGGACAAGATTCTTGAGGTGAAAAATATCGATTTAACCAATTTACCGATCTCCGATCAACCCGAAACCACCACCATTTGATCCGGATCATCGAAACCTTTAAAATAACAGTAGGCCCACCTTGAAATTCAAGCCCACGCGCCTAGTCAACCCAAAAGTCAACCTTGAAAAGTCAACACCATGCTGATGTCAGCACTCACAACTTTGACAGTTCTATGTGTCGAGTTTCTATTAGTCCATGTCTGACATGCCAGTCTTACATGTCAGATCTAACATGATGACGTCTCCCTGACATCATCACGTCATCCTTGACCTTCGACGGACCCTGCAATTGGGTCGCACTGGACCCGCGATCTGACCCGTTCTGATCTCCCTTGTTTCTCAGCCATTTCGACTTCTGTTTCTTCTTATCTACTCGTCCTAACCTAATTTGAAGGTCTGTCTAATAAAAAGCAAGAACAACTCACTAGATTCTTACCTACAATCGAAAATCCGAAGGCCAGATTTCCTCCATCGTGTTCTTCCGATTCGAGTCACCTCTGGCTTCAATAAAAGGCCCATTCAGTTCGTCTCGACCTCAAGAACATCATCATAATCATCAAATCGATCAGCAACCAACAAAAAAAATTCCACCATTTTTGACCTAAAAATAGGGCTCACGGGTTTGGGCTTACCTCACCGTCGTTGCTCCGCCGTGGTCACCGTCGTGATCATCTCACCTTCCTTTTCCATTTTCCTTCACGGGCCACCAAGATTAGACGCGGTTTAGTGGGTGTTGTATATAATGGGTTCACGGGTTTGAGTTTTCCTTACTGTGCCGTCGTAACCCTCGTCATGGCTCAGGCCGTCCCTCAGCCTCACCGTTCACAGTCTCTCTATCTTGTTCAATCACTTAGTCCCTAAGTCTCTCACATGAACACAAAAGAGGATAGGGTAGTGAGGTGGTATGTATTTGTGTGTTTGTTAGTTTTTTGAGTTAGAATAAGGTGAAGGAATGGTGCACGGGTAGGGAAGAGAGAGATGAGTGAATTAAAAATATATTTTAATAAAAAACCACCCAATCAAAACATAGATCCACCTTTTAGGGAAAGTAACCAATAGGATGAGTGACACTTGTCACTCATCCAAGGGCCCCACATTAATTAATCAACCAATCAGATTTAATTATTATTTAATTCGAATCCTGAGGCACTAACAAAATTGATTTCGATCTTGTGACCATAACTTCCCTGTTCGACGTCCGATCTCGACGTGCTGCCTGTCTACGGACTCGTGACGTTTGATCTACGTCACGGTCATCGATCCTCGTATGTTTGACTCCCCGGATCAAAAGTCAACATTTTTCCCAAATCCAGGGGCAAAACGGCCATTTAACACCGTCTGTCTGTATTCTCTCAACTAATCCCCGATTAGTCATACTAAATTCATAATTAATTAATATTTAATCCTGATATTTGGGACGGGTCGTTACACATGGGCGGTAACCTCGTAAGGTGCAATTTGTTTTGATTAATTTAGAACGATAGGAGTGAGAGTAAAATGATTAATATTCTTTGTCTGACACTAGCTGTCAAACGGAAGCAGTATCGGTCTAATTCTCATTAATATTCAGGGACGGATCTTGTCAGCAGAAGTGTGAGCTTTTTGACGGTTGATGCTTGTGCGAGGAGACTTGGACTCCCTTATTTTCTCTCTGCATATTGATTTGTATAATTTATGTATGGTTAATATACGCTTATTATTGATTTGTATAATTAATGTACGATTAATATACGCTACTCCTATATATATGTACACATATATAGACACCTCAACTAGATCACCTCCAAAAGTACGTCGGTGCATCCTATGTCCAAAGAGAGCACGTGTCAAAACCTACAACTTGCATACACAAAAATCTGATTGTAAAATGACCAAAAAGCGCTTTATGTACAAAGTACCAAAATGCCCCTAACAAGCCTAGACCCGTTGCACGTTCATCCAATCTCCAATTCCTCCATGGTACCTGTCTACGGACTTAGAACTTCGAGACTTGTGCAATGGTGCTCACAAAAATCTGAGTAAAAAGTCAACTTTAATACTCTTAATGGAAAAATCAACAATTTTCAATGAAAAATTCTAAAATTGCATTTTACAACTTTCCGAACCGTTACATTATTGAAGTCGCGTCTAAGAGTTAACAAAACTAAAAAGTTAACGATAAGCCATATGATGGTATCATATTTGTATCAGGTGTAGCCCAAATATGATACCCACCCAAAATTTAAAATATTGATGCATCATATAGCTGGCTAAGGAGGAGTAGGGCCTATGGTTGTCGAAGAGTGAAACCCATCAACCTAAACATGCCACCTAGGTGACCTCTCGGCCTCATTTGGACACATACTACCTCCACAATGCAACAAGACTTTAATCTCACATCAAATAAATATAGAGATTCTCAATTTCGACTATTTATAAATGTGAGGACTACCCTCCCCCTAAATTTTAGACTATCTCTAGTATGTTCCAAAATTCAACTAAGGGCAAAAAACCATTTCCATCAAGTAATGTCCAAAAGAGCACGTTCTTAGGGCGTTCAAAAGAACGTTAGACGTTCTTAGGGCGTGGAGTATGTGCATAGTCTTACTCATGCGCAATCTACTATAAGAACTAGAGATAATGAACGAGAAAATCTGAATGAAAGACTGGGCCTAAACCTTTGTATTGCTTAATCCATGACTTTTTGTCACCGTCAACAGAATTGATTTTGGGATTGTAAGTTTTTTTGGTTTCTTTTTTTTTTTATCGTTGGGGGGGGGGGGGGGGGGGGGGGGGGGGGGAGGGTGGGGTGGTGTGGGTTGGTGGGAATTCATTCTGTTTTAATGCATTATATTTTGTCCCACTAAAAATTATTTTTAATTGGAAATTTCTTTCCATTCAATCTTGTAAATAGGAGATCAAACCCCATGTGTAGCTAATTATATACAACCTAGTTTTTCTTCCTTTCTTTTTTTTCTTTTTACTTTCCACATTGTCTTCCGCCGGTCTGTCCCTTACCAGATCATCTTCAAATGTTATGTACTAGCCTAGCCTAAGCAGCAGTGTTGGTGTTCAGAAGCTTCATCATGAAGTTGAACCGGACATCCGGACCAGTCTTGGGTGTTGGCCAGTTTGCTCCTTCAGGCACCTTGATGCTTTTGAAACCCTGGCCTTTGTACAGCTTTATAGCCCCGGGATTGTTCAAGTCACAGTGCAATGCAATCGCCCGGCAATCCCAGCTCCTGGCTTGAGCTTCTGCCTTTGCAATTAGCCTTTTCCCTACTCCTCTTCGCCGAAATTTCTCCCGCACAGCAACATTTGATACATATGCAACTCCAGTCCTGCAATTAAACCGTACATTTGGCAAAATTTACAAAGGACCACCTAGACTCAAACATTTTCTTTCAACTAGAACTACACTCTCTCGTGAGGTACAAGTAACCGAACAACATGCTTATCAATTCCAATGCATTGGATGAATGAAATATTTGGGCCAGCCTATGATTTTGTGAATTATTACCACACTCAGCAACTACCTTTGTGACAGTCTGGAGATACATCATTTAAGCATGCACAAGAGAAGAATGTATGAGCTGCAACAGCCATAGACGCAATATTTACTTAAATAGAGATAATCTTGCTTCGAAAAAATAATGTATGTTATGAGTGATTCCAAATTATGTATGTTAATAATGTATGTTATGAGTGACTCCAAATTATGTATGTTTCTTAGAAAATAGCATGGATAAGCAACATATCCATGTAATGCTCACTGCTCAGTTTCATCCAATATCTAACTTTACTAATTAACTAGAAGGCTGCATTGCACAAGCTTTAAATAGAAAAGAAGACCACTTTTAAATGCGATGATGGTACCTTCTCTGCCTTAGAGGTCCTTTTCTAGGAAGAAAATCAGCAACAGTATCGACTGTCAATATTCCAGCCACATACCTCCTACTAAGACTGAACTTCCCATCTAAACCACCAATCTTGAAATCTTCACCCCCAAACAGGAAAGTATCATCCTCAGAGTTACCAACGACGGCAACAAGGCAAGTCCTTTTGCAGCCATTTGGTAAAGAAAATCCAGCTAGCATTGCTACCAGCCGGTCAATCCTCAGGACAAAGTCTAAAGGGAAATTATACTCCGGGAAGAAAGAGCTGCAATGAGTCTCGGCCACCTCCCAACAGTCCTCTAACCTCGCCTCCCGGACAACAATCTCCGGGGACACTGTTGGAAATAAATCAACCACTTGACTGGCTTTGCAAACTCCTACAACCAAAAACCAATATCATCGAAATCGGATATCAGAACCCAAATCATCCAAATGGGATTTCAAAAACCCAAAATCATCCAAAGGGTATTTCAAAACCCAAAATCCTCCGATCGGGATTTCAAAAAGCAAAATCATCCAAACGAATTTCAAAACTCAAAATCATCCAATTGGTATTTCAAAACCAAAACCATCCAATTGGGATTTCAAACTCCAAATTCCATATGAGTGTATAATCACTCACCTGAGTCAACTCCACAATTTTTCTTCTCTTCAAAAGAAAAAAGAAACAAAATCACTAATTCCTCTTCCAGACCATAACAATTCAGCAAAATGAAGGGAAATGAAATTTAAATCCAATAAGCAGTCAGCCAACATAGTGTAAGTAATGAAATGAAGTAAAAAAGAAAGGAACTTGGGTGTACTACCAGATTTGGAAAAGCTAAGCAAAGAGAAGTCATGAGTGGAGGCAGGAACCCTTGAAGAAGTAGAAGTAAGAAGAAGTGGGTTTGGTCTGTTAAGGTTGAAACTGTTGAGAAAATTGGTTTTGGAGGAGGTATTAATGGAGGATAGGGATACTGATATTCCCAAGGATACGGTCCTCATTTCTTGGACTCTGTGTGTGCGCTCTCTCCCTATCAGAATTCAGGAACCGCAGATTCTTTCTTTCTCTCGGGGTGCTTCAGTTATAAGACATCTGAGGTACTCTCTGTTTGACGCCAAAATTAACCAAGTTACGAACTTTTATGTTGCCAACTTACTCTACCAATGCATACATCCCTTCTCCTTCGTCCATTTCATCGGATAGAAGTAAAAAATTGGGAAAGCTATCATTTTACACATTAAAATTTAGAGTCCATATTATAATAAACCAATTTTATCATTTTATTCTATTTAATTTTGAAATCATATTAATTTATTATATATTTCAACAATTAATTCATCAATTAATTTAAGGGCATTTGGTATTATGCATATGAGCTTATCCACATCCCATTTATGTCTTCTAATATACATTTGAGTTTACTTATGTCTTATAAAAATAATTAATGACTGCACTTTTTACATTGCTAGTGATTATACTCTCTTTCTGCATTCAAAATTGAACCTCTCTTATTTGAATTCGATTTAACATATTCTCCCAATACAATTTAAAATTATATACATATTCAATTTAAAATGGATATAATTGCTTTCTAAGTTCAAAACTTTATGTTTGATAACTTTTATGAATTGCTTCAAATTAGAAGCACAAACACTTAATAAGGATTTTTTCAAAAGCACTACCTATCAGAATTCAAAAAACAAGGAAGCACCTTTTTTCTTCAATGAAACTTTCTTTCTTCCAATATTATTCTTATATTTAATTAGTAATACTCTAAATGTCCAAAGTCACCATATTTTAAATTATTATTATTAATTCAAAATTATTATTTAATTATTCAATTAGTACTCTTATTGAATTTTATTATATTTGTTAATATATCTGGCACCATAACCGGAGTGGAAAGTATACTATGAAATCAAGCTATCATGTTGCTCTTGAATTACTAAAGAGTGGGGATTTCAAAAGAAAATAGGGATCCGGGGAAACTAGCAATCCTAGTCCGCAACTTGATCTCTAGCGCTCCATCTGGTCAGTTGATATTCCTCCCAAGATCAAACTATTCATGTGGAAGTGTTGTAAACAATTTTTGGCAGTTAGAGTTAACCTCGTTAGATGTCGGATTTGGGTGGATACTATTTGTCCCCAATGCGGAGAAGCGGAGGAAACTCAGGTTCACTTATTCTTCAAATGTTAGTTTGCTTAACTTTTCAGGTATGCATGTCCTTTTGTAGCTTGATATGAGTGGAATTGTTGATGGAGACTTTGTTGGGTGTTGGGAATTCTTCTTCTGGAGGCATACTGAGGTTGGGCAGGGGGATGCTGATATTCAGCTCTTCAGCTTCGGTCTTTGCAGTTGTGGAAATGTCGAAATCAGCGCTATTATAACGACACTAGCACGAACCTTGGGACTACTATTCAGATGATGATTGTCAGGACCCATCCCAATTCCCCCGAGATTAACGAGGGACGTTCCTGATCCCATCTGACACGGAGTGTTAGACCAGGGAAAATTTGAACCTTTAGCCCGACCAGCTTCTAGAGTACGTCAGGATCCGGAGGAAGTAAGTGATATCTCGGTCTCTCTGCTACAGTCCGCATCCGAAATCGTTGACATGACCCGCCCCAAATTCCTCAGGATTAACGTGGGATGTGCTTGCTCCCGTCTGACACGAAGTGTCAGACCAGGGATATTTCCATCTTTTGCCCAACCGGGTTATCAGAGTACGCCAGGATCCGAAGGAGGAATGTGAATGTCTCGTCTCTGCTACAGCCGCATCCGCGATCAACCTGAAGGACATTCAAGACATAAAAGCTGTGAGTGGAAAAAACAAAATTTTATAAAAACATTTCATAAAAGAACTTTATGCCCTTCATTAAAAACATATGCATGCATTCAAAAACCATTTCTAGGGTTCATGCCCGGTTCCCATAAACCGTCATGAACCATCAAACCATTTGGGCCTTGGCCCGAAATCAGTCAAACACACATGAGACCTCCGCCCAAACCAAAACACGTGGGAACTCATCCCACAACCATCTCATATGGGTCTCAGCCCAAAACCAATAAGCGTGGTCTCAGCCCAACGCCGTCTCAGTGAAAACTAATACACATATACATATATACATATATAACCCATCCTTGGCACTTCCGGAGAAGATGCCAACTCGGGGCACACAGCCCCTAGGCAACACATCCCTGATATAGTCATGATGTCTCTATATATATATAAGTATGCATAATACTCGGGGTCTCACTCCGAGTCTTCTCCTAGGAATTCTCCATCTGGGAGGCTCATCTTCGGACCTAGTCCGTTCATCTCTCCGGAATCTGGTCCGGGACAACATCATAACCCCCACTCCTAGAACGGGATCCCTATGGGGATACCCACTCTGGTCAGTGGATCGTGACTCTCCAGGTCGACGACTGGAGGAGACCAATCAATAATCTCGTAAGGAAGGTATATACATACAAGTATAATAAAACCATAAAAACAGGACTCATGCCCGATAACACAAATCAATTGGGCCTTCTGCTCGAACATAAGACTCAATAGGGCCTCGAGCTCGATTTCACAATGAACTGGGCATCGAGCCCGAACTCGAATCAACTGGGCATCGAGCCTGATATCTCAGGGTCAGTCACGATCCCTATCATAGCAATGCGTGCAACCATCATTCCAGAACCGCTCTCAATCCTAGTATTTCACCGTGAACACATTAATGTCGGGACCATCTCGAGACCATGGCGCACACGTCACCGATCGATCCTCTAAACCTTCACCACTCCGAAGTCGAGCCTCCAGTGGCTGCTCGACAACGGGACGTGCATCGTGACCTCTCCGTAAGGAACGTATCCTAATCTGGAGGTGAGCGTCACGTCGTCCATCGCCGTGCACACAGTACCCGTCACGACCACGACTCAAACCTGTATGCCACCAATAGGGTCTCATGCCCGAGTTAAAACCAAATCCAAATGGGTCTCATGCCCGGTTTTACCTTTTCAAAACCATTTCATGAAAATCGAAAGCGTAAGCGCATATAAGCACGTATAAAATTCGAAAACCTTGAAGTACGAGCCCATACATAAACACACTGTAACGACCCGTCCCAAATTCCATGATTAGACTAGTGACTAATCACGATTAGTGAGGTTAATCGGTGATTAGTTAGGCTAAATCGGACGAACGATGCAAAATGACCGTTTTGCCCCTGATGGTGGCAAAACGTTGACTTTTCATTCGGACGGTCAAATGGACCTTGACCAATGACCGAGACGTAGTTCGTGACGTCAAGAGTTCATACACAGGTGGCACGTTCAATTCCGACATTCGAGGAGGAAGTTATGACGTTCGGAAGTTTAGGGGCATTTTGGTAATTTTGGATAAAAGGGGGTCAAATGTTGACTTTTTGATCGGGAGATCCAATGGCCGAGGGCCAAAGACCGTTACGTAGATAAGGACGATACGAATTCGTAGACAGGCGGCGCGTCGAATTCGGACGTTCGACGGCGAAGTTACGGTTCACGGAAATTGGAACGTACTATTGCACGAATTACGAGACGGTTGCACTTTTGGACTTAGTGGGCCCAGATTTTTATCTTAAGGCCCAATGGATGAGTGACAAGTGTCACCCATCCACTGGACATCATTTTCCCTTCATGCACATCCATCCATCCTCCTACATCGATCATTTCTTTCCATTTCAAACATTTCCCCGATCTCAGTTTGAACCCAAACCCATGCAATCCTTTCCATCTGATCTTGAATGAGACCAGAGAGTGAGGGAGAGGCTGAGGAAGCTAAGGACGGTGGCTGGGAGCACCTGGACCGCCGCACACGGCCGTGAAGGCCCAGGTAACCCGATTACCCGACTAATGCCCATTTTCCATTATTTTCGAATAGGACCTTATGGTTTGTTATGGGCGATTGGAAGATGATTAGGGAGTTGCTAGGATGATTTTAGGATGGTTTGGAGGGTGGTTCACGGCGGGGAAAAACTGGACCGTGAGGTCCATTTCGAACAAGGGGTTTCAGGTGGGTTTTTCTTAGATTTAGGGATTGGGTTAGATAGGAAATGAAGAAATAGGAATTTAGGAATTGGAATGGAAGCAAACGGACCGAAAATGAGGGAGAAGGAGGCCTGGACCGGTTACGCCGGTCCAGTTGCAGGGGTTGAACTAGACCGGCCGGCCCGGACCAGTTCGATCGCTGGAGCTGGTGACACTGTGCAGGGCGCGTGAGGCCCACGCGCAGTGGCTTTTTGGGGCGCGTGAGGGTACGTGGCACACAATTTGAGGAAGGTTCCAACATACGAAATCATCTATTCGATGTAACGAACATTTTGGGGCTGGTTTCGAGTCGATCGGACACCGTCTCGATATGTTTCGGGGCATCAGAAGGTTTAGGTTCGGTTTTAAAAATAGTTAGAAATTCCGAAAAGTTACGGGGCTTTAGTGAGGGGTTATATAAGTAGTTAGTAACCCTCTAAATTAATTTGGACAGGTTTGGAAGTCCCGGTGACGGTAATCGGCCCGGGGAGCCGTATAGCACGCGTATCGAGGCGCGGCTTCGGACGGTCTGTGAGTGGATCTTGTTTTCTAAATTGGTGCATGCATAAATGTTTATTATATGTTTTAAATACTTATTTGTGATGCCATGAGTGCATTTGGATGTGTGGCTACGTATAGGCACGTATTTCGAGGTTTTGGGCCCTATACGGTGCCTATACGGGTCCGTACGTCTTTATTGGTCTAACTGAAATGGTTTTGGATTTCCAAATGGATTATGAATATGATTTGATAATTTTGATTTGGATATTTGTGAATTATATAGTTTCACGTATTTCGAGGCGATTTAAGTGCTTGCACGTAAATCGAGGTTTTCTGGTTTTACTCTGATTTTCCATTCTTATGGTTTTGGAAATAGTTAAATGAAATGATTTTGGATTTGAAAAGGTAACTCTCGGACTTGAGGTCTATTTGATTTACGGAATCGGGCCAGAGGCCCAATTGGTTTACGATTCGGACCGGAGGTCCAGTTTCTATGTGGATTCGGGCCTAGGGCCCAGTTATGTGTTACAAATGGTTTTGATGGGTCATGACGGTTTATGAGAACCGGCATGAACCCTTGAAATGGATTTACGGGTCATGACGGTTTATGGGAACCGGCATGAACCCATAAAAGGATTTTATGGTTCATGACGGCTTATGGGGGCCTGGCATGAATCCTGGAAAGATTTAAAGAATGATTTCAAACGGTTTTTCATATTCCATCCTTTATATATGATTGTCTCCTCCGGGGAGGGTCGTTGGCCTGGGTGGATCCCGGAGTAGTCACGAAGCACTGACTGAGTGGAGTCGCCCCCCAATTGGGTTCCTTACTCTCAGGATGGGCATGGTTCGTTACCTTCAGGGGGGGTCATTGATCTACGGACATTGACCTGGGTGGACCCTGGAGAGACTTGGTTTTGAGACCCCTGTTAGCACACGTGTAGCTTTATCTTGCCGTGACAGGTTTAGGATATGAAATATAATGGATAAACATGATTTCAATTGGTTTTGGGAAATTGTGTTTATAATGATAAATGGATTTGGGCTGAGATCCCACATATGTTCAATGTGTTATGGTTTTCTGTAAATGGTTTTGGGCAGGAGCTCGTGTGACTTGTATTTACGAAATTTGGGGTTGTGACCCTATTTCTGGTTGTTTAAACATATGTGTTTGAATAAATGGTTTTACTATGCATGCATGCTTTTTAGTGGAGGGTATAAATGTCTTTTATGGAAATATTTTTATAAATCTTTATTTTTGTCCACTCACAGTCTTTCTGTTTTTAATACCCTTCAGGTTGGATACGCTGTGGACTGTAGCAGAGACCGAGATATCACATACCTCCTCCGGATCCTGGCGTACTCTGATAACCCGGGAGGGCAAAGGTCGGAAATATCCCTTGTCTGACACTTCGTGTCAAACGGGAGCAGGGTCATCCAGCACTAATCCCGGGGGGGATTGGGATGGGTCCTGTCAACGTGGTATCAAAGCATAGGATTGCTCGTAGGATGCTTATCAGAGCGGGGTTGTCTCTATTCGAGCAACCGTGCAGCTCTTGGAGTATGTACACAGGTCGAGGATGTGATATCTCATTGGGCTACAGTTCGTGGTCAACCTGATGTTGGGATGCCTATACGGTAGTTAGTAGGATTGAATCGTGGATGTCTTGGTTCGGTACTTGATGCTGGGGTTGTCATAGTTCTGTCAAGGTTGATAGTGTGGGACCCTATGGAAGGATTAACGTATTCGTATTTTGGAGTGTGATCGTTAGACGGTTAGTTGGAATCGTCTTCACGATGTCGTAGGATCGTTTTGACGGTAGTTTGGTGTTGTGACCATTCGATGGTCAGCTCTTGTTGTGTTTGGTGGCTATGCTATTGGGAGCAGCCAGATTCGTGGAATCCTAAGGTAGGATGTGTATGGTTCGGAAATGTGAGTTGACGAGTGGTTTGACTTGGATGACTATTCGAATTTGGATTCGCTAGTCGGTCTAGTCATGCTAGCTTTCGTTGGGACTGCACTTCGCAGTCGAGGTTGTATTTATTGGTTAGACCTAGTTTGTCGTCGTACTATTCAGTTGTGGTTTGGTGCAACTAAGGTCATGGGCGACCTGGTAAACGACATTTGGTTTAGTCGAGTTACGATTGGTTAGTGATTGGTTGGGCAAGTTATCAGGGTTGGTACTTGTCGATGGAATCCCGAAGTAGGGATACGGAGTAGTTGGTACGAGCGGTTGATTCCGTTGGATGCGGAGTCTGGATATCGAGGTGTTTGGTAGTTAGGTCTGCATAAGTCTGTGGCTGGCGCTACTACCGAGAGTGGTTGTAGTTATGATTGTTGGGTACGAAGGAGGCAGAGTTTCTCCTATTCGAGCAAAGGTACGGGATCGTCGTTCGGTATGAGCGGAGATCTAGGGTTGTCAGTTTGCACACGGGGTGCTAATACTGATACTGATGTCTGTGTGCCGATGCTGATACTGATACTGGTGTTAGTGTGCTGCTACTAGTGTGGATGCCTGTGTGCTGATACCAGTGCAGGTGATAGTGCGTTGGTACTGGTACTAGAGCTGGTGCTGGTGCTAGTGCTGGTGCTGGTGGTTGTGATGACGATGAGTTACGGATCGGGATGTGACTCCATCGAGATGGGCACATGTTCGATATCTGTGGTTCGGGAGTGGATCATGGATAGTGATGGACTGGATAGGATCCAACGGTAGTTGAGATGTGAGGATCGAATACTGCCGTGGGGGACTAGCGACCAGTTGGTCAGTGTTGGCCAGAGTTGGTCAGAATTGGTTAGATATGGTGGTTTGCAGAAATTTTACTGCATATCACAGCAGGTGTCTGTTGTGACTCTTCAGTTGAGCGGTACGTCAGATTAGGATGAATTGACATCCTTTTGGATGTGCATAAACAGTGTAAATCGACAGTCGAACTTGGTAGTGAGTTAGACTGATTATGGACACGTGGTTGATGTCCGGGTATGTTGTTTCCAATTTTGTTGGAACTTCGGAATCGCAAGAGGTTGCGATTGAGGTGACGAATCGATTGCGGGTTTTCCGCATTGGTATTGGGTATTTCGAAGTCATTTTGGGTGACTTCTCAGGTTCTACCGTGGTAGATGACGGTAGATGATGGTTGTGTCACTAGTACATTGATCGTGTATTGGTTGGTGGACCCGGGATTTGTCTTGGGTCATCAAGTGGAGTTGAGTATATCGATGTTAGGTGACTGAGATTCCTCATTCTTTACTTGGTGGCAGACGATGTCAGGTTACATGACGTGGTGAGTGCAGCGAGTGTTGTTGCATTCACGTAGGATGGATTTTGATGTCATTGTATTCGATCATCCTTGGTTTTTCCTCGGTGGAATGACAAGGATCGATACGAGGTAATCAGTGAGAACCCACAATCTCGGCGTGTCTCGTCGTTGACTAATCTATTTAGATGTGGGAAATGGTTGAGGACTTTAGACGTCGTGACGATCGGGGAACGTGACGTCTATGGTCGGTTGACGTAGTGTTGAATCTGGATCGTGATTTGGATGATCCAGATAGGTGGAGAGTTTATCACTCTTACTTGGATGTTGAGTGAAGCATGATGGGACTGAACTTCTTTTCGAGGTAAATCCCATATGACTTGTTACTCACCTGAGTAGTTGTCCGATGAGTAGTTTTCCGACGTGGTCGGATATGGTCAACCTAGATGTGTTGATGTTGGGATTGGCTTCCCTATGAAGTCAATCAAACGTATTGAGGTAATCGTTTGAACAGGTATCCGATAGGTTCGGATATGGTGCGTCTTGGTAGACGTGAACGAGATTTCGGGTTTTGGAATCAGATTTCTGGATGACGATTCAGGATTTGATTTTGGAACTTGAAGGTGGATTTCTGGATTTGGGTTTTGGAATCGGATTCTGGGTGACGATTCAGGATTTGATTCTAGAGCTTGACTGTGGAATTCTTTTATGGATTTGGGTTCGGAATGGTCATACCTAATGTCGGTTTACGGAATGATGATTTCGGATTCGAATTTGGACATGATTATGGATATGATTTCTGGGTTTGGATTCGGGATTTCTTACGAAATTGCGGATTCAAATTCAGATTTGGAAATAGATGATGGGTTGGAGTTTCGATTTTTCTAATCCGGGATTGGACAAATGGACTCCATAATAGGAACGTGTTGGCTACGACCTAGGTGGTCGTGTTGTTGTTATTGTTGTGGTTGTAGTCAAGTTGGTATTGATGTATGTATCTTGTACGTTGTTCGAGGTACGATACTAGGCAGACTTGTCGTGCCTGGTGATAGTATATAGGTTATACCAGTGGTATGTTGGTGAGCGTATTGGTAGTCGGATTGGTTCTGATACCATCGTATTAGTTGAGGTCGTGGACTGGACATTGGATACTGTGCAGTGGGTCATGGTATTTCGATTGGTCTAGTTACACACAGGTCGAGTGCATGGTTGGTTAGTGTTCACTCATGGTTGAGTAAGTTGGTGGTTAGTGTAACCACAAGTGTATCGTGTTAGTCTTGACTGACGACTGTCAAGTGGTGACAGTTTGTCGAAGGTGTCAGCGTGGATCGTTGAGTGAGGTCTGGTGACTCCCAGTGGGAGAAGACGTCAGGATAGATTGGTGAGTGAGAAAGGGAACCGTTGAGTTGGTTGTGTCAACGAAAACGGTAGATTTGACAAGTGGTGTCGATTAGGAGCGTATGACTACTGTTATTCGACGTGGTCGAACATAGTCGATACGACGAGAGTGTTAGTGGCAAGTCTAGGTGCAGATGAGTAAGTATTATTCTAGTTAGTTGGCGTACTAGTGTACACGTGTCATGAGATCGAATTATTTCCACGAGGTGGAGGTTGTGGAATCGAGATAGTTGGAGTTTCAAGTACGAAACTAATTAAGGAGGGAAGAACGGTTAGAATTAGGTCGGTTGGAATTTCGAGGACGAAATTAATTAAGGAGGGAAGGTTGTAACGACTCGTCCCAAATTCCATGATTAGATTAGTGACTAATCACGATTAGTGAGGTTAATCGGTGATTAGTTAGGCTAAATCGGACGAACGATGCGAAATGACCGTTTTGCCCCTGATGGTGGCAAAACATTGACTTTTCATTCGGACGGTCAAATGGACTTTGACCGATGACCGAGACGTAGTTCGTGACGTCACGAGTTCATACACAGGTGGCACGTTCAATTCCGACATTCGAGGAGGAAGTTATGACGTTCGGAAGTTTAGGGGCATTTTGGTAATTTTGGATAAAAAGGGGTCAAATGTTGACTTTTTGACCGGGAGATCCAATGGCCGAGGGCCAAAGACCGTTACGTAGATAAGGACGATACGAATTCGTAGACAGGCGGCACGTCGAATTCGGACGTTCGACGGCGAAGTTACGGTTCACGGAAATTGGAACGTACTATTGCACGAATTACGAGGCGGTTGCAGTTTTGGACTTAGTGGGGCCCAGATTTTTATCTTAAGGCCCAATGGATGAGTGACAAGTGTCACCCATCCACTGGACATCATTTTCCCTTCATGCACATCCATCCATCCTCCTACATCGATCATTTCTTTCCATTTCAAACATTTCCCCGATCTCAGTTTGAACCCAAACCCATCCAATCCTTTCCATCTGATCTTGAATGAGACCAGAGAGTGAGGGAGAGGCTGAGGAAGCTAAGGACGGTGGCTGGGAGCACCTGGACCGCCGCACATGGCCGTGAAGGCCCAGGTAACCCGATTACCCGACTAATGCCCATTTTCCATTATTTTCGAATAGGACCTTATGGTTTGTTATGGGCGATTGGAAGATGATTAGGGAGTTGCTAGAATGATTTTAGGATGGTTTGGAGGGTGGTTCACGGCGGAGGAGGCCGTGGGAACGGCGGGGAAAAACTGGACCGTGAGGTCCATTTCGAACAAGGGGTTTCGGGTGGGTTTTTCTTAGATTTAGGGATTGGGTTAGATAGGAAATGAAGAAATAGGAATTTAGGAATTGGAATGGAAGCAAACGGACCGAAAATGAGGGAGAAGGAGGCCTGGACCGGTTACGCCAGTCCAGTTGCAGGGGTTGGACCGGACTTGCTGGCCCGGACCGGTTCGATCGCTGGAGCTGGTGACACTGTGCAAGGCGCGTGAGGCCCACGCGCAGTGGCTTTTTGGGGCGCGTGAGGGCACGTGGCACAAAATTTGAGGAAGGTTCCAACATACGAAATCATCTATTCGATGTAACGAACATTTTGGGGCTGGTTTCGAGTCGATCGGACACCGTCTCGATATGTTTCGGGGCATCGGAAGGTTTAGGTTCGGTTTTAAAAATAGTTAGAAATTCCGGAAAATTACGGGGCTTTAGTGAGGGTTTATATAAGTAGTTAGTAACCCTCTAAATTAATTTGGACAGGTTTGGAAGTCCCGGTGACGGTAATCGGCCCGGGGAGCCGTATGGCACGCGTATCGAGGCGCGGCTTCGGACGGTCTGTGAGTGGATCTTGTTTTCTAAATTGGTGCATGTATAAATGTTTATTATATGTTTTAAATACTTATTTGTGATGCCATGAGTGCATTTGGATGTGTGGCTACGTATAGGCACGTATTTCGAGGTTTCGGCCCTATACGGTGCCTATACGGGTCCGTACGTCTTTATTGGTCTAACTGAAATGGTTTTGGATTTCCAAATGGATTATGAATATGATATGATAATGTTGATTTGGATATTTGTGAATTATATGGTTTCACGTATTTCGAGGCGATTTACGTGCTTGCACGTAAATCGAGGTTTTCTGGTTTTACTCTGATTTTCCATTCTTATGGTTTTGGAAATAGCTAAATGAAATGATTTTGGATTTGAAAAGGTAACTCTCAGACTTGAGGTCTATTTGATTTACGGAATCGGGCCAGAGGCCCAATTGGTTTACGATTCGGACCGGAGGTCCAGTTTCTATGTGGATTCGGGCCTAGGGCCCAGTTATGTGTTACAAATGGTTTTGATGGGTCATGACGGTTTATGAGAACCGGCATGAACCCTTGAAATGGATTTACGGGTCATGACGGTTTATGGGAACCGGCATGAACCCATAAAAGGATTTTATGGTTCATGACGGCTTATGGGGGCCTGGCATGAATCCTGGAAAGATTTAAAGAATGATTTCAAACGGTTTTTCATATTCCATCCTTTATATATGATTGTCTCCTCCGGGGAGGGTCGTTGGCCTGGGTGGACCCCGGAGTAGTCACGGAGCACTGACTGAGTGGAGTCGCCCCCCAGTTGGGTTCCTTACTCTCAGGATGGGCATGGTTCGTTACCTTCAGGGAGGGTCATTGATCTACGGACATTGACCTGGGTGGACCCTGGAGAGACTTGGTTTTGAGACCCCTGTTAGCACACGTGTAGCTTTATCTTGCCGTGACAGGTTTAGGATATGAAATATAATGGATAAACATGATTTCAATTGGTTTTGGGAAATTGTGTTTATAATGATAAATGGATTTGGGCTGAGATCCCACATATGTTCAATGTGTTATGGTTTTCTGTAAATGGTTTTGGGTAGGAGCTCGTGTGACTTGTATTTACGAAATTTGGGGTTGTGACCCTATTTCTGGTTGTTTAAACATATGTGTTTGAATAAATGGTTTTACTATGCATGCATGCTTTTTAGTGGAGGGTATAAATGTCTTTTATGGAAATATTTTTATAAATCTTTATTTTTGTCCACTCACAGTCTTTCTGTTTTTAATACCCTTCAGGTTGGATACGCTGTGGACTGTAGCAGAGACCGAGATATCACATACCTCCTCCGGATCCTGGCGTACTCTGATAGCCCGGGAGGGCAAAGGTCGGAAATATCCCTTATCTGACACTTCGTGTCAAACGGGAGCAGGGTCATCCAGCACTAATCCCGGGGGGGATTGGGATGGGTCCTGTCACACACACCAAAATGAACTCAAGGCATCACAAAACACATATTAAAACTTATAGAAAACATTTATGCATGCATCGATTTTAGAAAGAAAGTCCACTCACAGACCATCCGCGATGCCGCCTCGATACGTGTACAATAGGGCTCTCCCGGGTCAATCGTCGTCTCTGGGACTTCCAAACCTGTCCAAATCACTTTAGAGGGTTAATAACTACTTAATTAACCCCTCACTAAAGCCCCCTAATTTTCTGGGATTTTTAACTATTTTTAAACGCGCACCCAAACCTTCAGACCCCCTGAACTACATCGAGACGATGTTCGATTGACTCGAAACCAGTCCCAAAATGTTCGTTACATCGAATAGATAATTTTGTGTGTTTAACACATTCATAAAAGATTAGACACGTGCCCCCACATGCCCAGGGAAGCCACTGCGTGTGAGCCCACACGCCGGCATTGTAGCGTCATCCTTGTCCTCCAGCGACCGGTCCGAACTGGCCAGCACGGTTCAATTCTGCAACTGGACTGGCGTGACCGGTCCAGGCCGCTACACTGTTCAATTTTCACCGTTTGCTTCCTTAATCGATCCAATCCTTCCTATTTTTGTCCTAGGAACCTAAACCTATCAACCAAATCCTCTAAAACCTAGAAAACCCGACCGGTCCAATAATTCTTCTCGATCCAAGTTTTCCAAAACCTTCCCCAGGGTTCCTCAATGTCTAACCTCTCTCAAAAACTTCTTAATAACTTTCTAACAACCTATTTAATTCATTAGAATCACCCAAAACGACGCATAATCACAGAAATTGAAAATGGACAAAATCGGGTAAAACTGATTACCTCGACTGGTTTCTTCCTCCGCCGTCCACGGTGGCGCTTCCTTGGGCCGGCCACCACTTTCCAGTAGTCCTCTTCTCACTCTCCTGGTCTCACAAATGGTTATAGGTTGAAGGGTTTGGATTGGATTGAAAATGGGTGATCGGGTTTGGTTTGGATGAATGGAACAATGGAATGATCGATGCATGTATGTGGGAAGGTGGGCAATGGATGGGTGACACTTGTCACTCATCCATTGGGCCTGCCAAAATATCTGGGCCACACTCAAAAGACAAAACTTAAGCCGTCTCGTAAAACACGCAATAGTTCCCTCGAACTTCCGTGAACCATAACTTCGTCGTCGAACGTCCGAATTCGACGTGCCACCTATCTATGAATTTGTATCGTCCTTATCTACGTGATGGTCTTCGGCCTTCGGCTATTTGACCTCCTGGGTCAAAAGACAACCGTTGGCCCCTATTCACCCAAATTACCAAAATGCCCACGATCTTCCGATCGTCACAACTTGTTTCTAGAATGTCGGATTCGAACGTGCCACTTGTCTATGAACTCGTGACCTCTCGAACTACGTCACAGTCATCGGTCAAAGTCCATTCGACCGTCTGAACAAAAAGTCAACGATTTGCCCATTCTAGGGTCAAAATCGTCATTTTGCCCTGAACGTCCGCTAATCCTCGTCTAATCCGCGATTAGTCTCAGTAATCCATCATTAATCCTTAATTAATCCTGCTAATTCGGGACGGGTCGTTACAATCATCCCTCCTTCAAGAATTTCATCCTCGAAATTCAAATTGACCCGATTTTCACGACCAACTGTGGAAATTCAATCGTGTCCCCGTACACGGCCACTCTCGTGTACAAGTACACGTCCACTCTCGTGTACAAGTACACGTCCGTCACTACGCCGTACTCATCGGTACACACTGTCACCGAAGCTCCCAAGCTCCATCTCAACTCTCATGAGCTGTGTACGATCGTTGGCTTGCGAGAGTCATCAAGCTGACTTTTCAGTCTGATGGTTCTTCTCATCCAACAATCGGAACTGATGTCCTAATCAGCATCTGATTTGAAAACTTTCTCACTGCTCCCACAGAGCGATACTCAACCTCTATTACTGTCACTAAGTCCACGAGTACGCTCGGCTCCACTGTGCTCCCGTTGCACACTCTGATCTCGACTTGCTCTCGAGTACTCGTACCGTAACGTATCTCACGTCACTCAGAGATCTCCGCTGCCATCTTGACTCACTAGACTCACCTCGAGTCCCAACTATCATACTACTCATCTTGTCTACAACCAATCGACGTGTCACCCCTCCGGGTGTACACAGAACTCCAATCGAATGCTTGTCTCAGCAGAAAGTACAAACAGGCACTAGGGTTCCACCGGCCCACACGGCCTTGAGCTCTCGGCTCATCAACTATCCGAAACATCTCTGTCAACTCTGCTCAATCACGCAGTATTCGACGTCCGGTCAATATGCCAATATGCTAGAACACATCCGATCATAGTACTTATCGGTCCGATGTCCAATCATGCATCACGAGCTAGCCTCAATCCAACATGATCTCTATTCTCAATTGCATCTCGAGGCATCGGCTAAATTAATACCTACGTATCGTCCTCATCTCATCTTTACTCCCACTTCCAAACTCTATCATTTCACCAACTATGCTAAAGAATCCTTAAAACTTCTCTTTTGCTCCTAACTTAGCATAATCAGCAAGGTGAATCACTCCAATGACGACCAGACTTCGTTCTAAATGCCCCACGGTCGTCACAATTGCTTCCGTCATCTCGATCATCCTCACATTACTCAATCTGTCTCGTCTTCGGTACTCGTCTGTCACATCAATGGACGTGACACCATGAATCATCTGATCTCCAAGTCAATCAATTGACATCACTATCGTTTCCTTCCTCATCAATCCACATGAGGAAAGTTGACGATGATGACATCAAAATTCATCCTACGTCATCCTCCGGTACTCAGCACTATCTGCTAAAGAGCAGAAAACGAGAAGTCTCATTCACCAGCCTCGAATTCGAGAGTAGTTGCAACCATGTTGGAAGCGTACCTAACTTTTCCAACTGTTTCTTTTCCTGAGCTAGAAGTCCTTCTTCCCGACTAACAGTATTCTAGGATAATTACTGTAATAGTCAATCCTTCCCTTCAGGATTAAACACTTCCAGTGATTCCTTTCAACTTCTCCCCTTACCGTTCACGTCGATAATCTAATTCGCACGTCCCAATCCTTATGGGATCCAAATCTAGCACCTAACACTCATACCGTCCTCGAATCAACTGGGCATCAAGCTCGATATCTCAGGGCCAGTCACGATCCCGATCATAGCGATGCGTGCAACCATCAATCCAGAACCGCTCTCAATCCTGGTATGTCACCGTGAACACATCACTGTCGCGACCATCTCGAGACCATGGTGTACACGTCACCGATCGATCCTCTAAATCTTCAGCACTCCGAAGTCGAGCCTCCAGTGGCTGGTCGACAACTGGACGTGCATCGTTACCTCTCCGAAAGGAACGTATCCCAATCCGGAGGCGAGCGTGTAACGCCTCGGACATTCTGAAAATGTAATATTATAAAATATTGAATAAAATGACGTTTTTACCCTTGTGATTCGTGTGGTCAATTTGTTGACCTTTTGATTTGGAGGCCGAACGGACATTGAACGATGAACGTGACGTAGTTCGGGACGTCACGAGTTCATAAACAGGCGGCACGTCCGATTCGGACGCTCGAGGTGAAAGTTATGAGGTTCGGAAGTTCAAGGGCATTATTGTAATTTGGACGTTATATGGGAAAAAGTTGACTTTATGCTTGACAATTGGTTTTCACATGATTCGAAGACCGTTAGGTTCGTCTCGAGGTCCCGAGTACAACGACAGGCGGCACGCGTGAAACGGACGTCGGATGACCGAGTTACGGGTCACGGAAGTTGGAGGGCATCTTGGTAATTTTTGCCCTGAGGGCATTTTGGTCTTTTTACACGGGGTACTGTTCACCACCGTGGAAAACAGAGTGCGGCCGTTGAGTTTGTGCGTGCAATTGTTTATGGCTAGTGGACTAATCAGATGGTTTGTTTAAGTCGATTGAGGTAGTGGAAGCAGGATTGAGTGGCACTGGTGAACGGTTGGACAGAGTTCAGGGCACGGGAGAGCAAGAATTGGCCATGGTTTCTGTGTTTGCGGGAAACCATTTTCAGAGACTTCAGTTGGTCTCCCACGGGCTGCTGGCCACACTGATCGACTAACCGTGTATGGGAACGAAGTGAGGATTCGTTTGGGGTCATTTGTGCATCAGTGTGAAGGCTGAGTTTGAGAGAAACAGTGAAGAACCATTTTCGGGTTTTTGGGGGGAAATCTCAGAGTTCAATTCCCATGGGTTTTGGGATCAATATAAACACACTGAGGGACTTCTGGGAGTAGCAGAATCACGACGGTGCAAGAACTGAGGGAGAATGATCACGGTTGGCCCAAGAACCTGAGTTGCTGCTCAAGGAAGAACCAATTGGAGGGAAAAATCACATTTAATTTCTGGGGCTTATTGATCGAAATCGAGGGCCGTGTTGGACTTCTGGAGTCACTACGAGCACAACCGTGCAAGAATCGAAGGAGGAGGAGGACTGGTTGGCCGGGAACCTGAGTCTAAGTTTCAGAGGAAAACCAGTGTTGAGGTCGACGGCTTCCAGGTAACGGCGAGTCCAATTGATTGTACCATTGTGTTCGTCTAAGTCCCCTTAAGCTACTGGTGAAATTAATTTGAGAATGGAGTTAGTTTGGGTGAGTTCCAGAAGTCGACTTGTTCGACTGTTCGAGCTTGAGTTGGGTCAATTTGGTGTTAGTCGAGGTTAACCGTCTATGCAGACCTAAAATTAATGGATTAGAGAAGATAATAGGATTGAAAACGGGAAGAATTGATTGAGAATTGAGCTTGAACTGGTCGGGTTGAGTCGCGGGTAATAGACCCGTTTATCAGTCAATCCGGGTAAGGACGAAGGTACTGTAGCTTGGCGCGTGGCCTTCACGCGCATCCACTTCAGGCGGCGCGTGACGGCGCGTGGGATGTCAACTCCGATCATGGTCAACATGAGATTTAATCCTTTCAGTTTAATTAACATTTTATCTTTAGAGTTCGAGTGGATCGGGAGTCATTCGGGATAAATTTCGGGAGTCCGGAAGGTTAAGTCTCTAAGTTTAATTTCGCCGAAAAATCCGGGAAAATTAGGAAAAATCATACGAGCTATTTGAGGATGTTTGTAACCCTTCTTGTACGTTTTTACAGGCCCGGACACTTCCGAAGCTACTGAGGAGCGCACGGGGCGCGATTGACGCGTCCTAAAACCGGGAGTGGACTTTTTGATTTCTAACTGGGCATGCATGACTATTTTACTGGTTTATCTTATAGTTTTGCATATGATTTTATGATGGTGATATGATAATTCGGTTTTACGTATTTTCACGCTTTTCGAGATATTCATCGTATTTCATGCAATTCGAGGTTACGGTTTTTGCTTATGCATGAATGACGTTTTGATGAAGTATCTGGATATGATTATGCATGTTACGGATTTATGATGTTTTGATTACAATTGTGAAGTGATTTCGGAAATTGCATGTTTTGGAAATTGCATGTGAATTCGGACATAAGTCCTATTATGACGTGATATGATTTCGGAATTTTTTTGGAAAACGGTTTATGATGAATCCTGGTTTATTGTGTTTAAAAACGGTTTTGGGTTTAAAGACCCGGTTGATTGTTGGATCTGGCTTTGGGTTTAAAGACCCGGTTTATTGATGACGGGAGCGAGTGGACCGATAAAATCAAAACATATTTTCCCATGGTCCACAAAAACTCATGTTCACCAAATCAGTTTAACATCTCAAAAAGTTCACAGTTTCTTTAAATCATTTTAACCGCTAAACCACGGTTTCCTCAAAATCATTTTCCATAATCCACGGGACTTATTTCCATATCCTGTTGCTTAGAGTCACGTTTATCCCTGCAACGCGTGCATATCAATAGGCTCAAGGACCGCTCAAAATCCGAGCATCCGCCGCTGTGAACACATCACCAGCCGGCAATCCGGATCTTGTGAACACATCACTTACCGATCCATATATAATCCAGCACATCTGATCTAAGTCAAGCCTCCCTCGGCTGCTCGACAAAGATCGTGCTACGTGACCTCTTCGGGGTAAACACTTCCATCCCGAAGGCGAGCGTTATCTCCAGGGTGCACTCCGGGGAAAAACATATTTTCTCCCGAAAGCCCTAAATATCCGCAACATATCACCATCACAAAAACCAGTGAAAAACAGTTGCATTAAAAACCAAATCATATATCAACACAGGGTCTCAGCCCCAAGTCCCGATTTACTTTATAAATCCGAAAATCATCAATATCATCATGTCATCACATGGAAATACAATTCCAACCAAAATCACAATTCCATTGGGTCTCAAGCCCATAATATCAATATCACGTAAATCCGTGCAACCGTAAACCCCAGTTGCCACGATCACGTAAATCCATGAAATCAATCACTGACTCATAATCCGAGTCCAAATATCATTTTCAACTTCCTGACTCATAACCCGAGTCAAAACATCATTTTCAATCCGGGCTTAGCCCAAAACATCATTTGCACGTTCCTCGTAAAACGTGCCCGAAAGGCTGATTAAAATAATCACAAAATCACGAGAATGCCAAAAATCATCAAATTCATCAAATTCACATGTAACTCCAAATCCGAGTCAAAATCATTATTTACTTGGGTTCTCACGCCCACAATATCATTTTGACCAATTTCATGATTTCTCGAAAATCGTGCCAGAATATAATAATATAAAAATCACAAAACCGAGAAATCACCGAATTGAAATACCAATCATGCCAAAGTATATCAAATCATATAATAAAGCATTTTAGATCATATATGCATGCATCATGGTTAGAAAACAAAGTCCACTAACACACACTGTTCAAAACGGTTCGTTTCCGAGCTGCACGTTTTTCTGTAAAATCTGGAAGTCACAACTCCTGCCCAAAATCAATATAGAGGGTTACTAACATCTCAAAATACTCCATATAATTTTCCCCAATTTTTCTGGAATTAAAATACGTATTTTTAAACGTAAAACAAAACTTCGGATACGCGGAACATTATCGAAACAATATCCCATTTCATCGAAATCAACGTCAAAATGTTCGTTACACTGAGAGGATCAAAAGTCATGTTGACCTCACCTTGAGACTAGGCCGGACGCGCCCTCACGCGCCGCCGTGAGTGGCTGCGGGTGAAACCCACGCGCCAGCTACAGTGTCACCAGCCTAACCCGTTTGTCTGATAAACGGGTCATTTAGCCCGCGATCAGACCCGGTTCCAATCCTGTCAATTCGACATTAATTCCTTCAATTGAACATTCATACAGATTCGTTACAAGTCTAATTAGAGGTCTGTAATAACAATTACACGATTACATACTCCAAACCTCACGATTCGATGATGAACACCAAGAACACACGGTTACTGTTCGTTCATGGAGTTCCTTCAATGGCTGCAAGTTTCTTCAAATTGATGCATCCAGAAGCATCACTGGACCATGAGAGACAGTTCCCCTCCATCAATTTCGTCGTTTGATCACTCAATGATCACGACACAAGCTCGATAGTCGTACACTGTGCAACCATGGAGCTTCATCAATCTCCAGCGTTTTCCTTCAATTGATCATTCCAGAAGTATCGTGGGATCCTCAGGAAGATAATCCCCAGCTCAATTTCAACAATCCACTGCTCAATCTCCGCGACTCAAGCTCGAAGTTCCTCACTGTTACCAAACCCGTTCAGAGCCAATTGGGCATGAATTCCTCTCGTTTTTGATTTGAAACAACTAGTCTCAACCTCAGGAAGCTATTTCCAATCTCCAATTCGATCATCACAGCTCAATTCTTCCAATTTGATTTTCCCTCCCAAAACTCAAAATCCGAAATTCCAGTTCGATACGTGTTTTCCTCACTCAATTAGTCTCTGAATTCTCTCCAATTTCCGTTCACAAGTTTAGTGGATAGGGAGGAGATTAAGGGTGGAAGGATTTTGAATTTTGGTGGTGCACGGGTTAAGAAAACACAGAAGAGAAAATGGAGGTTTAATGGATTTTTAATTAATTAATCATTACTAAAACACAATAATTATGTTCTCCCCAAAACAAGGATCCTTGTTTTAGGCCTCAATTTAAGGGATGAGTGACAAGTGTCACTCATCCAAGTGTGTTCAGTCACAGGGTACTGTTCATATTAAAATATTATTTTATTCCCGGTTCGTTCGGTTAATCGAGCCCGATTCCGTGACCATAACTTCGTCGTCGAATCTCCGATTTCGGCATGCCGCCTGTCGTTGGATTCGTATCGATGAGACCTACGTAACGGTCCTTGGCCCTCGTCCATCGGACCTCCTGATCAAAAAGTCAACATTTGGCCCCTAATATGCCAAATTACCAAAATGCCCCTCAACTTTCGAACGCCATAACTTTCACTACGAATGTTGGAATCGAACGTGCCACCTGTCTATGAACTCGTGACGTCCCGAACTACGTCACAGTCATCGGTCAAAGTCCGTTTGACCGCCCGAACTAAAAGTCAACATTTTGCCCACGCTAGGGGCAAAACGGTCATTTTGCACGTTTCGTCCGATTTCACTCAACTAATCCCCGATTAGTCATTCTACTTCATAATTAATTAATATTCAATCCCGATATTCGGGACGGGTCATTACAACCTTCCCTCCTTAGAGAATTTCGCCCCCGAAATTCCAACTACTCGTATTCCACAACTACCTCGTGGAGAACAAATGGCCACACAACACGTGTACACCTGTACACCCATTAGCCAACACAGAACTCGTCTGCACTCAGACGTCACATCACAGATGCACGTCGTACTGACTACACTCGACCACCTCGAATGAAATTGATTACCAGAAATTGGCAATGTCACCGTTAAGCTGACTCCTTCAGCTTGACAGCCCCACATACTCACTAATGTGCCCTGATCTTCGCTCTCATAGAGAGTCACCAAAACTCACTAGTCAGTCCATGCTGACACTACAAGCCAAACTGTTACTACTAAGCTTTACCATTCTAGCAAAGCGCCAACCAGTAACAAATCAGTGACAACACATCATACTACAACGTCCATCAATGTAGCACAAGATCAACAACATGATCTCCCCTCGCAGGGCAAACTCAATCTTGCGACAAATACCAACTGCAGTAACCACAACTGTCACCCCCTCAGCGATCCCAGATGCTGGTAAGGTCACGACAAGGTAACATCTCGCCGCAAAGCAACTTGCGGTCACACTAACCACCAACTCACTCATCCTGAGTATACGCATACCGTCATCACACTCAAACAGACGGTGTAACTGGAACACATTGAACGCAAGCCTAGCAGTAATCACACAACTCAACGCTAGAGTTATACTAGCCAACCTTGGCTAAGAGCACATGCTCAAACAATCACTGAAATCATCAGAATCACTCTGCCCAGTGCATCGTGTTCAATGTCCAGTTCACGTTCACAACCAAAACCAATGGTATTGGAACTAAGCCAAACACCAACACGTTTATCGACACAACACTGGTACATCCCATGTACCGTCACTAGGTATCAAGTACCCTCATCCATACGATACAGTACATCGTACACCAAGCAAGATCCTACAGCTGGACCCCAGTACTCGACCCATAGACCAATATTGTCGATCCCAAACCAGGTAAGGAAAAAGTAAAAAGCCTGAGGGTTTAGCTAACATCGAAAATCCTTGTCCTATGCTACCCAAAAACACCTCGCCAAATGACAACACTCAAAATGACACATCAACGTGTCCACAGGGAAAAACACCTAGTTCTCCCGGGATTCACATCAACCCCGGCCACCACAAGTCTGCAAAGTATCGTACCCCAAACCATGTACGAGGTACATACATCTATCCCTCGACCAGACTACAACCACCTAGGTCATAGCCAAACACGTTCCAATAATGGAGTCCATTTGCCCAAACCAGCAAGAGACAAATCGATACTCCACGAATCAGCTAGTTCCAATTCCAAATCCGAATCCGCAATTTCGTAAGAAATCCCGAATCCAAACCCATACATCACATTTTTAATTCCTGTCCAAATCCGAATCCGAAATCATTATTCCGTAAGCTAGCATTTGGAATAATCATTCCGCACCCAAATCCAGTATTCCACTTTCAAGTTCCAAAATCGAATCCTGAATCGTCACTCAGAAATTCGATTCCAAAACCCGAAATCTCGTTCAGGTCCACTCGGACTCACCAAAACCGAACCTATCGGTTACCCGTTCATTATACTCGGTTGACTTCATAAGGAAGCCAATCTAACAACCACTCGGTTAAGGTTGACAAAATCCGACCACTTCGGAAACCTACTCACTCGAGTAATATACCACAAGGGGCTCCACTTCGAAAGAAGTTCAGTCCCGTCATTTACGACTCACATACCGGAGTAAGAGTGATAAACTCTCACCTCATCTGGGTCATCAAAATCACGACCCAGATCCATCACTACGTCAGTCGACCATGAGCATCACGATCCTAGATCGTCACGATGCCCAATGTCCATAACATCACAATCCCGATCCACCTAGGATCCACATAGTTAACTACCAGGAACCACAGGGTCTTACACCCTTACTGATTACCTCGTATCTATCCTTGCCATCCCACCTAGGGAAAACCAAGGATGATCCAAAACAATGACACCAATATTCATCCTACGTGGATGCAAACAAAACTCACTGCACTCCCCATGCCATGTAACCCAACATTGTCTGCCACCAAGCAGAAAATAAGAAGTCACCCCTGATGACTTCAGAATACCTAATCCCAATGCGGAAAACCCGCAATCCTTTTCAAACACAACCTCTCATGATTCCGTAGGTCCAACCATGTTGGAACCATCGGACTCGGACACCAACCACGTGTCCCCTTTGGACTGGTTACTGACACATACCCAACTCGACGAAGGCACAATCCGACTCGTGACTCATCGTCAGCACAACACCGGCACCCACACCAGCACACAGACAACAGTATCAGTATGAGCACACCGTGTGCAACACTGACAACCCTGGATCTCCGCTCATAACAAGCGACGACCCCGTACCTCTGCTCGAATAGGAGAAACTCTACCTCCTTCGCACCTAACAACTCTGGGTACAGTCACCCTGACAACTCATGTGAGAAAAAGAAACGTCCCCTGACGTCCCCCCGATTCTCAACAACCACTCTCGGTAGTAGTGCCTGCCACAGACTTGTGCAGACCCAACCACCAGACATCACTATCGAGACTCCACATCCAATGGAATCAAGTACACGTACAACTACCGTGTATCCCCACTCTGGGATTCCATCGACATGTACCAACCCCGACTGTGGATTGCAGTTCCACAACTAAAGCTGACATGACTAGACCTGACACAATCGTCACTCGGTCTCGACTTCGAAAAGTCATTAAGAGTTAAACCACTCGCCAGCACACATTTCCAAACCAAACATCCCACCTTAGGGTTCCGCAATTACTACCTAGGGTTCCTCAAAACCCGACAGCTCCTGAGACTTAAGATATTGCCATGACTCATCTCGAGTCCTAACCGAATTCTTGACTCATTCATCCATGCCATCCCTGGCATACCCGGTTACCCAGCAAATTACCGCCGGTGAACCACATCAATACCACATTCCAAACCTAGGAATACCCCAACACACTCTAGACGTTGGGAACTCACATTTCGCACAAGGAATTTACTAAGAATAATCTCATCCTGGGTCCAACCTACCCAATTGTGCTACCTTCCAAGCCTTTGGATCCAACAAATCCTGGGACCCACAAGAATACCGATTCGACAATTATTAAGCCGTAGTTACACAAATTAATATCTGACCCGCAAATCAAGGTCAATTACATTCCGAGATTAATCACAAGGCCTCAAATACCCTAATATACCCATCTCACTACCAGGTCGCGCACGAGGCTCACGTTCCGGAGGTATGGCATGGCAACAGCATCAGCAACCTAGTGCTCTGATACCAACTTGACAGGACCCGTCCCAACTGGACGTCAAAAACCGTACCCAGTCCTGCTCCCGTCTGACAAGTCAACTGAAAGTCCGAAACTACCCTTCAGTTGCTGCCAGACAAGGGAATTTTGTGCATGTGCCAGCTCATACCTCCACCTCTGGAATAGCCTCGATCAACGCGCCACGACCTGAAGGGTTAATAAAACAGAAAAGGTGTGAGTGGACAAAAATGACTTCTTATAAAAACATTTATCAAAATACATTCTTACCCTCCAGTTTTCACAAACTTGCATGCATATCGTAAACACATGAGTAATAGTATGAAATCATTCAAGTATGAACAGTGGACCGATAAAATCAAAACATATTTTCCCATGGTCCACAAAAACTCATGTTCACCAAATCAGTTTAACATCTCAAAAAGTTCACAGTTTCTTTAAATCATTTTAACCGCTAAACCACGGTTTCCTCAAAATCATTTTCCATAATCCACGGGACTTATTTCCATATCCTGTTGCTTAGAGTCACGTTTATCCCTGCAACGCGTGCATATCAATAGGCTCAAGGACCGCTCAAAATCCGAGCATCCGCCGCTGTGAACACATCACCAGCCGGCAATCCGGATCTTGTGAACACATCACTTACCGATCCATATATAATCCAGCACATCTGATCTAAGTCAAGCCTCCCTCGGCTGCTCGACAAAGATCGTGCTACGTGACCTCTTCGGGGTAAACACTTCCATCCCGAAGGCGAGCGTTATCTCCAGGGTGCACTCCGGGGAAAAACATATTTTCTCCCGAAAGCCCTAAATATCCGCAACATATCACCATCACAAAAACCAGTGAAAAACAGTTGCATTAAAAACCAAATCATATATCAACACAGGGTCTCAGCCCCAAGTCCCGATTTACTTTATAAATCCGAAAATCATCAATATCATCATGTCATCACATGGAAATACAATTCCAACCAAAATCACAATTCCATTGGGTCTCAAGCCCATAATATCAATATCACGTAAATCCGTGCAACCGTAAACCCCAGTTGCCACGATCACGTAAATCCATGAAATCAATCACTGACTCATAATCCGAGTCCAAATATCATTTTCAACTTCCTGACTCATAACCCGAGTCAAAACATCATTTTCAATCCGGGCTTAGCCCAAAACATCATTTGCACGTTCCTCGTAAAACGTGCCCGAAAGGCTGATTAAAATAATCACAAAATCACGAGAATGCCAAAAATCATCAAATTCATCAAATTCACATGTAACTCCAAATCCGAGTCAAAATCATTATTTACTTGGGTTCTCACGCCCACAATATCATTTTGACCAATTTCATGATTTCTCGAAAATCGTGCCAGAATATAATAATATAAAAATCACAAAACCGAGAAATCACCGAATTGAAATACCAATCATGCCAAAGTATATCAAATCATATAATAAAGCATTTTAGATCATATATGCATGCATCATGGTTAGAAAACAAAGTCCACTCACACACACCGTTCAAAACGGTTCGTTTCCGAGCTGCACGTTTTTCTGTAAAATCTGGAAGTCACAACTCCTGCCCAAAATCAATATAGAGGGTTACTAACATCTCAAAATACTCCATATAATTTTCCCCAATTTTTCTGGAATTAAAATACGTATTTTTAAACGTAAAACAAAACTTCGGATACGCGGAACATTATCGAAACAATATCCCATTTCATCGAAATCAACGTCAAAATGTTCGTTACACTGAGAGGATCAAAAGTCATGTTGACCTCACCTTGAGACTAGGCCGGACGCGCCCTCACGCGCCGCCGTGAGTGGCTGCGGGTGAAACCCACGCGCCAGCTACAGTGTCACCAGCCTAACCCGTTTGTCTGATAAACGGGTCATTTAGCCCGCGATCAGACCCGGTTCCAATCCTGTCAATTCGACATTAATTCCTTCAATTGAACATTCATACAGATTCTTTACAAGTCTAATTAGAGGTCTGTAATAACAATTACACGATTACATACTCCAAACCTCACGATTCGATGATGAACACCAAGAACACACGGTTACTGTTCGTTCATGGAGTTCCTTCAATGGCTGCAGGTTTCTTCAAATTGATGCATCCAGAAGCATCACTGGACCATGAGAGACAGTTCCCCTCCATCAATTTCGTCGTTTGATCACTCAATGATCACGACACAAGCTCGATAGTCGTACACTGTGCAACCATGGAGCTTCATCAATCTCCAGCGTTTTCCTTCAATTGATCATTCCAGAAGTATCGTGGGATCCTCAGGAAGATAATCCCCAGCTCAATTTCAACAATCCACTGCTCAATCTCCGCGACTCAAGCTCGAAGTTCCTCACTGTTACCAAACCCGTTCAGAGCCAATTGGGCATGAATTCCTCTCGTTTTTGATTTGAAACAACTAGTCTCAACCTCAGGAAGCTATTTCCAATCTCCAATTCGATCATCACAGCTCAATTCTTCCAATTTGATTTTCCCTCCCAAAACTCAAAATCCGAAATTCCAGTTCGATACGTGTTTTCCTCACTCAATTAGTCTCTGAATTCTCTCCAATTTCCGTTCACAAGTTTAGTGGATAGGGAGGAGATTAAGGGTGGAAGGATTTTGAATTTTGGTGGTGCACGGGTTAAGAAAACACAGAAGAGAAAATGGAGGTTTAATGGATTTTTAATTAATTAATCATTACTAAAACACAATAATTATGTTCTCCCCAAAACAAGGATCCTGGTTTTAGGCCTCAATTTAAGGGATGAGTGACAAGTGTCACTCATCCAAGTGTGTTCAGTCACAGGGTACTGTTCATATTAAAATATTATTTTATTCCCGGTTCTTTCGGTTAATCGAGCCCGATTCCGTGACCATAACTTCGTCGTCGAATCTCCGATTTCGGCATGCCGCCTGTCGTTGGATTCGTATTGATGAGACCTACGTAACGGTCCTTGGCCCTCGTCCATCGGACCTCCTGATCAAAAAGTCAACATTTGGCCCCTAATATGCCAAATTACCAAAATGCCCCTCAACTTTCGAACACCATAACTTTCACTACGAATGTTGGAATCGAACGTGCCACCTGTCTATGAACTCGTGACGTCCCGAACTACGTCACAGTCATCGGTCAAAGTCCGTTTGACCGCCCGAACTAAAAGTCAACATTTTGCCCACGCTAGGGGCAAAACGGTCATTTTGCACGTTTCGTCCGATTTCACTCAACTAATCCCCGATTAGTCATTCTACTTCATAATTAATTAATATTCAATCCCGATATTCGGGACGGGTCATTACAACCTTCCCTCCTTAGAGAATTTCGCCCCCGAAATTCCAACTACTCGTATTCCACAACTACCTCGTGGAGAACAAATGGCCACACAACACGTGTACACCTGTACACCCATTAGCCAACACAGAACTCGTCTGCACTCAGACGTCACATCACAGATGCACGTCGTACTGACTACACTCGACCACCTCGAATGAAATTGATTACCAGAAATTGGCAATGTCACCGTTAAGCTGACTCCTTCAGCTTGACAGCCCCACATACTCACTAATGTGCCCTGATCTTCGCTCTCATAGAGAGTCACCAAAACTCACTAGTCAGTCCATGCTGACACTACAAGCCAAACTTGACAAGTGTCACTCATTCACTGGCCACCATCCCACATACATGCATTGACACCTTCTTTGTTCTTCCAAACCAAAACCGGATCACCCATTTCATGGGAATTTAACGGCTTAGAGTTGTAGTGTCATTGGGAGGAGGATCCAGCGGATCAGTAGACATAGTATGACGACTTAAGAGTCGTGACCGCTCGAAGGAAGGGTCGTGTCAGATAAAGGTTGTACGGATTAATACCAGGGTAGTCAGAGGTCAGGGTCACCCAATATACGATGACCCTGTACGACTACAGTCACGACTGTTGGGAATAGGAATGTGTAATTATATTTGGCATGTGTTTCCATGTTTCGATGTGTTGAATCCCGGTGCGATGTCTCCTGGCAGGAGATGTCCGAAGTAGTTGTGGTGTGACGCGCTAGGATACGATTATGCACGTAGCGTTTGTGCAGTATTGGACCCGGAGTACTGCCAATTCTTATGGAGGCTAGCGGCTGAGAGCCATAGAGTTACGGGAGGACGAGATCCTCAGAGTGTAGTTATAGGCTGGTTTGGTACCATCATTGGAGTATGACGACTCTTCGGAGTCGAGATCAAGGGATCAGTCAGGATGGTTGAGCTGTAGTGCGTAGCCAGGTTTTGGTAACCCTAGTTGGTGATTGATTGGATAAGTTACCAGGAGTGTGGTACTTGTGATCGGATCCTGAAGTGGACCGATCAGTGGATGTTGTGCATTGAGAGGTTAGTATCGGCGGTGAGACTACCACATGGATTGGGAGTCTTGGTAGCAGAGTGCATCTGAGATTGGTCTGCACGAGGTTATGGTAGACGCTGCTATCGATTGACGTAGTCGAGTCTTATCGAGTTGGTTGGACTTAGGTTACCGTGACGATTGGGATGATGGGATTCGTGCCATTGTGATGGCAGGATCTATAGAATGTTGTCTGATCGAATGCTGAGAAGGATGTTAGTTTCGATGTGTTAGCCCTAAGTGGGAATGCGTTTTTACACCTGACGACTGTCAGTTGAAACATGTTAGAGTGTTAGACTGAAAAGCCCTTAGAAAGTGAGTTTGGTATTGCTGACCTGTCAAAGTGAGTGACAGGCGAGATTGACGAGTGTCGACATCATGTCTCGAGTGAGACGTACGAGCAAACGTGTAGTTCTCGAGAGTGAATTGGAGCTTTGGAGGCTCTGGTCATGGTACGTACCAATGAGTACGGTATGTGTGCGTGGACGTGTACTATTACACGGGTATTCTCGTGTGAGGGCAGCGATCCGAGTCGAGGAACAAGGTTGGATTCCACAGTTTGGTTGTGGAATCGGATCGATTTGAATTTCGGGGGCGAAATTATTTAAGGGGGGAAGTTTGTGACGACCCGTCCCGAATTATGGGGATTAATTAAGAATTAATGATAGATTAGCAAAACTAATCGAGAATTAGACGAGGATTAGCGGACGTTCAAGGCAAAATGACGATTTTGCACATCATAACTTCTTCCTCATTGACTTTTCGTTCAGACGATCAAATGGACGTTGGCTAATGACTGTGACGTAGTTCGTGACGTCACGAGTTCATAGACAGGTGGCACGCCCGATTCCGACGTCCGATGAAGAAGTTATGATGTTCGGAAGTTCAGGGGCATTTTGGTAATTTAGTTGAAAAGGAGCCAAAAGTTGACTTTTGACCCGGGATGTTCGATGGCCGAGGGCCAAGGACCGTTACGTAGATCGGGACGATACGAATCCGTAGACAGGCGGCACGTCAAATTCGGACGTTTGACGGAGAAGTTACGGTTCACGGAAGTTCCGTGGTACTATTGCACGAATTACGAGACGAAGATCTTTTTGGAATTAAGTGGGCTAGATATTTTCCCCAGCAACCAATGGATAAGTGACAAGTGTCACTCATCCACTGGCCACCATCCCACATACATGCATCGACACCTTCTTTGTTCTTCCAAACCAAAACCCGATCACCCATTTCATCCAATCCAAACCCTTCAACCCATATGACTGGAAGGAAACAGAGAGAAGGATCTGAGGACTGAAGGAAGTGGTGGCCGGCCAGGGAAGCATAGTCGTGGACGGCGGAGGCTAGCCAGTGCAGGTAATCGTTTTTGACCAATTTAATTCCATTTTCAATTCTTGTTGATATGGGCCATTTTTCTTGATTCTAATGAAGTAAATAGGTTATTAGGAAGCCATTAGGAAGGTTTTGAGAGAGGTTGGACGTTAGGGAGCCCTGGGGAAGGTTTTGGACATTTGAACCGAAGAGGAAAAGTTGGACCGGGTGGATTTAGTGTGTTTTAGAGGTTATTGTTATTATATTTAGGTTTCTAGGATTAAATTAGAAGGTTTGGAATCGATTAGGAGAAGAACGGACGAAAAACAAAGAAGAAATGGACTTGGACCGGTCACGCCGGTCCAGTTACAAAGGAGAACCAGACCTGCCGGTTCAGACCGGCCATCGAGAGGTTGAAGATGAACTGCTCATGGGCGCGTGAGCCACACGCACAGCCCCTTTGGGCGGCGCGTGACGGCGCGTGATAGGGATTTTGGGCAAGGTTCGAACATGTAATTTCATCTATTCGATGTAACGAATATTTTGGGACTGGTTTCATGTCAATCGGACATCGTTTGGATATAGTTCGGGACGTTCGAAGGTTTAGGTTCGCGTTTAAAAATATTTAGAAATTTCAGAAAATTACGGGACTTTAGTGAGGGGTTATATAAGTAGTTAGTAACCCTCTAAATTAATTTGGATAGGTTCGGGAATCCCGGAGGCGACGATTGTCCCGGGAAGACGATTATGGGACGCGTATCGAGGCTCGGCTTCGGACGGTCTGTGAGTGGACCCTTCTTTCGAAATTGATGCATGCATAAATTTTTTATAATTGTTTTAGAATATGTTTTGTGATGCCATGAGTGCATTTGTTTGTGGTAGCCTAGGATTTACGTATTTGCACGTATTTCGAGATTTCTGGTTTTATACGATGCTTATACGTACTAGGTTCAATGAGGGTTTAATGATTTGGTTTTGGATTTGGAACTATGAAATCGGGCACGAGACCCATTTGATTTACGAACTCTCGGACTTGGAGTCCATTTGATTTGACGAGGAATCGGACCGGGGGTCCATTTGAGTTATACGATCGGACCGAGGGTCCCGTTAGTTTACGAATCTGGACTTGAGGTCCCGTTGATTTATAATTTCAGACTTAGGGCCCAGTTATTCGTGATATCGGGCGAGAGGACCTGTTGATTGTAACATCGAGCTTGAGTCCCACTTCGGTTTGTGAAATAAGTATTCAGGCATGAGACCCTGTTGAACTGAGGATTTAGGCCGAGGCCTGTGAAATGGATTTGAATTGGATTCGAGGAATCCTGTTGACATGAATCGGGTATGAGACCCAGTTGAGAAATGTTTTAAGAAAGAAAGAAAGAGTTTTGAGAATGATTATGAACCCTCCATATGTTTATATGGTCTCCTCCAGACGTCGACCTGGAGAGTCACGATCCACAAACCAGAATGGGTATCCCCATAGGGATCCCGTTCCAGGAGTGGGGGTTACGATTTATGATGTGATCTGACTAGATCCAGAGAGAGAGCTCGGACCAGATCCAGAGGTTGAGCCTCCTAGATGGAGATTCCTGGGAGAAGACTCAGAGTGAGACCCCGGGTAGTGTGCACACTAGTATAGATATGATTAATCATGACTATATCGGGGATGTGTTCCCTAGGGGCTGTGTGCCCCGAGTTGGCATCTTCTCGGAAGTGCCTCAGATGGGTTATACGTATGTCGATACGTATGTGGTTTTATGGAAAGTGATTTGGGGGCGGAGACCCCGTATTCCTTGTTTTATGATTCGGAAAGTGTTTTGGGGTGAGACCCCGTATTCGATGTTTTAGAAATGGTTTGAGGGCGGAGACCCCGTATTGTATGTTTTGGTATTTCAATGAAAATGATTTGGGCCGAGTTCCCAAATATATGAATTTACGAGTGTTTGTGATTTCGGGTCGGGGACCTAAATGGATTTACAGTTCATGACGGTTTATGGGAATCGGCATGAACCCTTGAAAGGTTTTTATGGGTCATGATGGTTTATGGGGCCGGGCATGAACCCTTGAAAGATTTTGAGATGTTTGACAAATAGTTTTATGAACGTTTTGATAAACGGTTTTCGAATGCATGCGTATGTATTTATGAAGGGCATGAATGTCTTTGTATGAAAAGTTTTTATTAAAATATTATTTTGTCCACTCACTACTTTTAATGTGTTAATGCCCTTCAGGTTGATCGCGGATGCGGGCTGTAGCAGAGACGAGAGATCAGTCCCCTCCTCCTACGATCCTGACGCACTCTGATAGCCCCGACGAGGGCTAGAGATGAAATTTTCCCTGGTCTGACACTTTGTGTCAGACGGGATCAAGCGTGTCTCATGTTAATCCCGGGGGATTAGGGACGGTTCCTAACATGCTGCCTGACGTTGTACTCAGGGCATCGAGACTTACCTAACGGTCCTCAAAATGCGTGAAAAATACTTGTCGTGTAAAAAGTCAACAAATTGCCCCTTTTTAATCAAATTACCAAAATACTTTCGAACTTCCGAACACCATAACTTCATCCTCGAATGTCAAAATCGGACGTGCCACCTGTCTATGAACTAGTGACGTCCCGAACTACGTCACAGTCATCGGTCAAAGTCCATTTGACCGCCCGAACCAAAATTCAACCTTTTTGCCCATTCCAAGGGCAAAACTGTCATTTCGCACTGTCCGTTCGAAAGCACTCAACTAATCACCGATTAACTTCACTAATTCGTCATTAACCACTAATCTAATCCTGATTTCGGGGATGGGTCGTTACAAATCACAATCATCCAAATCATCATCATAGAACCATATCTATAAACCATATAAAACATTTATGCATGAATCACAGTTTAGAAATCAAGGTTCACTCACAGACCGTCCTAACCTGCCACCTCAATTTACGTGCCGTAAGCCTCACAGGGCTAATCACCGTCACCGGGACTCCCAAACCTGCCCAAATCAATCTAGAGGGTTACTAACTACCTTATTAACCTCTCATTGAAGTCCCGTAGTTTTCGCAAATTTTTAAGTATTTTTAAACTCGATCCTAAACCTTTGAATGTCCCGAACAATATCGAAACGGTGTCCGATCGACACGAAACCAGTCCCAAAATGTTCGTTACATCGAATAGATTAAAAGTCATTTTGAAGTCATCCCCAAAAGATGCTTCACGCGCCCCCATGCGCCGCCCAAATGGGCTGCGCGTGAGCCCACGCGCCTAGCATTGTTCACTGTCTTCAACCTTCAGCGAACCCGGTTTGCCTGGTTCGAACCGGACCGGACCGGTGTGACCGGTTCAGTGCCTCAATCCTCTCATTTTCGATCCAATTCAGTCCATTTTAATTCCTAAAGGTTCCTAACAACAAACCTAATCTATCTAGCCATTAAAAACACTTGAAAACCCAATGAAATCATACCTTCCATGGTTAAACCGTAAGCTTGATCTTCAAGCTCGGTTTCTTAGCCTTCTAGCCATTCATTTCCATCTGAGTCGATCCTCATCGAGTTTCCTTGGTCCGTAGGTCACATTAGAATCGAATAGAACACCAAATATCAATCAAATCTCAACTTTCAATTTTTGAAATAAAACTGGGCTCTCGTGTTTTTGTTTGACTCACCCCCCGCCGTGAACCACTGTGTGCCGCCGTCCTCGTCACTCTCAATCTCTCACTATTTCTCACATAACTGTATTCATGCAATTGTGATGGTGGTGGTATCTCGTGTGGGTTTGTTTGCTCAAATGAAGATGGAGAATGGAGGGGGTGTTTCGGGTTTGTGAAGGAAACAGAGAGGGAAGACTAATCAGGTGAGAGGGAAATGAGATGGATGGTCAGGATGAAGGGGAAGGGTGAAGATGAAGGGCTAGGATGAGTGGTGGGTGGAAAATATGTATAAAATAAAACAAGTGGACCAGTTACATTGTAGTTCCACAAAATGGGGTTCTGGGCCAATGGGATGAGTGACACTTGTCACTCATCCATGGGTCCCACCTATATTTCTGACCAATCAGATATTTCCATATCATCCCCGCCTCATAATGCGTGCATAATGTAATCAAACTTCCGTGAGCCATAATTTTCCCGTTCAATGTCCGATTTCGGCGTGCCGCCTGTCTATGGATTCTTATCGACTTGATCTATGTAACGGTCCTCTGCCCTCATCCATCGGACATCCCGGGTCAAAAGTCAACATTTTACCCACGACTAGGAGCAAAACGGTCATTTTACACCCGTTCGTTCGATTTCGCTCAACTAATCACCGATTAACCTCACTAATCCTTGATTAGTCACTAATCTAATCTCGGAATTCGGGACGAGTCGTTACAATGATGGATCAACTGTCGAAGTTCAAATCACCTAGAATTGAAAAACCTCCTCTTATCTAGTTGGTTCCACAGCATATGGTGTTTCACCCCTGTTAGCCTTTCTTGGCGGTGTCCACCTGCTGGTTTTGTTAAAGTTAACTATGATGATGCCTTTAGTAGTATGAATGATCAGGGTGTGTAAGGATGGGTTCGTCGATCCTCTTTGAGAGAATTCATTACTGTTAGAGGTGAGAGTGGTTTCCCTTGTGGTAGTCCCTTGCAAGCTAAAGCCTTTTTTCCCTTCGGGCTTGTAATGACCCGTCCCAAATTCCTAGATTAGATTAGCGACTAATCACGATTAGTGAGGCTAATCGGTGATTAGTTAGGCAAAATCGGACGAACGATGCGAAATGACCGTTTTGCCCTTGATCGTGGCAAAACGTTAACTTTTTGATCGGGCGGTCAAATGGACTTTGAACGATGACCATGACGCAGTTCGTGACGTCACGAGTTCATAGACAGGTGGCACGTTCAATTCCGACGTTCGTGGAGAAAGTTATGACGTTCGGAAGTTTAGGGGCATTTTGGTAATTTTGGTTAAATGGGGTCAAAAGTTGACTTTTTGACCGGGATATCCGATGGCCGAGGGCCGAGGACTATTACGTAGGTAAGGACGATACGAATTCATAGGCTGGCGGCACGCTGAAATCGGACATCGAACGGGAGAGTTATAGGTCACGGAAGTTCGATTTCACTATGCATGAACTTCGAGACGGGGACGACTTGGCGAAATCTGATTGGGCAGATATTTTAGTGGGTCCCATGGATGAGTGACAAGTGTCACTCATCCTATTGGCTAAATCCCCCAATTGGTGGATCTATATAATAAAATATTATTATTTTAATTATTTTATAATTAAACCTAACAACCATTAATCCTAACCATCCATTATCTATTAACCTTTTAATCCTCACCCTTCATCTCTCATTCTCTCATCTGATCATCTTCATTCTCTTCATTTTCATTTCCCTCAAACCCGAAACCCCCCCCCCCCCTCCATATCCCTTCATTTTTCAAACACAACCCACACCCCACCTCACCTTCCCTTATTTGAGTCATAAGTGACCGTGGGAGGAGTGTGAGAGGCTGAGGACGGAGAGGCTGGACGGTGGCCCACGGTGGAGGCCACGGCGGAACGAACCCGTGAGGCAAGGAAATATTTCAAATTTTGAAATTTAGTTTTGTTAGTTGTTATTCGATTCTAAGGGTTAAGTTAGGTTGCTGGTGGTCCTAAGAGGAGTTTAGGATTGGTTTTAGGGCTTGGGGTGGCCTGTAACGGCCGTGAACAGCGGAGGTAATCACGGCCGCCATTGTTGAACTTGGAAGGTATAGTTTTTGAGGTTGTTCTTAATTTTTAGGGCCATAGAACGCTAGGTTGGGATGAGACGAAGAGAATGGGACAAACGGGGAGTGTTTTGGTGGCCGGAGTGAGGTGAACCGGCCGGGTCAAGCCGCGGGTCACTGCGACCCGGTTGCAGTCATTCGGGTCGACCCGCGAGGAGGCAGGGATGACTGATGACGTCATCCTGATGACGTCATCATGTCAGGGATGACGTCATCATGTCAGATCTGACAATGTCAGACTGACATGTCAGACAGTGGACCAATGGGAGCGACACGTGTCACTGTCACGGCTATCAGTGATGACGTCATGCTGACGTCAGCAGGTACTGTAGCTGGCGCGTGAAGCCCACGCGCAGCCACTTCAGGCGGCGCGTGAGGGCGCGTGGCAGGGAATTTGGGGATGTGTTCAACATGTGAAATCATCTATTCGATGTAACGAACATTTTGGGACGGGTTTCGTGTCAATCGGACACCGTCTCGATATGTTTCGGGGCATCGGAAGGTTTAGGTTCGGGATTAAAAATAGTTAAAAATACGGAAAAATTACGGGGCTTTAGTGTAAGACCCGTGTCCTGGAGGGAACGGTGAACAATCCCACATTCCTGCGAGGGGGGAATGGTCTGGGAAGGGAATGGTGGTGTGCCTTAAAGGTGTAGGCACACACCTATCTAGCATGAGGCCTTTTAGGAGCTTAGTGGCTTTGGGGGGATTGGAACCCCAAAGTTAAGCGAGTTGAGGCTGGTGCAATTCCAGATGGGTGACCCCCTGGGAAGTTGCACCGTGAGCTCCCGAAAAAAAAAACCGTGAGGGCAAGGGCAAGGAGGCCCAAAGCGGACAATATCGTGCTAGATGAATCGGGACCTGACAGAAGAGGGTCGGGTCCTGACAATTTGGTATCAGAGCCAGACCCCGACCGGGAAGTGTGCCAGCGAGGACGCTGGGCCCTAAGGGGGGTGGATTGTAAGACCCGTGCCCTGGAGGGAACGGTGAACAATCCCACATTCCTGCGATGGGGGAATGGTCTGGGAAGGGAATGGTGGTGTGCCTTAAAGGTGTAGGCACACACCTATCTAGCATGAGGCTTTTTGGGAGCTCAGTGGCTTTGGGGGGGATTGGAACCCCAAATTTAAGCGAGTTGAGGCTAGTGCAATTCCAGATGGGTGACCCCCTGGGAAGTTGCACCGTGAGCACCCGAAAAAAAAACCGTGAGGGCAAGGGCAAGGAGGCCCAAAGCGGACAATATCGTGCTAGATGAATCGGGACCTGACAGAAGAGGGTCGGGTCCTGACATTTAGTGGGAGGTTAATTAAGTAGTTAGTAACCTTCTATTACGATTTGGACAGGTTTGGGAGTCCCAGTGACGGTGATCGGCTCGGGGAGCCGTATGACACGCAAATCGAGGCGGCAGCTCGGACGGTCTGTGAGTGGACCTTGTTTTCTAAATTGGTGCATGCATAAATGTTTATTATATGTTTTAAATGCTTGTTTGTAATGCCATGGGTGCATTTGTATGTGGTTACGTATAAGCACGTATTTCAAGGTTTCGGCCTTATACGGTGCTTGTACGGGTCTGTATTTCTGTATTGATTTAAATGAACTGGATTTGAATTTCAAAAGGATAAACTCGGGAATGAGACCCATTTGGTTTTGTCTCGGGCATATGACCTCAGATTCCGGGCACGGTGCCTAGCTGATGTCCTATGTTCGGGCACAAGACCCAGTCACTTTACGGTTTTGATTTCAGGTCAGGGAACCTTAAAGGGATTCCCAGGTTCATGACGGTTTATGGGAACCGGCATGAACCCTTATTGGTTATTACGGTACATGACGGTTTATGGGAACCGGCATGTTACCTCGGTTATGTTATTACGGTACATGACGGTTTATGGGAACCAGCATGTTACCTGATTATGGATATTATGGATCATGACGGTTCAGGGGAACCGGTCATGAATGTTTATGTTATGCATATATATGTTCATCTACCTTCCTTTACATGTTCTACTATCTCCTCCAGGGAGGGTCGTTGGCCTGGGTGGACCTCGGAGTAGTCACGGAGCACCGACTGAGTGGAGTCACCCCCCAGTTGGGTTCCTTACTCTCAGGAAGGCTATGGTTACTATTACCTCGAGTAGGATCAGTGGTCTGCGGACATTAACCTTGACTTTGAGAAGACTCGGATTGAGACCTGGGTAGCACGCGCGTAGCTTTGGATACCGTGACAGGATTGGTTGGGTGACTTATATATATATATATATATATATATATATATATATATGATATATGATATGTGGTGTGCACAGGTGTGCACAGGATTTGAGCAGTGGCTCGTGTACTTGGTTTCTTTATGGTTTGGGGCCGAGTCCCTTATGGATTTGGGCAGTGGCCCGTATGGTCGTTTTCATTGTGGTCCTTTCGACCTTGGTTTATATCTGCTTTGGGCTTAGTCCCACATATGGTTTGTTTTGGATAAACGGTTTTCGAATGCATGCATGCTTTTTAGTGGAGGGTATAAATGTCTTATGAAATGTTTTTATAAACTCTTTGTTTTGTCCACTCACAGTTTTTAATGTTTTGGCTGCCCTTCAGGTTGACATCGGATGTGGACTGTAGCAGAGACCGAGATATCACATACCTCCTCCGGATCCTGGCGTACTCTGATAGCCCGGGAGGGTAAAGGTCGGAAATATCCCTTGTCTGACACTTCGTGTCAGACGGGAGCAGGGTCATCCCGCACTAATCCCGGGGGGATTGGGGTGGGTCCTGTCAGCGTGGTATCAGAGCATAGGATTGCTCATAGGATTCCTATTAGAGCGGGGTTGTCTCTATTCGAGCAACCGTGTAGCTCTTGGAATGTACGCAAGTCGAGGATGTGATATCTCAAGGGGCTACAGTTCGTGATCAACCTGATAGTTGGGGTGCCGATACGATAGTTAGTAGGATAGGATCGTTTTGGTTCGGTGCTAGATGCCGGGGTTGCCATAGTTCTATCGTGGGTGATAGTGTGGGACCCTATAGAAGGATGAACGTACCTGTGCGTTAACGTTTTGAGCGTGAGACGGCTAGTTGGGATCGTCTTGCACGATGTAGTAGGATCGGTTCCGACGACTAGTTGGGAATTGTGATCATCGGATGGTCGAATGTTGTTGAGTTGGATGACCGGATTGGTTGAGTTAGATGAGTTTACTGCAGCTAGCGGTTAGCAGTCGAGATCGTGGAACTCTAGTTGAACTTGTGGCAGTTGCAGCCGGATTCGGGGAATCCTAGTTGGATTGACGCTTTACGATGTCAAGACCGCGGGGTCGGTCAGATTGTTGATTTTATTGCTTTTCGCAGGTGGGTTCTGGGGAACTCTAGGTGTGATCGTGGAATCCTATGGTAGGATGTGTATGGTTCGGAAAGGTAAGTTGGCGAGTGGTGTGACTTTGACGACTATTCGGACTTGGATTCGTTAGTCGGTCTAGTCATGTCAGCTTGTGTGGGGACTGCACTTCGCAGTCGAGGTTGTACTTATCGGTTAGACCTAGTAGGTTGTCGTGCTACATTAGTTGTGATGGATTGTTGGTACAACTACGGTCATGGATGACCTGGTAGACGACATTGGTTGAGTCGAGTTACGACTGGTTAGTGATTGGTTTGACAAGTGATCAAGGTTGGTACTTGTCGATGGAATCCCTGAGTGGGATACGGAGTGGTTAATACGGGTGGTTGATTCCGTTGGATGTGAATCTCGATAGCGATGTCTGGTAGTTAGGTCTGCACGAGTGTAGGGCAGGCGCTACTACCGAGAGTGGTTGTAGTTACGGTTGTTGGGAATCGGGGACGTTCAGGGGACGTTTCCTTATCTCGTATGAGATGTCTGGGTGACTGTACCCAGAGTTGTTGGGTACGAGGGAGGCAGAGTTTCTCCAATATGAGTCGAGGTACGAGTGCTGGTGCTGGTACTAGTGCTGGTGCTGGTGATCGTGATGACGATGAGTTACGTATCGGGATGTGACATCCGTCAAGATGGGCACATGTTCGGTATCTGTGGTCCCAGAGTGGATCTCAGATAGAGCTAAGTTGGTTAGGGGACATGTGGTTGATGTCCAGGTATGTGGTTTCCAATCTTGTTGGAACTTCGGAATCGCGAGAGGTTGCGATTGAGGTGACGAGTGGAATGCAGGTCTTCCGCATTGGTAATGAGTATGTCGAAGTCATTAGGGTGACTTCTCAGGTTCTACAATGGTAGATGACGGTAGATGATGGTTGTGACACCAGTACATTGGTCGTGTATTGGTTGGTGACTGAGATTTCTCATTCTCTACTTGGTGACCGACGATGTTAGGTTACATGACGTGGTGAGTGCAGCAAGTGTTGTTTGCATTCACGTAGAATGGATTTTGATGTCATTGTATTCGATCATCCTTGGTTTTTCCTCGGTGGAATGACAAGGATCGATACGAAGTGATTGGGGAAAACCCACAGTCTCGGCGTGTCTCGTCGTTTACTAATCTGTTTAGATGTGGGAAATGGTTGAGGACTTTGGACGTCGTGACGATCGGGGATCGTGACGTCTATGGTCGATTGACGTAGTGATGGATCTGGATCGTGACCTTGATGATCCAGATAGGTGGAGAGTTTATTACTCTTACTGGGATGTTTGAGTTAAGAACGATGGGACTGAACTTCTTTTCGAGGTAAATCCCAAATGGCTTACTACTCGCCTGAGTAGTTGTCCGATGAGTAATTTTCCGACGTGGTCGGATATGGTCAGCCCTAGAGATGTGTTAATCTGGGGATTGACTCCCCTATGAAGTCAATCGATTGTACTGTGGTAATCGGTTGAACAGGTATCCGATAGGTTCAGATATGGTGCGTCTCGGTAGACGAGAACGAGATTTCAAGTTTTGGAATCAGATTTCTGGATGACGATTCAGGATTTGATTTTGGAACTTGAAAGAGGATTTCTGGATTTGGGTTTTTGAATCAGATTCTGGGTGACGATTCAGGATTTGATTCTGGAGCTTGACACTGGATTTTCTTTATGGGTTTGGGTTCGGAATGGTCATTCCTAATACTAGTCTACGGAATGATGATTTCGGATTCGAATTTGGACATGATTATGGATATGATTTCTGGATTTGGATTCGGGATTTCTTACAAAATTGCGGATTCGGATTTGGAATTGGAAATAGATGTTGGGTCGGAGTTTCGATTTGTCTAATGCTGGATTGGACAAATGGACTCCATTATTGAAATGTGTTTGACTACCACCTAGGTCATCGTGTGGTCGTGTTATTGTTGTTATTGTTGTAGTCGTCGTGGTTGTAAGCTAATTGATAAGTAGATGTACGTACCTTATGCGTTATTCGAGGTACGATACTGGGTGTACTTGTCGTGTCAGGTGACGGTATATAGGTTATACCAGTAGTATGTTGGTAAGCGTGTTGGTAGACGGATTGGTTTCGATACCATTGGATTAGTCGAGGTCGTGAACTAGACATTGGATACTGTGCAGTGGGTCATGGTATTTCTGATGGGTCTAGTTACACACAGATTGAGTGAAATGCTTTGTGGGTGAGTGTTTACCCATGGTTGAGTGAGTTGGTGGTTAGTATAACCACAAGTGGGTATAGTGTCGGTTTTCGACTAATGACTGTCGAGTGGTGACGGTTTGTCGGAGGTGTCAGCTTCGATCGGTTAGTGAGTTTTGGTGACTCCCAGTGGGAGCAGACGTCAGGATAGTTAGTGATTGAGAAGGGAACCGTCTAGTTGTTTATGTCAGCGAAAGGGTAGATTTGACAAGTGGTGTCAATTCAGAATGTATGATTACTGTTATTCGACGTGGTCGAATGTAGTCAATGCGATGTGAGTGTTAGTGGTACGTCTGGTTGCAGACGAGTATTGTTCTAGCTAGTGGGTGTACTAGTGTACACGGGCGTGAGATTAGAATTGCTTTCCACGGGGTGGATGTGGAATCAGAATAGTTGGAGTTTCGAGAACGAAACTAAATTAAGGAGGGAAGAACGGTTGGAATTAGGTCAGTTGGAATTTCGAGGACGAAATTAATTAAGCAGGGAAGGTTGTAACGACCCGTCCCAAATTCCTAGATTAGATTAGCGACTAATCACGATTAGTGAGGCTAATCGGTGATTAGTTAGGCAAAATCGGACGAACGATGCGAAATGACCGTTTTGCCCTTGATCGTGGCAAAACGTTGACTTTTTGATCGGGCGGTCAAATGGACTTTGACCGATGACCGTGACGTAGTTCGTTACGTCACGAGTTCATAGACAGGTGGCACGTTCAATTCCGTCGTTCGTGGAGGAAGTTATGACGTTCGGAAGTTTAGGGGCATTTTGGTAATTTTGGTTAAATGGGGTCAAAAGTTGACTTTTTGACCGGGATGTCCGATGGCCGCGGGCCAAGGACTATTACATAGGTAAGGACGATACAAATTCATAGGCTGGCGGCAGGCTGAAATCGGACTTCGAACGGGAGAGTTATAGGTCACGGAAGTTCGATTTCACTATGCACGAACTTCGAGACGGGGACGATTTGGCGAAATCTGATTGGGCAGATATTTTAGTGGGTCCCATGGATGAGTGACAAGTGTCACTCATCCTATTGGCTAAATCCCCCAATTGGTGGATCTATATAATAAAATATTATTATTTTAATTATTTTATAATTAAACCTAACAACCATTAATCCTAACCATCCATTATCAATTAACCTTTTAATCCTCACCCTTCATCTCTCATTCTCTCATCTGATCATCTTCATTCTCTTCATTTTCATTTCCCTCAAACCCGAAACCCCCCCTCCATATCCCTTCATTTTTCAAACACAACCCACACCCCACCTCACCTTCCCTTATCTGAGTCATAAGTGACCGTGGGAGGAGTGTGAGAGGTTGAGGACGGAGAGGCTGGACGGTGGCCCACGGTGGAGGCCACGGCGGAACGAACCCGTGAGGTAAGGAAATATTTCAAATTTTGAAATTTAGTTTTGTTAGTTGTTATTCGATTCTAAGGGTTAAGTTAGGTTGCTAGTGGTCCTAAGAGGAGTTTAGGATTGGTTTTAGGACTCGGGGTGGCCTGTAACGGCCGTGAACGGCGGAGGTAATCACGGCCGCCATTGTTGAACTTGGAAGGTATAGTTTTTGAGGTTGTTCTTAATTTTTAGGGCCATAGAACGCTAGGTTGGGATGAGACGAAGAGAATGGGACAAACGGGGAGTGTTTTGGTGGCCGGAGTGAGGAGAACCGGCCGGGTCAAGCCGCGGGTCACGGCGACCCGGTTGCAGTCATTCGGGTCGACCCGCGAGGAGGCAGGGACGACTGATGATGTCATCCTGATGACGTCATCATGTCAGGGATGACGTCATCATGTCAGATCTGACAATGTCAGACTGACATGTCAGACAATGGGCCAATGGGAGCGTGACACGTGTCATTGTCAGGGCTATCAGTGATGACGTCATGCTGACGTCAGCAGGTACTGTAGCTGGCGCGTGAAGCCCACGCGCAGCCACTTCAGGCGGCGCGTGAGGGCGCGTGGCATGGAATTTGGGGATGTGTTCAACATGTGAAATCATCTATTCGATGTAACGAACATTTTGGGACTGGTTTCGTTTCAATTGGACACCGGCTCGATATGTTTCGGGGCATCGGAAGGTTTAGGTTCGGGATTAAAAATAGTTAAAAATACGGGAAAATAACGGGACTTTAGTGGGAGGTTAATTAAGTAGTTAGTAACCTTCTATTACGATTTGGACAGGTTTGGGAGTCCCGGTGACGGTGATCGGCTCGGGGAGCCGTATTGCACGCAAATCGAGGCGGCAGCTCGGACGGTCTGTGAGTGGACCTTGTTTTTTAAATTGGTGCATGCATAAATGTTTATTATATGTTTTAAATGCTTGTTTGTAATGCCATGGGTGCATTTGTATGTGGTTACGTATAAGTACGTATTTCAAGGTTTCGGCCTTATACGGTGCATGTACGGGTCTGTATTTCTGTATTAATTTAAATGAACTGGATTTTAATTTCAAAAGGATAAACTCGGGTATGAGACCCATTTGGTTTTGTCTCGGGCATATGACCTCAGATTCCAGGCACGGTGCCTTGCTGATGTCCTATGTTCGGGCACGAGACCCAGTCACTTTACGGTTTTGATTTCAGGTCAGGGAACCTTAAAGAGATTCCCAGGTTCATGGCGGTTTATGGGAACCAGCATGAACCCTTGTTCGTTATTACGGTACATGACGGTTTATGGGAACCGGCATGTTACCTCGGTTATGTTATTACGGTATATGACGGTTTATGGGAACCGGCATGTTACCTGATTATGGATATTATGGATCATGACGGTTCAGGGGAACCGGTCATGAATGTTTATGTTATGCATATATATGTTCATCTACCTTCCTTTACATGTTCTACTATCTCCTCCGAGGAGGGTCGTTGGCCTGGGTGGACCCCGGAGTAGTCACGGAGCACCGACTGAGTGGAGTCACCCCCCAGTTGGGTTCCTTACTCTCAGGAAGGCTATGGTTACTATTACCTCGAGTAGGATCAGTGGTCTGCGGACATTGACCTTGACTTTGAGAAGACTCGGATTGAGACCCGGGTAGCACGCGCGTAGCTTTGGATACCGTGACAGGATTGGTTGGGTGACTTATATATATATATGATATATGATATGTGGTGTGCACAGGTGTGCACAGGATTTGAGCAGTGGCTCGTGTACTTGGTTTCTTTATGGTTTGGGGCCGAGTCCCTTATGGATTTGGGCAGTGGCCCGTATGGTCGTTTTCATTGTGGTCCTTTCGACCTTGGTTTATATCTGCTTTGGGCTTAGTCCCACATATGATTTTTTTTGGATAAATGGTTTTCGAATGCATGCATGCTTTTTAGTGGAGGGTACAAATGTCTTCTTATTAAATGTTTTTACAAAATCTTGTTTTGTCCACTCACAGTTTTTAATGTTTTGACTGCCCTTCAGGTTGACATCGGATGTGGACTGTAGCAGAGACCGAGATATCACATACCTCCTCCGGATCCTGGCGTACTCTGATAGCCCGGGAGGGCAAAGGTCGGAAATATACCTTGTCTGACACTTCGTGTCAGATGGGAGCAGGGTCATCCCGCACTAATCCCGGGGGGATTGGGGTGGGTCCTGTCAGCGTGGTATCAGAGCATAGGATTGCTCATAGGATGCCTATTAGAGCGGGGCTGTCTCTATTCGAGCAACCGTGTAGCTCTTGGAATGTACGCAAGTCGAGGATGTGATATCTCAAGGGGCTACAATTCGTGATCAACCTGATAGTTGGGGTGCCGTGTCAGGACCCACCCCGGTTTCATCCCGAAACCCGAGGTAAATCCCGCTCCCGTCTGACTCCCCGACACAACCCCCAAGTAAAACCCACTCAAACCCAGACAGACGCAGGAGTAATTACAAAATATCCCAAACTTATCGTTTACAGAGCAAAGCACTAAATTACAAGGAAAATAAAGACTGATAAAGTACACGCACACAGAAGCCTTTAAACTCTTCTAGGATCCCTCACGTCACTTCTATGCCTCGGACACTGCCTCGACGTCAAGACCCCGCGCTAACTCCACAACCTGGAGGGCAATTTAAAACAAAAATGTGAGTGGACCAGAACGTACAAAAAGTTCAAAACCACTTTATATGAAAACCGAGTTTAACCCTCCGTTTTGAAACCACATGCATAACCAACAGTTATGAACACAGTTATAAAATAATCATTATAAAATATCATAAGAAACAGAAACACTATAAAATATCATAAGAAACCACAGCATGAGTATCAGAAACCGTATCGAATCCTCATTTCCCGATCGAACCTGCTGGACCTATCCGAGTCTTTAAACTCCCGAGTCTTTAAACTCAAGGCCTTAATCATATCCGAGTCTTTAAAATCCCGAGTCTTTAAACTCAAGGCCTACGGGGGAAATCAATATATCCGAGTCTTTAAACTCCCGAGTCTTTAAACTCAATCCGGGTCTTTAAACCCAATCCGGCCGGTCCCCCGTCATATATATCCGGTTCTTTAAACCCAATATCCAGATCCAGCAAATCCAATCCCAAAACCATTTGCCAAATCCTCATCCAAACCCGAATCCGAAATCACTGGTCCGAAGCCCTTCCGGCGTTCAGAACCGTCATTCCGAACCCAAATCCGGAAAAATATCCATTTTCATACCAAAACCACATGTAATCACAAATCATATTTCATAACCCATTTATCATTATCAGAAAACCTTTATAGGTGGAATTCCCCAAATGTGGCATCAAAATCCGAAAACCAGCATTTTCTCGAAAAACGTGCAAAATCCCGAAAACGTCTCGAAAAACGTGCAAACATCTCAATCACGTACAATCACGTAAAACCATAGTGTCTTAAGTAAAACCATCAAAAACGTATAAAAACAGTTATGCATGATCGAGTTTAAGGAAAGGGTCCACTCACAGTACTACCCTACTCGCGTCCCGAACGTCCAGCCCGTTCCTCGGCTTCCTCGGGAAATCCCGATCCTGTCAAACACCGTCAAATTATGTCACTAATACGTCTACGACACAACTACCTAATTTCCTTAAAATTCCCCGAACCAAAGACTTAAAACCCGGGACCCTAAACATTCACCCTCGCGGAACTAAACTCAAACGACTTCCGATTGACCCGAAACCAGCTCCATTGAACTCACCACAACTCCTAGACCAAAAGTCCTGTTGATCGCTTCTCCATACACCGCCGCACGCGCCCCCACGCGCCGCCCAAAGTGGCTGCGCGTGGCACTCACGCGCCAGCTACAGTGCACCGTCAACCTTGAGCAGACCCGGTTCGCACTAGTGGTCTGAACCCTGAACCGGCGAGAGCGGTTCTCCTCATTCCGTCCACCAAAACGACTCCTCTCTTCACCAACAGCATCGTCCAGATCAGCCCTATTGGTTCCCCAGCTTCGTTCACTTCGACACTGTCCCTAGCCCGTCGACTAAAGCTCGAACCAAACGACCCAAAAACCCTTGTTTTCCTTCCCGGCCACCCACGACTTCCCCCTTCACGGAGGCTACACCAACCTCTTCCTAGGACTCTACCAAACCTCAACCAACCTTCCTGGACTATCGACTCAGCCCCAAGCTCGACGACTCGCCGTTTGAAACCCACGACCAAAACAGAGGACACAGACACCTCCGTCGTGCCTGCCGCCACCGTGCACCACCCATCACGGCAGCACAATCAAACTACTCCTAGGACTCAACTAAAACCCCTAGACCACTCTAGACTCATCGATTCAACCTCCCAAACCACGACTTCCACGTTGAAACTCAACGGAAAAACTGAGTATCGACATGGGAATGAGAGAATTACCTGCCTCCAGTCGCCGTCGTGAGCTCCGCTGGTAGTGGTTGACTCCTCGCAACCCGCACGACACCACCACGGACTCAGTTGCCCCGTACACGGCTGCCACCCGCCACAATTCTCACAAATTCCTTGGTTTCCTTCCTGTTTCCCCCCTGATTTTCCCGCAGCTCTCGACACCCTCACACACAGCCACCACACCGTCAACCTCTCTCACTGCTTCCCTCTCACTCTCTGATCACCCTCACACACTCACAATTCATCAGCACAAACACCACCACCCTCAATTTCCTTCACGATCTCCCTCTGTTTTCTGAACCAGCACCACACACATACACGGGTGCACCCCAATTATTTGGGCCGTGCACACACTCGAACTCACCAGAAGCCACTCCACCTTTAGCACGTGTCACCAATCCTCCTCACTCTCTCACCAAATGGCTCCATCCCAGCCGTCCCTTTCCTTCTTTCTGCACAAATCCCAATGTGCAGAAAGACCAAATTACCCTTCTTTTTAACTTATATTTACGATTTAACCAAAACTTCCTAGACCCGTAACTCTCGCCTCGTAAGTCCGATAAATACGTGCCGCCTGTCATCGAACTCAGGACGACGGAATCTATCTAACCATCCTAGGTCAACCTACCAAAACTCGATTATTCAAAAAGTCAACTTTTCCCCCTAATTTACCCAAATTACGGTTATGCCCTCGACCTTCCGAACATCACAACTTCCTCCTCGGATGTCGGAATCAGGCGTGCCACTTGCCTATGGATTCGTGACGTCCTAAACTACGTCCTAGTCACCGATCAACACTCAAATCGACCTCCCAACTAAAAGTCAACTATTTGCCCGAACTAGGGGCAAAATCGTCATTCTACGCTCATGGACCCATCGGGACCACCTACCCACTGCTTAACCTCAATAATCACACCTTAATCACTATCTTAATCCCGGCTCTCGGGACGGGTTGTTACATGCCGATACGATAGTTAGTAGGATAGGATCGTTTTGGTTCGGCGCTAGATGTCGGGGTTGCCATAGTTCTATCGTGGGTGATAGTGTGGGACCCTATAGAAGGATGAACGTACATGTGCGTTAACGTTTTGAGCGTGAGACGGCTAGTTGGGATCGTCTTTCACGATGTCGGAGGATCGGTTCCGACGACTAGTTGGGAATTGTGATCATCGTATGGTCGAATGTTGTTGAGTTGGATGACCGGATTGGTTGAGTTAGATGAGTTTACTGCAGCTAGCGGTTAGCAGTCGAGATCGTGGAACTCTAGTTGAACTTGTGGCAGTTGCAGCTGGATTCGGGGAATCCTAGTTGGATTGACGCTTTACGATGTCAAGACCGCGGGGTCGGTCAGATTGTTGATTTTACTGCTTTTCGCAGGTGGGTTCTGGGGAACTCTAGGTGTGATCGTGGAATCCTATGGTAGGATGTGTATGGTTCGGAAAGGTAAGTTGGCGAGTGGTGTGACTTTGACGACTATTCGGACTTGGATTCGTTAGTCGGTCTAGTCATGTCAGCTTGTGTGGGGACTGCACTTCGCAGTCGAGGTTGTACTTATCGGTTAGACCTAGTAGGTTGTCGTGCTACATTAGTTGTGATGGATTGTTGGTACAACTACGGTCATGGATGACCTGGTAGACGACATTGGTTGAGTCGAGTTACCACTGGTTAGTGATTGGTTTGACAAGTGATCAAGGTTGGTACTTGTCGATGGAATCCCTGAGTGGGATACGGAGTGGTTAATACGGGTGGTTGATTCCGTTGGATGTGAATCTCGATAGCGATGTCTGGTAGTTAGGTCTGCACAAGTGTAGGGCAGGCGCTACTACCAAGAGTGGTTGTAGTTACGGTTGTTGGGAATCGGGGACGTTCAGGGGACGTTTCCTTATCTCGTATGAGATGTCTGGGTGACTGTACCCAGAGTTGTTGGGTACGAGGGAGGCAGAGTTTCTCCAATATGAGTAGAGGTATGAGATCGTCGCTCGGTATGAGCGGAGATCCAGGGTTGTCAGATTTGCACAGTGTGTGTCGGTGCTGATATGATACTAGGGTTGATGATAGTGCGTTGGTGCTGGTACTAGTGCTGGTGCTGGTGCCGGTGATCGTGATGACGATGAGTTACGTATCGGGATGTGACATCCGTCAAGATGGGCACATGTTCGGTATCTGTGGTCCCAGAGTGGATCTCAGATAGAGCTAAGTTCGTTAGGGGACATGTGGTTGATGTCCAGGTATGTTGTTTCCAATCTTGTTGGAACTTCGGAATCGCGAGAGGTTGCGATTGAGGTGACGAGTGGAATGCGGGTCTTCCGCATTGGTAATGAGTATGTCGAAGTCATTAGTGTGACTTCTCAGGTTCTACAATGGTAGATGACGGTAGATGATGGTTGTGACACCAGTACATTGGTCGTGTATTGGTTGGTGACTGAGATTTCTCATTCTCTACTTGGTGGCCGACCATGTTAGGTTACATGACGTGGTGAGTGCAGCAAGTGTTGTTTGCATTCACGTAGAATGGATTTTGATGTCATTGTATTCGATCATCCTTGGTTTTTCCTCGGTGGAATGACAAGGATCGATACGAAGTGATTGGGGAAAACCCACAGTCTCGGCGTGTCTCGTCGTTTACTAATCTGTTTAGATGTGGGAAATGGTTGAGGACTTTGGACGTCGTGACGATCGGGGATCGTGACGTCTATGGTCGGTTGACGTAGTGATGGATCTGGATCGTGACCTTGATGATCCAGATAGGTGGAGAGTTTATTACTCTTACTAGGATGTTTGAGTTAAGGACGATGGGACTGAACTTCTTTTCGAGGTAAATCCCAAATGGCTTACTACTCGCCTGAGTAGTTGTCCGATGAGTAGTTTTCCGACGTGGTCGGATATGGTCAGCCCTAGAGATGTGTTAATCTGGGGATGGACTCCCCTATGAAGTCAATCGATTGTACTGTGGTAATCGGTTGAACAGGTATCCGATAGGTTCAGATATGGTGCGTCTCGGTAGACGAGAACGAGATTTCGAGTTTTGGAATCAGATTTCTGGATGACGATTCAGGATTTGATTTTGGAACTTGAAAGAGGATTTCTGGATTTGGGTTTTTGAATCGGATTCTGGGTCACGATTCAGGATTTGATTCTGGAGCTTGACACTGGATTTTCTTTATGGGTTTGGGTTCGGAATGGTCATTCCTAATACTAGTCTACGGAATGATGATTTCGGATTCGAATTTGGACATGATTATGGATATGATTTCTGGATTTGGATTCGGGATTTCTTACGAAATTGCGGATTCAGATTTGGAATTGGAAATAGATGTTGGGTCGGAGTTTCGATTTGTCTAATGCTGGATTGGACAAATGGACTCCATTATTGAAATGTGTTTGACTACCACCTAGGTCATCGTGTGGTCGTGTTATTGTTGTTATTGTTGTGGTCGTCGTGGTTGTAAGCTAATTGATAAGTAGATGTACGTACCTTGTGCGTTATTCGAGGTACGATACTGGGTGTACTTGTCGTGTCAGGTGACGGTATATAGGTTATACCAGTAGTATGTTGGTAAGCGTGTTGGTAGACGGATTGGTTTTGATACCATTGGATTAGTCGAGGTCGTGAACTAGACATTGGATACTGTGCAGTGGGTCATGGTATTTCCGATGGGTCTAGTTACACACAGATTGAGTGAAATGCTTTGTGGGTGAGTGTTTACCCATGGTTGAGTGAGTTGGTGGTTAGTGTAACCACAAGTGGGTATAGTGTCGGTTTTCGACTAATGACTGTCGAGTGGTGACGGTTTGTCGGAGGTGTCAACTTCGATCGGTTATTGAGTTTTGGTGACTCCCAGTGGGAGCAGACGTCAGGATAGTTAGTGATTGAGAAGGGAACCGTCTAGTTGTTTATGTCAGCGAAAGGGTAGATTTGACAAGTGGTGTCAATTCAGAATGTATGATTACTGTTATTCGACGTGGTCGAATGTAGTCAATGCGATGTGAGTGTTAGTGGTACGTCTGGTTGCGGACGAGTATTGTTCTAGCTAGTGGGTGTACTAGTGTACACGGGCGTGAGATTAGAATTGCTTTCCACAGGGTGGATGTGGAATCAGAATAGTTGGAGTTTCGAGAACGAAACTAAATTAAGGAGGGAAGAACGGTTGGAATTAGGTCAGTTGGAATTTCGAGGACGAAATTAATTAAGGAGGGAAGGTTGTAACGACCCGTCCCAAATTTCTAGATTAGATTAGCGACTAATCACAATTAGTGAGGCTAATCGGTGATTAGTTAGGCAAAATCGGACGAACGATGCGAAATGACCGTTTTGCCCTTGATCGTGGCAAAACGTTGACTTTTTGATCGGGCGGTCAAATGGACTTTGACCGATGACCGTGACGTAGTTCGTTACGTCACGAGTTCATAGACAGGTGGCACGTTCAATTCCGACGTTCGTGGAGGAAGTTATGACGTTCGGAAGTTTAGGGGCATTTTGGTAATTTTGGTTAAATGGGGTCAAAAGTTGACTTTTTGACCGGGATGTCCGATGGCCGAGGGCCAAGGACTATTACGTAGGTAAGGACGATACAAATTCATAGGCTGGCGGCACGCTGAAATCGGACTTCGAACGGGAGAGTTATAGGTCACGGAAGTTCGATTTCACTATGCACGAACTTCGAGACGGTGACGATTTGGCGAAATCTGATTGGGCAGATATTTTAGTGGGTCCCATGGATGAGTGACAAGTGTCACTCATCCTATTGGCTAAATCCCCCAATTGGTGGATCTATATAATAAAATATTATTATTTTAATTATTTTATAATTAAACCTAACAACCATTAATCCTAACCATCCATTATCAATTAACCTTTTAATCCTCACCCTTCATCTCTCATTCTCTCATCTGATCATCTTCATTCTCTTCATTTTCATTTCCCTCAAACCCGAAACCCCCCCTCCATATCCCTTCATTTTTCAAACACAACCCACACCCCACCTCACCTTCCCTTATCTGAGTCATAAGTGACCGTGGGAGGAGTGTGAGAGGCTGAGGACGGAGAGGCTGGACGGTGGCCCACGATGGAGGCCACGGCGGAACGAACCCGTGAGGTAAGGAAATATTTCAAATTTTGAAATTTAGTTTTGTTAGTTGTTATTCGATTCTAAGGGTTAAGTTAGGTTGCTAGTGGTCCTAAGAGGAGTTTAGGATTGGTTTTAGGGCTTGGGGTGGCCTGTAACGGCCATGAACGGTGGAGGTAATCACGGCCGCCATTGTTGAACTTGGAAGGTATAGTTTTTGAGGTTGTTCTTAATTTTTAGGGCCATAGAATGATAGGTTGGGATGAGACGAAGGGAATGGGACAAACGGGGAGTGTTTTGGTGGCCGGAGTAAGGAGAACCAGCCGGGTCAAGCCGCGGGTCACGGCGACCCGGTTGCAGTCATTCGGGTCGACCCGCGAGAAGGCAGGGACGACTGATGACGTCATCCTGATGACGTCATCATGTCAGGGATGACGTCATCATGTCAGATCTGACAATGTCAGACTGACATGTCAGACAGTGGGCCAATGGGAGCGTGACAAGTGTCACTGTCAGGGCTATCAGTGATGACGTCATGCTGACGTCAGCATGACGTCATGCTGACGTCAGCAGGTACTGTAGCTGGCGCGTGAAGCCCACGCGCAGCCACTTCAGGCGGCGCGTGAGGGCGCGTGGCATGGAATTTGGGGATGTGTTCAACATGTGAAATCATCTATTCGATGTAACGAATATTTTGGGACTGGTTTCGTGTCAATCGGACACCGTCTCGATATGTTTCGGGGCATCGGAAGGTTTAGATTCGGGATTAAAAATAGTTAAAAATACGGGAAAATTACAGGCTTTAGTGGGAGGTTAATTAAGTAGTTAATCTGGGGATTGACTCCCCTATGAAGTCAATCGATTGTACTGTGGTAATCGGTTGAACAGGTATCCGATAGGTTCAGATATGGTGCGTCTTGGTAGACGAGAACGAGATTTCGAGTTTTGGAATCAGATTTCTGGATGACGATTCAGGATTTGATTTTGGAACTTGAAAGAGGATTTCTGGATTTGGGTTTTTGAATCGGATTCTGGGTGACGATTCAGGATTTGATTCTGGAGCTTGACACTGGATTTTCTTTATGGGTTTGGGTTCGGAATGGTCATTCCTAATACTATTCTACGGAATGATGATTTCGGATTCGAATTTGGACATGATTATGGATATGATTTCTGGATTTGGATTCGGGATTTCTTACGAAATTGCGGATTCGGATTTGGAATTGGAAATAGATGTTGGGTCGGAGTTTCGATTTATCTTATGCTGGATTGGACAAATGGACTCCATTATTTAAATGTGTTTGACTACCACCTAGGTCATCGTGTGGTCGTGTTATTGTTGTTATTATTGTGGTCGTCGTGGTTGTAAGCTAATTGATGGGTAGATGTACGTACCTTGTGCGTTATTCGAGGTACGATACTGGGTGTACTTGTCGTGTCAGGTGACGGTATATAGGTTATACCAGTAGTATGTTGGTAAGCGTGTTGGTAGACGGATTGGTTCCGATACCATTGGATTAGTCGAGGTCGTGAACTAGACATTGGATACTGTGCAGTGGGTCATGGTATTTCTGATGGGTCTAGTTACACACAGATTGAGTGAAATGCTTTGTGGGTGAGTGTTTACCCATGGTTGAGTGAGTTGGTGGTTAGTGTAACCACAAGTGGGTATAGTGTCGGTTGTCGACTAATGACTGTCGAGTGGTGACGGTTTGTCGGAGGTGTCAGCTTGGATCGGTTAGTGAGTTTTTGTGACTCCCAGTGGGAGCAGACGTCAGGATAGTTAGTGATTGAGAAGGGAACCGTCTAGTTGTTTATGTCAGCGAAAGGGTAGATTTGACAAGTGGTGTCAATTCGGAACGTATGATTACTGTTATTCGACGTGGTCGAATGTAGTCAATGCGATGTGTAAGACCCAGTCTTGGAAGCAAGAACGGTGAGCAAGACCCGTGAGCTTGAGAAGCAAGATCGGTGAGCAAGACCCGTGAGCTTGGAAAGGTAAGATCGGTGAACGATCCCACATCGCTCAGGGAGGGAAATGTGAAGTACCTTATATGTGTGGGCACGTATCTATCTAACACAAGGTCTTTTGGGAGCTCAGTGGCTTTGGGGGGGATTGGAACCCCAAAGTTAAGCGAGTTGAGGCTGGTGCAATCCCATGATGGGTGACCTACTGGGAAGTTGCACGTGAGCTCCCGAAAACAAAACCGTGAGGGCTGGGCCCAAAGCGGACAATATTGTGTTAGATGGGCCGGGTCGTGACAGAATGGTATCAGAGCCAGACCCTGACCGGAAGTGTGCCAGCGAGGACGCTGGGCCCCAAGGGGGTGGATTGTAAGACCCGGTCTTGAAAGCAAGAACGGTGAGCAAGACCCGTGAGCTTGGAAAGGTAATATCGATGAACGATCCCACATCGCTCAGGGAGGGAAAGGTGAATTACCTTATGTGTGTGGGTACGTATCTATCTAACACAAGGCCTTTTGGGAGCTCAGTGGCTTTGGGGGGATTGGAACCCCAAAGTTAAGCGAGTTAAGGCTGGTGCAATCCCATGATGGGTGACCTACTGGGAAGTTGCACATGAGCTCCCGAAAACAAAACCGTGAGGGCTGGGCCCAAAGCGGACAATATTGTGTTAGATGGGCTGGGTCGTGACAGAATGGTATCAGAGCTAGACCCCGACCGGAAGTGTGCCAGCGAGGACGCTAGGCCCCAAGGGGGGTGGATTGTAAGACCCGGTCTTGGAAGCAAGAACGGTGAGCAAGACCCATGAGTGTGAGAAGCAAGATCGGTGAGCAAGACCCGTGAGCTTGGAAAGGTAAGATCGGTGAACGATCCCACATCGCTCGGGGAGGGAAATGTGAAGTACCTTATATGTGTGGGCACGTATCTATCTAACACAAGGCATTTTGGGAGCTCAGTGGCTTTGGGGGGGATTGGAACCCCAAAGTTAAGCGAGCTGAGGCTGGCGCAATCCCATGATGGGTGACCTACTGGGAAGTTGCACGTGAGCTCCCGAAAACAAAACCGTGAGGGCTGGGCCCAAAGCGGACAATATTGTGTTAGATGGGCCGGGTCGTGACACGATGTGAGTGTTAGTGGTACGTCTGGTTGCAGACGAGTATTGTTCTAGCTAGTGGGTGTACTAGTGTACACGGGCGTGAGATTAGAATTGCTTTCCACGGGGTGGATGTGGAATCAGAATAGTTGGAGTTTCGAGAACGAAACTAAATTAAGGAGGGAAGAACGGTTGGAATTAGGTCAGTTGGAATTTCAAGGACGAAATTAATTAAGGAGGGAAGGTTGTAACGTCCCGTCCCAAATTCCTAGATTAGATTAGCGACTAATCACGATTAGTGAGGCTAATCGGTGATTAGTTAGGTAAAATCGGACGAACGATGCGAAATGACCGTTTTGCCCTTGATCGTGGCAAAATGTTGACTTTTTTGATCGGGCGGTCAAATGGACTTTGACCGATGACCGTGACGTAGTTCGTGACGTCACGAGTTCATAAACAGGTGGCACGTTCAATTCTGACGTTCGTGGAGGAAGTTATGACGTTCGGAAGTTTAGGGGCATTTTGGTAATTTTGGTTAAATGGGGTCAAAAGTTGACTTTTTGACCCGGATGTCCGATGGCCGTGGGCCGAGGACTATTACGTAGGTAAGGACGATACAAATTCATAGGCTGGCGGCACGCTGAAATCGGACTTCGAACGGGAGAGTTATAGGTCACGGAAGTTCGATTTCACTATGCACGAACTTCGAGACGGGGACGATTTGGCGAAATCTGATTGGGCAGATATTTTAGTGGGTCCCATGGATGAGTGACAAGTGTCACTCATCCTATTGGCTAAATCCCCCAATTGGTGGATCTATATAATAAAATATTATTATTTTAATTATTTTATAATTAAACCTAACAACCATTAATCCTAACCATCCATTATCAATTAACCTTTTAATCCTCACCCATCATCTCTCATTCTCTCATCTGATCATCTTCATTCTCTTCATTTTCATTTCGCTCAAACCCGAAACCCCCCCCCCCCCTTCCATATCCTTTCATTTTTCAAACACAACCCACACCCCACCTCACCTTCCCTTATCTGAGTCATAAGTGACCGTGGGAGGAGTGTGAGAGGCTGAGGACGGTGGCCCACGGTGGAGGCCACGGCGGAACGAACCCGTGAGGTAAGGAAATATTTCAAATTTTGAAATTTAGTTTTGTTAGTTGTTATTCGATTCTAAGGGTTAAGTTAGGTTGCTGGTGGTCCTAAGAGGAGTTTAGGATTGGTTTTAGGGCCGCCATTGATGAACTTAGAAGGTATAGTTTTTGAGGTTGTTCTTAATTTTTAGGGCCATAGAACGCTAGGTTGGGATGAGACGAAGAGAATGGGACAAACGGGGAGTGTTTTGGTGGCCGGAGTGAGGAGAACCGGCCGGGTCAAGCCGCGGGTCACGGCGACCCGGTTGCGGTCATTCGGGTTGACCCGCGAGGAGGCAGGGATGACTGATGACGTCATCATGATGACGTCATCATGTCAGGGATGACGTCATCATGTCAGATCTGACAATGTCAGACAGTGGGCCAATGGGAGCGTGACACGTGTCACTGTCAGGGCTATCAGTGATGACGTCATGCTGACGTCAGCAGGTACTGTAGCTGGCGCGTGAAGCCCACGCGCAGCCACTTCAGGCGGCGCATGAGGGCGCGTGGCAGGGTATTTGGGGATGAGTTCAACATGTGAAATCATCTATTCGATGTAACGAACATTTTGGGACTGGTTTCGTGTCAATCGGACACCGTCTCGATATGTTTCGGGGCATCGGAAGGTTTAGGTTGGGGATTAAAAATAGTTAAAAATACGGAAAAATTACGGGGATTTAGTGGGAGGTTAATTAAGTAGTTAGTAACCTTCTATTACGATTTGGACAGGTTTGGGAATCCCGGTGACGGTGATCGGCTCGGGGAGCCGTATGGCACGCAAATCGAGGCGGCAGCTCGGACGGTCTGTGAGTGGACCTTGTTTTCTAAATTGGTGCATGCATAAATGTTTATTATATGTTTTAAATGCTTGTTTGTAATGCCATGGGTGCATTTGTATGTGGTTACATATAAGTACGTATTTAAAGGTTTCGGTCTTATACGGTGCTTGTACGGGTCTGTATTTCTGTATTGATTTAAATGAACTGGATTTGAATTTCAAAAGGATAAACTCGAGTATGAGACCCATTTGGTTTTGTCTCGGGCATATGACCTCAGATTCCGGGCACGGTGCCTAGCTGATGTCCTATGTTCGGGCACGAGACCCAGTCACTTTACGGTTTTGATTTCAGGTCAGGGAACCTTAAAGGGATTCCCAGGTTCATGACGGTTTATGGGAACCGGCATGAACCCTTGTTGGTTATTACGGTACATGACGGTTTATGGGAACCGGCATGTTACCTCGGTTATGTTATTACGGTACATGACGGTTTATGGGAACCGGCATGTTACCTGATTATGGATATTATGGATCATGACGGTTTAGGGGAACCGTTCATGAATGTTTATGTTAAACATATATATGTTCATCTACCTTCCTTTACATGTTCTACTATCTCCTCCGGGGAGGGTCGTTGGCCTGGGTGGACCCCGGAGTAGTCACGGAGCACCGACTGAGTGGAGTCACCCCCCAGTTGGGTTCCTTACTCTCAGGAAGGCTATGGTTACTATTACCTCGAGTAGGATCAGTGGTCTGCGGACATTGACCTTGACTTTGAGAAGACTCGGTTTGAGACCCGGGTAGCACGCGCGTAGCTTTGGATACCGTGACAGGATTGGTTGGGTGACTTATATATATATATATATATGATATATGATATGTGGTGTGCACAGGTGTCCACAGGATTTGAGCAGTGGCTCGTGTACTTGGTTTCTTTATGGTTTGGGGCCGAGTCCCTTATGGATTTGGGCAGTGGCCCGTATGGTCGTTTTCATTGTGGTCCTTTCGACCTTGGTTTATATCTGCTTTGGGCTTAGTCCCACATATGGTTTGTTTTGGATAAATGGTTTTCGAATGCATGCATGCTTTTTAGTGGAGGGTACAAATGTCTTATGAAATGTTTTTTTAAACTCTTTGTTTTGTCCACTCACAGTTTTTAATGTTTTGACTGCCCTTCAGGTTGACATCGGATGTGGACTGTAGCAGAGACCGAGATATCACATACCTCCTCCGGATCCTGGCGTACTCTGATAGCCCAGGAGGGCAAAGGTCGGAAATATCCCTTGTCTGACACTTCGTGTCAGACGGGAGCAGGGTCATCCCGTACTAATCCCGGGGGGATTGGGGTGGGTCCTGTCAGGGCTGCTATGGTTGCTTTTGCAGATTTTTAGTGCAAGAAGGTCATCTTGGAGTCTAACTCGCTGCTTCTAGTTCAATATGTTACAATGGTTTTTTGTGGGGAGCTAGTATCGATTGTAACTGTAATGATCCGTCCCTAATTTCGGGATAAGATTAGTGCCTAATGAAGGATTAGTGAGGTTAATCGGTGATTAGTTGAGCGAAATTGGACGGACGACGCAAAATGACCGTTTTACCCATGGTCGTGGACAAAATGTTAACTTTTGACCTAGGAGGTCCGATGGCCAAGGGCCGAGGACTGTTATGTAGATTGGGTCGAAACAAATCCACAGACAGACGGCACGCCGAAATCGGACGTCGAACGGAAAAGTTGTGGTCACTGGAAATTTGATCGCACTATGCACGCATTACGAGGCAGAAACACTTGGCTAAATCTGATTGGTTGACTTTTTAGTGTGGGACCCTTGGATGAGTGACATGTGTCACTCATACCATTGGTCATTAACCCCAAGTTATGGGTCTAAAATGTGATTGGTGGGTTTATATTAAAATATTAATATTGTTGATTATTTTATAATCCACTCATCTCTCATCTCTCATCATCCATCCGTCCATCTCTCCCTACCTTTCCATCCTGACCATCCAATTCACCTCATCTGATCAACCCCACCAAACCTCATCTCCTTTTCTTCTTTTTCAAGCCGAACACCATTTTCATTTCCTCTAAACAAAACAAACACACAACATAATCACCTCACCACCATTTTCATCTTTGGGTTCGTGTGAGAGACGTGAGGAATGTGTGACTGAACAGATTAGAGACTGAGATCTGGTAAGGGACTGAGGGTAGGGCCACATCGGTGGCCACTACGAATGTAACCCGTAATCGTGTTTGACTCAAAAATTGGAGAACCATGTTTTAACGTTGTGTTGGGTTTTTAATGGATACTAACATAATCTAGGGATCAAGGCGACTCTGTACGTATCGATTTCAAAGGAAGGGAATGGCTGGGATGGCTCGAAAAGGAGGAGGAAGGCCGTGATCACTGTATATCATTTTCTGGTGAGTCTGTGGTCTAGTTTTCTTGGTATTTAAATCATAGAAGGGTTGCTGGGGATTAGAGGAAAACATAGGAAGAAACGGGAGTCCAAATGGATGAGAAAAAAGAGAGAACCTGTAACGACCCGTCTCAAATTATCGAGATTATTTAAGACTTAATGACGGATTAGATAGGCTAATCGGGGATTAGACGAGGATTAATGGACGTTCAGGGAATTAGGATTTTTCCCGTAAACGAGGGAAAAAAGATGACTTTTGACCCGGGAGTTTCGATGGACGAGGGATGAGGACCGTTACGTTGATCGAGTCGATACGAATCAGTAGACAGGTGGCACGTCAAAATCAGACGTTCGACGGGAAAGTTATGATTCACGGAAGTTTTAGAGAACTAATTACGGTGGCACACTTTACGAGGCAAAAAAGGGATTTTGTCCAAAGTGGGGCCAAGATATTTCTGTGCTGGCCAAAGGATGAGTGACAAGTGTCACTCATCCATTGATCAGTATGATTGCATACATGAATCCCCCTTTTTTCTGTTCACCCAAACAACCTGAAGCCTTCCCCTCCCCAAACCATGACTCCCACATGACCACACCACGCTATACCCAATCCAAAACTAGTTGCACATGAGGGAAACAGAGAGAGAAGATTGAACTGATGAAGGTGGTGGAAAGATCGCAGGCCGTCGTGCACGGCGGCCATGGAACCCTGAAGGTATCGGTTTTGGCCTTTTTCATTTTATTTTTTATTCTTGACGTTGGAGACAATTTTAATCGATTAGGATGAGCTTATTGGGTTGTTAGGAAGGTAATAGGATGATTTTGATGATGGTTAGAAGTTTAGGAAGCCCTGGGGGATTTCTGAAATTGTTAGACCGTGAGGAAGAAAGTCAAATAGTTGGATTTGTGGGTTTTTCATTGTTTTGATTTCACAAATAGGATTCTAGGATCAAGATAGGAATTTTAGGATTGAAAAGGGAAGGAATGGACGAAAAATGAAGGAATGAGAGTCCTGGACCGGTCATGCCGGTCCAGTTGCATGGTTGAACCAGATGGGCAGGTTCGGACTGGTCTCGTCGAGGAAGAAGAAGAACAGTGCAGCGACGCGTGGCTCCCACGCGCAAAGGCTGTTAACGGACCGTGTGGGCACGTGGCCCACTCTTTGGGGAAGGTTCCAACATGTAATTTCATCTATTCCATGTAATGAACATTTTGGGACTGGTTTTGAGTCGATCGAACATCGTCTCTATATAGTTCAGGTTGTCCGAAGGTTTCGAAACACGTTTAAAAATAGTTAAAAATTTTGGAAAATTAAGGGGCTTTAGTGAGGGCTTATTTAAGTAGTTAGTAACCCTGTAAATTAATTTGGATAGGTTTGGGAACCCTAGAGGCGACGATTGGCCCGGGAGAGGCATATGGCACACGTATCTAGGCTCGGATTCAGACGGTCTGTGAGTGGACCTTTCTTTCGAAATCTATGCATGCATAAATGTTTTATAATTGTTTTACAACATGTTTTGTGATGCCATGAGTGCATTTTTTTGTTGTAGCCTAGGATTTACGTATTTGCACGTATTTCGAGATTTCTGGTTTTATACGAATCTTATACGTGCTAAGTTTTTAATGATGATTTAATGAACGGGTTTTGGATTTGGAAATATGAATTGGGGAATGAGACCCATTTGTCTTACAAACTCTTAGACTTGGAGTCCATTTAATTTGACGAGGAACCGGACCGAGGGTCCATTTGAGTTATACGATCGGGTTGAGGGCCCCGGTTGTTTACGAGTTCGGGCTTGAGGCCCAGTTGGTTGTAATCTCGGGCTTGAGGCCCCTTTTGACTATAGTATCGGGCTTGAGGACCTATTGGTTGTGAAATCGGGCTTGAGGCCCCGTTGATTTATGGTTTCGGGCTTAGGGCCCAATTAGTCGTGATATCGGGCTAGAGGCCCAGTTGATTATGAAATCGAGCTTGAGTCCTAGTTCGGTTTATGAAATGAGTATTCGGGAATGAGACCTTGTTGAACTGAGGATTTAGGACCTTTCTTTCAAAATCTATGCATGCATAAGGATGTCGTTCCAGGAGTGGAGTTATGATGTGGTCCCGGACTAGATTTCGGAGAGATAATATGACTAGGTTCGAAGATATAGCCTCCCAGATGGAGAATTCCTGGGGGTAGACTCGAAGTGAGACCCCGATTAGTGTGCACACTAGTATAGAGATGAATCGTGACATATATTGGGGATGTGTTCCCTAGGGGCTGTGTGCCCCTAGTTGGCATCTTCTCGGAAGTGTCGTGGATGGGTGATACGTATGCCTATACGTATGAGGTTTTCTTACGGAAAATGGTTTGTGGGAAGCAACCTCGGGTTCTATGTTTTGGTATTCCACTCTGGATATGGTTTTGGGCTGAAACCCACGTAAGTTGATTTGGACTGAGTTCCCATATGGTTTGATTTACGATTTTTGGGCTAAAGCCCTAATGATTTTTTAAATATTTTGATAAATGGTTTTCGAATCCATGCATGTTTTGAGTGAAGGGAATAATGTACAACATGTTAAATTTTTTTTATTTAAATGATTTATTTTTGTGCACTCACGACTTTTACTATTTTGAATGCCCTTCAGGTTGATGGCGGATGCGGGCTGTAGCAGAGATCGAGACATCACACTCCTCCTACGATCCTAGCGTACTCTAGATGCCCCGGTAAGGGCTAGAGTCAGAATTATCCCTGGTCTGACACTTCGGGTCAGACGGGAGCAGGCATGTCCCACGTTAATCCCGGGGGATTTGAGACGGGTCTTGACAAATTGGTATCAGAGCAGGTTGGCTCATATGATACCCATGGTACTCTGATACTAATTGGTATCAGAGCGAGTTTGTCCACAGAGAGTGCGCAGATCGAGGATGTGATGTCTCTATAGTCGTAACAGCCCGTCATCAACCTGATAGTTAGGGTAAGAGTAGTAAGTACCTCGTGCTGAACGAAACTCGATGCAATGGTTTAAGGATTCGATTGACATAGGATTCCCCGTGGTAGTGAGGTTTGATCCCGGGTAGGATCGATGTGCATGGGATTCTAACAGCTTAGGGTGGTAATGTCATTGGTGGATAGGATCCAATGGACCAGTAGACACCGTGTGACGACCTGAGAGCCGAGACCGTTGTCGGTCGTGTCATGTCGAACTGGAGAGTGTCCTGCAGAGAGCAGCCAAGGTCATGGTTGACTCGAGTGAGATTTTTGGGAACAGGAACGTTTGACCCTACTTGGCATGAGATGCCATGGTGCGGTGTGTTGAATCCCGGAGGGATGTCGACTGGTAGGAGATGCCCTAGTGTGGTTGTTGTGTGGCGTTATAGGGTGCGATTACGCACGTAGCGCTTGTGTAGTGTGAGATATGGAATATGGCCAAGTTCTTGTGGAGGCCAGCAGTTGGGAGCCGTACTGTTACGAGAGGACGAGATCCTCACAGTGTAGTTACTGATTGTTAGGACACCAGTAACAGAGTATGATGACCCTTCGGAGTCAAGAGCAAGGGATCAGTCAGGATGGTTGGGCTGCAGCGGGCAGCCGGGTTTGTGATAACCCTGGTAGGTGATTGATTGGAAAAGTTACCAGATGTGTGGTACTTGTCGACCGGATCCTAAGGTAGACCGATCGGTGGATGTTGCGTGTGAAGTGGTTGGTACCTGCGGTGAGTTGACCGAATGGATTTGGAGTCTCGATAACAGAGTGTTTTTGGGATTGGTCTTCACGAGGTTGTGGCAGACGCTGCTATCGATGGACGTAGTCGAGTCTTATCGAGTTAGATAGACTCAGGTTGCCGTGATAATTGTTACGATGGGATTCGTCAGTCGTGACGATGATATAGGGTGTGTGAGTGACGCAAAGTATGAGCATAGATTCTGGATTTGACTCGGTTACGGCTGAGTGCGATCGCAGAATGAGACGCTGACGTTGGGTGTTGGTACACTTGCCACGCTACCTCTGTGAGGTGACTGCGAGGAGTAGGATATACTTGGATGAGTGACAGGTGCCCTAGTTATCCTTGGATGGATTGCACGAGTGTGTGTACTGGAGTTGATCCCATAGAGTTGGGACGTACGAACCAATATGTAGACAGAATAGTAGTGGTGCCCAGATGGGCGAGCATGTGAGTTCGGTGGGCACTGAGCGGGATAGAGAGGATCCTGAATGGCTGAGTGTGAGGCACCAAGAGTACTTGGTTTGGTGACCAGTTCCCTGATGATACGAGACTTGGGGCGTGAGTGTGTGCCCAGGAGTAGTAACGTTAAAGGTTGAAATGCCTAAGTGGCGTTTGGATGAAAAGGTATAAATATATGACGTGAGTGACGTCTTATGACGTATGGGTCGGTTTGTCAGATATGGTAGTACGCAGAGAATTGGCTTTAGATCACAATAGACGTTGTGATCTGTTTAGCCTACCGACCAATGCCAGTGGATTCCGACCAATTTCGTGAGTCAGAGTTGGATCAGGTTGATTAAAGGTACGAGATGCGAGTATTGGAGGCCGTTTATGCACATCCGTAAATAGTATACAAGGTTTAACCTTGAGTCGCATGAATTTCACTCGGAATGAGTGTACCTACATAAACGGTATTCACAGACGCGTGGATGGTATCCGGTTGAGCTGAGAACTTGAGAGTCCCGTGGAAGTGACTTGTGCCTCGTATAAACCGATTTGTGAGAAAAATAATGGGTCATTATAGTCGTTCTCGACTGTTGTCACTGGTCGGAAGAGATAGGTATGCTTCCAATATGATTGCAACTTCTCTCGATCCCGATTTAGTGGGGACGCATGAAATGCTCGTGTAATGAGTAAGCTCAGTAATTGGAAAAGACACATGTTTCCAACGTGATTTGAACTTCGAAATCAAGAGAAATTGTGACTGAGACATTGAAAGGAGTGCTTGATTCCGCATTGGAGATGGATATTCCAAGGTCACTGAGTGTGACTCTTTGGTAAATAGTGCTGGATGCCGGAGGATGACGTATGATAAACTTTGATGTCATCATCTTGGATTCTCCTTGATTCTTCCCTAGGTGGGATAACGAGGAGTGATATGACAGCTGAAGAGTTCAAAGAAAGTGTAAGAACCGAACACCTGGGCTGTGAGTCAGATCGAGTAGTGAGGATGATCAAGATGACGATAATGATTGTGATGACCTTGAGGTGTTTAGACCGGGGTCTGGTCGTCATTGAAGTGAATTTCCTTGACAATTATGCTAAGCTAGGAACATAAGAGAATCGTATTATCAGACTATTGAAGGATTCCTTAGCATAGCTGGTGAGATGACAAGACAGAGATTGGATATGGGAATAAAGATGAGATAAGGACGATACGTAGGTATTTAGCAGGAGGAGATGAATAGCTGATACCTCGAGTTGGGTATGAGGGTAGAGATTGTGACGGATTGATGTTCGCATGGTGACGGACAGTTGGGGTCCGAACCATGGTTGGGACGCGGACAGTAGTATGTGGTTGGACGTTGCCAGAGTGCAGTCCTTGAGTAGGTCGGGTGGCGTCCCAATGTTGATGTGATGTGGGTGCACCGATGTGTTGTGCATGTTGGACGATGGCATTAACCACGGTCAATCAATATGTCGGGTGGAGAGTGTCCCGAGAATATGGGAATTTTGTAGATTTGATAGAGTCCTAGATGGACATGAGTGGCGATCGGATTAGATCCGATAGTGATCGGTTGGGACTCGAGGTGAGTCTAGATGTCAGCGGAGATCGCTGAGTGATGCGAGATACGATACGAGGACTCGAGAGCGAGTCGAGATCAGAGTGGGCAACGAAAAAGCAGTGGAGCCGGGAGTTGCCAGCTTGTCACGATGGTTATGACCTGTAGTAGTAATGGATTTAACCGACATCCGATGCATTCGGATAGGTATGGATTGATGGGAATCAAAGGAGAGTCAGTATGGACATAGGTTTGAGTATGGTATGCAAGGTGGGATTCATGCCATTGTGATGGCAAGATCTATAGAATGTTGTCTGATCGGATGCTGAGCAGGATATCAGCTTAGATGTGATAGCCCTTAGTGGGAGAACGTAATTTAGCCTGCCGACTGTAGGATGGAACGTGTCAGAGTGTTAGATTGAAAAGTCGTTTGAATGTCAGTTTGATATTGCTGACCTGTCAAAGTGAGTGACATGCAAGATCGACGAGAGTCGACGTTCTATCTCGAGTGAGACATACAACCTGACATGTAGTTCTCGAAAATGAATTAGTGACAGGACCCATCCCAATCCCCCCGGGATTAGTGCGGGATGACCCTGCTCCCGTCTGACACGAAGTGTCAGACAAGGGATCTTTCCGACCTTTGCCCTCCCGGGCTATCAGAGTACGCCAGGATCCGGAGGAGGCATGTGATATCTCGGTCTCTACTACAGTCCACATCCGATGTCAACCTGAAGGGCAGTCAAAACATTAAAAACTGTGAGTGGACAAAACAAGAGTTTATAAAAACATTTAATAAGGAAGACATTTGTACCCTCCACTAAAAAGCATGCATGCATTCGAAAACCATTTGTCCAAAACAAATCATATGTGGGACTAAGCCCACAGCAGATATAAACTAAGGTCGAAAGGACCACAATAAAAACGACCATACGAGCCACTGCTCAAATCCTGTGGACACCTGTACACACCACATATCATATATCATATATCCATCACATACATATATATATAAGTCACACAACCAATCCTGTCACGGTTTCCAAAGCTACGCGCGTGCTACCCGGGTCTCAATCCGAGTCATCTCAAAGTCAAGGTCAATGTCCGCGGACCACTAACCCTACCCGAGGTAATAGTAACCATAGCCTTCCTGAGAGTAAGGAACCCAACGGGGGGGTGACTCCACTCAGTCGGTTTTCCGTGACTACTCCGGGGTCCACCCAGGCCAACGACCCTCCCCGGAGGAGATAATAGAAGTAAAGGAAGGTAGATGAACATATATATACATAGCATAATATCCATGTCCGGTTCCCCTGAACCGTCATGATCCATCATATTCATAACCAAGGTAACATGCCGGTTCCCATAAACCGTCATGTACCGTAATAACATAACCAGGTATCATGCCGGTCCCCATAAACCGTCATGTACCGTAATAACCAACAAGGGTTCATGCCGGTTCCCATAAACCGTCATGAACCATGATACCATAACAAGGGTTCATGTCGGTTCCCATAAACCGTCATGAACCTGGAAATCCATTTAAGGTTCCCTGACCTGAAATCAAAACCGTAAAGTGACTGGGTCTCGTACCCGAACATAGGACATCAGTTAGGCACCGTGCCCGATATCTGAGGTCACATGCCCGAGACAAAACCAAATGGGTCTCATACCCGAGTTTATCCTTTCAGAAATCCAAAGCCAGTTCATTTAAACCAAATAAGAAATATAGACCCGTATAAGCACCGTATAAGGCCGAAACCTCGAAATACGTGCTTATACGTAACAACATACAAATGCACCCATGGCATCATCAAACAAGTAATAAAACATATAATAAACATTTATGCATGCACCAATTTAGAAAACAAGGTCCACTCACAGACCGTCCGAGCTGCCGCCTCGATTTGCGTGTCATACGGCTCCCCGAGCCGATCACTGTCACCGGGACTTCCAAACCTTCGAGCTTGGCCATGGCGGCCGTGACTTCTCCCGCCGTTCACGGCTGTTCCAGGCCGTCTAATGCCTCGAAACCAATCCCATTCATCTCCTGGGAGTCCTCACGGGTTCGAGCCCCTTCCGCCGTGGACCGTCGCGTCCTCCGCCGTCCTTCGTCTCGCAGTCCTTCCTTACTCTCTCATGGTCACACACGGCATATGGGCTCGTGGTGGGGAGGTGTGGTGGTGCGGTTTCGGGTTTTTGATGGAAGAAGAAGAAAATGAAGAAAATGGGGTTATGGGTTTCGGGTGTGTGTGAAGAAGAATGAAGGGGATGAAATCAGATGAGAGAATGAGAGATGAAGGGTGTGGATTTAAAGTTAGAATTGAAATGGATGGTTAGGATTAATGGTTGTTAGGTTTAATTATAAAATAATTAAAATATTAATATTTAATTATTTAGATTCACATTTTGGGGGATCAAATCAATGGGATGAGTGACACTTGTCACTCATCCATGGGGCCCACCAAAATATCCACCCAATCAGATTTCGCCGAAACGTCCCCGTCTCGAAGTTTGTGCATAGTGAAATCGAACTTCCGTGACCCATCACTCTCCCGTTCGAAGTCCGATTTCAGTGTGCCGCCTGCCTATGGATTCGTATCGTCCTTATCTACGTAACGGTCTTTGGCCCTCGGCCATCGGACCTCCCGGTCAAAAAGTCAACATTTGACCCCATTTAACCAAAATTACGAAAATGCCCCTAAACTTCCGAACGTCATAACTTCCTCCCCGAACGTCGGAATTGAACGTGCCACCTGTCTATGAACTCGTGACGTCACGAACTACGTCACGGTCATCGGTCAAAGTCCATTTGACCGCCCGATTGAAAAGTCAACGTTTTGCCACCACTAGGGGCAAAACGGTCATTTCTCACCTTCGTCCGATTTCGCTCTACTAATCACCGATTAACCTCATTAATCGTGATTAGTCACTAATCTAATCTAGGAATTTGGGACGGGTCGTTACAACCTTCCCTCCTTAATTAATTTCGTCCTCGAAATTCCAACCGACCGAATCTAACCGTTCTTCCCTCCTTAATTTAGTTTCGCTCTCGAAACTCCAACTATCTTGATTCCACATCCACCTCGTGGAAATAATTCGATCTACCACGCAACACGTGTACGCTAGTACACCCACTAACCAGAACAATACTTACTCGTCTACAGCCCGACGTGCCACTAACGCTCTCGTCGTATCGACTACATTCGACCACGTCGAATGACAGAAGTCTTACGCTCTGAATTGACACGACCTGTCAGTATCAGTGTAGCCCAAGTATCCTATGATCAACCCACTTGTCAACTCTACCCTTTCACTGACATAAACAACTCTATGGTTCCTTCCTCAATCTCTAACCTATCCTGACGTCTGCTCCCACTGGAAGTTACCAATCCCTCAACGATCCACGCTGACACCTCCGACAAACTGTCAGCACTTGACAGTCGTCAGTCGCAAACTGATATGACACACACTCGTGGTTACACTAACCACAAGCATTTCACTCGACCTGTGTGTAACTAGACCCATCAGAAATACCATGACCCAATGCACAATATCCAATATCCAGTCCACGACCTCAACTAATCCAATGGTATCGGAACCAATCCGACTACCAACACGCTCACCAACGTACTACCGGTATAACCTATATACCGTCACTAGGCATCACAAGTATGCCCAGTATTGTACCTCGAATTATGTACCAGGTACGTACACCTACCCATCAATTAGCTTACAACCACCTAGGTCATAGCCAATCACGTTTCAATTATGGAGTTCATTCGTCCAATCCAGCATTAGACAAATCGAAACTCCAACCCATCATCTATTTCCCAAATCCGAATCCGAATCCGCAATTTCGTAAGAAATCCCAAATCCAAACCCAGAAGTCGTATCCATAACCATGTTCAAATCCGAATCCGAAATCATTATTCCGTAAGCTAGCATTTGGAATAACCATTCCGAACCCAAATCCATAAAAAGAAAATCCACAGTCAAGCTCTAGAATCAAATCCTGAATCGTCACCCAGAATCCGATTCCAAAACCCAAATGCAGAAATCCTCTTTCAAGTTCCAAAATCAAATCCTGAATCGTCATCCAGAAATCTGATTCCAAAACCTGAAATCTCGTTCTCTTCTACCGAGATGCACCATATCCGAACCTATCGGATACCTGCTCAAATGATTACACATTACATCTGATTGACTTCATAGGGAAGTCAATCCCAACATCCACACATCTCTAACACTGACCATATCCGACCACGTCGGAAAACTACTCATCGGACAACTACTCAGGCGAGTAATAAGCCATATGGGATTTACCTCGAAAAGAAGTTCAGTCCCATCATGCTTCACTCAACATCCAAGTAAGAGTAATAAACTCTCCACCTATCTGGATATCCAAATCACGATCCAGATCCAACACTACGTCAACCGACCATAGACGTCCCGATCCCGGATCGTCACGACGTCCAAAGTCCTCAACCATTTCCCACATCTAAATAGATTAGTCAACGACGAGACACGCCGAGACAGTGGGTTCTCACTAATTACCTCGTATCGATCCTTGTCATTCCACCTAGGAAAAATCAAGAATGATCGAATAATCCATCCTACGTGATTGCAAACAACACTCGATGCACTCACCACGTCAGGTAACCTGACATCGTCTGCCACCAAGTAGAGAATGAGGAATCTCAGTCACCTAACTTCGTTATACTCATCTCCTCCTGATGATTCAGAACAAATCCCGGGTCCCCCAACCAATACACGATCAGTGTACTAGTGGCAACCAACAACATCTATATCATCAACGTCATCTACCATCACCAATCATGATAGAATCTGAGAAGTCACCCAAAATGACTTCGACATACCCATTACCAATGCGGAAAGCCCGCATTCCTCTCGTCACCTCAATCGCAACTTCTCGCGATTTCGAAGTTCCAACCAGATTGGAAACAACATAACTGGACATCAACCACGTGTCCCCTAACCAGTTTAACTCTATCTGAGATCCACTCCTGAACCACAGATACCGAACATATGCCCATTACGACGGATGTCACACCCCGATCCGTAACTCATCGTCATCACGATCACCGGCACCAGTACCAGCACTAGTACTAGTATCATCACCAACGCACTATCACAGTATCAGTATCAGCATCGGCACACTGGGTGCAAATCTGACAACCCTGGATCTCCGCTCATACCGAACGACGATCCCGTACCTCTGCTCGAATAGGAGAAACTCTGCCTCCCTCGTACCCAACAACTCTGGGTACAGTCACCCTGACAACTCATACGAGAAAAGGAAACGTCCCCGAACGTCCCCGATCCCCAACAATCGTAACTATAACCACTCTCGGTAGTAGCGCCTGCCCCACACTCGTGCAGACCTAACTACCAGACATCGCTATATCCAGACTCCGTATCCAACGGAATCAATCGCCCGTACCAACTACTCTGTATCCCACTCAGGGATTCCATCGACAAGTACCAACCCTGGTAACCTGTCCAACCAAACTCTAACCAGTCGCAACTCGACTAACCCAATGTCGTCTACCAGGTCACCCGCGACCTTAGTTGCACCAACCCACAACTGAAGTAGCACGACAACCAACTCGGTCTAACCGATACGAACAACCCTGACTGCGAAGTGCAGTCCCAACACAAGCTGACATGACTAGACCGACTAACGAATCCAAATCCGAATAGTCATCCAAGTCAAACCACCAGTCAACTCCCATTTCTGAACCATACACATACGGTAGGGTTCCACGATCACACCTAGAGTTCCTCAGAACCCAACTGCATAAGTCAGTAAAATCCACGATCTGACCGACCCCGCGGTCTTGACATCGAAAAGACGTCAATCCAATCCTACCAACAATCCAACTAGGATTCCCCGAATCCGATTGCTAACTGCCGACTGCAGTAAATCCATCTAACTCGACCAAATCCGATCATCCGATGATCACAATTCCTAACCAGTCGTCGGAACCGATCCTACGACATCGTGAAAGACGATCCCAACTAACCGTCTCACGATCACACTCCAGAATACGAACACGTTAACCCTTCCGTAGGGTCCCACACTGTCAACCTTGACAGAACTATGGCAACCCCGGCCTCAAATGCCGAACCAAGGCATGCCAATCCTACTAACTATCGTACCGGCACCTCAACAACAGGTTGACCACGAACTGTAGCCCATTGAGATATCACATCCTCGACCAGCGCACATACTCCAAGAGCTCTGCGGTTGCTCGAATAGAGACAACCCCGCTCTGATACCACGTTGACAGGACCCATCCCAATCCCCCCGGGATTAGTGCGGGATGACCGTGCTCCCGTCTGACACGAAGTGTCAGACAAGGGATCTTTCCGACCTTTGCCCTCCCGGGCTATCAGAGTAAGCCAGGATCTGGAGGAGGCATGTGATATCTCGGTCTCTGCTACAGTCCACATCCGATGTCAACCTGAAGGGCAGTCAAAACATTGAAAACTGTGAGTGGACAAAACAAGAGTTTATAAAAACATTTAATAAGGAAGACATTTGTACCCTCCACTAAAAAGCATGCATGCATTCGAAAACAATTTGTCCAAAACAAATCATATGTGGGACTAAGCCCACAGCAGATATAAACTAAGGTCGAAAGGACCACAATAAAAACGACCTTACGAGCCACTGCTCAAATCCTGTGCACACCTGTACACACCACATATCATATATCATATATCCATCACATACATATATATAAGTCACACAACCAATCCTGTCACGGTTTCCAAAGCTACGCGCGTGCTACCCGGGTCTCAATCCGAGTCATCTCAAAGTCAAGGTCAATGTTCGCAGACCACTGACCCTACCCGAGGTAATAGTAACCATAGCCTTCCTGAGAGTAAGGAACCCAACTGGTGGGTGACTCCACTCAGTCGGTGCTCCGTGACTACTCCGGGGTCCACCCAGGCCAACGACCCTCCCCGGAGGAGATAATAGAAGTAAAGGAAGGTAGATGAACATATATATACATAACATAATATCCATGTCCGGTTCCCCTGAACCATCATGATCCATCATATTCATAACCAAGGTAACATGCCGGTTCCCATAGACCGTCATGTACCGTAATAACATAACCAGGTATCATGCCGGTCCCCATAAACCGTCATGTACTGTAATAACCAACAAGGGTTCATGCCGGTTCCCATAAACCGTCATGAACCATGATACCATAACAAGGGTTCATGCCGGTTCCCATAAACCATCATGAACCTGGAAATCCATTTAAGGTTCCCTGAACTGAAATCAAAACCGTAAAGTGACTGGGTCTCGTACCCGAACATAGGACATCAGTTGGGCACCGTGCCCGATATCTGAGGTCACATGCCCGAGACAAAACCAAATGGGTCTCATACCCGAGTTTATCCTTTTAGAAATCCAAAGCCAGTTCATTTAAACCAAATAAGAAATACAGACCCGTATAAGCACCGTATAAGGCCGAAACCTCGAAATACGTGCTTATACGTAACCACATACAAATGCACCCATGGCATCATCAAACAAGTAATAAAACATATAATAAACATTTATGCATGCACCAATTTAGAAAACAAGGTCCACTCACAGACCGTCCGAGCTGCCACCTCGATTTGCGTGCCATACGGCTCCCCGAGCCGATCACTGTCACCGGGACTTCCAAACCTTCGAGCTTGGCCATGGCGGCCGTGACTTCTCCCGCCGTTCATGGCTGTTCCAGGCCGTCTAATGCCTCGAAACCAATCCCATTCATCTCCTGGGAGTCCTCACGGGTTCGAGCCCCTCCCGCCGTGAACGGCCGCGTCCTCCGCCGTCCTTCGTCTCACAGTCCTTCCTTACTCTCTCATGGTCACACACGGCATATGGGCTCGTGGTGGGGAGGTGTGGTGGTGCGGTTTCGGGTTTTTGAAGGAAGAAGAAGAAAATGAAGAAAATGGGGTTATGGGTTTCGGGTGTGTGTGAAGAAGAATGAAGGGGATGAAATCAAATGAGAGAATGAGAGATGAAGGGTGTGGATTTAAAGTTAGAATTGAAATGGATGGTTAGGATTAATAGTTGTTAGGTTTAATTATAAAATAATTAAAATAATAATATTTAATTATTTAGATCCACATTTTGGGGGATCAAATCAATGGGATGAGTGACACTTGTCACTCATCCATGGGGCCCACCAAAATATCCACCCAATCAGATTTCGCCGAAACGTCCCCGTCTCGAAGTTCGTGTATAGTGAAATCGAACTTCCGTGACCCATCATTCTCCCGTTCGAAGTCCGATTTCAGTGTGTCGCCTGCCTATGGATTCGTATCGTCCTTATCTACGTAACGGTCTTCGGCCCTCGGCCATCGGACCTCCCGGTCAAAAAGTCAACATTTGACCCCATTTAACCAAAATTACCAAAATGCCCCTAAACTTCCGAACGTCATAACTTCCTCCCCGAACGTCGGAATTGAACGTGCCACCTGTCTATGAACTCGTGACGTCACGAACTACGTCATGGTCATCGGTCAAAGTCCATTTGACCGCCCGATTGAAAAGTCAACGTTTTGCCACCACTAGGGGCAAAACGGTCATTTCGCACCGTTCGTCCGATTTCGCTCTACTAATCACCGATTAACCTCATTAATCGTGATTAGTCACTAATCTAATCTAGGAATTTGGGACGGATCATTACAATTAGAGCCTTGGAGGCTCCGGTGACAGTGCGTAATGACAAGTACGACAATTGGGAAGCTCTAGTGATGGTACGTACCGATGAGTATAGCATGTGTGTCGGACGTGTAGGTGTACACGAGAATATCCGAGTTGGTGGACATGGTTGGAGGAATCGGGTCGATTTGAATTTCGAGGACGAAATTCTTGAAGGGGGGAAGATTGTAACAACCCGGTTTGAATTATTGAGATTAATTAAGACTTAATGACGGATTAACTAGGCAACTTGGGGATTAAATGAGGATTAACGGACGTTCAGGGAAAAATTATGATTTTTCCCCTGAACGAGGGCAAAAAGTAGACTTTTGACTTGGGAGGTCCGATGACCGAGGGCCGTGGGCCGAGGACCATTACGTAGATCGAGTCAATATGAATCCGTAGATAAGTGGCACGTCGAAATCGGACATTCGTTGGAAAAGTTAAGGTTCACGAATGTTTCAAAGAACTATTTACAACGGTACGCTTTACGAGGCAAAAATGGGCTTTTGTCCTAAGTGGGGCCCATATATTTTTGTGCTGGCCAAAGGATGAGTGACAAGTGTCACTCATTCATTGATCAATATGATTGCATACATGCATCCCCCTTTGTCTGTTCACACAAACAACCCGAAACTTACCCTCCCCAAACCTTGAGTCCCACACCACCCTAAAGCCAATCCAAAACTGGTTGCACATGAAGGAAACAGAGAGAGAAGAGTGAACTGATGAAGGTGGTGGTAAGATCGCAGGCTGCCGTGCACGGCGGCAATGGAACCGTAAAGGTATCGGTTTTGGTCCGTTTCATTTTATTCTTGATTCTTGACATTGGGGATAGTTTTAATCGATTAGGATGAGCTTATTGGGTTGTTAGGAAGGTAATAGGAAAGTTACGGTAATACGATGAGCTTATTTGGTGCCGAAGCGTCAGTGTTGAGGTGAGCAGGATGTTTAGAGCCATGAGTGGCTGGTGGGACCCTGATGCGGAGATGTGTGAACATGGTTTGACAGGTACGTGATCGGGTCTAGTTATAGATAGGTAGTGCGGGACATTGATGGTGATCCCACAGGTTGACTATGCTGGTGGTTAGGGAAACCACCGGTGAGATGATTTGTTGAGTTAGTGGTGTGAGTGAGTACGTTGTGACTCCACCGGGGTCGGCACGAATCGTTGACGGAAGCAATGCAGATCGTTGAATAAGTATTGATGCATGGAAGTACCGAGGTCGATAGATGCTTTCTTCAGAATTGGTTTGCGAGGTGAGATTCGTGCCTGTTGACGACATACTCGCACGATTGATTGAGACATTGGTACGTGGTACACATGACTCGAAACTGAGTAGATGATGATGTGACTAGTAGTCATGCGTCATGAGTTGGAGTGTGTTGACCTCAGTGAGACTGAGATAATCGTTAGATGGACTGAAATTCGGATGAGTTGGTTCGCTTGGCCGAGTTGGGCTGGCAGATTGGGAACTGTCAGGATATGTGGATTGGCAGGTGATGGACACCGGGTAGGAGACCCCAGTGTGAGATCAGTTGGATTTCCCCTAGTAAGTTACGGACGTACGAGATTCGGAATTTTGGGGACAAAATTCTTTAAGGGGGGGGGGGGGGAGATTATAATGACCCATCCCAAAAATCAGGCTTAGATTAGTGATTAATGACAGATTAGGAAAGTTAATCAATGATTAGTTAGGTGCTTTAGGACAGACGGTGTGAAATGACGATTTTGTCCCTGGAAATGGGCGAACGGTTGACTTTTTATTCAGGCGGTCAAATGGACCCTGGCCGATGACTATGACATAGTTCGGGATGTCATGAGTTCATAGACAAGTGGCACATCCGATTCCGACATTCGAGGACGAAGTTATGGCATTCGGAAGTTGGAGGGTATTTTGGTAATTTGGTTAAGAAAAGGCAAATAGTTGACTTTTTATACAATAAGTTATTTTCACGTAAGTTGAGAACCGTTAGGTAAGTCTCGAGCCCCTGAGTACAACGACAGGCGGCATGTGGTCATTGGAGTTCAGACGGCTTGGATTTTGGTCTAAACGTGCGAGGGGCATTTTGGTAATTTAGCCTCAAGGCCATTTTGGACCATTTGCTGCATTGGGATTGGTGCCCAGTGATCAGGGGACACTTGGCTGCTTGGGAAGTGTGTCCAATAGTTTTGGGAAACTTGTCCCTCTCTAGAAGGTAAGAGAAGCCTCTCCCACCGTCTTATGTTTACTCCACATGTTTTAAAAGTTGAAAATTGAGTTAAACGGTGTAGGGTGCACATGAGAAACAGAGAGACAGAGTCTGATTCTGAGAACCAATTCCATTGAGGGAGGTGATGACTACTTGTGAATGGTGAAAGGAAGTGGGAGAACAGATGTTGACGAGTGTGGTGGTGCTTCTACCAAGCGCCATCGTGCACGATGGTGGTCGAAAAGAGGTGAGGACAGTGAGCCCTGTTCTTGCAATTCAAAAATGGACTTTTAGTTTAGGCCACTAAGAATGGTTCTAATCGATTAGATGGTGATCAGGAAGGTGAGACGTGTCTGAGGAGATTGGAAGGACGGCCTGCCGTGGACGGTGGCCGCAGAACCCGTGACTTGGTAAGTTTTAGGTGAAAATGGTAACTTACGTTTTAGACGTTTGTAATCGATGGTGTTGATTGGGAGCTATTTCTGGAAGTCCTAGGGACTGTTTGGGATCAAACTGTGGAGAGGAGGTGGCCGGCATCGCGGCAACTGGACGATGATCAGTGCACGATTTTTCCCTCGATTTGGGAGGTGAGTTCCAAGTTCCCTTTCATGTTTTAAAGATCTAAAACGTTTGTAGACGATGAGGCAAACCTATAGGACTAGTTGGAATCAAGAATAGATTGAAAATGAAGGAAATAAGGGGTTGAACCGGCCAAGGCGGTTCGGGCTTGACCGGGTTTACTTGAGGAAGAAGATGAACAGGAGCCGACGTGTGGCTCCCACGTGAAGCCCCTTTGGGAGGCGCGTGAGTGCGTGTGTCACTGTTCATAGCGAATTTTTCAACACGAATTTTTATCGTATCGATGTAACGAACATTTTGGCACTGGTTTCGAGTCGATCGGACATCGTCTCGATATGTTTCGGGATGTCCGAAGATTTTAGGGCTCGGTTAAAAATAGTTAAAAATTCAAAAAAATTATGGGGATTTAGTAGAAGCTTAATGAAGTGCTTAGTGATATTTTTATGGGATTTGGACAGGTTCGGGAAAGCCGATTCTAGTGGATTAGCCGGGAAAGTGAAAGTGCACGTGTATCGAGGCAGCGACGCTAATGGTCTATGAGTGGACTTTGCTTTCTAACGAATGATGCATGCATAAATGTTTTTATATTTTTTCTATACATGGTTCTATGTTTATGATTATGATCTTGATGATTTAAGGTTTTGCACGTATTTCGAGATATTTACGGAATTACACGTTTTACGAGATATGGTTTTCTGCTATGATTTCTTGATGGTTTCGATACAATGATTTGGAATTTGAGATATGATTAATTTTAATAATTTATAATGGATTTTAGAAACGTGATTTCGGGTTTGAAGCCCTATTCATAAACGTGATTTCGGGTTTTGGAACTGGATTTCAGAAATGATGTTTTGGGATTTGGTTTTGAAATTTGAAAGTGAATTTCTGGATTTGGGTTTGGAATGATTGTTTCGGATGCTAGCTTACGGAATGATGGTTTCGGATTCGAATTTGGAAATGAAGTATGGATTTGGATTCGGGATGATGATTTCGGATTCGGCTTGAAATTCGAAATGATGATTTCGAGTTCGTATTTGGACATGGATTTGGAAATGGTTTTAAAATGGTTTTGGATTGGATTTACTGGATCTGGTTATTGGGTTTGAAGACCCGGATATGATATGTGACGGGGGCGGGCCCAGATTGGGTTTAAAGACTCGGGAGTTTAAAGACTCGGATATTGTGACTTCCCCCGTAGGCCTATTGAGTTTAAAGACTCGGATTATATTAAGACGTGGATTGAGTTTAAAGACTCGGATTACTATTGAGTTTAAAGACTCGGATAGATCCAGCAGGGTCCATTGGTTGAAATGGATTTCAAATGTGTTTTGGATTTCAATGATAACTTGATGATTTTCAATAATGATGGTTTTCAAAAATGTTTTCCGATGATTTGGGCTATGACCCAGATGATATGGATTTTGATGGTTTTGGGCTGTGGCCCGAGATTGGAGAAAAAGAAAATGAGTTCGTTTTTCTTAAACGGTTTGAATAACGTGAATATGGAATGGCTTTATGAAATAGTTTAATATGCATGCATTGGTTTTTAAATGGAGGGTATAAATTTCTATTCTTATAAACAGTTTTCTAAATGTATTATTTATTTTTGTCTACTCACAGTCTTTTGTGTTTTCGATACCCTCCAGGTTGATGCGATCCGGGCTGTCGTTAGAGAGACAGAGACATCACATACGCGATCCATAGTAGATTCTGCGCACTCTGGGAAATCCAGAAATTGTTGGATGGTTCGCTTGAGAATCCCTTGTCCGGCTTACGTGTTACACGGAGGTTGGACGTCTGTTCGCCTTCATGTCGCACGTGAGTTAGACGAGAGGATGACTTAGCCCTTAATCCCGAGGGATTGGGGGTGCGTCATGTCAAATTGGTATCAGAGCAGGTTTTGTGCACTCTGCGTAAAGTTTGGCTTCCAGAGCAGGTGGTTTGTCGACTAGCATGATGTGATACTACTGTGGATGTGATGTCTCGACACGGAACAGCCCGTCATCAACCTGGATACGCCAATGATAGCTAGTGGCTTAGTTAGTGGCGAGAGTACGAGCGACTGGTGATGTGTTGCCTGATACGCGGTGTGTGGTGAGATGTATGTCGGCTTAGGGTCAGAGTAGTTCCCGTGTTTGGCGCTGGATATGCTCGATGATTGGACCATAGGGTCGGATGTATGCCAGCGTGATTAACCTGGATGGTAACTAGTGACCTACGATTGATGGTCGACTGGTCGACAGGTGGAGCCCAATGACAGCATGTTGAACTGGTGGTACACATGGGCCGAGGAGGCCGGTTGACGGTGGCCTGGTGGGCCGGATGGCGATTGGATGACGATAGTTTGGGCTTGTGACCACTTGGTCAAATTGTTCGAGCTTGGACTTGTGCGGCTATGAGTAGCCGGATGCCTCGCGTGGCGGGGTATAGGAAACGACTCTGAGGGATTCCTCCCTTATGTTGGTTACTAGTTGACGTTGGTGTGTAGAGTTTACGATAAGGGATGGTCTTAGCCGGGTGTGACGACCCGAGTGGAGGTTGTTATGAGCTAGTGGATGTCGTGGGTTTTGATAACCCGTATGACGAGGATGATTTGAGGAACCCCGTGGGATGACTGGTTGGGACTGTGAGTACTTGAGTGAGAAACCCCAGAGTAAGTGCTTAGTCTAGAAACTGTGAGTTGGGGTTTGTGGTTAGATAGTGGTTGGGGTTGGGCCGATTTACGGCCGGAGTGGAGATGGTGCTGCTAGGTACAGTTGAGCTAGTGGATGGTTGGTGGACGACTCTAGAAGAGTCTAGTGTTGGGTTTCCCAGAGTATTGGACTACGAGGGAGGTTGGTTCCCCCGACCCGAGCGTAGATGAAGGGTTTTGGCTCCGTTTGAGTAGAGATTTAGGACTGGTGTGTTGTGAGCCCGAGATAGGAGATGATGTGCCACGAGCCGGGAAGCCTGTCGTGGCACGATGGGCACATCGTGAGTTGAGGTTGTGACCAGGCATGAGGTGCCGGTGTCTGGTAGGAACCACGAACAGAGCTGAGATATGTGATGACCATGGGCAGGTCATGTTCGGTACGAACGGTCAAGATGCCGTTGGTTTGATCAGAGTCGCGCAGTGGACCTCGGTTTCATGTTGGCTTGGGTTAGGCTGGTTTGGTCGGGTCTGACCATCCGTGGGGTTAATTTTTGTGGACTCATCTTGATGTGATAGAGATACCGAGGTTGGAATTTGGGTGATGTCAAGGCCGTACTTGGTGATTTCCTGAGCTTGGTGAGTGACGACCTCGAGAAAAGTGACTGAGGAGTCCGAGGTGAGTGATCGTTAATTGTGATTCTGAGAGTTGGTTACTCGTATGATAGTGGTGCTCAGCGTTGAACTTCGGAAAGGTTGAGACACGATCATCAGAAGGGAACATCTTTTTGGATGTGTATAAATGGGGATAACCAACAGGCGAGTGGTCGGTGAGTTGATTTGGTTACGAACACGTGGTTGTGCTTCGTAGGAGTTGACGTTTGTATGGTTAGTCTAGTAATGGTATCATTGTTGAGGATGAAGTCCCATGATTGGAATCTCGGAATCAAGAGATGTTGAGATTGTGACGATGAGATGTTGTGTTTGGTTCTGAGTTGGTGATTATGTTGTGTGGAGGATACTCTGGAGTCGATTTGGGAAATTCATTGATGGGGCATCAGGAGTTGTGACCCCCCTTGATCATGGACACGTGCGGATATGTTCAGGAGTAGAAAGAGAAAAACCCGGAAAAACTAGCTAACCTGTGAACCGTTTAGAGTGGATTTTGGGTCTTCGATTTTTGGTTGTTTTTACACTGTTCTGATACCCTATTCTTGTTCTATGAGGTGTTGCGAGTGTGTAGTGATCAAAATGGATGGCGTTGGACGCAGGTTTGAGTTCAGGGGGAAGCTCGAAGGTGGCCTGTGAGATTTTGAGCTTGGCTCAAGGATTTCAAGTATTGTTTCTCAATTTTATAGCCATAGGATTGTTTTTGGGTGAGAGATGATTAGATTAGTGAAAGAATGGTGGTTTTTGGTTGAGAAATTGCGAAGATAGGACCGGGTTGACATTCGGGTCGAATGACACGTTGCAGAGGTCTGGGTCGACTCGTCGGGAGGTTTCACGTCATCATGTCAGGCCACGTGGCAGACCGTTGTTGGTGCCACGTGGTGAGCTGTTAGGGACTGTCAGAGCTTATGTGGCAGGTGACATCATGATGACGTTGTCACGTGACACATGGCAGGTGTCAAGTGGTGACACGTGGCACCTATCGAGTGGTGCCACGTGGCAGGTTGTCAATATTATCAGATGTCAGGTGATGTTAGCGTTGACTTGTGTTGACCAGCGCTGATTTGCGTTAACCAAACTTTAACCAGCGCGTGTGGGTGCGTGGGCACGAATTTTGAGGTGAAAATCGGTATTTTTCTTGTTTTCACTACCAAATACTCTAATATTATATCGCAAGTACTTATTAGAAATAAAATTACTTTTATGTGTGCACACCAAATATCAAACTGTTTATGCCTAAAAGTGCTAATAAATAACTGCTACTAATAGTATTTAAGCATATCCAAACGGGCACTTAGTTTTACGCCAATGATATTTTACCTTATTTTGATAAAAGGATAAAACCCATGTGTTTTGTGGTGCTAGTTGAAGCCTGTAGGCGGAGAAGATATAGTGTAGATGGTGAAGATATTGTGGTGCAATAAGAAATTTCGTGGGCCCTACATGTAAATCTTTTGTCTTGTGGAGAAGCCTAACGTTTTAATGTCATTTAGACAATACGGAACTTGATGTTGCTTGAGAAGAAAGTTGATTCTTGAGTATGAGGACGAAAGAAGTCATGTCTTTACCACCGAACATCAGATGTGTTGTCAAACGCTTATGCATAGTTCATTTTCTTTTCTTTAGTCTCAAAGTTCCTATCTAATTAGAACTAAAAAAGTATTAAGTTACATTGCTGAGACGAGGTTCCAAGTACCTAAAAATTAACAGGAAGACTACTCAAAAATGCAAAAGTGAGGGGTGACGTGGACTTTCCAAACAACGAACACCAAGGAGGAAGCTTTGAAAGAACCCTTTCAACTTTTGGTGTCAATATGTCCTTATCAGTTCTCAACTTTAGAAGGGGAGTGTGCTTCTCTATCGACCGGGTAGAGTTTTGTGCCCAGAAGAGTGTCAAACCAAACCTTCTTGGTGCATTCTTACCCCCAGAAAACTGAATAATGTGCCATCCATCTACACTGCTCATGTCACCAACTGAAATCAATTCCTCCAAGTTTCCTACATCTGAAGATAAAAGTTTAGTGAGCAGAAAACAAGCAGAAAGGATAAATCTGAAGTCCATCATATATTGATGTTTACTGTACCTTTGAATGTGAAATCTTCTATTTCATTGGCATTGATAGCAAGAGACCAGCGTACTGATCCTTTTGTATCAATTAAAACTTGTGTCATTCTTTTGTTACCTTGAGTGTCAGTATCTACATGCATTGTGGGAACATCTGATTCGCTCCACCCACTATCAGTTTCAACGTAGGTCCAACAACCGTACTTGACTGAAAATGTCACAAGATCGACAACTTTAGCTCTACCGCATATGAAACCTTCATTAATTTGCTCAACCTCCTTTGTCAATTTCCCAGGAGTGTAAGAAAACAGAGACACATAGGATCTAGGATCATGTTTCCCATCAAAGCTTCTTGTCTTGTCCACAATATGCACAACCTGAGAACCATAAAGTATTCATAAATCAATGGTTTCACAAACATATATGTTCACATACATAGGGATAATCACTAAATCAATGGAACCCTGTCAATGCTAGATTGCAAAAGCTACAACACCCTAAAAGATGTTGCTCTTATCATACAAGTATCGACCTCACTTGTCAACTGTGGGGCTATTTAAGGACAACCCATCAAAGTTATCTTCCTACGAAAATAATCAAAAAATCACCAAAACTGTAATCGTTGATATGCATATAGCCTTAACCTCAACTCCTTTGGTGTTGCAGCTATTGAAATGAAAATCGGGCACCGATGTTAGGGGGTGATTTTCTATAACATTGATGAAGTATTTCAATGCATGGATTGTACAGAGAAAAAGAGAGAAGAAGTTGTATGAGAATAAATACAAGGTACAAAGTACAATCATTGCAAGACGAGCAAAATTAGGAATTAAGAGGAAATGACACTCTAGGAGCTTAGGTGCTAATAGATACTTACATTTACGGTTCTCGATGTCTCTTTAGTAAATGGTGGAACAATACCCAATAAGACAACAGCCACTGAGAGGCCAAACAATAAGCAAGCTGAAAGGAAAATTGATCTCTTGGCACCTAGAGAGCAAGTGTGATGAAGCATCTGTTAGTTTTAAACGTTAAACAAGGCAGTCATGCCCACAAAACTCTATTCAGTTTATATGGAACCAAACACTCGAGAACTCAACTGCACTAAAAAAAACCCAACTTCTCCTAAAAGTTTTTTCCATATGTAAATCCACCAACAATTTAAAAACCAACCACGTGGGAATAAACAAAAACCTGAAAGATGAATATATGAAAGGAGGTACACCAAAGTCAGGCACATTACTGCAGCTACAAAAATAGCAACTATAACATTCCCCATCCACTCAGGAGTGCCACCAGGGTTCCTGTAAGAAAATACGAGGCCAGGTAAACTGTTATTTTCCAAGTGTCCGGAGAACTAAAATAAAGATCATTTTCAAAGTTGGCATGTAGAGTTACAATGAGGGCAATGAAAATTAAGGATGGCAGCTCTCTGTATATGCAAATAGCCAGCAAAAAATTTCTTATACAAACAGACCATGGCATTCAATCATAGATAAGGGATCCAACGACATCATTGTCTTTTGCTCTGCAGGCTTCATAAAAACCACAAGACAAACAACCTCTGGCCTCAGTTTCATCTACCAATAGAAATCAGGTGGCATGGGGTACTGGAGTGTAAATTGTCTAAAATTAGTTCAGTTCCTTAGGCGACTTGATTGAATTCAATTATTGAAATAAGTTCATATGACACATCACCAATCTCCATCTGTAGATCGGAATATGCAACAACCTAAATCCTATAATGCCCTAAAAATAAATAGGTTGTCTCAAGGGCCATGTCATGCTTATGGCACTAGAGATCCACAAAATTTACCTGTCAAGCCGAACAACAGTCCCAATTATCATTCCAGCCAGCCGAATAAATCCACCAGCAGAAAGTAATATTGGTATAGCTAATCCTATCAGCAATGTTGCAAGTTTGAGTGGCTTGGGAAATCTCGCTGGGGTCAGAGTCGCTTCAAGAAAGCCATCTGAAAAAAGTGGTGTACAAAATCAATTGAAAAATTGAAATCAGATCTTAACCTAACAATCAAACGCAGGGTTAGGTCGAACGGGTCAGTCTAAGAAGGTTGAAAATAAAACTCACATGCAAATGCTGGTGGAACCAACCAAGCAAGAGCCAAATATGATGATCCAATTTTGTAATAGGTTCCCAAAATGAGGAGAACAAGCCACTGAAGAGACCCTGATTTATAGAGCCATCTTTCAGCCTCTAATTTAATCAAATCAGCTTGAATAGCAGGTGAGAGCTGCCTTTTCTTGCCATATACATTTGACAAATACTTATGAAGAGCAATATAACCCATATATTGACCAGTCAATGCCCCAAGAAGAGCAGGTGCGGCAAACAACCCAATTACCAGCCATGGGTTTGCAACGTATGGCACTGGTGAAGACGATATTAGGGGTATAATGAAGGCGGAAAGAACAGAGAAACTTAATGCGAATATCCACATAAGGATAGCACTCAAACATGATAAGGCCAATGAGATTGCAGCCGGAGAACCACCCATAAGCAATGATGTAGTCCATATCAGAAGTGATTGCGCTATGACTGAGTTATGAAGCATATTTGCAAAGCGTTGACGATAGACAACCATATATGTCCCCTGGAATATTTGTAAAGGTTAGAATCACATTGCAAACTAATTATCAAGGCAGTTGATGCCCACGGGATTGAAACAAAACCATATCAATAAAGAAACAAAGAAAAATAATTATGAAGAAATGCAAAGCGTGGTGCGTTAAGAATCAAAACAAGAATGAAAAAGTTTTGCAGTTACAATATACCAAGATGTCAAAATATACTACAGTGCTCTGGCCCTTATTATCCTCTTCTACCATTGCGCTGGCTTTGGGAAGATGAGAAGATGCAGCAATCCTAATCAGAAAAGCAAGCATATTTTCTCCAAGATGTTGAAGAGATCCTAATTTAAGAAGCTCCAATTTGTCATTCTGCATGAAAATGAAAAATTATAGAGTACACAATAACGTCAACTTGGAGAAAAACAGTTAAAGGCCAGGTGCCCTTCCCCTTGGCAGGTTTCTAGTCAGTATTCATTTTTTGCACATTATAACTATTCCCGTCTTTAAAGTAAGATAAATTTATATGTAAATGTAGTAGATGTACGCTAAGCACTAATCAACTTTCTAATTCCTACCTGTAAATCTCATAGGTTTTAATGAGAATAAATTTAGGATCAGTTTATATTATCATAGGAAAACATAACTTTTCGAGAAAATATCACAAAAGGGGGTAAAGGGAAGAGAAGTTAAACCTTTGTATGGTATACTGCAGTATTATCAGCGTAAGCGAAGTCGAGCCCTGAAAGGCCAGCAACTTCTCTGTACACTTGGAAATCTGTTGCAGATTTTATGGCTCCAGAAGAAAATATATCCTACAGCACTGAAGTCACTAAGATTCGAGTATTTTCGCCAAGTAAATACACAAACTATAAAATAAAATAAGAAAGTGATTAAGGGGAATTACACACCTGTGCTATAATTTGGGCAGACGGGTATTTTGCTACTGAGGCAAAATTCTCAATAGCCCAAGGATCAGGACCAGCCTAGCAAATGAAGAAATGTTCATGAGGATAAAATTAACCTTATACACATTTTCATACGTATGAGCTACTCAAAAGAAAGGAATGATTGACTTTTAGAAAACAGATCAAATCAGCCATTTACAAATTTTCTTGAAATTAGAGCAAGCTATAAACTCCTAGTAATAGGACAATACAGAATGGAGATTGAATGAATCATCTGCGTGATAGACAAGCACTATGTATGAAGGTATAGAAGTTTTATGTTGTATTGAATTAATTAGAATGTACAGCAGTGGTGTATTTTATACTGACCTAGACTAGAACTAACTAGGAAAGAAGTAAAGGCTATCTAGACTAGGAAGTAAATACATTAGGAAGGAATCAGTATTGATTCCTGTTGACTAATCCCAGCAGATCAGGGAGATTGGATACTCAATCTTCGGGGATCTGTTGTATCCTAGGACTGTCCTTAATACGCCCCCGCAAGACGGAGGAGCCATCAGCGATGCCGATCTTGGTGCGCAGTAACTGAAACCGGGGTCTAGGCATGGGTTTGGTGAGGGCATCGGCCAGCTGGTCATCAGTAGATATGTGGGACACCTGGAGCCGACCACCGGTGACATGATCACGAACAAAGTGATAGTCAATGTCGATATGCTTCATGCGGGTGTGAAAAACAGGATTGGAGCAGTAGTAGGTAGTTCCAATGTTGTCACAGGAGATGGTTGGTGCGGCGGAAAGGGTGAGGCCCAGCTCACGGAGGAGGGACTGAACCCAGATCAGTTCTGCGGTGGTGGATGCCACAGCCCGATACTCTGCTTCAGTGGAGGACCTGGAGACTGCACGCTGTTTCCGGGAACTCCAGGAGATAAGGTTGCTGCCTAAGTAGACCAGGTAGGCGGTTGTGGACTTGCGGTCATCCTGGTCCCCAGCCCAATCGGCATCCGAATAGGCATGGAGAGAGTGAGTGACGGCATGAAGAGTGGAGGGAGTCTTACGGTGGAGGTGTAGGCCAAAAAACAGAGTCCCCTTTAAGTAACGAAGGACGCGTTTGAGAGCTTGCCAGTGGAGATCAGTTGGGGCATGCATAAATTGGGAGAGTTTATTGACAGCAAAGGAAACATCAGGTCGTGTCAAGCTTAGGTATTGCAAACTCCCGACAAGGCGACGGAACAGAGTGGCATCGGCTGGTGGAGAGCCATCATGCAGGTGCAATGGAGGGGAAACCGCCAAGGGAGTGGCCACAGGCTTGGCTCCATCCAGGCGGGCCAAGTGGAGTAGGTCATGGATATACTTGTGCTGTGAGAGGAAAAGGCCATGTGCAGTAGGAATGACCTCCACGCCTAGGAAATAGTGCAGGTCACCAAGATCCTTAACAGAGAACCGGGTGGCAAGAGCTTGGATGAATTGAGAGATGAGCGTTTGATTGTTCCCGGTCACAATGAGGTCATCAACATAAACCAGAAAAAACAGAGTGCTGGAACCTTGCCTGAGGAGAAAGAGGGAGGTATCCGAGCTGGCGTGCACAAATCCTTGTGTGAGCAGGAAGGACTGAAGTTCTGTGTACCAGGCCCGGGGGGCCTGTTTTAGGCCATAAATGGCCTTGCGGAGCCTGCACACGTGTGTGGGATGCTGCTGGTCCACAAACCCAGCAGGCTGGGCCATGTAGACAGCCTCATGGAGAGTGCCGTGGAGGAAGGCATTGTTGACGTCCAACTGTCGGATAGGCCAGCCACTGGTTACAGCCAAGTGTAGGACCACACGGATGGTGGTTGGCTTGACCACGGGACTGAATGTGTCCGTGAAATCCACTCCCGGGCGCTGATGGTACCCTTTGGCAACAAGGCGGGCCTTGAAGCGGTCTATGTCACCAGTAGGTGTCCGCTTAATACGGAAGACCCACTTGTTCCCAACAATATTATGACTTGGGTGAGAGGGAACAAGGTCCCAAGTCCCATTCTTGATGAGAGCATTCAGCTCATTGGACATGGCTGCTCGCCATTCAGGGTCTTTCTTGGCTTGAGATACACAGGTGGGCTCGGCCAAGGTAGGTAGATGGTGCTTGGTGGCGGTGAGAGCATAGGAGGGAACTGGTTTTACAGTTCCTGTTTGAGTTCGAGTTAACATAGGGTGGGTTTTTGTGGATTGGAGGGAGGGAGGATTCGGGGGAGGTGGGGGAGGTGGGGGAGGTCGGGGGCGCCTGGTGTAGGTGCGCAGGGGAGGTTGCTGGGAGGCACTAGTGGGCTGAACAGGGGCAGCAGGGGCTGCGGCAGAGACAGGGGCAGCAGGAAGGCTGCTGGTGGTAGGGAGCAAAGGTGCAGGTTGTGGGACATGAGCAGTGGGCGATGCTTCTGCAAGTACCTGCAAGGATGATGTGTCGAGGGGGTCCTGTTGGTGAGCAGATAATAGCGCTGGTGGCAGTGACGTGACAGAGGGCGGGTGGGGAATGTGTGTGGCAGGAGGGGCAGTAGACAGCCACGTGGTGGAGGTTTCAGGGGACAAACTAATGGAGGAGGAGAGGGAGGTGGTGGAAGGGAAGGTGGTCTCATCAAACTGTACATGACGGGAGGTGTAGAGTTTGCTGGTGGATGGGCCATAGCAGAGGTAGGCACTTTGGTGGAGGGAATAGCCGAGGAAGAGGCAGGGCTGAGAACGAGGCTGCAGTTTGTTGGAGGTATATGGCCTGAGCCATGGATAACAGAGGCAGCCAAAAGTCCGGAGTTTGGCATAATTGGGAGTGGCATTGAAAAGAGCAGTGTATGGACATTGGCTTTGTAGGAGAGGAGTGGGGAGGCGGTTGATAAGGTAGACAGCGGTCTTGAAGGCATAGGACCAGTAGGTGAGGGGGAGGCGGGCTTGATGAAGGAGTGTGAGACCAGTTTCAACAATGTGTCTATGACGCCTTTCGGCTGCACCATTGTGCTGAGGAGTGTGGGGAGGGGTGAGAAGATGATTTATGCCATGTTCAGCAAGAAATGGTTTCAATTTGATGAATTCACCACCACCATCAGTGTAAAGAGAGATGATAGGTGAATTAAAGTACTTTTCAACCAAGGTTTTGAAGTCTTTGAAGGTTGAATAAACGTCTGATTTTTTTCGAAGTGGGTACAGCCAGGTATATTTCGTAAAATGGTCAACAAGGAGAAGATAGTAGGAAAAACCATCAATGGAGGTGTAGGGGGCAGGTCCCCACACATCAGTATATATTAAATCCAGAGGACGAGTGCTATGTAAGGAGGAAATGCCAAAGGGTTGGCGATGACTTTTATTGCAAGCACAGGAATTACATATAGGGTCTGGAATTTTGGAAGAAAAATGAACATGAAACTGACTTAAGACACTTTTGAGGGTTTTGGACTGAGGGTGACCAAGACGACGATGCCAAAGGTGAGGGGAAACTGTCACAGCCACCATTGCTTGAGGTTTGGGAAGAGAAACCGATGACCACTCGTACACATCATCCTTACTCGGGCCTTGTAGGAGAACCGCCCCCGTGCTGAGATCCTTCACATGAAAATAACCAGGAAACAGTTCAATAGAGGTATTATTCTGTTTATTAAACTGGGAAATGGAAATTAAGTTGCGGGTCATGGATGGAGCACATAGGACATTTTTAAGATGGAAAGGGGGGGGGGGGGGGGGGGAGGTGGGAGAAGGAAGTAAGGTGGATCCAGTGTGAGTAATAAGGAGGCCATTACCGTTGCCAATGATGATCTCATCTGGACCATTGTAGCGGGTAGCATCAGAAAGGTGGTGGGAGCTGGTTGCTACATGATGGGAGGCTCCCGAATCAAGGAGCCAGCCGGGGGAGGAGGCAGGAGTGGCTGGATTGGCCACCGGAGGTGGCGGGGCAGACTGCTGAAGGTGAGGGCAGCGCTTAGCACTGTGGCCTTGAGTGCCACACCATTGACAATAGCCACGGTATCCAGTTGGCTGGGAGGATGAGCGACGGGAACTGTCATTGGACTGTTGGTGGGGCCGGTTTCCAGAGACACGGTGGGTGTCCATGGGCTGAAAGTTGGACCTTTGGCCAGAGGAGCCCCTAGTGTTGCGGTTGGAGGAGTAACCACGAAAGGATTGAGTTGGGCGGGCTGTTATTGGAGGAGTGGGTGCTACGTGGGCTGCACGTTTGGAAGCAGCCTCATGCTGAACAAGCATGTCATGAAGGTTTTCAAAGGGGACAGTGGTGTCCCTGGACCGCACAGCTGCTGCAATTTCTCTAAATTAGGGTCCAACTCCATTAAGAACATGGAGAAGGAGGTCATCATCAGACAGTGGTCTGTCAATGGCAGCCAGCTCATCTGCAAGAACCCTAATTTCCTGTAGATATTCAGAAACTGGGCGGGAATCTTGCCTCAGAAGGGTCAACCGTTCCTTGAGGCCAAGGACACGGGCCCGGGCTTTGCTGGCATAAAGGTGAGTGAGCCGTGCCCAGGCAGCGGCTAAAGTTGGTGCAGCGGCAATGAGTTGAATCACTTGAGGGGAGACAGAAGCCAAAATGGCATGAAGCAGGAGTTGATCCTGACGAACCCAAAAATCATGAAGGGCTGTTTCTGTGGTGGGTGGGCAGGGCCGAGAGCCATCAACATAGCCCATGAGATCATACCCTCGAAGCAGGGCATTGAATTGAGCTCGCCACGGAAAGAAGGTGGTGGCAGTAAGCTTGACGGGAAGTTGGGCTGCAGTGTTGATGGTGACGAGGGTGGGAAGATGAGGGTTTGGTTCACCGGCGGTTGGTGGGAGGGTGGTATTGACAGGGGCGGCAGTGGTTTGAGCAGCAGCAGCGGTGGGTTGAGCGGCCATGGATTAGGGTTTGTGTTTTGGGGTTTTTTTTTCCTAGGGTTTGCTCGGTGGAGCTTTTAGGGCTCTGATACCATATGAAGGTATAGAAGTTTTATGTTGTATTGAATTAATTAGAATGTACAACAGTGGTGTATTTTATACAGACCTAGACTAGAACTAACTAGGAAAGAAGTAAAGGCTATCTAGACTAGGAAGTAAATACATTAGGAAGGAATCAGTATTGATTCCTGTTGACTAATCCCAGCAGATCAGGGAGATTGGATACTCAATCTTCGGGGATCTGTTGTATCCTAGGAGTGTCCTTAATACTATGAAGTTTACACTGTATGAGGACAGACACAGCCTCATACGGTACAGGTGATGGTGTTTTAAATCCCCATATCAAGGCACTTAACAGCATTGAGGGAGAACCCTTCTTAGTCACCGACTAAAATATATATAGGAAATTAACTAAAAAAATTTGGCAATGCCACCAAGTCCTACAAATGTTTGGAACTACAAATACACAACACAATTTATATCAAGGTAATATATCTAGAGGAGCACATATGTCATAGGCCATGTAAAATTGAAACGATAAGTGAATTCTGGTCACAAATCTGACCTGAAATATGCCAGACTTTCCTCCAATACCCATGGCCTCCAAATCAATAGCTAAACGAATTGTTTTACTCCATGGATGCTGCAGTGTAAGAGAGAAGTTTCAGAAAAAGACAATTTTCAAGATCTAACAGAGTTATAACACATTTGCACAGACTAACATTGCTTACTAAATTTTACAATTGACTTATTTTGTTTACAACTGTATCTTGTTAACTGATACATAAATTAAAGAACTCTGTGATTGTGTTAGTGTGCATTCAGAATACACGAAAGGGAATCAATTTTCTCATGTACAATGAAAAAATTGAAAGAACATGATCATGGAAATGACCATTTTATTTTATATTTGAAACGAAAAGATGATCTTGCAAATGACTATTTCAAAGTGAAACAACACTAGATATTTTGCACAATCCATTCTCCTAGAAGATGAAACAGAAAGATTGTGTAACCGCATGACATGAAGTATTTAATTATAACAAAAAACAAGGCCACTCAGCTTCTCAATGTTCAGAGAGAGAGCATCCACGCTAACCTGTGTTATAAAGCTATGAGCACCATTCAGACCTTCCTCCTCCCCGGTATTAAACAAAAATATAACAGCATGCTTAAATCCATGAGCCCACTGGGAAACTCCCCGAGCAAGTTCCAAAATGACAGCTACACATGAGCTGCAATCTCCAGCCCCTCCACTGAAAAGAGTACGAAAAATTCCTCACAGGTCATATAAAAACTCTAATAGTTGTACGAGTGGGAGCTGCAAGCAAGTGCAACCAAAATTCAGCTAGTTAAAGCAATGAAATTGGAAATTCACACAATTTTCCAAAATGGTACTTAAGCTGACAACAAAGTTAATCACTTTATAATGAATATACTAAAAGCAATGAAAGCTGAGATTAATTAAGGTAAAGAAAGCATACGTCGAGAAAACGGTGTCAATGTGAGAAGAGACCAGAATAGCATTATCTACTGCATCAGGTGCATACTTAGGCAAAATTCTAACAACAATGTGATTCAGGTCAGAATAAACAAGTGTTCTGCCCTTAAACAAGCCACCAACCATACGATTCGCTCCTGAATCTGCATTGAATGAGTCTACTTCAACATCAACCTCCCAGTGAGCAGTCTTCTTTATCTTCTCAGCTTCGGCCAAAACATACTGTTGTGAAATTCAAAACCCAAGTTAAACCCAAGATTTCTTTTTTCACAAGAATTCAAATATTAAGTACAATGGGATTGATTAGGAAGCAAACAGTAAGAAACTAGGAACCTGTAGTGCTATCTCAAGAGCATCAGAGCCAACAGAGTGAGGACCCAATTGGGTCAAAGACTCAACGTGTTTGAGTGCTGCAAACTCAGAAAAGCCTCGCTTCCCAGCCTGCTCCGCCGTCAAAGGTGGCGGCATGCTCTCAAACTGGTAATGATAAACACCCCAGGAGCCGTAGGCGATGGCCAAGAACAAGCTGAGCCAAACGAAGGGTGATCTCTGTGGCCTCTGTCCAACGACCCATGATGAAGTAGCAATTGGCTTTTGGCTCGCTTTTGGTTTGGCGGTAGCGGTGGATGATGAACTGTGGGGCCTGCGTCGCATTGTGAGCTCTGTGAATGGAAATTTGTAGAAACTGTGAATGGAAATTTGTTGCAGTCTGTAAATCTCAAAAGTCAGCTATCCAGGTTTTTCAGTCGGACTTGTTAAGTTGACCGAATTTTAGGGGGCGTATCCAATTAGCGATTTTAGATGACTTTGGGGTGTTTTCAAATATTGGGGTGTACAATTAGAATTTTAACAGATTTTTCAAAATTTTTGACATATCCCATTAGGATTTCAACAAGTTGTTTTAATACTCTTCTATTAGGTTTTTAGACTAAATGTATTAGAAACTGGAAAATTTAACTTCGAATGCATTAGAAACAGAAATTTAGCTCAATATATACTAGGAACAGTTATATCATCAGAATTGTTATATCGTCAGAATTGTTACATCATTTAACAGATATTTTATTTAATGCCGTTTAGGATAATTATATATAAGAGTATTTTAGTCCTAATGCATCTCCCTCTCTCTTTTATTCGTGCATCTTCTTCCTTTAAAGTTGTTGATGCAGAAATCGTCCGGTTCTATGAAATTTCTTCTCGATCCCTACACAATAACGAAAAATCAAACGGGGTTAAGGTTGAATCCCGGGAGGGTGGTTCAACCGTAAACGCTCCGATGCTTAAATCAGTTTTCTGAGAGAATAAACTGACATAGTGTTTGCAGGAGTTTTTGATTACCTTTAGAGGTGAGATGAGGTCTTCTATTTATAGTGAAGCCTTAAGAGTCAATGGAGCGTCTGATTGGTTGAATGAGAAAGTATTAAATAAGTGATTGTACCGAGTGTAATCACTTATTTATTAATGAATAAATAATTTGTTGGGAAGTTATTTATTATCGACATTGGTTAGATTAATTAATATATTTAGTTGGTAAATATATTGAATTAATGCAGAGATCGTAATATGTCGATATCAATTTTACCGAGGGTAATATTGGCATTATGGGAATTGTTGGCCATGTGGCTGCTCCAAAATATTTTGGTAATTTATAGTTCCACAAATGACCTCACATAGCTTAGGAATTCAGGGAATCCTAAGGGATATAATTTTTATTGTGGTCCTGATAAATCATTTTTTATGGGAGTATGACTCCATCTTGAACATTCTTCGTGTTGGGCACCCTCAGCATTGATGTTGAAATTTTGTTGAGTAACAGATGTCATCCTAATTTAAAATTAGAGATGTCTTGCAAATCAACAGACTTTGAGCTTGATGTCTTGAAGTAAGGAGCCCACTTGAGCCTAGGGTATCATCTCTTACTTAAAGAGAAACCTAGTGAGGGTTGAAGCATGAAAATAAATCTTCTGTCTCCTCCTTTTGATATTATGGCTGCCAGATGAGAAATTTCTCCATTTAGGTAGAGCGGAAAATTCCTTTATTATTCTTGTGTCCATTACTCAACTAGCCCAGGTCCGGTGGGTGCATCCCGATTTTGCATTAAGGGATGCATAAGGGAAAACATGGGGAACGTTTTTGCAGCATAGGATGTAGGTGGTTGGAGTGTGGGGCGGGGGGCAGGGATGGCCCTATGCTGTAGGTGGTTGGAGTGTGGGGCGGGGGGCAGGGATGGCCCGCACGTCATGCGATATCGGCTGTTTGCTGTGGCCAGAGGGAGACCGCCTCGCGATTCCTTCTCATTTTACATATATATATATTTATTTATAATAGTGTGAAGCAACTTTTTTTCATGCACAACTTTTGGTTTTTGCCGTTCCCAAACTGATGTAATATATATATATATATATATTATTTTAATATATATATATATTTTTATTTAGTTCAGTTTCGATCTTTTGCAGATTTTGAGAGCTGTGAATGTATCATTGCAACGATTCAAGCGGTGGTGCGCTCTACTCTTTGAGATGATCATTTCAAGATGTATGAAGGCATACTTTTGGTATAGTCTTGAAGACCTCATTTTGTGGAGTACCATCTGGTGGCATGTCCGGGACTTGTTGGAGCTTCTGACTTCAAGAGATGATGGACTTGACACCAAGACACTCCTCCAGTTGACATGCTTATGATGCTTTGTGAAAAGAAGAGCTTGGCGCGCTGACGGACTCATCATCTTCAAGTGTGGGCGGAGCCAACGTCAAGGCCTTCAACAGGGAGGTGGAGCAGAATGCAATGCGAGGTGCAGCAGAGTGCAAGGCGAGGTGTAGCAGAGTACGACGCGAGGTGCAGTAGAGTGCAAGACGAGGTACAACAGTGTGCGGTTCGAGGTGCAGTAGAGTGCGGTGTGAGGTGCAGCAAAGTGCGACGCGAGGTGCAGAAGAGTGCAAGGCACGAGGTGCAGTAGAGTGCAAGACGAGGTGCAGTAGAGTGCAAGACGAGGTGCATCAGTGTGCAGTTCGAGGTGCAGCAGAGTGCAGTGCGAGGTGCAACAAAGTGTAAGGTGCGAGGTGTAGCAGAATGGGAGCAAGGTGCAGTGGAGTGCAAGGCGGGTGCGCTATAGCTGCGAGGTGAGGCATGGTGCAACTACAAGGCGAGACATGCTGCGAGTACGAGGTGAGGAACGCTGCAAGTGCGAGTCGATGCATGGTGCAACTACAGGGCAAGATGTGCAAGTACAAGGCGATGAGTCCCATCACTTGGAGTGCGACCTGTCACAACCCGACATGAGGCTTGTTGCAGATGCAAGGAAATGTGTGTTGCAGCTACAAGGCGAGATGTGCTTCATCTTAGAAGCAAGGCTTCCCATGACGCGAGGCGAAGTGCATGTGGTGCCATGAAGTAACTGAAGCTTTCTAAGGAGTTTCTTTGGATGACGGATGACCTTCCAGAGACTTGAACTTCAAGACCTTGTTGAGCTCAGAATGGGGTGTAGCAAGGCATAACATAGAATGGAGGATCGATCATGCCCCCTGCAAAGCTCGAGATGTCGTAAATCGTCGCCTAATTGAAGGAAGAGAGCTTGGAGATGCCATTGTCTAGACGCTGAAGCTAAATGACACGAAACCATTGTTTCATCTTGGAGTTGAAAATCAAGCTGCTTTGTAGCCTTCGTCGTGTCAAGCAGTGGTGGAGTCATTTTTGTGAAGCCAACTATGCCAAGGAGGCTATGTTGAGGTGGTTGCCCCCATTGTTTAAAGAAGGTCATGGACGATGTGTCACTGGAAGTCCACGATGGGATGATTGAAGGCCTCCAAGGCTTGCTCATGGGTTGACGGAGAGACTTGAAGGTCGTGCCATTCCTGGTGATGAGCTTCATGATCCTTCTTGGCATGTGGCTTGATCTTAGCATTGAATACATGTTTGAGCATTCAACTTGAGTGTTTTGTGATTTTAGGCAGATTTGACCTTTATGTAGTAAATTTGGTCTTCTAACTTCGTTTTAGCTCCGAATTGAGTGCCGTTGATGGGGTTTGAAAGTTGAGTTCCATACCTTTCTACTGCAACCAAGCTTGTTCCAGGACGATCTGAATTGATCCTTGTAGGATTTGTAGAATCTTGTGCTCGTGCGCTGTTTCATGCAGTTGACTTTTGTGTGAAAAAATGTTTGCGGGGAACTCGTCACAACTTGGAATTGAGTGAGATCAATGGCGTTGGAAATCTGACTTCCATATCTTTCTAAATCCGTCGACCTCATGTCAAGGTGATCAAAATTAAGTGGTCTATGACTGAATGAATCTCGTACTCGTGCGCTGGTACGTGCAGTTGACCTTCGTGTACAAAAACGTACGCTGGGAACTTGTCACAACTCAAAATTGAGTGAGGTCAACGACGTTGGAAACCTGACTTTCGAATCGTTTTAGGGCCATCAAGTTCATGTCAGGGTGAGCAAAATTGAGCAAGCTATGATCGAATGAATCTCTATCTCGTGCACTGAAATGCAGAATTGGACTTCGCATGGTAAAACATTTGCCCACTATTTTTCATGGCCTGGTGGTTGCCCCTCTTGGTGGGGTTGGAAGCATTTTTTTAGTAGCTTTCCGACTCCAACGGGTCAAGTTCTTGGATGGTTTCATGTGCCTCGCTGGGACGAGCCTTGAGCGCTTCGCGTGGCGAAGTCGTGGCATGGTCCGCATGGTGAAGACTTGTTGTGCTTTGCGTGGCAAAAGCTTTGAGTTGTTCACATGGTGAAGGCTTCAAGTGCTTCATATGGCGAAGGCTTCAAGTGCTTTGCATGGTGAAGGCTTCAAGTGCTTCGCATGTCGAAGGCTTTGAGTGCTTCGCGGGGCGAAGCCTTAGAGTGCTTCGCGTGGTAAAGGCTTAGAGTGCATCGCGTGACGAAGGCTTAGAGTGCTTGGCATGCAGAAGGCTTAGAGTGTTTCGCGTGGCGAAGACTTGGGTTCTTTGCATGGTAAAGGCTTAGGTGAGCTTTTCATGGCAAAGGCTTAGTATGCTTCGCATGGCGAAGGCTTTAAATGCTTCACGTGACGAAGGCTCGGGGTGCTTCGCGGGGTGAAGGCTTGGAGTGCTTCGTTGGGCGAAAGCTTGGAGTGCTTCATATAGCGAAGGCTTAGAGTGCTTCGCATGGCGAAGGCTCAGATGCTTTGCGTGGCGAAGGCTTGGAGTGCTTCGTGTTGCAAAGGCTTAGAGTGCTTCGCGTGGGGAAAACTCAGGTGCTCTGTGTGGCAAAGGCTTAAAGTGCTTCACGTGGCGAGGACTCGGGTGCTTTGTGTGGCAATGGCTTAGAGTGATTCGCGTGACGAAGCTTAGAGTGCTTCGTGTGGTGAAAACACGGGTGCTTTGCGTGGCAAAAGCTTAGAGTGCTTCGCGTGACGAAGTCTTAGAGTGCTTTGCATGGCAAAGGCTTAGAGTGCTTCGCGTGACAAAGGCTTAGAGTGCTTCGTGTGACGAAGACTTGGAGTGCTTCGCGTGGCAAAGACTCGGGTGCTTTGTGTGGCAAAGGCTTGGTATGCTTTCTAAACAAAAGTGTAGGTGATAAGACAATTTCATTAGACGTTGGAACGAAACATCTTGAATCTTATTGGAAGATACTATGTGAGTAAAATAGGCATTGAGCCGAATTTTAATCTCAAACTTTGTGCCTTTGATGATAACTTGGTCACTAATTCAATTTCCTAGTTGTTTCCTGCAACTCAGACGTGGCAATGATGGTGTCCACGCGAATCATCTTTTGTGCGGGTTCCTAGGGGCCTTTGCTTCCGTGACGTTCCGTTGCCTTTTTTCTGACATACTCGGTGCAATGTGATGACCCGTCCCGAATTAGCTGGATTAATTAAGAATTAATGACAGATTAGCTAGACTAATCAAGAATTGGACGAGGATTAGCGGACGTTCAAGGCGAAATGACGATTTTGCCCCTAGAATGGGTGAATCATTGACTTTCGTTCATGGGGTCAAATAGACTTTGGCCTATGACTGTGATGTATTTCAGTACGTCGTGAGTTCATAGACAGGTGGCACGTTCCATTCCGACGTTCGAGGAATAAGTTATGATTTTCGGAAGTTCGGGGGCATTTTGATAATTTGGTTGAATAGGAGCAAATAGTTGACTTTGACCCAGGAGGTCCGATAGCCGATGGCCGAGGACCGTTACGTAGATCGGGACAATACGGATCCGTAGATAGCAGGCACGACGAATTTGGATGTTCGACGAAGAATTTACGGTTCACGAAAGTTTAAGGGAACTATTGCGCGTTTTACGAGACAGATGTGACACGACCCACCCTCAATCCCCCGGGATTAAGGGCTAAGTCATGCTCCCGTCTAACGTACGCGTGACACGAAGGCTAAACCGTCGTCCAACCTCCGTGTGACACGTAAGTCGGACAAGGGATTTTCAAACGAACCCGTCAAAACTTCCGGACTTCCCAGAGCACAAAACCTCTACTGTGGATCGGGTATGTGATGTCTCCGTCTCTTTCTACCAACAGCCCGCACCGCGATAACCTGGAGGGTATCGAAAACATGAAAAGACTGTGAGTGGATAAAAATAAAGTATAAGTTCAAAAACAGTTATCAAAAAACACAATTACATTTATACCCTCCATTTAAAAAACCAATGCATGCATATCAAAACCCATGTCATAAAACCATTCAATATTCAAGTTATTCAAACAATTTAAGAAAAACCGAACTCATTTTCCTTTTCTAAAATCCCGGGCCTCAGCCCAAAACCATCAAAATCCATAACATCCGGGTCATTGCCCGAAACATCGGAAAACCATTATTGAAAACCAACGTTATCAGGTTCTCACCAAAATCCAAACCACATTTAAAAACACATTTCCATCCATCGAACATGCTGGATCTATCCGAGTCTTTAAACTTAATCCAGACCTCAATATAATCCTAGTCTTTAAACTCCCGAGTCTTTAAACTCAATAGGCCTACGGGGGAAATATCAATATCCGAGTCTTTAAACTTCCGAGTCTTTAAACTCAATTCGGGTCTTTAAACCCAATCCGGGCCCGCCCCCGTCATGTATCATATCCGAGTCTTTAAACCCAATAACCAGATCCAGCAAATCCAATCCAAAACCATTCCAAATCCATGTCCAAATCCGAATTCGAAATCGCCATTTCGAATTCCAAGACGAATCCGGAATCAGCATCCCGAATCCAAATCCAGAATCATATCCATCATCCATTTCCAAATCCGAATCAGAAACCATCATTCCGTGAGCCGGCATATGGAATAACCATTCCGAACCCAAATCCGGAAATCCACTTTCAAGTTCCAAAACCGAATCCAGAATCGTCATCCTGAAATCCGTTTCAAAAACCCGAATCACGTTTATCGAAACCACTTTTATGAACTGGGCTTCAAGCCCGAAATCACTTTTCCGAAATCCATTTTAAATCATTGAAATCAAATCATATCTTAAATCTCAAAATCAATTCATCAAAACCATGGTCAAATCACAGTATACTACGAAAACTCGTAAAACGTGCAAATACGACATTATCTTGAAATCCATACAAAACCATAAATCATGAAGTCCATAATCGTAAAGTCCACTCACAGACTATTACGCCGCTGGCTCGATACGCGTGCACTTACGCCGTTCCCAGCCAATCCACTATCACCAGCTTTCCCGAACCTATCCAAATCCCATAATAAGGTCACTAATTACTTCACAATGTTCATACTAAAACCCCGTAATTTTCTTGAATTTTTAACTATTTTTAACAGAGCCTTAAAATCTTCGGACATCCCAAAAACTATTGAGATGATGTCCGATTGACTCGAAACCAGTCTTAAAATGTTCGTTACATCGAATACTTTGAAAGTCGTGTTGGAACCTTCCTCGAAATATGTGCCACACACCCACACGCGTGCGCCCAAAGGGGTTGCACGTGGGCCTCACGTGCATGCACTGTTCATCCATGTCCTCAAGTGAACCAGGTTCGGTTTGGTCTACTCTTCAGCCAGTTCAATTTAACCAGCACCCACGGTTTCCTCCATTTTTAACCCGTTTTCAAAGTCTTTTTAGCCGAGTAGCTTCATCCTAATCTATATAATCGATCTACCTACTAAAAACTTGAACAACAAGATAGGAAAGTACCTACTCGATCAACCAACAATCATTCGATTTCCTCGACTCTGTTTTCCTGGTTTCCGGCCATTGCAGTCCCTCTTTCCATGTCTATTAGCCTCCTTGTGATCTCCAAAACCTCAACCACATAACCATTTCACTTATTAGTCATCCTAACCAAGTTTGCCATATTCGAATTTTAAAACCAAGGTTCATGGAAGATTCACTTACCGTCCTTCCCTGACCTCGAAAACGAGCCTATTCGATTCCCCAGACCTCCAGTAGCCTCCTTCATCCATTATAATCGATCAATACCCAAGAAATCATCATGTGCCATTTGAACCTTAACAGGGGAGTTCACGGGTTTTGCCCTCATCCAACCGCCACCGTGCACGACGGCATCCACACCTTCACCACCACATTCCACGTCGGTCATCTCTTTGTTTTTGTTCACACGGCACAGCCAATTGAGGTTAGCTGAGGGGGGGGGGGGGTTGAATTCTCACAAACTTGTGTCTCTGTTCTCTGTTTTCTGCCGTCTTCCACGATCATCCAATTTCAACCGTGATAAGGCGGTGAGCCAAGTTCTACAGCCATCTAGAAAGGGACATGCGTCCAAATTCTAGTGGACACCAGCTCCAAAAAGGCCAAGTGTCCTACTTTTACTGGGCACAACATCCAAGGCAACAAAATGACCAAACTGCCCTTACACGCGAAATTACCATTTTACCCTTCATCTATTTCGACTCACATTCAAACCATCGGACGTGTCACCTGTCTATGAACTCGTGACGTCCCGAACTACGTCACGATCATCGATCAAAGTCCATTTGACCGCTCGAACGGAAAGTCAACATTTTGCCCATTCTAGGGGCAAAACTATCATTTTGCACTGTCCGTCCGAAAACACCCAACTAATCACTGATTAACTTTACTAATCTGTCATTAACCACTAATCTAATCCCGATTTCCGGGATGTGCTGTTACATAATGGATGAGTGACAAGTGTCACCCATCCACTGGACACCATTTTACATTCATGCATATCCCTTCCCTTCATTTTCTTTCGATCATCTTCTTTGGTTCTACCAAACCCAAACCAAACCCGATTACCTCCCAACCCAATCCAACCATCCTTTCCATCTGATCATTCTTGAGAGACTAAAGGAGTGTGAGGAGCGCAAGCTGATGATCGTGGCTGGCAGGAGGCAGCGCCGTCATGGACGACGTAGGCAAAAACCGTGCAAGGTATCGATTTGCCCTTTTTTCCTTTTAATTTCGATTTGTGACGTTAAGGATGGTTTTAGGTGTTTATAATGGGTTTATTAGGTTGCTTAGGAAGTTTAGAGAAGGTTTTGGGGATGGTTAGAGGCTGGGGAAGCTTGGGGAATTTCTGAAAATGTTGGACCGTGAGGAAGAAAATCAAACCGTTGGGTTTTCTATGTTTTTCCTTGTTTTGATCATCCAAACAAGTTCCTAGGATCACATTAGGAAGTTTAGGATTAATTAGGAAGAAAAAGGACGAAAAATTAGGAGTGGAGAAACCTGGACCGGTCACGCCGGTCTAGTTAGACCGGTTGTACTGGGTTGGATCGGACCGATCGGTTCGACCAAGGTTGAAGAAAACTGTTCCCGGCGTGTGAGGCCCACGCGCATGGCAGTCTTGGGGCGCGTGAAGGCACGTGAACAGTCCTTTGGGGAAACTTCCAACATGTAATCTCATCTATTCGATGTAACAAACATTTTGGGACTAGTTTCGTGTCAATCAGACATCGTCTCGATATAGTTAAGGTTGTTCGAACGTTTAGGTTCGCGTTTAAAAATAGTTAAAAATTCTGAAAAAATTACGGGACTTTAGTGAGGGGTTATTTAAGTAGTTAATAACCTTCTATTACAATTTGGATAGGTTCGGGAATCCCGAAGGTGATAATTACCCAGGGAATCCCGGACCTTTCTTTCGAAATTGATGCATGCATAAATGTTTATAAATGTTTTAAATACATGTTTTGTGATGCCATGAGTGCATTAGTTTGTGGTAGCCTAGGATTTACGTATTTGCACGTATTTCGAGATTTCCAGTTTTATACGATACTTATACATGCTAGGTTTTCAATGAGGATTTAATGAATTGATTTTGGAATTGGAAATATGAAATCAAGCACGAGACCCATTTCATTTACGAACCCTCGAACTTGGAGTCCATTTGATTTGACGAGGAATCAGAATGAGGGTCCATTTGAGTTATACGATCAGGCCGAGGGTCCCGTGGGTTTACGAATTCGGGTTTGTGGCCCAGTTGGTTGTAATATCGGGCTGGAGGCCCTTTTAACTGTGGTATCGAGCTTAAGGCCCTATTGGTTGTGAAGTTGGGCTTGAGGCTCCGTTGATTATGGTTTCGGGATTAGGGCCTAATTAGTCGTGATATCCCAGTTGATTGTGAAATCGGGCTTGAGTCCCAGTTCGATTTATGAAATGAGAATTCGGGCATGAGACCCTGTTGAACTGTGGATTTAGGCCGAGGCCTGTGAAACTGATTTGAATCGGATTCGAGGAATCCTGTTGAGATGAATCGGGTATGAGACCCGGTTGAGAAATGTTTTGAGAAAGAAAGTATTTGGAAAATGTATATGAACCCTCCATATGATTATATGGTCTCCTCCAGACGTCGACCTAGAGAGTCACGATCCACAGACTAGAATGGGTATCCTCATAGGGATCTCGTTTCAAGAGTGAGAGTGATGATGTGGTCCCAGACCAGATTTCGGAGAGATGATCAAACTAGGTCCGAAGATAGATCCTCCCAGATGGAGAATTCTTGGGGGAAGACTCGAAGTGAGACCCCGAGTAGTGTGCACACTAGTATAGATATGATGAATCGTGACATATATGGGGGATGTGTTCCCTAGGGGCTGTGTGCCCCGAGTTGGCACCTTCTCGGAAGTGTCGCGGATGGGTTATACGTATGTTGATACGTATGTGGTTCTTATGGAATGTGATTTGGGGCAGAGACCTCGTATCCTGGCGTACTCTGCAAGCCCGGTGAGGGTTAGAGACAGAATTTTCCCTAGTCTGACACTTCGTGTCAGACGAGATCAGGCATGCCCCACATTAATCCCGGGGGATTTGGGACGGGTCCTGACATGTAGTGTCCTTCCTTCAAGAGATCCCGGAGCTATCTTTCGAAAGTCTGGCAGGAGCTTATGTCGTGCCCATAGAAATTGTGATAGGCACACCATTTTGTCTTATTAGTCTTTTCTTGGTCGCCTTTAACGAGAGCTGGTCTTTCGAACCACGACTTTTCCTTTATCTGATAGTAAATTTGGAGGAAAGGTACCAAAAACTGTGTGTTTGGCTTTGCACCAGCAAATGTGTTGGATGACGGGTTCCCTTTGCGCTTGTTGGCTTTCTCGACTGAGTTCCCGCGGTGGGCATCATCCTTTGGCTGCGCAAACGCCTTTGTAGGATGTCCATCTTCCTTGACGTGGTTGGCAGCATGTGTGACATTTTTCTGTCCTCCCAGCATACACGTCGCTCCGCTAGGGACACTATCTTGGTGAGACTTTGGGCATTGTTCATGACGATGTCTCCGTAGAGCTGGCTCTCTCGCGGTAGGCCATACTTAAATGTTATGGCTGCGATGAGATCGTTGCAACCAACGATGCGGGACTTCTCTTCGCAATACCTCCGGATGTATTACCGCAAGGTTTCCTTATACCTCTTTCGGATGGTGAAGAGGTGTTCATCCTTAACTTCGACGGTGCGAAGTTGCGAGTACTCCTTCATGAAAGCAAGGGCCAACTCTTCGAAGGAAGTGATTGATCAATGGGGGAGATGGTTGAACCATGTCGTTGTTTGACCTTGCAGCGAAGCTCGGAAAACTTTGCACATGAGCGCGTCATTGTGCGTGTGAGGTACTATGACCCCCCGATAGTAATTGATGTGTTTTACTGGGTCAAAGATTCTTTTATACTGATTGAAGTTAGAAGTTGAAAATCGATGCGGGAACAGCTCATCCTCAATGTCCCTCACGAATGGTGAAGATAATGACGTCTGAATCTGGCGCCAAAGGTCATCCTCCAAGTCTCTGTCGCGCTAAACTCCCTGGAGGAGTCGGTCTAGCATCCTTCGGACGTTTTTAGCGTGCAGTGGACCTTTGTGATGGGGATTTCCACGTCGGGTGAAGTGGCGTCGACTCCTTCGAGTTACCGTGGGAATGGTACTCATCCTCCTCGCTACGATCATCTGTACTTCTTGAGTTATGATGGGTCTATCCATCTGAGTGAGTGCATGACACACGGGAGACTGCTTATTGCTGTCGCCTGTTGCGCGGGTACTCAATGCACGAAAGTGCTCGAGGGCGTCCTCCGAGTCGCTCTCGAGCTGGAAGCTTCGATCATTCTTGGCCTTTTACTCTGGGGGTGCAGCTTTCTTTCCCTGAGTCGCTTAGCGACGTGTCTCAGGACATTATCCGGCAACGAACATGCTCCTTATCGGCGCTTCTCGGGATGTCCCTTGGCGCCCCGCGAGGTTCATTGCACTTCTCGGAGGTTCACTGCACTTCTCAGAGGTTCTAGATGTTCCGATGTCTCCCAATAATTGTTGTAGGTGCTCTGATTGGGCACGAACTTGGTTGCTTAGTTGCTCAACCTGCTGCATCAGTCCAAGCCGCGCAGGCGATGTCAGGACCGATCTCAAATCCACTGGGATTAACGTGGGACCCGCCTGATCCCGTCTGACACAAAGTGTCAGACTAGGGAAAATTCCATCTCTAGCCCTTGCCGGGGCTATCAGAGTGCATCAGGATCGTAGGAGGAGGGGAGCGATGTCTCGTCTCCGCTACAGCACGCATCCGCTATCAACCTGAAGGGCATTAAAACACGAAAACCGTGAGTGGACAAAAATAATAATTTCATTAAAAACATTTTCATACAAAGACATTTATGCCCTTCATAAAAGAATATGCATGCATTCAAAACCGTTTATCAAACATTCATAAAATCATTTATCAAACATATCAAAACCTTTCAAGGGTTCATGCCCAGTTCCCATAAACCGTCATGACCCATAAATTCATTTGGGTCCTCGACCCGAAATCATAACTCAAAACCATAGGTTAAATCACTAGGGACTCAGCCCAAATCACGTCACGTGCGGGTCTCAGCCCAAAACCATTCTCAAAATATCACAACATACAATACGGGATCTCCGCCCCAAATCACTTTTCCATAAAATCACATACGTACCATCATACGTATAACCCATCCGCGGCACTTCCTAGAAGATGCCAACTCGGGGCACACAGCCCCTAGGGAACACATCCCCGATATAGTCACGATGTCAATCTCTATACTAGTGTGCACACTACTCGGGGTCTCACTCCGAGTCTTCTCCCAGGAATCTTTTAATGACCCATCCCGAATATCGGGATTGAATATTAATTAATCATGATTTAGAATGACTAATCGGGGATTAGTTGAGTGAAATCGGACGAAACGTGCAAAATGACCGTTTTGCCCCTAGCGTGGGCAAAATGTTGACTTTTAGTTCGGGCGGTCAAATGGACTTTGGCCGATGACTGTGACGTAGTTCGGGACGTCACGAGTTCATAGACAGGTGGCACGTTCGATTCCGACATTCGTAGAGAAAGTTATGATGATCGGAAGTTGAGGGGTATTTTGGTAATTTGGCATAGTAGGGGCCAAATGTTGACTTTTGATCGGGAGGTCCGATAGACGAGGGCCAAGGACCGTTACGTAGGTCTCGTCGATACGAATTCAACGACAGGCGGCATGCCGAAATCGGAGATTCGACGACGAAGTTATGGTCACGGAATCGGGCTCGATTAACCGAACGAACCGGGATTAAAATAATATTTTAATATGAACAGTACCCGGTGACTGTGCACATCCGGATGAGTGACAAGTGTCACCCATCCCTTGATTCCAGCTCCATGTTTCCCTCCCAACACTATCATGACTACATCATCATTCCTACACCATCATTCCTCCATCTTTTTCCCCATTTTTCTTCTTCTTTGTTTTCTTACCCGTGAGAGGGGGAATCAGAATTGGGAGAATTGAGCTCCCTTTCACATCCAGGTTTGAGGGGAATTTGTGAGATTGTGAGAGAGGATTAAACTGGGGAAACACTGAGGGTCGATTGGGGGCTGGAGACTGAGAATCGAAAATTTAGAAAAATTGGGGGGAAATTCAAATACTGGGAATTGAGCCGTGAGGATCGAAATTGAACTCACTTCGAGCTTCCTGGGATCATTACGATCAGAAACGTCGAAAGAACGAAGGAAATTGGTGTTGTTTTGACTCTGAACACACTTGGTGACAGAGGATGAAATTCGAGGTTGAGTCGAGGGAATTGAGGCTTCGATTGACGAAATTGATGTGGGGATTGTGTTCCTGAGGATCCCACGATGCTTCTGGATCCATCAATTGAAGGAAAACGCTGGAGATTGACTGAACTCCATGGTTGCACAGTGACGAAAAATCGAGTTTGAGTCGTGGCGTTTGAGCCACGAATTGATGCAATTGAGTTGGGGAAAATACTTACCTGAGTCCATTGAAGCTTACTGGTGAATCAATTGAACGAAATCAAGAAGCTTTGATGGTTTTCGAAGGATGAACAGTGGCCGGATGTCCTTCGATTGATCATCTGTGATCGTGAGGTTAGAGGTAATGTTTCATGGAATTATTGTTACAGAACTCTAATTGGACTTAAGTAGAAGCTAATTGATTGATCAATTGATGAATTCAGTGTCGAATTGATAGGATTGGAACCGGGTCTGATCGCGGGTTAAACGACCCGTTTACCAGACAAACGGGTGAGGGAGACATCACTGTAGCTGGCGCGTGGGTTTCACGCGCAGCCACTCACGGCGGCGCGTGGGGGCGCGTCCGGCCTAGTCTCAAGGTGAGGTCAACATGACTTTTGATCCTCTCAGTGTAAAGAACATTTTGACGTTGATTTCGATGAAATCGGATATTGTTTCGTTAATGTTCCGCGTATCCGAAGTTTTGTATTACGATAAAAATACGTATTTAAATCCCGGAAAAATTGGGGAAAATTATATGATGTATTTTGAGATGTTAGTAACCCTCTATAATGATTTTGGACAGGAGTTGTGATTTCCAGATTTTACGGAAAAACGTGCAGCTCGGAAACGGACCGTTTTGGACGGTGTGTGTGAGTGGACTTTGTTTTCTAACCGTGATGCATGCATATATGATTTTTATGCCTTATTATATGATTTTATATGCTTGGGCATGATTTGTGTTTCAATCCGGTAATTTCTCGGTTTTATGAATATTATATTATTATTTTGGGCGATGTTCGAGAAATTACGAAATTTGGTAAAAATGATGTTTGGACTTGGTTTATGAGTCCGGGATTGAAATTGATTGAAAATAATGTTTGGACTCGGATTATTGAGTCATGGATTGAAAGATGATGTGGTGACTCGGGAATGAGTCGAGGGTCAATTTCGTGGATTTACGTGAAAATGGCAACGGAGGTTGCAACGCATGGATTTGCGTGATAATATTATTTTGGGCATGAGAACCCAAGTGAATAGTGATTTTGACTCGGAATTGGAGTCAGTTGTGAAATTGTGAAATTAATGTTTTATTGGGATTTTATGATTATTTTAATCAGTCTTTCGGGCACGTTTTATGAGGTACATGCAAATGATGTTTTGGGCTAGGCCCGGAGTCTAAATGATTTCTAAAATGATGTTTTGACTTGGTTGGTGAGTCAATGATGATTTTCGGATTATTCTATTGATTTAAATGTGATTTTAACGGTTTATGTGTAAAAGGTATTTTGGGCTTGAGACTCAGTTGAGAATGATCTTGACTTGGTATGAAGTCAAGATTTGATTGAAATGTTTTGGGATGTAATTCCCGGGATGGTTTTCATTGTGATTGTGATATTCCCAGACGGTCGGTGCTTGGGGGGATTACCCAGACGACCGGAGCTTGGGGGATGTGATTGTAGGATCGGGAGTTGATCCTATGGTAGTCAGCTTCTCGGATGATACTGAGCCTGGATGTACCACTTGGAGGTGTCTGATCCTGGGGATGTGTTCGCCCAGAGGTGACTGAGCCCGAGGAGGTTGAGCCCAGAGGTGTTTATTCCCGAGAGAGTGACTGGATATTGGCCTACGCGTAGTGCAGCACTTGTGAGTAGTGCAGTTTGATTGATTGTGCACTTGTGAGTAGTGCGGATGTGATTTGTGATGTTTTATGCACTTGTGAGTAGTGCGGATTGATTGGATTGATATATTTCTTGTGCACTGGTGATTAGTGCTGATTTGTATTGATTGTGATGATGTACTGGTATTGAGTACGGGTTTTTGGTCTTTGTGGCCAGTGATTATATTTTCACATGGTTTGGCCTGAGAGCCGGAATTTGATGTTTTATAACATGAACTGATTTGGTGAACATGAGTTTTTTGGACCATGGGAAAATATGTTTTGAATTTATCGGTCCCTCATGTTTTACGATATGCATGCAAGATTGTGAAAACTGGAGGGTAAGATTGTATTTTGATAAATGTTTTTATCAGAGGTCATTTTTGTCCACTCACACCTTTTTTGTTTTATGACCCTCCAGGCCGTGGTACGACGTTCGGGACTGATCGTGAGGCAGTGACAGCAGCAGAAATCCGCGCAAACATCCCTTGTCTGGCAAGCACTGAAGGGGAGTTTCGGACCTTTAGTTGACTTGTCAGACGGGAGCAGGACCGGGCACGGGTTTTGACGTCCAGTTGGGACGGGTCCTGTCAAATTGGTATCAGAGCATTTGGTTCTTGATTTCTGTTGATACGTCATGCCTCCGAGTCGTGCGTCCCGTACACGGTCTGAAGATGGGAGGGGCGAGAGTAGTGTTAGTAAAGGCCCAGATATTGAGCGAGCTCGACGGTTGGGAGCCACTGTGTTTCGTGGTGATTCGGGCCCGGATGGTGCCGAAGATTGGCTTACTCGATTGGAAAGGATTGTTGAGGTTATGATATGTCCCCTGGAGGACATGGTGCCCTTAGCCACTTTTCTTTTGGATGGCTATGCTTACAGGTGGTTGCATAGTTTGCAGTTGACTGGCTGGGATGCCCGTACCTTGGCATGGGATGCATTCCGAGAGCGATTTTTGGATCAGTTTTATCCTCGCTCATTCCGGAACGCTAAGGAGGTTGAATTTCTCCAATTGCAGCAAGGGAATCGGTCAGTGGTCGATTATGAACAGCAATTTTTGCACTTATCTAGTTTCGCTCCTCTGTATGTGGCTACAGAGGAGGATAAATGTCGAAGGTTTGAGCAGGGATTGAGGAATGAGTTACGAGGTGCTGTAACTGTTGGCTCGTATTCCACCCTGAGGGAATTATCGGATGCTGCTATCCAAGTGGAGGCTACTATTGTACCTGTGCCAGAACAATCTTTGGGCTCTGGACGACGCCGAGAGCGTCAGGATACTGAACAGATGAGTCAGGAAACAACGAAGCGAGTTAGCCTTCATACTCTTGTGTCGCAATCCTCGGTAGGCGTTCATTCGGGTGGAACTTCAACCCAGTCGACAAGTAAGCGGCGTGGTGGGGCAAGTCGCCTCAGCACTGCCACTTGTCACTTTTGTAGGAAACTTGGACATTTGCGAAGGAACTGCCCCGATCGACTTGACCGTAGGTCAGAATAATTGTATTGATACATGTTTTCGTGATACCTTGTAAATGGTTTGTCTTGTCCATTTGTGTTGTAATATTGTATCAGGTGTTTTGGGTGTGTCGGACTACTGTGGGTACGGATGGTTGTTTTTGTTAACAGTCTGGTTTGTAGATGGGCGTGTTGGGCCCAGAATAAACTTGACCTGGGGATGAATATTGGTGTTATCGTTTTGGGATCATCCTTGGTTTTCCCTAGGTGGATCGGGTTTGTGATGTCATGGACATTGGGCATTGTGACGATCTAGGATCGTGATGTTCATGGCCAGCTGACGTAGTGATGGATCTGGACCGTGATCCTGATGATCCAGTTGGGTAGAGAGTTTGTCACTCTTACTCCGGTATGTGAGTCGTAAATGACGGGACTGAACTTCTTTTCGAAGTGGAGCCCTTTTGTGGTATGTTACTCAAGTGAGTAGGTTTCCGAAGTGATCGGATTTTGTCAACCTTAACCGTGTGGTTGTTGGATTGGCTTCCTTATGAAGTCAACCGAGTATAATGAATGGGTAACCGATAGGTTCGGTTTTGGTGTGTCCAAGTGGACGTGAACGAGATTTCGGGTTTTGGAATCGAATTTCTGGGTGACGATTCAGGATTCGATTTTAGAACTTGAAAGTGGAATACTGGATTTGGGTGCGGAATGATTATTCCAAATGCTAGCTTACGGAATAATGATTTCGGATTCGGATTTGGACATGAATTAAAAATGTGATGTATGGGTTTGGATTCGGGATTTCTTACGAAATTGCGGATTCGGATTCGGAATTGGAATTAGCTGATTGGTGGAGTTTCGATTTGTCTCTTGCTGGTTTGGGCAAATGGACTCCATTATTGGAACATGTTTGGCTATGACCTAGGTGGTTGTAGTCTTGTCAATGGATAGATGTATGTACCTTGTTTATGGTTTGGGGTACGATACTTTGCAGACTTGTGGTGTCGGGTGACGGTATACGGGTTATACCAATAGTACGTTGGTGAACGTGTTAGTAGTCAGCTTAATCCTGATACCATTGGATGGGTTGTGAACGTGAACTGGCCATTGAACACGATGCACTAGGCAGAGTGATTCTGATGATTTCAGTGATTGTTTGAGCAGGTGCTCTTAGCCATGGTTGGCTAGTATAACTCTAGTGTTGAGTGGTGTGATCACTGCTAGGCTGGTGTTCAATGTGTTCCAGTTACACCGTCTGTTTGAGTGTGATGATGGTATGCGTATACTCAGGATGAGTGAGTTGGTGGTTAGTGTGACCGCAAGTTGCTTTGCGGCGAGATGTTACCTTGTCGTGACCTTACCAGCATCTGGGATCGCTGAGGGGGTGACAGTTGTGGATACTGCTGTTGGTATTAGTCGCAGGATTGAGTTTGCCCTGCGAGGGGAGATCATGTTGTTGATCTTGTGCTACATTGACGGACGTGGTGGTATGATGTGTTGTCACTGATTTGTTACTGATTGGCGCTTTACTAGGGTGGTAAAGCTTGGTGGTGACAGTTTGGCTTGTGGTGTCAGCATGGACTGGCAGGTGAGTTTTGGTGACTCTCTATGAGAGCGGATGTCAGGGCACATTAGTGATTACGTGGGGCCGTCAGGCTGAAGGAGTCAGCTTAGTGACGACATTGCCAATTTCTGGTGATTCATTTTCACTCGAGGCGGTCGAGTGTAGTTAGTATGATGTGCATCGGCGATGTGACGTCTGAGTGCAGACGAGTTCTGCGTTGGCTAGTGGGTGTACAGGTGTACACGTGTTGTGAGACCCATTTGTTTTCCACAAGGTAGTTGTGGAATACGGATAGTTGGAATTTCGGGGACGAAATTCTTTAAGGAGGGAAGGTTGTAATGACCCGTCCCGAATATCGGGATTGAATATTAATTAATCATGATTTAGAATGACTAATCGGGGATTAGTTGAGTGAAATCGGACGAAACGTGCAAAATGACCGTTTTGCCCCTAGCGTGGGCAAAATGTTGACTTTTAGTTCGGGCGGTCAAATGGACTTTGGCCGATGACTGTGACGTAGTTCGGGACGTCACGAGTTCATAGACAGGTGGCACGTTCGATTCCGACATTCGTAGAGAAAGTTATGATGATCGGAAGTTGAGGGGTATTTTGGTAATTTGGCATAGTAGGGGCCAAATGTTGACTTTTGATCGGGAGGTCCGATGGACGAGGGCCAAGGACCGTTACGTAGGTCTCGTCGATACGAATCCAACGACAGGCGGCATGCCGAAATCGGAGACTGTGCACATCCGGATGAGTGACAAGTGTCACCCATCCCTTGATTCCAGCTCCATGTTTCCCTCCCAACACTATCATGACTACATCATCATTCCTACACCATCATTCCTCCATCTTTTTCCCCATTTTTCTTCTTCTTTGTTTTCTTACCCGTGAGAGGGGGAATCAGAATTGGGAGAATTGAGCTCCCTTTCACATCCAGGTTTGAGGGGAATTTGTGAGATTGTGAGAGAGGATTAAACTGGGGAAACACTGAGGGTCGATTGGGGGCTGGAGACTGAGAATCGAAAATTTAGAAAAATTGGGGGGAAATTCAAATACTGGGAATTGAGCCGTGAGGATCGAAATTGAACTCACTTCGAGCTTCCTGGGATCATTACGATCAGAAACGTCGAAAGAACGAAGGAAATTGGTGTTGTTTTGACTCTGAACACACTTGGTGACAGAGGATGAAATTCGAGGTTGAGTCGAGGGAATTGAGGCTTCGATTGACGAAATTGATGTGGGGATTGTGTTCCTGAGGATCCCACGATGCTTCTGGATCCATCAATTGAAGGAAAACGCTGGAGAATGACTGAACTCCATGGTTGCACACTGACGAAGAATCGAGTTTGAGTCGTGGCGTTTGAGCCACGAATTGATGCAATTGAGTTGGGGAAAATACTTACCTGAGTCCATTGAAGCTTACTGGTGAATCAATTGAACGAAATCAAGAAGCTTTGATGGTTTTCGAAGGATGAACAGTGGCCGGATGTCCTTCGATTGATCATCTGTGATCGTGAGGTTAGAGGTAATGTTTCATGGAATTATTGTTACAGAACTCTAATTGGACTTAAGTAGAAGCTAATTGATTGATCAATTGATGAATTCAGTGTCGAATTGATAGGATTGGAACCGGGTCTGATCGCAGGTTAAACGACCCGTTTACCAGACAAACGGGTGAGGGAGACATCACTGTAGCTGGCGCGTGGGTTTCACGCGCAGCCACTCACGGCGGCGCGTGGGGGCGCGTCCGGCCTAGTCTCAAGGTGAGGTCAACATGACTTTTGATCCTCTCAGTGTAACGAACATTTTGACGTTGATTTCGATGAAATCGGATATTGTTTCGTTAATGTTCCGCGTATCCGAAGTTTTGTATTACGATAAAAATACGTATTTAAATCCCGGAAAAATTGGGGAAAATTATATGATGTATTTTGAGATGTTAGTAACCCTCTATAATGATTTTGGACAGGAGTTGTGATTTCCAGATTTTACGGAAAAACGTGCAGCTCGGAAACGGACCGTTTTGGACGGTGTGTGTGAGTGGACTTTGTTTTCTAACCGTGATGCATGCATATATGATTTTTATGCCTTATTATATGATTTTATATGCTTGGGCATGATTTGTGTTTCAATCCGGTAATTTCTCGGTTTTATGAATATTATATTATTATTTTGGGCGATGTTCGAGAAATTACGAAATTTGGTAAAAATGATGTTTGGACTTGGTTTATGAGTCCGGGATTGAAATTGATTGAAAATAATGTTTGGACTCGGATTATTGAGTCATGGATTGAAAGATGATGTGGTGACTCGGGAATGAGTCGAGGGTCAATTTCGTGGATTTATGTGAAAATGGCAACGGAGGTTGCAACGCATGGATTTGCGTGATAATATTATTTTGGGCATGAGAACCCAAGTGAATAGTGATTTTGACTCAGAATTGGAGTCAGTTGTGAAATTGTGAAATTAATGTTTTATTGGGATTTTATGATTATTTTAATCAGTCTTTCGGGCACGTTTTACGAGGTACGTGCAAATGATGTTTTGGGCTAGGCCCGGAGTCTAAATGATTTCTAAAATGATTTTTTGACTTGGTTGGTGAGTCAATGATGATTTTCGGATTATTCTATTGATTTAAATGTGATTTTAACGGTTTATGTGTAAAAGGTATTTTGGGCTTGAGACCCAGTTGAGAATGATCTTGACTTGGTATGAAGTCAAGATTTGATTGAAATGTTTTGGGATGTAATTCCCGGGATGGTTTTCATTGTGATTGTGATATTCCCAGACGGTCGGTGCTTGGGGGGATTACCCAGACGACCGGAGCTTGGGGGATGTGATTGTATGATCGGGAGTTGATCCTATGGTAGCCAGCTTCTCGGATGATACTGAGCCTGGATGTACCACTCGGAGGTGTCTGATCCTGGGGATGTGTTCGCCCAGAGGTGACTGAGCCCGAGGAGGTTGAGCCCAGAGGTGTTTATTCCCGAGAGAGTGACTGGATATTGGCCTATGCGTAGTGCAGCACTTGTGAGTAGTGCAGTTTGATTGATTGTGCACTTGTGAGTAGTGCGGATGTGATTTGTGATGTTTTATGCACTTGTGAGTAGTGCGGATTGATTGGATTGATATATTTCTTGTGCACTGGTGATTAGTGCTGATTTGTATTGATTGTGATGATGTACTGGTATTGAGTACGGGTTTTTGGTCTTTGTGGCCAGTGATTATGTTTTCACATGGTTTGGCCTGAGAGCCGGGATTTGATGTTTTATAACATGAACTGATTTGGTGAACATGAGTTTTTTGGACCATGGGAAAATATGTTTTGAATTTATCGGTCCCTCATGTTTTACGATATGCATGCAAGATTGTGAAAACTGGAGGGTAAGATTGTATTTTGATAAATGTTTTTATCAGAGGTCATTTTTGTCCACTCACACCTTTTCTGTTTTATGACCCTCCAGCCCGTGGTACGACGTTCGGGACTGATCGTGAGGCAGTGACAGCAGCAGAAATCCGCGCAAACATCCCTTGTCTGGCAAGCACTGAAGGGGAGTTTCGGACCTTTAGTTGACTTGTCAGACGGGAACAGGACCGGGCACGGGTTTTGACGTCCAGTTGGGACGGGTCCTGTCAAATCTCCATCTGGGAGGCTCAATCACTGGATCTAGTCCGAGCTCTCTCTCTGGATCTAGTCCACACATCTCTCCGGAATCTGGTCCGGGACCACATCATAAAAAGTAACCACCACTCCTGGAACGGGATCCCTATGGGGATACCCACTCTGGTCTGTGGATCGTGACTCTCCAGGTTGACGCTAGAGGAGACCATATAAATCATGGAGGGTTCAATCACATTTTCAAATACTCTTTTCTTTCTTTCTCAAATCACTTTTCAATTGGGTCTCAAACCCGATTCATTTCAACAGGATTCCTCGAATCCGATTCAAATCCATTTCACAGGCCTCGGCCTAAATCCACAGTTCAATAGGGTCTCATGCTCGAATACTCATTTCCCAAACTGAACTGGGACTCAAGCTCGATATCACAACCAACTGGGCCCTAAGCCCGAAACATGACTCAATGGGACTTCACGTCCGGTTTCACAACCAACAGGGCCTTAAGCCTGATGTCTCAACCAAATGGGTTTGAGGCCCGAAATCATAAATCCACGGGGCATCAAGCCCGATAAACCCGAATCGTAACACAAATGGACCCTCGGTCCGATCGTATGGCTCAAATGGACCCTAGGTCCGATTCCTTATCAAATCAAATGGACTCCAAGTCCGAGAGTTTATAAATCAATTGGGTCTCACGCCCGAGTTCATGTTTCTAAATCCGAAATTCATTTATTAAACTTTCGTTGAAAACCTAGAACGTATAAGCATCGTATAAAACCGGAAATCTCGAAATACATGCAAATACGTAAATCCTAGGCTACCACAACCAAATGCACTCATGGCATCAAAAAACATATATTAAATCAATTATAAAACTTTTATGCATGCATCAATTCGAAAGAAGGGTCCACTCATAGACCGTCCGAAGCAGCGCCTCGATACGCGTGCCATAATAGTCTCCAGGGTCAAACGTCGCCTCCAGGATTCCCGAACCTGTCTAAATTAATTTAGAGGGTTACTAACTACCTAAATAACCCCTCAATAAAGTCCCGTAATTTTCCGGAATTTCTAACTATTTTTAAACTCGAATATAAACCTTCGGACAACCCGAACTATATCGAAACGATGTCTGATTGACACGAAACCAGTCCCAAAATGTTCGTTACATCGAATAGATGATTTCGTGTGTTGAATACATGCCCAAAAACCCTAGCACGTGCCCGTACGCGCCCCTGGAAGTTGCCTGCTCGTGGGCCTCACGTGTCGGCGACTGTTCATCTTCCTCAGCAGTTGAACTGGCCGGCCCGGTTTTTCCTGCAAATCCTGTCCGCCTGGACCGGCGTGTCCGGTCCAAGGCCCTCCCATCTTCATTTCTCGTCCGTTTGGTCCCATTTTAATCCCTAAATTCTTATTTTATTGTTTTCTATCATTGCCAATTAATTAAACCATCTAAAACCAACTAAAACCCGTGAACCCATTTTGAACCATAAGGTTCGAACTTCCCCGATCAACCTCGACGGTGGCTCAGCCGTTAAACCCATTAAAAACCTTCCTAAAATGTCCCTAGCAACCTAATAAATGTTCCCTGATCAACTAAAACGAAGCATAATGTAACAATCGACAAAATGGGAGATTTGGGTCTAACCGGGTACCTGTTCGGGTTTGGGCCTCTGTCGTGCACGGCTGTGCTTCCCTGGCCGGCCACCACTTCCTTCAGTCATCTCCTCCCTCTCAGTTATGCTCCTAGGGTCCATGGTAGTGGTTGGGGTGAAGAGTGGATCGGTTGGGCTTGTTTGGAAACAAAGAAAAATGAACGATGCACGGGAAGGTTGGATGCATGAATGTGGGATGGTGGCCAGTGGATGAGTGACACTTGTCACTCATCCATTGGTTGCTGAAAAGCAACTAGGCTCACTAAAGTCCAACGGTCCTCGTAAAATGTGTCGCTGTGAATAGTATCCCGGAACTTCCGTGAACCGTAGCTTCGCCGTCGAACGTCTAAATTCCACGTGCCGCCTGTCTACGGATTCGTATCGTCGTGATCTACGTAACGGGGCTCGGCCCTTGGCCATCGGACCTCCCGGTCAAAAAGTCAACTTTTGACCCATTTTTCCCAAAATTACCAAAATGCCCCTAAACTTCCGAACATCATAACTTCCTCATCGAACGTCGGAATCGAGCGTGCCACCTGTCTATGAACTCGTGACGTCACGAACTACGTCACAGTCATCGGCCCAAGTCCAATTGACCATCTGAAAGAAAAGTCAATGATTTGCCCATTCTAGGGGCAAAATCGTCATTTCGCCCGAACTTTCGCTAATCCGTCATTAATCCTTAATTAATCCCGTTAATTCGGGACGGGTCGTCACTGGCGAGCCCCTAGATGCTTGCTCGTGACGAGTAGCATGTCGGGGCGTGCATTGCACACCTTCAGTCGGATGTGATGGGCCACGTCTCTCTAGAGCTTGGGTGTTGGCCTGTGGGTTGCGCAGGGCGTCCAAGTGCCTCCTTAGGTCCAAGTCGGCAGGGAGCTGATTCGGGACTCTTAGAGATGTTTCTCCTGCTAGCAGTCCCTCTATTCGTTGAAAAAAAAACCGCCCCTACCCCCGTCGAAGGTAGGGGATTCACGGTGGCAGTAGCTATGGGGAATGTTTTGAAACTGAACGTAGGTGTCCAATTTGGCATTCCGGATGGTAGGTGAATTGATGCGTGGCATGGGCCATGCGGGAGAGAGGAAAGTGGTTCCTCTGGAATCTCCGGTAGTGGTTTGCTCACGGCATCAATCGCAGCAGCGGATGTGGCAGCCTCAGAGGCCTGTACGGATCGGCGTGTTCTGGCCATATGAGGAATGGTAAGTGTTGAAAGTAGAATGGAGTTTTTTCGAGGAAAAACTAAAGAGCACGCTTTGAGTATTTCTCAAATCGGCTCTCAATGAAAGCACCAGTTGTTGATGCAGAAATCGTCCGGTTCTGTGAAATTCCTTCTCGATCCCTACACACAATAACGAAAAATCAAACGGGGTTAAGGTTGAATCCCGGAAGGGTGGTTCAACCGTAAACGCTCCGATACTTAAGTCAGTTTTCTGAGAGAATAAACCGATAGAGTGTTTGCAGGAGTTTTTGATTACCTTTAGAAGTGAGATGAGGTCATCTATTTATAGTGAAGCCTTAAGAGTCAAAGGAGCGTCTGAATCGTTGAAGGAGAAAGTATTAAATAATTGATTGTACCGAGTGTAATCACTTATTTATTAATGAATAAATAATTCACTAGGAAGTTATTTATTATCGACATCGATTCGATTAATTAATATATTTAACTGGTAAATATATTAAATTAATGCAGAGATCGTAACATGTCGATGTCAATTTTACCAAGGGTAATATTCGCATTATAGGAATTATTAGCCACGTGGTGGCTTCAAAATATTTTGGTAATTTATGGTTCCAAAAAATAAACCTTTTCTTTCTACATCTTCTTCTTAAAAAAAAAAAAAAAAACTAGGTAGCCTCCTCCAGCATTTTCTTCTTGCATCTTCTTCCTTCAAAATTCAAAAACTGAAAATTGAAAAAAGCTCTACCGTTGAAGATTAATCAAAATCATGATAGGAGGAACAAAATCTTTTCCTGATTTGGGAAGACACTGCCAGCTCTCCGAAGCTTTCCTTATTTTGACTCTTCTGAACTTGAGGAGGAGGCAAGCGACTATGGATCCCAAGCCAGGAGTTGGGATATCCAGTACACGATGCCACTGAGGAGGGAGATGTTGCCACCGCCGAAGGTGACTTCGGGGTTGATGTGGCCTCTGGAGATGTTAGCTCCAACGAAGTGAGCAAATGCGTGGGCGAGGGCAGCGGCAATATGGTCGACGGGAGTGTTGGCGGCGTCATTGGTGAGCTTGCTGAAAGCCATTCCGCACCCTTCACGGCGAAGACGAAGATGCGAGTGGAGATGAACTCGGCTAAGCTGGCTCTCAAGGTGTCCGGATGGTACTCATCCACGGGTTGGCCCACGGCAACGTTCCGGATCGGCATGGTTTTGTTCAGACGATGGAGATTTACTAGGCGACTAGTGGTAGCTTAGCGATTGAGTGGTAGCAGTAGCACTTCACACTTGGCTTTCATGTGGTCTTTTACTTATTACTTTCCTTTAAATATTGAAGTTGATGAAGGAATTTAACCGGTAATGGTCAGTTTCCAGTTCCGTTTGGATGAGAATGTAGAACGTGATTGGTGGATAAGCTGTGAAATGGCGAAATAATAGGGATTTTTCTCATTTTCTTTAATTTAATATTTTTGGATTAAGGGGTCAAGCCTATCTGATAATATCTCCTTTCTTCTTAAAAATTCTTTTGTTCCTCCTATCATGATTTTGATTAATCTTCAATGGCAGAGATTTTTGGATTTTTTAGTTTTTGAATTTTGAGGGAAGAAGATGCAAGAAGAAAATGGGGTAGGAAGGTACTTGATTTTATTTTTAAAAGGAAGAAGATGCCGCAAGAAAAGGGAGGAGGAAGATGTTACGACTAAAATGACTAAAATAACACTATATATAACTATCCTAAACGACGTTAAATAAAGTATCTATTAAATGGTGTAACGGGTTTGACAGTGTAATCATTCTTGGTGCACATTGAGACAAATTTTCGTTTCTGGTGCATTTTGAGATTGATTTTCCTGTTTTTAGTGCATTTAGCTTAAAAACCTTTTTATTATTATAAGGGAGGGGGAATTTTTGAAAATCATTCATACAATATGTCATCGAGATTTGAATTGACTAATTTTTTATAAGTCAATACTAGAATCAACTGAACTAAACCCACTTGATTTAGAACTCTTTAAAATTTAGGTGTATTCAATTCGATTTTAAAATAAAAATTTTAAAATATATATGTATTAATTTTTTTTATAATTTCTAATGATTTGATGAATTGATGGATTTTAATGGGTCTTAAAATGAAAAATATACCTACCAATCCTTCACCCAAATCACACCTCTCATGCTAAAATGTCAATAGATTTGAAAAAAAAAAAAAATTGTCATCCAACTCACCCAACCTCTAATCATGTCGCCCCTACTTTCTCCTTTGCACCTACTTCTTCATATCAATTCTTTTTCTCTCTTTCTGAAGACTACAAAGGATACATATATGACTGAGATGCATGTGAGCACCTTCAACTTTTATGGGAGGAGCTTGGCACCTTCAACTTTAACTTGGCGTGGTTGGAGCCTATGTTCAATCTGCCTTGGTATGAAAATTTTTGTGGACAGGTCACAATAGGTGAATGAGTAGAGAAAGAGTGTAGACACTTTGCAGATTGAAATTAAGAGGTTGAAGGCTAGGCTAATTGTTGCAGTGATAGACTTTGAGGTTGCAAAACAAGACATGGGAGCAGCAGAAGAAAGCTTTCTTCAAATTAGAAGCTCATCACCTAGATTTTATTATGCAGCTCATCACCATAAAATTACAACTATCAACTGCGTCTTATTGCTGCATGGTATTTGGTAAATAGCGAGAGTTAGTTTGCAAAGAGACATGCAACCATAAAAACACAATAATTAGAAGCTTTTTTTCCCCAATTTTTTTTTCAAAATTAAAATGAAATATTATAGAAATATTCAAGAAAATTAAAACTACCCAATCATCACTGGATATGGAAAAGGCGACATTGGACATTTTTCATTGTTGATTTTGCTTCTCCATGTTGTTTAGAACAATTGTTGGATCTCTACCCGAAAAACTGTGAGCTTTTTCATCTGATCTACACTTAGTATTTACATATTTGTTAAATATCATACTTAGCTGATGTCTTTGATACATGGGACAAAAGAGCGCATGTGCGACTTATTGTATAACTCACAATTAAAATATTCGTAAATTTACGTACATAGACAGAGTGAACCACATAGATCCTTCAAAGAGCAAGTACTTGCTTACCCAATTCTAGCTAGGGTGCTACAATGGCCATTGCTTCTAGTAGAGCCTTAACCATATACTATAAGCTTGAGATAAGATTTTGGATGTTAAATTGTGCGTTTGATGTTAGACCGTCTATATGACACACACTTCGGGTTTGGATTTATATGCCAAAATCAACACTTGTTTGATGATGAATTCTTTCCTCGTCAAACTTTCCTTAGATTTTCCATTTTGAATGCAGCAAGGGTGTCGAGCTTGCATATGGGATCCCCTTGTCTTTATATTATTTCTCAACATTCTGTTGCTTATGCAGTTTTGAGTTGTATGGGATTAGATTAGGCCGCTTATGGTTTTGGATTGACGACTCTATAATTTGACGAAGTCGACCTCTATAAATGTAATGCATGCATTATATGGTAAAAATAGGTTGATACAGAAGTTATTCTACTATTTTTTGTTTATTTGATTAACGAACTTGATATTTTTCTAATCATTGATAAGGTTTTGCTTTAGTTTAGAAAAACGATTGTAGTTTTGATGACGCTAATAACACTTCAACTGATGATAGTAAAGACATAATAATAATGCTCGTTTATTAGTCAGATGAAAACTCCTTGAAATCAAAACAATTTTTTTAAAATCATAACAAATCAATAATAATAATAATAATAATATATATAAACACCTTGAAATCAATAAAAACTTTTAAAATCTGTTAAAATCCAAAAAATTCGAAACTCTTTGAAATCTATTAAAACCTATTAAAATCTAGATTGAATACCACCCCACACCCCACACCCCACCCTTTAAATCTAAATAGTAAAGACTAATATATCTCATTGGGCACCATACGGTAACTATTTATATCATTCTTACGATTTATCAAAAAATTCTCATAATATAATATAATCAAAATATTCAAATATTGGATTATCATTGTTGTAACGACCCGGATCTCAAAGAAACGCGAAATTGAAAAATTTAAGGAGAAAATGAGGATTTTGCCCCTCAAGCAAAGGGTTGACTTTTTTGTCAAGTCAAAAGTTGACTTTTTTACCGGGACGGGTTTTGACGATTCTAAAAACATCTTTAGAAAGTTCTCGGCCTCCCGAGTACGTTGGCAAGCGGCATGCCTGAAATGAAGTTCCGATAGTTTCGTTCCGAGTCTAGATTGCATTGAGGCGTTTTGGTAATTTGGTTCAAAGGGCTTTTTTTTGTAATTTTTCTTTGTGAGATAATTTAGTGGCTGTGAATAGGATAGAGATAAGTTTCCCTTATCCCTTATGGCATTGTGCCACCGTGTGTGCTTGTGCGTGTGTTTAAGTGTGTTGTGTGTTTTTGTTTTGTAAGGAGTTCGACCAAAATGAATGAGAGAGAGAGAGAGAGAGAGAGAGAGAGAGAGAGAGAGAGAGAGAGAGAGAGAGAGAGAGAAAAAGAAAGAAAGAAAGAAAGAAATAGAGAAATCCAGAGAAGAGAGGGAAGAAAAGAGAGAGAGAATAGAGATAGGGGAAGGAGAAGCTAGAAGTGGGCTGAGAGGGAGGAAAGGTTGATGAAAGAAGTGAGCTGAGCTGAAGTACTCGATGAAACCCGAGAGGAAAACACGGGTTTCAGCACCTAGTTGATGTCTTTGAAGAAGAAGCTTGGAACCAAGCATACTGGTCGTTTCTTTGTGATCAGATGACTCGAACAAGCCAAGATTTTAGGGGTTTCGACATGGGAATAACTTGAGGATCGCGTTTGAGTGCATCCCATGAGTTTAAGTTCGAACATCGTGATTTCTAGGTAAGTTATTTAAGTTTTGGATTCATAGATCGTTTCCTCGGATAGCATAGAAGATTTGGGTCGAAACAGAATGAAAACAATTGAGAAATCACGGTTTTAGCACTAGGTCGGGTCGCTATGACATGACCCGTCCCAAATCCCCTTGGATTAATGTGGGACGTGCCTGCTCCCGTCTCACTCCCGTCTGACAGGAAGTATCAGATCAGGGATAATTCTATCTTTAGCCCAACCGGGACTACCAGAGAGTGTCAGGATCCGGAGGAAGAGTGTGATGTTTCGATCTCTGCTATAGCCCGCATCCGAAATCAACCTGAAGAGCATTCAAAACATCAAAAGTCGTGAATAGAAAAAATAAATAATTTATAAAAACAATTTCTCAAAAGATCATTTATGCCCTTCATTAAAAACATGCATGCATTCAAAAACCGTTTATCAAAACATTATCAAAACATTCACAAACCATTTGGGCCTTGGCCCGAAATCGTAAAGCAAGTACATGGGAACTCAGCTCAAAACTAGTTTCCGTAGGGACTCAGCCCAAATCAACATACGTGGGTCTCAGCCTGAAACCATATCCAAAACGTAGAATACGGGGTCTCCGCCCCAAATCACTTTCCAAAACATAGAACACAGGGTCTCCGCCCCCAAATCACTTTCCACGAAATCTCGTACGTATATACATACATATTACCCATCCTCGGTATCTCAGATGAGATGCCAACTCGGGGCACATAGCCCCTGGGAACACATCCCCGATATATGTCACGATTCATCTCTATATAAGTGTGCACACTACTCTGGGTCTCACTCCGAGTCTACCCCTAGGAATTCTCCGTCTGGGAGGCTCTATCTTCGAATCTAGTCTGAGCATCTCTTCAGAATCTGGTCCGGGACCACATCATAACTCTCACTCCTGGAATGGGCTTCCTATGGGGATACTCATTCCGGGTAGTGGATCGTGACTCTCTAGGTTGACGTTTGGAAGAGACCAATCAACTCCTTTGGAGGGTATATACATTTCAAATAATTTCTTTCTCAAAACATATTTTAACTGGGACTCATACCCGATTCATCTCAACAGGATTCCTCGAATCCGATTCAAATCCACTTTCACAGGCTTCGGCCTAAATCCTCAGTTTAATAGGGTCTCAAACCCAAATTCTCATTTCATAAACCAAAATGTGACTTAAGCCCGATTTCACATAAATCAACGGGGCCTCAAGCTCGATTTCACAACCAACAGGGCCTCAAGCCGGATACTACAGTCAACGGAGCCTCAAGCTGGAGATTACAACCAACTGGACCTCAAGCCCGAATTTTTAAACCAAAGGGGCCCTCAGCCCGATCGTATAACTCAAATGGTCCTCCATCCCAATTTCTTATCAAATCAAATGGTCTCTAAGTCCGAGGGTTTCCAATCAAATAGGTCTCATGCCCAAATTCATATTTCTAAATGGAAAACTCATTCATTAAACCCTCACAGAAAACATAGCACATATAAGCATCGTATAAAACCGAAAATCTTGAAATACGTGCAAATACGTAAATACTAGCTACCACAAACAAACGCACTCATGGCGTCACAAAACATGTATTAAAACACTTATAAAATATTTATGCATGCATCAGTTTAGAAAGAAAGGTCCATTCATAGACCGTCCGAAGTCGCGTCTCGATACACGTGCCATAAGCCTCTCCTGGGCTAATCGCCATCTCCGGAGTTCCCGAACTTGTCCAAATATTAATAGAAGGTTACTAACGACTTAAATAACCCCTCACTAAAGCCCCGTAATTTTCCAGAATTTTTAACTATTTTTAAACCTAATCCTAAACCTTCGGACGTCCTGAACTATATCGAAACGGTGTCCGATCGACTTGAAACCAGTCTCAAAATGTTCGTTACATCGAATAGGTGAAATTATATGTTGGAACCACCCTCAGACGATGCTTCACACGCCATGCACAATTGTCATCCCATACCTTCGGCAGACCGAGTCCGACCGGTGAAGCCAGTCCATCTCATTTCTCCCTCATTTTTAGCCAATTTCGATCCTTCCAAATCCTAGACCTTCCTACAATCATTTCATAGCTTCCTACGGCCTCAAAACACACAAAACAATATTTAAATGACCTGCCTAAACGAAGGATGCACGACCCTGTTTTTTCGCCGCCAGTCTTGGCTGCTCAGCCGGTTTCCTCCGTCCACAATCACCCTTACAAGCTTATATGAACCTTCCCAACATCACCAAAACATTAGAAACGTTTAAAACCGAAACCCAAACTTTTGAATGTAAAACTTACCTCCAAGGATTCCCCTGCCACCCTACACGATGGCCCACGACCCTGCCATCGTCCAACACGGCTCAGTCCTCCCTCCAACCTTCCTTCACGGACAAAGAGCAATAGATGAGGATTGAGAAGGGTGGTATGTGTGTTTGGGAGGCTTTCGGGTTCAATGAAACAGATGAAAGGAAAAGGGAAGGATGCATGTGCGTGGGATATTAGGTAATGGATGAGTGACACTTGTCACTTATCCATTGGGTGTCACTCATCCATTGGGCCAATTCAAAATATCTAGGGCCCACTTAGGACAAAAGTTCCCTTTTTGCCTCGTATAACGTGCAGCCGTAAATAGTTCCCCATAACTTCCATGAACCGTAACTTTTCTGTCGAACTCCGATTTCGATGTGCCACCTATCTACGGATTCGTATCGACTCGATCTACGCAACAGTCCTCGACCCTCTGCCATCGGACCTCCCGAGTCAAAAGTCAACCTTTCACCCTCGTTTAGGTGCAAAATTGTAATTTCACCCTGAACGTCCGTTAAGCCTCGACTAATTCCCGATTAGCCTCGCTAATCCGTCATTAATTCTTAATTAATCCTGATAATTCGGGACGGGTCGTTACACGCTAGGTCAGGCGACCAGAGAACTAGGTAAACGGGCGACAAGGAAGATCTACAATACCTGGAACGTGGGCTCACACACAGCCACTTCAGACAGCGTGTGGAGACGTGTGCCAGCAAATCTGGTGAATCTTCCAACATGTCTTTTGATTTTTTTTATGTTACGAACATTTTGACGCAGGTTTCGAGTAAATCAGACATCGTTTTGAGGTAGTTTTGATTTGTGTTTTTGAGTTATGTTGTGGATATGTGGTTTCTCGGAATTCGTGATATAATTTGTTGTGATGATGTGTGATATTGAGTTATGATATGAGCATGGGCTTCTCAGAACTTGTGATGTGTGTAATGTTGTGGTGATTGTGTTGATTGGATGTGAGACTCAAACGTGGAGCCTAGGGCTCAGAATCCTGAGATTCGTATTATGTTGGCCACTTAGATGTTGAGCCGAAGGCTCCGAATTCTTGGTGATTGTGTGATGGCCTACCGGTGCTGCCCTTGTGGTGTGATTCTTGATGTTGTGCTTGTGCTTCGAGGATGGTTTGAATGTGATTGATTATGTATGAGTACTGTGATGATGTTAAGTTGATTATATGTTAATTATGTGGTGATATTGGATATGGATTGATTTTGTGTTGTTGATGTGATGCTTTGTGATGTAGGACGGATGTTATGATGTTTGTTGACTAGTTATTGCTGACTTAGACGTTGAGCCAGGCTCCAAATCCTAACTCAGACGTTGAGCTGGGCTTCAGATCCGGAGTAGTGTACCTATCAGTAGTGTAGTGGTTTAATGATTGATATTATGATGATGATGGGTTGAATGTATATGTAACGACCCGTCCCAAATTTTAGGGATTAATTAAGCCTTAATTATGGATTAGCAGGGCTAATTGGGGATTAACCGAGGATTATCGAACGTACAGGGTGAAATTAAAATTTTACCCTTGGACGAGAGCAAAAAGTTAACTTTTGACCCGGGAGGTCTGAGGCATGAAAGCCGGAGACTGTTATGTAGATCGTGTCGATACGAGTCCGTAGACAGGCGGCAAGTCGAAATCGAACGTTCAACGGCAAAGTTACGGTTCACGAAAGTTTCGAGGAATTATTACACGAATTACGAGATGGGTGGACTTTTGTCCTCAGTGGGCCCATATATTTTCCCTAGGCCCAATGGATGAGTGACAAGTGTCACTCATCCATTGCTCACCTAACCCAGATACATGCATGTCAGGATCCGTCCCAAATATCACCTCGATACCCGGGACGAACCCTGCTCATGTCTGACAATCACACTTAAAGTACCAAAACAACCTCAAAACAACCATAAGCATAATTATCAGACAAGGAAGAAATATACTACAACCGTAATTCAGAGCATAGTTTATACAAATCAGGCACAAAACCCTACTAGGCTAATCTCGCAACGGAAGAACGTTGTAAGTTCAATGCCTCGGTCCCTGCCTCAACGTTCACCCCAGCGCTATCACCACGACCTGGAGGGTAAATTTAAAACCAAAAGGTGTGAGTGGACTAAAGAAATAAAAGGTTAAAACACGATTAAGCATAAAACAGTTTAAAGAAAACAATAAGGTTTTTCCCTCCGTTTTAAAATATGCATGCCTAACTAAGTATCAAAAAACCACAAGATAAAACAGTATGATAAGTATGCCAAGATCGTATCATAAAACCAAGTCTGCAAAGATCAAAATCCGATCAAACCTGCTGGATCTATCCGAGTCTTTAAACTCAACCAGGCCTCACATGTAATCCGAGTCTTTAAACTCCCGAGTCTTTAAACTCAATAGGCCTACGGGGGTAATATCATGAATATCCGAGTCTTTAAACTCCCGAGTCTTTAAACTCAATTTGGGCCTGTCCCCCGTCAATCAGAATCCGGGTCTTTAAACCCAATATCCAGATCCAACAAATCCAATCCAAAACCAATTTAATATCAATTCTAAATCCATATCCAAACCCGAATCTGAAATCCCCGGTTCGAAGCCCTTCCAGCGTTCAGAACTTTCATTCCGAACCCAAATCCACGAAATCCAGTTTAAACCAAAACCGGGTTTACCAAACTCATGTCTCAGAACTCATTTATAACCATCAGAACACAATTAGAAATTGAAACCTCAAGTATAGCATCAAAATCAGAAATCCAGCTTTTTCTCGAAAAACGTGCGAAAACCCGAAAATGTCTCGAAAAAACGTGCAAGCGTAGAAATCACATATAATCATCATTAGCAAGCATTTAAAACATACTTTAAGCCATAAAACATAATTAAAACTAGCTAGGCATGCTCATGAGAAAGAAAGAGTTCACTCACGAATCGGAATTTGTCAATCGCGCTCCGTGCGCTCCTCGACCGTCTCAGGCGTCTCCCGTTTCATACCTGACCACTAGTAATGCTCTCGAAGTGTACGATACATCTTGGTCCCACCAGGATGCATCGCATAAGCTGAACAGTGAGCCTCATCCAGTATCACCTTCTTCAAGGTTTCGTCCTCGGGTACACACAACCGTCCATCCTTAGCCAAGGCTCCATCCTCGCGAATCTTAAAGTCCTGTCTCTCTCTAGCCTCGACCTCAATCCGTATGATGCCCAAAATGGGGTCCTCAAACTGAGCATCAATAACCTGATCAATCAAAACAGGCCGCACGTGCAAACTCGCTAGGAGTGCTCCTTGACCATCCACAGTCAACTCTGCTCCAAGTCTACGAAGCTCAACGAATAAAGGTAACCGGACTGTCCTCAAATGCGACAAAGAACTAGCTGATTTCCTGCTCAAGGCATCTGCTACCACATTAGCCTTTCCTGGATGATACTCGATAGTACAGTCGTAGTCCTTAAGCAGCTCCAACCAACGTCGCTGTCTCAGATTCAAATCTTTCTGAGTAAACAAATACTTCAAGCTCTTATGATCCGTGAAAATCCTGCACCTCTCGCCGTACAAATAATGTCGCCAAATCTTCAGTGCATGAACCACCGCAGCAAGTTCCAAGTCATGTGTAGGGTAGTTCATCTAATGGGGTTTCAACTGCCGGGAAGCATAAGCAATCACTTTCCCATGCTGCATCAACACACAGCCCAAACCTTGTAAAGAAGCGTCACTATAAACCTCAAACTCCCCACTGTCGTCTGGAAGGGCCAACACAGGAGCCGATGTCAACTGCCTCTTAAGCTCCTAGAAACTCTACTCACAGTTCTCATCCCAGTCAAACCGAACTCCCTTCCGAGTCAACCGTGTCAACGGAGCAGCAAGAATAGAAAAACCCTCAATAAAGCGCTGGTAATATCCTGCTAAACCCAGAAAACTCCTGATCTCTGTCACCATCTTGGGTTGTTCCCAATTTTCTACCACCTCAACCTTCTGAGGATCCACTCTGATGCCCTCGACTGAAATCACATGTCCTAGAAATCCAACACTGGTCAACCAAAACTGCCACGCTCAACTACGCATACAACTGGTCCTCTCTCAGGGTCTTATGCGCTTTTCTCAGATGCTTCTCGTGCGCCTTCGCACTCTTCGAATATACCAAGATATCATCAATAAAGATAATCACAAAACGATCCAAGTACGACTGGAACACTCGATTGATAAGATCCATAAAAGCTGTTGGGGCATTAGTCAACCCAAAAGGCATCACAACGAACTCATAGTGACCGTACCTGGTCCGAAAGGCTGTCTTTCGTACATCCTCCTATTTGACCCGTAACTGATGATAACCGGAGCGAAGATCTATCTTCGAAAAGTACTGTGCTCCCTTCAGTTGGTCAAACAAATCATCAATCCGGGGTAAGGGATACTTATTCTGAATGGTTACCTTATTCAACTGTCTGTAATCAACACACAATCTCAAACCTCCGTCCTTTTTCTTGACAAACAGTACAGGTGCTCCCCAAGGTGACATACTCGGTCGAATGAATCCCATATCGACCAACTCTTGTAACTGGGCTTTAAGTTCCCTCAATTCGGCAGGTGCCATGCGGTAAGGAGTCTGTGAAATAGGCTGTGTACCTGGAAGAAGATCAATCGTGAACTCGATATCTCGATGAGGTGGTAATCCTGGTAACTCCTCGGGAAAGACATCAAGAAACTCCCGCACCACTGGTATATCCTCCGCCCTCACTGACGTAGCACGTGTATCCACCACGTGACCTATGTAACCCTGGCATCCCTTACGCAATAGCTTGCTAGCTTCAAGTGCCGAAATTACTCCAGTATGGAGTGCATGATGATCGCCCCGAAACGTGGCCTCTGGTAATCCTGGACTCCAAAAGGTCACTCTCCTATCAAAACACTCGATAGAAGCATGATGTCTCGTCAACCAGTCCATGCCCAATATAACATCGAAGTCCCGCAGATCCAATAGTAACAAATCCGCCACTAACTCAACCTCACCTACCATCACCGAACACTCTCTCAGAACTTGAGTCACTACCAACACCTCCCCAGTAGGTGTACTCACCCCTAAGGCACAATCCAAGGTAGACACCTCTCTCTCCGTCACCAGACTACAACTCCGGGCTATAAATAAGTGAGTCGCCCCGGGATCTATAAAAGCAAAAACAGTGTGACCAAGTATGGTAAGTGTACCTGTCACCACTCCCGGTGCTGATCTGGCCTCCTGCTGGGTAATAGCAAAAACTCGCGCCTGCGGTCCTGATGACCGACCGCGTCCTCTAGAACTGCTCGTGGCACCACCGCCACCTCTAGGGCCTGTCGTCCCTGACACAGATGCAGTACTCCGCCCAGGTTCTACTGCACCTCGACCTGCTCCACCCTCCTGGGCTAGTAACGGGCACTCTCTCCGAAAGTGGCCGCTCTCTCCACAATAATAGTAGACATCTCTACCAGGTCCACCAGTATGTCTCCCAGTAGAAGTAACTGAAGTTGCACTCGCCTGAGGAGTCGGCTGTGCTCTAGCTCCCCGAAATCCAGAGCCCTGAAAACTACCTGGTCTGCCAAACCGGGCTCCACCAGCTGATGAAGTACCCCCATAGTTACCCCTCTTCGAGATCCTTTGGCTCGACTCTCCAGGAAAAGAATGCTCACGGCGTCGCACACTGCCCGTGTACTGTGGCTGGGCAGGCAAACTGGCCTCCACTCGTACAACAACGTCTGACAACTCCCTGAAAGTAGAAAATGAGCCAGCTGTCACAATGGCTCTAATCTCTCCTCGAACACCGAACTCAAACCGAAGACACTTCTCAACCTCGGTTGCCACAAATGCAGGAGCGAATCGGGACAACATCTGGAATCTCTGCTCATACTCGGGCACTGTCATGCTCCCTTGTTTCAACTGAAGGAACTCCGCCTTTTTGGAATCCCGAAAAGAGCGAGGATAATACTGGTCCAAAAACTGCTCCCGGAAAGTCTCCCCAGTCACGGTATGAGCGTCCCAACCTGACAACTCCAGCGTATACCACCACTCATACGCTGCGCCGTCTAACATAAAAGTAGCCAACAACACACAATCTCCTGGAGGACAATGCATCACCCCGAAAATCCTCTCAAGCCGGGTGATCCATCGGCGAGCTTCCTCTGGGTCTGCCCCACCACTGAACGTAGTAGCCCCGAGCCGCTGGGCTCGCTCAATCGACGCACTCTCTGCTTCTTCAGGTCGTGGAAGGGGTTCACGTCTTGGAGGCATGGTAGAACGTACGCTGAAAGAGGCACAGAGTTAGTAAAACAACCTAAAAACGACCTCGTACCGACACAAACCGACAAACCTATGCTCTCGTACCAATTGTCAGGATCCGTCCCAAATATCACCTCGATACCCGGGACGAACCCTGCTCCCGTCTGACAATCACACTTAAAGTACCAAAAGAACCTCAAAACAACCATAAGCATAACTATCAGACAAGGGAGAAATATAATACAACCGTAATTCAGAGCATAGTTTATACAAATCAGGCACAAAACCCTACTAGGCTAATCTCGCAACGGAAGAACGTCGTAAGCTCTATGCCTCGGTCCCTGCCCCAACGTTCACCCCAGCACTATCACCACGACCTGGAGGGTAAATTTAAAACCAAAAGGTGTGAGTGGACTAAAGAAATAAAAGGTTAAAACACGATTAAGCATAAAACAGTTTAAAGAAAACAGTAAGGTTTTTCCCTCCGTTTTAAAATATGCATGCCTAACTAAGTATCAAAAAACCACAAGATAAAATAGTATGATAAGTATGCCAAGATCGTATCATAAAACCAAGTCCACAGAGATCAAAATCCGATCAAACCTGCTGGGTCTATCCGAGTCTTTAAACTCAACCAGGCCTCACATGTAATCCGAGTCTTTAAACTCCCGAGTCTTTAAACTCAATAGGCCTACGGGGGTAATATCATGAATATCCGAGTCTTTAAACTCAATCCGGGCCTGTCCCCCGTCAATCAGAATCCGGGTCTTTAAACCCAATATCCAGATCCAGAAAATCCAATCCAAAACCAATTTAATATCAATTCTAAATCCATATCCAAACCCGAATCCAAAATCCCCGGTTCGAAGCCCTTCCAGCGTTCAGAACCGTCATTCCGAACCCAAATCCGGAAATCCACGAAATCCAGTTTAAACCAAAACCGGGTTTACCAAACTCATGTCTCAGAACTCATTTATAACCATCAGAACACAATTAGAAATTGAAATCTCAAAGTATAGCATCAAAATCAGAAATCCAGCTTTTTCTCGAAAAAACATGAAAAACCCAAAAATGTCTCGAAAAAACGTGCAAGCATAGAAATCACATATAATCATCTTCAACAAGAATTTAAAACATACTTTAAGCCATGAAACATAATAAAAACTAGCTAGGCATGCTCATGAGAAAGAAAGAGTCCACTCACGAATCGGAATTTGTCAATTGCGCTCCGTGCGCTCCTCGACCGTTTCAGGCGTCTTCCGTCCTGTCAATAGGCACCAAATAGGATCAAAATTACGTCAAATATACTAACCCTAATTTCCCCAATTTTTTGGGAATTTATTCGTAAATTAAACTTAAACCCTAAACCGTCCGGATTCCCGAACTATCCCGTAACCTCGTCCGATTAACCCGAAAATTACACCAATAGATTCCTTATGACATTTAGAACCAAAACCATGTTGGAAAATTGTTCAGAATAATCCCCACGCGCCCCCACGCGCCGCCCAAAGTGGCTGCACGTGGGCCTCACGCGCCTGCTACAGTGCATCTTCAACCAGCGTAACCGGTTCTCCTCCGTTCCTCCGCCCTTCTTCCCCATTTCAATTCCATTAGCTTCGTCCAGTCCCCTACAACCAAACCCAGTCCTAAAATCCAGAAATCACGGCCTAAAACCCATTGTCTTCATCCCTGAAACAAACGGCCCGTGAGCCCTGTTTTGGCCGCCGGCCACCCAGGTCCTCCCCCGTCACGGCACCACACTCAAACGACTCTTGGCACCTTCAGGAGTCTCACCCAACTCGCAGCATCCCTCGAATCTAGCCCAAAGTCCACGATTATTGAAAACAAGAAAACGGGAAAACAAGGGATTCGATGCTTACCTTCGAGTCGTCCACCGCCGTCTGCACTGCCGTGTAACACGGTGTCCAGTGAGTCCCCTGACGTCGTCCTAGCCTCTTATTAGCTTGGTTTGCACCACACCACGACAGAACCACCACCACAGTCCCACGACTCCTCTGTTTTCTCAGAACCTCAGCCTCACCACCGCCGTGTCTCCGTGCACGATCTCACTCCCAAAACTCGATCACCAGCTCCCTCTCTTCTCTCTGTCACTCTCACAATTCACAGAACCCTCACCCACGCAGAGAATCGAGCTCCGTCTCTCAAGTCTTCACTCCTGTTTTCTCTGTGTCGAAGTCCAAATGCACGGTTCAATTTTGAACGATTTGTGGCCGTGCGTATAATTTACACCCTAGAAGCCTCTAGTACTGTCCCATGTGTCCACATTCCCATGGAACTCATTGCAAAATATCCAAGCCCACTCAGCCACTTGGGTTTATCTGATTGGTCATAGGGCAAAAAGACCAAAATGCCCCTAGGTTTAGAAATTACCATTTTACCGTTCAACTTTCCAGACCCATAAGTATCCCGTCCGACGTCCGATGACAGTGTGCCGCCTGTAACAACCCGTACTTTCTGGAAGGGTATAAATGTAATTTTTGTAAATATTTGTATGAAAGGACGATTTTGCCCTTGTGAATAGTGCGTCAAAAGTTGACTTTTTGATTGACCGGTTGGATGAGTATTGACCATTGACCGTGACGTAGTTTAGGACGTCACGAGTCCGTAGATAGGTGGCAGGTTCAATTCGGACAATCGGAGAAAAAGTTATGACGTTCGGAAGATTGAGGGCGTTACCGTAATTTTGACTAATTGAGGAAAATGTTGACTTTTTAGTGGACTTGTGATTTTCTCGTAGACCGAGGACCGTTAGATAGGTCTCGACGTCCTGAGTACAACGACAGGCGGCACGTTGTCATCGGACGTCGGACGAAGTAGTTACGGGTCTGGAAAGTGTGAGGGCAAAACGGTAATTATTACAACGAGGGGTATTTTAGTCTTTTTCCCTCAGCCCAATCAGATAAGGACAAGTGGCAGTAGTGGATTTGGATATTTATTTTGATCCATGGGGTGATGGACACGTGCAAGGGGCTGGATGGTTCTAGGAGGGTCTCACATATGCACGGCCACACTTTGCACGATTTCAAACCGTGCAATTGGTTTCGAACACAGAAAACAGAGGGGAAAACTGGGGGAGACAGTGATCGATTCAGGGTGTGAGTGAGTGAAGAGTGAATTGAGAGAGTGATAGAGAGACAAGGCTGAGCTGGTGATCGTGTTTTGGTGGAGGAATAGTACACGGGGACACGACGGGTGACGACTGGATTTTTGGAGAAAACAGAGAGACGGTGGACTGTGGCGGTGGTTGTGCCGTGTGGTGGCTTAAACCAAGACAGTGGGAGGCTCAGGTGGTTGCAGGGAACCCAACGAACACCGTGGCACGCGGCGGTGCACACGGCGGAGACTGAATCGAAAGGTAAGCTCAATTCCTCTGTTTTTCCCGTGAATTTCAATTCGAAAGTCGTGGACCTAGGGCTAGAATCGAGGGATTTGGTGGTCGTGGTGAGACTCCTGGAGGTCCCAGGAGTCGTTTGGTTGTGGTACCGTGCCGGGGGAGGACATGGGCGGCCGGCGGCCAAAACAGGGGCCACGGGCCGTCTGTTTCGAGGCCGTGAACGATGGGTTTTGGGCTTCGATTTTCATAAGTTAGGACGAGGTTAGATTGCTTAGGATTGGACGAAGCTTCTGAGATTGGATTGGACTGAAACGGTGGAGGAACGGAGGAGAACCGGTCACGCCGGTTCAACTGTGTTGAACTGGGTGACTCGAGGTTGAAGGAGCACTGTAGCAGGCGCGTGAGGCCCACGAGCAGCCACTTTGGGCGGCGCGTGGGGAGGATTCCGGCCAAGCTTCCAACATGGTTTTGGTTCTAAATGTCCTAAGGAATCCATTGGTATGATTTTCGGGTTAATCAGACGATGTTGTGAGATAGTTCGGGAATCCAGACGGTTTAGGGTTTAAGATTAAAATATTAATAAATTCCCGAGAAATTGGAGAAATTAGGGTTAGTATCCTTGATGTATTTGTGACCCTATTTGGTGCATAATGACAGGACGGGAGACGCCTGAGACGGTCGAGGAGCGCACGGAGCGCGATTGACTCGTTCAGATTTGTGAGTGGACTCTTTCTTTCCTTACGAGCATGCCTAACTGTTTTATGGATGTTTTATGATACTAAATATGTTTTTATGCTTTCTAATGATGATTATATGTGGTTGATATGTTTGCACGTTTTTCGAGACATTTTCGAGATTTTGCACATTTTTCGAGAAAAAGTTGGATTTCAGATTCTGATGCCATATTTAGGAATTTCAATCTGTAATTGTTTTCTGATGATGATAAATGGATTATGAAACATGATTTGTGATTAAATACGGGTTTTGGTTTAATCGTAGATTTCCGGATTTGGGTTCAGAATGACGGTTCTGAACGCCGGAAGGGCTTCGAACCGGAGATTTCGAATTCGAGTTTGGCCATGGATTTAGGAATGGTTTTACATTGAATTTGGATTGGATTTGCTGGATCTGGATATGGGTTTAAAGACCCGGATTCTGATTAACGGGGGACGGGCCCGGATTGAGTTTAAAGACTCAGATAATTACGATATTACCCCCGTAGGCCTATTGAGTTTAAAGACTCGGGAGTTTAAAGACTCGGATATTATTGAGGCCTGGTTGAGTTTAAAGACTCGGATAGACCCAGCAGGTTTGATCGTAAAATGATACCTTGATATTCACGATTTATGATGCAGTTTTATAGTGTTTATGTTTCTTATGATGTTTGATATTATGATTTTCTAATACGTAGTTGGGAATGCATGTTTTCAAAACGGAGGGAACAAATATTATTATTGTTTTTCTTAACTCTGACTTGATGAGAAACTGTTTTTGAAACTTTTATTTTCTTTATTCCACTCACACTTTTGGTTTTAAATTTTCCCTCCAGGTCGTGGTGATAGCGTCGGGGTGAACGTTGAGGCAGGAATCGAGGCATAGAGCTTACGACGTTCTTCCGTTGCGAGACTAGCATAGTAGGATTTTGTGCCCATTTTGTAGAACTATGCTCTGACTTACAGTTGTATTATATTTACTCCTTCGTCTGATAGTTATGCTTGTAGTGGTGTTAAGGTTATTTTGGGTACTTTGGGTGTGATTGTCAGACGGGAGCAGGGTTCGTCCCTGGTACCGAGGTGATATTTGGGACGGGTCCTGACACCGCCTGTCGTTGTATTCAGGACGTTGAGAATCTGGATGGTCCGCTCAGACTGTCCACCAGTCTGTCTCCCAGTAGAAGCAACTGAAGTCACACTCGCCTGAGGAGTCGGTTGTGCTCACGCTCCCCGAAATCCAGAGCCCTGAAAACTACCTGGTCTGCCAAACCGGGCTCCACTAGCTGATGAAGTACCCCCATAGTTGCCCCTCTTCGGGGTCCTTTGACTCGACGCTCCAGGAAAAGAATGCTCACGGCGTCGCACACTGCCCGAGTACTGTGGCCGGGCAGGCAAACTGGCCTCCACTCGCACAGCAGCGTCTGACAACTCCCTGAAAGTAGCAAATGAGCCGGCTGTCACAATGGCTCTAATCTCTCCTCGAAGACCCAACTCAAACCGACGACACTTCTCAGCCTCGGTTGCCACAAATGCAGGAGCGAATCGGGACAACATCTGGAATCTCTGCTCATACTCGGCCACTGTCATGCTCCCCTGTTTCAACTGAAGGAACTCCGCCTCTTTGGCCTCCCGAAAAGAGCGAGGATAATACTGGTCCAAAAACCGCTCCCGGAAAGTCTCCCAAGTCACGGTATGAGCGTTCCAACCTGACAACTCCAGCGTATACCACCACTCATACGCTGCGCCGTCTAACAGAAAAGTAGCCAACAACACACAATCTCCTGGAGGACAATGCATCACCCCGAAAATCCTCTCAAGCCGGGTGATCCATCGGTGAGCTTCCTCTGGGTCTGCCCAACCACTGAACGTAGTAGCCCCGAGCCGTTGGGCTCGCTCAATCGACGCACTCTCTGCTTCTTCAGGTCGTGGAAGGGGTTCATGTCTTGGAGGCATGGTCAAACATACGCTGAAAGAGGCATAGAGTTAGTAAAACAACCTAAAAACGACCTCGTACCGACACAAACCGACAAACCTATGCTCTGATACCAATTGTCAGGATCCGTCCCAAATATCACCTCGATACCCGGGACCAACCCTGCTCCCGTCTGACAATCACACTTAAAGTACCAAAACAACCTCAAAACAACCATAAGCATAACTATCAGACAAGGATCAGAGCATAGTTTATACAAATCAGGCACAAAACCCTACTAGGCTAATCTCGCAACGGAAGAACGTCGTAAGCTCTATGCCTCGGTCCCTGCCTCAACGTTCATCCCCGCACTATCACCACGACCTGGAGGGTAAATTTAAAACCAAAAGGTGTGAGTCAACTAAATAAATAAAAAGTTAAAACACGATTAAGCATAAAATCGTTTAAAGAAAACAACAAGGTTTTTCCCTCCGTTTTAAATATGCATGCCTAACTAAGTATCAAAAAACCACAAGATAAAACAGTATGATAAGTATGCCAAGATCGTATCAAAAAACCAAGTCCACAAAGATCAAAATCCAATCAAACCTGCTGGGTCTATCCGAGTCTTTAAACTCAACCAGGCCTCACATGTAATCCGAGTCTTTAAACTCCCGAGTCTTTTAACTCAATAGGCCTACGGGGGTAATATCATGAATATCCGAGTCTTTAAACTCAATCCGGGCCTGTCCCCCGTCAATCAGAATCCGGGTCTTTAAACCCAATATCCAGATCCAGTAAATCCAATCCAAAACCAATTTAATATCAATTCTAAATCCATATCCAAACCCGAATCCGAAATCCCCGGTTCGAAGCCCTTCCGGCGTTCAGAACCGTCATTCCGAACCCAAATCCCGAAATCCACGAAATCCAGTTTAAACCAAAACCGGGTTTACCAAACTCATGTCTCAGAACTCATTTATAACCATCAGAACACAATTAGAAATTGAAATCTCAAAGTATAGCATCAAAATCAGAAATCCAGCTTTTTCTCGAAAAACATGCAAAAACTCGAAAATGTCTCGAAAAACGTGCAAGCATAGAAATCACATATAATCATCACCAACAAGCATTTAAAACATACTTTAAGCCATAAAACATAATTAAAACTAGCTAGGTATGCTCATGAGAAAGAAAGAGTCCACTCACGAATCGGAATTTGTCAATTGCGCTCCGTGCGCTCCTCGACCGTTTCAGGCGTCTCCCGTCCTGTCAATAGGCACCAAATAGGATCACAATTACGTCAAATATACTAACCCTAATTTCCCCAATTTTTCGGTAATTTATTAGTAAATTAAACTTAAACCCTAAACCGTCCGGATTGCCGAACTATCCCGTAACCTCGTACGATTAACCCGAAAATTACACCAATAGATTCCTTATGACATTTAGAACCAAAACCATGTTGGAAAATTGTTCAGAATCATCCCCACGTGCCCCCACGCGCCGCCCAAAGTGGATGCGCGTGGGCCTTACTCGCCTGCTACAGTGTATCTTCAACCTCGAGTCACCCGGTTCAACTGGGTTGAACCGGCGTGACCGGTTCTCCTCCGTTCCTCCGCCATTCTTCCCCATTTCAATTCCATTAGCTTCGTCCAGTCCCCTGCAACCAAACCCAGTCCTAAAATCCAAAAATCACGGCATAAAACCCTTCGTCTTCATCCCTGAAACAAACGGCCCGTGAGCCCTGTTTTGGCCGCCGGCCACCCAGGTCCTCCCCCGTCACGGCACCACTCTCAAACGACTCCTGGGACCTTCAGGAGTCTCACCCAACTCACAGCATCCCTCAACTCTAGCCCAAAGTCCACGATTATTGAAAATAAGAAAACGAAAAAACAGGGGATTTGATGCTTACCTTCGAGTCGTCCACCGCCGTCTGCACTGCCGGGTAACACGGTGTCCAGTGAGTCCCCTGCCGTCGTCCTAGCCTCTTATTAGCTTGGTTTGCACCACACCACGGCAGAACCACTACCACAGTCCCACGGCTCCTCTGTTTTCTCAGAACCTCAGCCTAACGACCGCCGTGTCTATGTGCACGATCTCACTCCCAAAACTCGATCACCAGCTCCCTCTCTTCTCTCTGTCAGTCTCACAATTCACAGAACCCTCACCCATGCACAGAATCGATCACTGTCTCTCAAGTCTTCACTCTCTGTTTTCTCTGTGTCGTAGTCCAAATGCACGGTTCAATTTTGAACGATTTGTGGCCGTGTGTATAATTAACACCCTAGAAGCCTCTAGTGCTGTCCCACGTGTCCACATTCCCATGGACCTCATTGCAAAATATCCAAGCCCACTCAGCTGGACAGGACCCATCCCAATCCCCCCGGGATTAACGCGGGATGACCCTGCTCCCGTCTGACACGAAGTGTTAGACAAGGGATATTTCCGACCTTTGCCCTCCCGGGCTATTAGAGTACGCCAGGATCCGGATGAGGCATGTGATATCTCGGTCTCTGCTACAGTCCACATCATATCCAACCTGAAGGGTATTAAAAACAGAAAGACTGTGAGTGGACAAAACAAGAGTTTATAAAAACATTTAATAAGAAGACATTTGTACCCTTCACTAAAAAGGGATGCATGCATAGTAAAAACATTTATCCAATCATATATGTTAAAGCATCCATAATTAGGGTCTCAGCCCCAAATTCTGTAAATACAAGTCACTCGGGCTCCTTCCCAAAACCATTTACAGAAAACCATAATATAGTAGACATATGGAATCTCAGTCCAAATCCATTTATCATCATAAAACATAATTTCTCAAACCAATTTAAGTCACGTTTATCCATTATATTCATATCCAGAACCTGTCACGGTAAAATAAAGCTACACGTGTGCTAACCGGGGTCTTAAACCCAAGTCTCTCCAGGGTCCACCCAGGTCAATGTCCGTAGATCAATGACCCTCCCTGGAGGTAACAAACCATGCCCATCCTGAGAGTAAGGAACCCAACTGGGGGGCGACTCCACTCAGTCGGTGCTCCGTGACTACTCCGGGGTCCACCCAGGCCAACGACCCTCCCCGGAGGAGACAATCATATATAAAGGATGGAATATGAAAAACCTTTGAAATCATTCTTTAAACTTTTCCAGGATTCATGCCCGACCCCCATAAGCCGTCATGAACCATAAAACCTTTCATGGGTTCATGCCGGTTCCCATAAACCGTCATGACCCGTAAAAACCATTTCAAGGGTTCATGCCGGTTCCCATAAACCGTTACGAACCATAAAAACCATTTGTAACACATAGCTGGGCCCTAGGCCCGAATCCACATACAAACTGTACCTCTAGTCCGAATCGTAAACCAACTGGGCCTCCAGCCCGATTCCGTAAATCAAATGGACCTCAAGTCCGACAGTTACCTTTTCAAATCCAAAATAATTTCATGAAATCATATCCATAAGCCATTTAGAAATACAAATCATTTCATTTAGACCGATAAAGAAATACCGACCCGTATAGGCACCTTATAGGGGCGAAACCTCGAAATACGTGCCTATACGTAACCACACATCCAAATGCACTCATGGCATCACAAACAAGTATTTAAAAATATAATAAACATTTATGCATGCACCAATTTAGAAAACAAGGTCCACTCACAGACCGTCCGAGCTGCCGCCTCGATTTGCGTGCCATACGGCTCCCCGAGCCGATCACTGTCACCGGGACTCCCAAACCTGTCCAAATTTTAATAGAAGGTTAATAACTACTTAATTAACCTCCTAACAAAGCCCCGTAATTTTCCCGAACTTTTAACTATTTTTAAACCGACCCTAAACCTTCCGATGCCCCGAAACATATCGAGACGGTGTCCGATTGACACGAAACTAGTCCCAAAATGTTCGTTACTTCGAATAGAAGATTTCCCGTATTGAACACTTCCCCAAATTATGGACCACGCGTCCTCACGAGCCCCTAGAAGGTCGAAAACATTGTTCATCATCACCTACCCCTGAAAACCGATTTTTTTCTGGTTTTTGGACCGGCACTGTAGCAGTACTATTCCGAACCGGCGAGAATTTTTCAGAGGTTTTCTCCCTCTATTTTGGTCCAATTTCAACCCTAATGAATCCTATAATTCCTATTTCTTCATTCCCTATCATTTCCAATCATCAAAACAACCTAAAAACATCAAAATTCCATGGTTCAATTCTTGAACCATACGGTTCAAACGTCCTAAAATTCTCCAATGGCTTCACCGCCGTCCACCACCACCAAAACCGCCTTAAAACAGTCCTAGCAACCTAACTAACTCATCCTAATCTTCCAAAAGCAACCATAATATCGAAATCAATTAAAAGGGGGGAAAATGGCCTTACCGTGCACCCGCACGGGTTCGTGGCTCCACCGCCCACGACGGCGCCTTCCTGGGCCGGCCACCACATCCTCCTGTCTTCCCTCACTTCATGGTCTCAGTCCTGGTCGAAATGGGGTTGGGTTGGCTGGGTTTGGGTGAATGGTTTGGGTGAGATCGGGTAATGGGAGGGGTGTGTGTGTTTGAATGAAGAAAAATGGAATGGATGGTCGATACATGAATATGTGTGGGTTGTGCAATGGATGGGTGACACTTGTCACTCATCCATTGGGCCTCCATAAATATCTGGACCCCACAAAAGTCCAAAAGTTAACTCGTTTCGTAATTCGTGCAATAGTGCACTTGAACTTCCGTGAAACGTAACTTCGCCGTCGAACGTCCGAATTCGACGTGCCGCCTGTTTATGGATTCGTATCGTCCTTATCTACGTAACGGTCTTCGGCCCTCGGCCATCGGACCTCCCGGTCAAAAAGTCAACATTTGACCCCTCTTTTAACCAAAATTAACAAAATGCCCCTAAACTTCCGAACGTCATAACTTCGTCCACGAACGTCGGAATTGAATGTGCCACCTGTCTATGAACTCGTGACGTCCTAAACTACGTCACGATCATCGGTCAAAGCCCATTTGACTGCTAGAATTAAAAGTCAACATTTTACCATGACTAGGGTCAAAACGGTCATTTTGCATCGTTCGTCCGGTTTAGCCTAACTAATCACCGATTAACCTCACTAATCGTGATTAGTCACTAATCTAATCTCGGAATTCGGGACGGGTCATTACAACCTTCCCTCCTTAATTAATTTCGTCCTCGAAATTCCAACCGACGTAATTCCAACCGTTCTTCCCTCCTTAATTTAGTTTCGTTCTCGAAACTCCAACTATCCTGATTCCACATCCTCGACCTCGTGGAAATAATTCGATCTCACGACACGTGTACACCAGTACACCCACTAAACAGAATAATACTCGTTCGTACCCAGACGTACCACTAATACTCTCGCCACATCGACTACACTCGACCACATCGAATGACCGTAGCCATACGTTACGAATTGACACCACTTGTCAAATCTACCAAGTCGCTGACCCAACCAACTAGATGGTTCCTTCCTCAATCTCCAATCTAACCTGATGTCTGCTCCCACTGGGAGTCATCAAACCTCACTAATCGATCCACGATGACACCTCCGACAAACCGTCACCACTTGACAGTCGTCAGTCGAAAACTAACACTATAACCACTTGTGGTTATACTAACCACCAATGGACTCAACCATGAGTAAACACTTACCATCAAAACACTCGACCTGTGTGTAACTAGACCCATCAGAAATACTATGACCCCACACACAGTATCCAATGTCCAGTCCACGACCTCAACTAATCCGATGGTATCGGAACCAATCTGGCTACCTATACATTCTCCAATGTATCACTGGTATACCCAGAATACCGCTACCAGACACCACAAGCCTATCCAGTATCGTACCTCGAACAACGTACAAGGTACATACACCTACCCATAAATCAGCCTACAACCACCTAGGTTGTAGCCAATCACGTTTCAATAATGGAGTCCATTTGTCCAATCCAGTATTAGACAAATCGAGACTCCAACCCATCATCTATTCCCAATTCCGAATCTGAATCCGTAATTTCATAAGAAATCCCGAATCCAAACCCAGAAATCATATCCATAATCATGTCCAATTTCGAATCCGAAACCATCATTCCGTAAGCTAGCATTATGAATGACCATTCCGAACCCAAATCCATAAAAAGAAAATCCACAGTCAAGTTCTAGAATCAAATCCTGAATCGTCACCCAGAATCCGATTCCAAAACCCAAATCCAGAAATCCTCTTTCAAGTTCCAAAATCAAATCCTGAATCGTCATCCAAAAATCTGATTCCAAAACTCGAAATCTCATTCACATCTACCGAGACGTACCAAAACTGAACCTCTTGGTTACCTGCTCAACCGATTACCCGATTACCATCGATTGACTTCATAAAGAAGCCAATCCCAATATCAACATATCTAGGCTGACAAAATCCGACCTCATCGAACACTTACTCACCTGAGTAATATACCATACGGGATTTACTTCGAAAAGAAGTTCAGTCCCATCATGTTCCACTCAAATTCTCCACCTATCTGGATCGTCAAAATCACGATCCAGATCCATAACGATACCCAAAGTCCTAAACCAATTCCCACATCTAAACATATCAGTCAACGACGAGACACATCGAGACTGTGGGTTCTCACTGACTACCTCGTATCGATCCTTGTCATTCCACCTAGAAAATCAAGGATGATACAAGACGATGACACAAAATCCATCCTCGTGAATGCAAATAAAACTCGCTGCATTCACCACGCCATCTAATCCAACATCGTCTGCCACCAAGCAGAAAATGAGAAATCTCAGTCACCTAACTTCGATATACTCACTCCACTTGATGACCCAAGACAAGTCACAATTCCACCAACCAATGCACGATCAGCGTACTGGTGAAAAAACCATCATCAACCGTCATCTGCCATCATCTACCACGGTAGAACCTAAGAAGTCACCCAAAATGACTTCGAAACACCCAATGCCAATGCGGCAAACTCGCATTCCACTAGTCACCTCAATCGCAACCTCTCGCGATTCCGAAGTTCCAACAAGATTGGAAGCAACATACCCGGACATCAACCATGTGTCCATAAAAAATCAACTTATCTATCCGGTTACGAACGTATATGTACATCCAAAAGGATGTCAATTCATCCTAATCTGATGTACCGCTCGACCTAAGAGTCATAACAGACTCCTGCTGTGATCTGCAGTCAAATATCTGCATACCAGCATATCTGACCAACTCTGGCCAACACCGACCAACTGGTCGCTAAACCCCGTGATAATACTCGATCCTCACTCCTCAACTACCGTTGGATCCTATCCAGTCCATCACTATCCGTGATCCACTCCCGAACCACAGATACCTAACATATACTCATCTTGACGAATTCATATCCCGATTCGCGACTCACCGTCATCACAAACACTGGCACCAGTACCAGCACTAGTACCAGCGCTATCACTAACTCCAACACACAAGTATCAGTATCAGCATCAAGTGTGTGAAACAGGCAACTCTAGATCTCCGCTCATACCGAGCGACAATCCCGTACCTCTGCTTGGATGGGAGAAACTCTACCTCTCTCGTACCCAACAACTCTGGGTACAGTCACCCTGACAACTCAAACGAGAAAAGGAAACGTCCCCTGAACGTCCCCGATTCCCAACAACCGTAACTACAACCAATCTTGGTAGTAGCTTCTGCCACAGACACGTGCAGACCTACCTACCAGACATCGCTACTGAGATTCGCAACCAACGGAAGCACTCGCCCGTACCACTACTCCGTATCCCCACTCCGGGATTCCATCGACAAGTACCAACCCTGGTAACCTATCCAACCGAACTCTAACCAGTCGTAACTCGACTCAACCAATGTCGTCCACCAGGTCGCCCGTGACCTTAGTTACACCAACAATCCATCGCAACTATGGTAGTCCCAACACTAGAGCTGGCATGACTAGACTAACTAACGGCCTCAAATTCGAATAGTCGTCAAAGTCAAACCACTCGTCAACTCACATTTTCGAACCATACACCCTAAAGTAGAGTTCCACAATCACGCCCTAGGATCAATCTGAACCCAACTGCTACTGCCATCTGCAATGTATTCCATAACTCAACTGCTCCCAGCAGTAAATCCATCTAACTCGACACTATCCGACCATCGGATGATTACAACACCGAATCAGTAGTCGGAACCGATCCAACGACATCGTGAAAGATGATCCCAACTAACCGTCTCACGATCCAAAACTCGAAAGTACCGTTTACGTCATCCTTTCCGTAGAGTCCTACACTGTCAACCCTCACATAACTATGGCAACCCCGGCATCCAATACCGAACCAAGACATTCCACGATACCGTCCTACTAACTATCGTACCAGCATCCTAACTATCAGGTTGATAACGAACTGTAGCCCCTTCAGATATCACATCCTCGACCTGTGTACATACTCCAAGAGCTCCGCGATTGCTCGAATAGAGACAACCCCACTCTGATAAGCATCCTATGAGCAATCCTATGCTCTGATACCACGTTGACAGGACCCATCCCAATCCCCCCGGGATTAACGCGGGATGACCTGCTCCCGTCCGACACGAAGTGTCAGACAAGGGATATTTCTGACCTTTGCCCTCTCGGGCTATCAGAGTACGCCAGGATCCGGAGGAGGAATGTGATATCTCGGTCTCTGCTATAGTCCACACCGTATCCAACCTGAAGGGTATTAAAAACAGAAAGACTGTGAGTGGACAAAACAAGAGTTTATAAAAACATTTAATAAGAAGACATTTGTACCCTTCACTAAAAAGGCATGCATGCATAGTAAAACCATTTATCCAATCATATATGTTAAAACATCCATAATTAGGGTCTCAGCCCCAAATTCTGTAAATACAAGTCACCCGGGCTCCTGCCCAAAACCATTTACAGAAAACCATAATATAGTAGACATATGTGGAATCTTAGTCCAAATCAATTTATCATCATAAAACATAATTTCTCAAACCAATTTAAATCACGTTTATCCATTATATTCATATCCAGAACCTGTCACGGTAAAATAAAGCTACACGTGTGCTAACCGTGGTCTCAAACCCAAGTCTCTCCAGGGTCCACCCAGGTCAATGTCCGTAGATCAATGACCCTCCCTGGAGGTAACGAACCATGCCCATCCTGAGAGTAAGGAACCCAACTGGGGGGTGACTCCACTCAGTCAGTGCTCCGTGACTACTCCGGGGTCCACCCAGGCCAACGACCCTCCCCGGAGGAGACAATCATATATAAAGGATGGAATATGAAAAACCTTTGAAATCAGTCTTTAAACTTTTCCAGGATTCATGCCCGTCCCCCATAAGCCGTCATGAACCATAAAACCTTTCATGGGTTCATGCCGGTTCCCATAAAACGTCATGACCCGTAATAACCATTTCAAGGGTTCATGCCGGTTCCCATAAATCGTTATGAACCATAAAAACCATTTGTAACACATAGCTGGGCCCTAGGCCCGAATCCACATACAAACTGGACCTCTAGTCCGAATCGTAAACCAACTGGGCCTCTGGCCCGATTCCGTAAATCAAATGGACCTCAAGTCCGACAGTTACCTTTTCAAATCCAAAATCATTTCATGAAATCATATCCATAAGCCAATTAGAAATCCAAAATCATTTCATTTAGACCGATAAAGAAATATCGACTCGTATAGGGCCGAAACCTCGAAATACGTGCCTATACGTAACCACACATGTAACAACCCGTCCCGAGAGCCGGGATTAGTGGAGTGATTAAGGTGGGATTAGCAGGGCTAATCGGTGGTTAGTTGGTCCCGATAAGGTCATTGGCTTAGAATGACGATTTTGCCCCTAGTTCGGGCAAAAAGTTGATTTTTAGTTCGGGTGGTCAAGTGGACTTTGACCGGTGACCAGGACATAGTTTAGGACGTCACGAACCCATAGGCAGGTGGCATGCTTGATTCCGACATCCGAGGAGGAAGTTGTGATGTTCGGAAGGTTGGGGGCATAACCGTAATTTGGGTAAAATAGGGGGAATAGTTGACTTTTTGTCTAATCGGGTTTTGAGATGTTGACCTAGGATGGTTAGATAGATCTCGTCGTCCTGAGTTCGATGACAGGCGGCACGTATTCATCGGACTTACGAGGTGTGAGATACGGGTCTAGAAAGGTAGTGGCAAAATCGTAATTTTGAGTTAAACAGAAGGGTATTTTGGTCTTTTACACCTGGGGAATTGTGCAGAGAGAAGGGCAGGTGGACGGCTGGGATGGAGCCATTTGCTGAGAGACTGGAGTGGATGGTGACACGTGGATGGCCACCAGAGGGTTCTAGGATTGTCTAAAATAGACACGGGCACATTTTGGGTGGATTTAAACCGTGCATTTGGTTTTGGGAAGAACAGAAACAGAGAGGTGAGGCGGTGAAGTTCTTGGTCGATTCAGTGAGGGTGTGAGGTTTTGGTGAATGGTGAGAGTGACAGAGAGGAGAAGAATAGCTGGTAATTGGGTTTTAGGAGTGAAATCGTGGGGGATAAGTGCTGGTGGTGAGGTCTGAATTTCAGAGAAAACAGAGAGAGTTGTGGGACAGAGGTGGTGGCTGTGCCGTGTGTTGGCTTAATTCAGGCTGAGAGAAGACTAGAATGGCTCTGTGGACTCCAGGGAGTGCGACGGTGTGCACGGCGGCGATCGACAGCAGGTAATCCCTCACCCCCGTTCAGTTACTCTGTTTTTCCGTTAAGTTCAAACCGTGAGTCGTGTGTTTAGAGGACGAGTCGAGAGTTTTGGGGAGTTGGGTGAGACTCAGTGATGTCCTAGGAGCCGTCTACGGTGGTTGCCGTGACGGGGGAACGGCTGGTTGGCCGGGATGAAGAACAGGGGATTGATCGGGTCTTCCTTCGAGTTAGGGACGATGATATAGGGGTTGTGTTGAGGCGTCTGAGTAAGGGGAATAGATTGTGGAGGATTGGACGAAGAGGATGGTGCAGAGAGGGAGGAGAATGGTGGCCGGACGGTGGAGAACAGGTCTCGCCGGTCCAGTTGCAGCGGCCGGTTCAGCACAGTGCACTCGAGGTTGCGGGTGACACTGTAGCTGGCGCGTGAGGCCCACGCGCAGCCACTTTGGGCGGCGCGTGGAGGCGCGTGCGGCAGTTCTGGGGAAAATGGTCAACATGGTTTTTGGTCTAGGTGTTGTGATGAGTCTATTGGAATTAGTTTCGGGTTAATCGGACGTCGTTTGAGGTTAGTTCCGCGAGGTCGAGGGTCTGGGGTCCCGGGTAAGGTACGCTTAGAAGTTCGGGAAAATTATGGGGCTTTAGTATGAGTAGCGTGAAGTAGTTAGTAACTCCGTTATGGAATTTGGACAGGTTCGGGAAAGCCGAGGATAGCGAATGGCCGGGGACGGCGTAAATGCGCGCGTATCGAGGCGACGCTGAAATGGTCTGTGAGTGGACTTTGTTTTTTTTACTCTTGATGCATGCATATATGTTTTTATATGATTTCTATACTCGATTCTATGATGTGAGTTATGTTTGTACTGGTTTATGGTTTTGTACGTTTTTCGAGGAAAATGACAGTTTACACGTTTTACGAGGTTTTGATAACTATCGTGATTTGAACCTGGTTTTAACGGTTGGATTTTAAGGAAAGTAAAGGATTTTGAAAAGTATTTTCGGGCTTGAGGCCCAATTCAAAGGTGTTTTCGGAAATGAGATTTCGGGTTTCGGAATCGGAATTCCGGGTGACGATTCGGGATTCGATTCGGGACTTGAAGCGGATTTCGGGTTTGGGTTCGGAATGGTTATTCCGGATGCTAGCTTACGGAATGATGGTTGCGGACTCGGACCGGAAAATGAGAAGGAAATGAGTTCTGGGTCTGGATTCGGAATGACGGTTATGGATGCCGGAAGGGCATCAGACCAGTGGTTTCGGATTCGGGTTTGGATATGGAAATGGAAAATGATATTAAATGGTTTTGGATTGGATTTGCTGGATCTGGTTATTGGGTTTAAAGACCCGGATATATGTGACGGGGGACCGGCCGGATTGGGTTTAAAGACCCGGATTGAGTTTAAAGACTCGGGAGTTTAAAGACTCGGATATATTGATTTTCCCCCGTAGGCCTTGAGTTTAAAGACTCGGGAGTTTAAAGACTCGGATATGATTAAGGCCTGGATTGAGTTTAAAGACTCGGGAGTTTAAAGACTCGGATAGATCCAGCAGGTTCGATGAATGAGAAGGTGGTTTTAAATGTGTTTTGGGTTTTCACTGAGACTTTATGATGATGTTTTGGGCAGTAGCCCGGATGAAATGGTTTTCATTGGTTATAATGGCTTCCGGTGATATTGGGGCTGAGGCCCGGGTTTTGGAAAAAAGGAAAAATGTACTTTGGTTTTCGTACATGGTTTTATGATATGAAATTGATATGCATGCATTGGTTTTCAAAACGGAGGGTATAAATGTATGTGTTTTCTGATAACTGTTTTGAACTTGACTTTTATTTTTGTCCACTCACAGTCTTTTCGTGTTTTCGATACCCTCCAAGTTGCTGCAGTGCGGGCTGTCGGTTGAGAGAGATGGAGACATCACATGCCCAATCCACAGTAGGCTCTGCGCACTCTGGGAAGTTTGAGGTTGTTGAGGTGGTTGGTCTGGAACTCCCTTGTCCGACTTACGTGTCACACGGAGGTTAGGCGGTTGTTTAGCCCTCGTGTCATGCGTACGTTAGACGGGAGCGAGGTTTAGCCCTTAATCCCGGGGGATTAGGGGTGGGCCCAGACAACACATCCAAATGCACTCATGGAATCACAAACAGAAAACATATAATAAACATTTATGCATGCACCAATTTAGAAAACAAGGTCCACTCACAGACCGTCCGAACTGCCGCCTCGATTTGCATGCCATATAGCTCCCCGAGCCGATCACTGTCACCGGGACTCCCAAACCTGTCCAAATTTTAATAGAAGGTTAATAACTACTTAATTAACCTCCTACCAAAGCCCCGTAATTTTCTCAAACTTTTAACTATTTTTAAACCGACTCTAAACCTTACGATGCCCCGAAACATATCGAGACGGTGTCCGATTGACACGAAACCAATCCCAAAATGTTCGTTACATCGAATAGAAGATTTCCTGTGTTGAACACTTTCCCAAATTATGGACCACGCGTCCTCACGAGCCCCTAGAAGGTCGAAAACACTGTTCATCATCACCTACCCCTGAAAACCGGTTTTTTTTTTCTGGTTTTTGGACCGGTTACTGTAGCAGTACTGTTCCGAACCGGCGAGAATTTTTCACAGGTTTTCTCCCTCTATTTTGGTCCGATTTCAACCCTAATTAATCCTATAATTCCTATTTCTTCATTCCCTATCATTTCCAATCATCAAAGCAACCTAAAAACATCAAAATTCCATGGTTCAATTCTTGAACCATACGGTTCAAACGTCCTAAAATTCTCCCATGGCTTCACAGCTGTCCTCCACCACCAAAACCGCCTTAAAACTGTCCTAGCAACCTAACTAACTCATCCTAATCGTCCAAAAGCAACCATAATATCGAAATCAATTAAAAGGGGGGAAAATGGCCTTACCGTGCACCCGCACGAGTTCGTGTCTCCACCGCCCACGGCGATGCCTTCCTGGGCCGACCACCACGTCCTCCTGTCTTCCCTCACTCCCTGGTCTCAGTCCTGGTCGAAATGGGGTTGGGTTGGCTGGGTTTGGGTGAATGGTTTGGGTGAGATCGGGTAATGGGAGGTGTGTGTGTGTGTGTTTGAATGAAGAAAAATGGAATGGATGGTCGATGCATGAATATGTGTGGGTTGTGCAATGGATGGGTGACACTTGTCACTCATCCATTGGGCCTCCATAAATATTTGGACCCCACAAAAGTCCAAAAGTTAACTCGTTTCGTAATTCGTGCAATAGTGCACTTGAACATCCGTGAACCGTAACTTCGCCGTCGAACGTCCGAATTCGACGTGCCGCCTTTCTATGGATTCGTATCGTCCTTATCTACGTAACGGTCTTCGGCCCTTGGCCATCGGACCTCCCGGTGAAAAAGCCAACATTTGACCCCTCGTTTAACCAAAATTACCAAAATGCCCCTAAACTTCCGAACGTCATAACTTCCTCCACGAACGTCAGAATTGAATGTGCCACCTGTCTATGAACTCGTGACATCCTAAAATACGTCACGATCATCGGTCAAAGTCCATTTGACCTCTAGAATGAAATGTCAACGTTTTACCACGACTAGGGGCAAAACGGTCATTTTGCATCGTTCGTCCGATTTAGCCTAACTAATCACCGATTAACCTCACTAATCGTGATTAGTCACTAATCTAATCTCGGAATTCGGGACGGGTCGTTACACAGCCACTTGGGTTTATCTAATTGGTCATAGGGCAAAAAGACCAAAATGCCCCTAGGTTTAGAAATTACCATTTTACCCTTCAACTTTCTAGACCCATAAGTATTCCGTCCGACGTCCGATGACAGCGTGCCGCCTATCGTTGTATTCAAGACGTCGAGACCTATCTAACGGCCCTCGATCTATGTGAAAATCACAAGTCCACTAAAAAGTCAACATTTCCCTCTATTAGTCAAAATTACGATAACGCCCTCAATCTTCCGAACGTCATAACTTTTCCTCCGATTGTCCAAATCGGACCTGCCGCCTGTCTACGGACTCGTGACATTCCAAACTACATCACGGTGAATGGTCAACACTCATCCAACCTGTAAATCAAAAAGTCAGCTTTAGCACACTATTCACAAGGGCAAAATCGTCCTTTTATACAAATCTTTTACAAAATTACATTTGTACCCTTCCTGAAGGTACGGGTTGTTACAATTTACCACTCCTCTTCTTCATTTTCTCATTCGACCGAACAACCCGAAAGCCCCAAACCAAACCTTTCCCCATTTGAATCTATGTGAGGCCAAGGGAGTGGCTGAGAGTGCAAGGGGGACTGGATGGCGACGGTGGGGGTGGCAGAACCGTCGTGGACGACGGAGGAAGCCCAGAACCCAGGTAAACCCGATGACCCTTTTGGACTTAAATTTTCAAATTCCAATTTTGGACGTTTAAGGGTTGTTCTAATGATAAGATGATGTTTGTGGGAGTTGTACGAGTTGAGAGGGATCAGGAACGGTGGCTGAGGACGGCTGAGCTGCCCGGACTGACGGTCGAGAGGATTTTCGGTGGTTAGCCACCGAATTTGGTTTCCGGCCAAGTAAGCTCGAATCAAACCCCTAACCATGTTTTTAAGGTTCCTAGAAACTAAATGGGATCATTAGGAGGTAGTTTTGGTCCCCTGATGTGCCCAGAACATGGAATGGAATTTTGGGTTAAAATGGATTATTGAACCAATGGGTTTTAGGATTGTTTTCTTCAATTTGATTGCATAGAACAATCCCTAAGATAGATTAGAAAGGATTGGTGGAAAGAAGGAAGAAAAAAGATGAAAAAATGGGAAGATATAGGCCTGGACCAATCACGCTGGTTCGATTGGACCGGCTGACCAGTCCACCGGTCTGGACCGGTCGAAAAGCCAGGTTAAAGATGACTATGCAGTGGCACGTGGCTCCCATGCGCATGGCCTTTGGGAGGCATATGGGGGCGCGTGGGGCACTGTTTGAGGGAATGTTCAACATATGAAATCATCCTTTCGTTGTAACAAACATTTTGGGACAAGTTTCGAGTCAATCAGACACTGTTTCAATATAGTTCGGGATGTCCGAAGGTTTAGGATCGAGTTTAAAATATGATAAAAATCCCAAAAAATTAGGGGGCTTTAATGAGAGGTTATTGAGGTAGTTAGTAACCCTCTAGTATGATGTGGATAGGTTTGGGAACACCGGTGATGGTGATTGGCTCGGAAAGGCTTATGGCGCGCATATCGAGGCGCAACATGGATCATGGACGGTCTGTGAGTGGACCTTGATTTCTAAATTGATGCATGCATAAATGTTTTATATAAGTTTAAGAAAATTTTTTGAGTTGCCATGAGTGCATCTAATTTAATTATGATTATTAGGCCTTTTCTGAATAAAATGCATCATTGCACGTAGTTCGAGGTTTCTATTTTATGTGATGTTTGGGCTTCGGCCAAGTGTACTACGTGAATATGTTTTACACAGTTTATATGTGATTCCGAAAGTTTCACGGAGAGGCATGAAACCAAGGAACTGATTTACGATTTTTGAAGATTTCACGGAAGTGCGTGAAATCAAGATTCGGGCATGAGTCCCAATTGAAAGACGATTTGAAAGGGGTTTTGGAAATATGGAATCGGGCGTGAGACACATTTGATTGGAAACCATCGGACTTGGAGTCCATTTGATTTAATGAGGAATCGGGTTGGAGGCCCATTTGAGTTTTATGATCGGCCCGGCGGCCCCTTTGGTTTACGAATTCGGGCTTGAGACCCAGTTGGTTTTGATATCGAGCTGGAGGCCCAGTTATTATGAATTATAAATGTGATTTCAGGCCGGGGGCCCCAAATGGATTTGGATTTATGGATTTATGATGGTTTTATGGAAAACCTGAGCGTATCCCTTTGAACGGTTTTGAGATATTTTATGAAATGGTTTTCCGTATACCATCCTCACGAACGGTTGCCTTCCAGACGTCCCGTAGTAACTTGGAATGGCTGGTTGTCTCCTCCAGATGTCTCGTAGTATCCTGGAGTAGTCACGGGGCATTGCTTGCGAGGGGTCATTGCATGGAGCAACCAGTCCGTATAGTGACTCAGGAGTAGGATTGCTAGAGGTTAAAACCTCTCCCCAAGGAGGGTCGTTGATCTGTGGGTTATTGACCTGGGTGGACCCTGGCGAGACTTGGGATTGAGACCCTAAGTGTTAGGACTCGTCCCAAATCCCCCGGGATTAACGTCGGACGCGCCTGATCCCGTCTGACACGAACAATCTAGGAGAGGATGGTGGTGTGCCTTAAAGGTGTAAGCACACACCTATCTAGTACTAGGCCTTTTGGGAGCTCAAGTGGCTTTGGGGGGGATTGGAACCCAAAGTTAAGCGAGTTGAGGCTGGTGCAATTCCATGATGGATGACCCCCTGGGAAGTTGCACCATGAGCTCCCGAAAACAAAATCGTGAGGGCGAGGCCCAAAGTGGACAATATGGTGCTAGATGAGTCGGGTCCTGACCGAGCAGGGTCGAGTCCTGACAATTTGGTATCAGAGCTAGACCCCGACCGGGAAGTGTGCCAGCGAGGATGTTGGGCCCTAAGGGGGGTGGATGTAAGACCCGTGTCCTGGAGGGAACGGTGAACAATCCCACATTCCTGCGAGGGGGAATGGTCTGGGAGAGGATGGTGGTGTGCCTTAAAGGTGTAGGCACACACCTATCTATCAATAGGCCTTTCGGGAGCTCAAGTGGCTTTGGGAGGGGTGGGAATTTGACCCCCAAAGTTAAGCGAGTTGAGGCTGGTGCAATTCCATGATGGGTGACCCCCTGGGAAGTTGCACCATGAGCTCCCGAAAACAAAACCGTGAGGGCGAGGCCCAAAGTGGACAATATGGTGCTAGATGAGTCGGGTCCTAACCAAGCAGGGTCGGGTCCTAACACTAAGTAGCACGCGTAGCTTGGAATCGTGACAATGTTGAATGTGACATCTGGGATGTCAGGCATTAGGGATGCTGATGATTGGTTTTGGGGTGAGACCCACATGTATTGGATTTGTTCTGAGACCCACGTGATTTGATTTGGGCGGAGTCCCTACGGATTTGGTTTTAGGCTGAGTTCCCACTTGATTGGTTTCGGGCTGAGTTCCCACATGGATTTGGCCAGTGACACAGATACTTTGGTTTCACGATTTTGGACTAAGGCCCTAATGATTTGAGGAAGGAAATGGCTATGATTGATAAACGATTTTATTAACTTTGATTTGATGATTTGAGGAATGATTGAATTAACAGGTTTTTTAATGCATGCATGCTTTTTAGTGAAGGGAATGAATGTCTTTTTATGAAATGTGTTTTTATAAATTAAATTATTTATTTCGTCTACTCACAGCTTTTCATGGTTTTAATTCCTTTTAGGTTGATCGCAGATTCTTGCTATTACAAAGACCGAGACATCACACTCCTCCTCCAATCGTGGAGTATTCTAGAAGCCCCGTTTGGGCTAAGGTTGGAATTATTCCTTGTCTAACACTTCGTGTCAGACGAGAGCAGGTACGTCCCGCGTTAATCCCGGAAGGATTTGGGATGGGTCCTTTCAAGTGATATCAAAGCGCAGTTAGCTCTTGTGGTACACGCAGGTCATGGATATGATGTCTCTGCAGTGATAACAGCTCGTCATCAACCTGATAGTTAGGGTATGAATACGTGGATTCCCGATGGAATCGAACCCTTGTCAGGTTGTGTTGGCACGAGGTGCGATGGTTTGGGGTTCGATGGGCACACGATGCCATGTTTCAATGTGTCGAATCTCGGAGGGATGTCGACTGGCAAAGGATGCCACGGTACAGATGTTGTGTGGTGTGGCATGTCGTGATTGTGACGTGCGGTGGTTGAGCAGTGTTGGGCACCGAGTAATGCCGAGTTCTTGTGGGCCCAGTGATTGGGAGCCGTAGAATTACGAGAGGACGAGGTCCTCGAATCGTGGTTACTAGTTGGTGGTATGCCAGTTTCGGAGTAGGACAACTTTTCAAAGTCGAGATGAGGGATCGGTTAGGATGGTGGTGCTGCAGTGAGCAGTCGAGTTTGTGATAACCCTAGTTTGTGATTGATCAGACAAGTTACCAGGAGAGTGGTACTTGTCGACCGGATCCTGAGGTGGACCGATTGGGGGATATTACCTATTGAGCAGTTGGTACCGACGGTGAGTTAACCGTATAGATATGGAGTCTCTATAGCGATGTATGTTGGTTGTATCTGCACGAGATGGTGGTAGGCACTACTATCGAGATTGGATGTAGTTGTGGTGGTTGAGAAGTGGATGACATTCGGGGAACGTTTTACCCTGGTATGGATTGTTGGAATGGTCGTACCCAATGTTGTAGGGTACGAGGAAGGCAGAGTTCCTTCGATATGAGCAGAGATTCGAGATGGGTTTGATTCGCACCCTGCGTGGCGGTGATGCAATGATGATAGGAGATGACGAGCCATGAGCTGTGGGTATCCCAGTTGTGATGTGCTTATGTTCTGTATCTACCACTACACGATGATGAGGATTCGTCTGCTAGTGTAGATTCTTGGCAATTAGGTCATGATGACGGATATGATAGAGATGGAATGGATGGAATCCAGCAATGGTTGTCATGTGTTAGGACTCTATCCGAATGGTGATTGATATGACTTAGTGGTGATTGTATGAAACGGTATAAAGGGATGCCATGACTACTGTCATGGTGATTAGTGGTCGATTGGTTAGATATAGTGGTATGTAGAGATTTGGATGCTGATCACAGCAGGATCCTATTGTGACTCTTCAGTCGAACGGTACATTAGGTTAGGATGAATTCACATCCTTTTGGATGTGCATAAATGGTCTTCAACGGACCGACGAGTTGGGTATTAGATTGTTTACGAACACATGGATGATGTCCGAGTGAGTTGAGAACTTGGAAGCATATCCAAGATGGTTACTGTAACGACTCATCCCGAATTTTGGGATTAGATTAATGACTAATGAAGGATTAGTGAAAATAATCGGCGATTAGTGGAGCGAAATCGGACGGACGGTGTAAAATGACCGTTTTACCCATGGCCTTGGGCAAAATGTTGAATTTGATTCGGGGAGTCAAATGTACGAGGACCAATGACCCTGACGTAGATCGGGATGTCACGAGTCCGTAGACAGGTGGCACGTAGAAATCGGACGTTCGATGGGAAAGTTATGGTTCACGGAAGGTTCGAGGTACTATTGCACATTTTACGAGATGGATGGCATTTATCATTCATTAGGTCAGATATTTTCCCCAGGCCCAATGGATGAGTGACAAGTGTCACTCATCCATTGCTCCTATTGCACAGATACATTCATATCCATCCCTTTGCATTTTCATTCGACCATCCCACCAAACCCAAAACCCATACCACCCCTATCACCCCTTTCCCATGTTGGTTCGATTGAGGACCTTGAGAGACTAAGACTGAGGCCGTGAGTGAGAGGAAGATGGCTGGTCAATCGCAGGACTGCCGTAGGTGGCGGTGGAGTTCCCGGCAAAAGTAACTTGAACCCTCATTTTCATTTCGAATTTCAATGTTGTGATTTGAACGTTAGGGGCTGCTTCTAATGACTGGATGATGGTTGTGGGGGTTGTACGAGTTGTTTGGGATCAGGAATGGTGGCTGAGGACGGCTGGCTAGCCCGATCAACGGCCGTGAGAAGTTTTCAAGTGCTACCCAGCGATTTTCATTTCCGGCAAGGTAAGCTCAAGATAAACCCCTAAATCTATTTCTAAGGATCATAGGAGCTTAATGGAACCCTTAGGATAGAGTTTTTGCCCTTGGTTATGCCCAAAACATGGATAGCAAATTTTGGTTTTAAATGGATTATTGAACCAATGTAACGACCCGGAAATTCGAAAAAGGAAAATTAGGAAAATTTGAAGGAAATGACGATTTTGCCCCTGGAATTGGGAGAGCTGTTGACTTTTTGTTCGAACGGTCAAACGGACTTTGACCGATGACTGTGACGTATTTTGGGACTTCACGGGTTCATAGACAGGTGGCACTTCCGATTCCGACATTCGAGGAGAAAGTTATGATGTTCGGAAGCTTAAGGGTAATTTGGTAATTTGATTAAAAAGGGGCAATTTGTTGACCTTTCAAACGGTATGGACTTTTCACGTAATTCGAAGGCCGTTGGATAGGTCTCGAGACGCTGAATATGATTAAATTGATGATTTTGATTTATAAAGTTAATTCTGGACATTGTCTTATGATGAATTTGTGGAACTTGATGATTTTGACTCAGATTTGGAGTCTCATGTGAATATGATTAAATTGATGATTTTTTATTTATAAAGTAAATTCTGGACACTGGCTTATGATGGATTTGTGGAACTTGCTTTGTGAAAGCTATGTGTCGAACAGAGGCCTAGTGAAATGTTTTTTTTTTACTTGATTTGAGACATAAATGGTTTTCAAACGAGATTACTGGATTTGGTGACTGTTCCACATATACCATCCTCTGTGATTTGATAGTCTCCTCCAAACGTCGTAGATCCTGCAGTAGTCACGATCCACTGCTTGGAGATGAGTGGCTCCGAGGGAGGCCCAATCTCAAGAGTGTGAGATTATGATGATATCTTCCAGACGTCGTAGATCTTGGAGATGATATCACCCCAGACGTCGTAGATCCTGGGGAGGTACTGGGACGTGAGACACCCGAGTTTGCACGCGTCGCATTGATATCGTGATGGTTACTTGGATATTGAGATTGGATATTGAGGATTGGTGGTATTTATGATTTATTGATCTTTGTGTCCAGATACTTTATATCATGAACGGATTTTATGAACATGAGTTTTATGGACCATGGGAAAACATGTTTTGATATTATTAGTCCACTGTTCATACTTGATTGATTTCACGCTATTACTCATGTTTTATAATATGCATGCATTTTTTTGAAACTGGAGGGTAAGAATGTATTTTGATAAATGTATTTCTAAAACTTTGTTTTGTCCACTCACACATTTTCTGTTTTATTGACCCTCCAGGTCGTGGCGCGATGATCGAGGCTATTCGAGAGGTGGAGGTATGAGTAGGCACAGTTACGGTTATCCTTTGTTTGGCAAGTGCTGAGGGTAATTTCGGAACTTCAGTTGACTTATCAAACGGGAGCAGGACCGGGCACGGTTATCTATGTCCTTCAGGGATGGGTCCTGTCAACCAATAGGTTGTAGGGTAGTTTTCTTTGGTTTAATCACATAGATAGGTTGGAATTGAGGAAAGGAATTTATAGGAATTGGAATGGATGAAAAAAGATGAAAAATGAGGGAGTTATAGGACTGAGCCGGTCACGTTGGTTTAGTTGGACCAGCCGAACCGAAAAACCAGGTGGACCGAGTTCGCTATAGGTTAGGGGTGCACTGTGTTTTGCGCGTGAGGGCGAGTGGGACCTCTTCTGGGCAAGTGTTAAACATGACTTTTAATCTATTCGATGTAACGAATATTTTGGGACTGGTTTCTTGTTGATTGGACATCGTTTTGATATTGTTCGGGGTGTCCGAAGGTTTAGGATCGAGTTTAAAAATGTTTACAAATTCGTGAAAATTATGGAGCTTCAATGAGAGGTTAATGAGGTAGTTAGTAACCCTTTAGTATGTTTTGGACATGTTTGGGATTCCCGGTGACGGTGATTAGCCCGGGAAGGCTTATGGTAGGCATATCAAGGCGGCAACAGCTAGGACGATCTGTGAATGGACTTTGGATTTCTAAATTGAGGCATGCATAACTGTTTTATATGTGTTTATGAACATGTTTTGAAATGCCTTGAGTGCATATGTTTGTGGTAATTAGTATTTACATATTTACATGTATTTCGAGGTTTTCGGTTTTATATCGTGGTTATACGTGCTTGTGGTTTCGCTGACAGCTTGATGAAATGGTTTTGGATTTGAAAAGGGTAAACTCGAGCATGAGACCTATTTGTTTTGGAAACACTCGTACTTGAAGTCCATTTTAGTTACATTATCGGGCTAGGGGCCCAATTGGTTCGTGGATTGATGGATTGATTTCGGATTTGGGAATATGGAATTGGGCATGAGACCCATTTGATTTACGAACTCTCGGACTTAGAGTCCATTTGATTTAATTTAGCATCGGGCGGGAGGCCCATTTGGTTTACAGGATCGGGCCGAGGGCCCAGTTGGTTTACGAAATCGGGCTTGAGGCCCAGTTGATTTATATGATCGGGCTTGAGGCCCAATTGGTTATGATATCAGGAATAAGTCCCATTTATGGTTGATAAATGTGATTTCGGGTTCGGAGATCCCAAATGGATATGGATTTGGAAACATGGATTTCTGATTTCATGACGGTTTATGGGGACCGAGCATGAATCCTTTGAAAGGTTTTGAAAATGATTACGAAATGGTTTTTCATATAGCATCCTTTAATTTATGGATTGTCTCCTTCAGGGAGGGTTGTTGGCCTAGGTGGACCCTGTAGTAGTCATGGAGTACTAACTGAGTGGAGTCGCCCCCGTGGGGTACCTTACTCTCAGGAAGGAATTTATGGATTATAATCCCCAGGGAGGGTCATTGATCTTCGAACATTGACCTGGGTGGACCTTGGGGAGACTTGGGATTTGAGACCCCAGGTAGCACGCGCATAGCTTTGGAAACTGTGACAGGATTGGTTATATGATATTTGGTAAACATGACTTCTTGGATTTCTAAAATGGTGTTTTGTGAATAGTAAATGAATTTGGGCGATGACCCACATACTATGATTTACAGTTTTGGGATAAGTTCCCACATATGGTTGATATGTTATGGATTTGTGTAAATGGAATTGGGAAGGGGCCCGTATGATTGGTTTGGGGCTGAGATCCCGTGTTCTATGATTTATATTTCACTAAGATTGGTTTTGGGTTGCGACGCTAATAATGGTTATTAAGGTAAATGGTTTTCGAATGCATGCATGCTTTTTAGTGAAGGGCATAAAAGTCTTTTTTTATAAAATGTTTTCTAAATTTATTCTTTATTTTCGTCCACTCACAGTTTTTAATGGTTTTAATGCCCTTCAGGTTGATCACGGATGCGAGCTGTAGCAGAGACTGAGACATCATACTCCTCTTTCACTGATCCTGGCACGCTCTGGAAGTTCGGTCGGGCTGAAGCTTTTGAATTATCCCTTGTCTAACACTTCGTGTCAGACGGGAGAATGACACATCCCGTGATAATCCTGGGGGGATTGGGATGGGTCGTGCCAAGTGGTATCAGAGCAGGTTTGCTCTTGGGCTACGCGAAGGTCGAGGATGTGATGTCTCTATGGGCTGCAGTTGGTTATCAACCTGTTCGTTGGGTAATAATACGAGAGATAGTATGAATGAATCGTGGATAGTTTCGTTTCCGCATTTGATGCTTATGTGTGCCATAGTTCTGTCGTGGTTTGGCTGTGTGGAACCCTAAATCATGATGGATGGTCTGGGAAAGAGAACCCTAGTGGCGATTGATGGGTTAGAGAATATGAGTACAACGGAGTTAGTTGATGACCTTGGTGGGAAATCCTAGTGTTTGATGTTGGTTCAGAAATGCGAGTCGAGTCGAGACTAGTTATAGATTGGTTGGAAAGGTTACCAAGGTTTGGTACTTGTCGATGGAATCCCGAAGTGGGGATAGAGAGTAGTTAGTACAAGCGGTTGATTCCGTTGGATGTGAAGTCTCGATACCAATGACTGGTGGTTGGGTCTGCACGAGTTGTGGCAGTCACTACTATCAAGGATAGATGCAGTTGTGGTTGTTGTGAATTGGGGGACGTTTAGGGTACGTTTCCTTTTCTTGTATGAGTTGTCAGGGTGACTGTACCTAGAGCTGTTGGGTACGAGGGAGGCAGAGTTTCTCCAACTTGAGAAGAGGTACGGGGTCTTTGCTCCGCATGAGCAAAGATCCAGGGTTCTCTGATTCGCACAGTGGGTGCTGATGCTAATGCTGATGCTGATGCTGATGCTAGTGTGCTGGTGCTGGTGCCCGTGAGTGTGATGATTGATGTGTTTGGATTGATTAAGTGGTAAATTAATGAAACGGTATGAACGAATAGGCAAGTTGGGGTACCAAGCTTGACAGGACCCGCCCCGTTTTCCCCCTAGGGACCACTGGGGAAGCCTGCTCCCATCTGACAAGTAATCCAAAATACCACAAATACCCTTCCAAGGGTTTTATTACACAAATATCCCTACTGGAGGTTCTAGATACACACCGGTGTGTTTCATAATACAACATGTCAGACAAGGGAAATGAGCATTATATTCGTACTAATACAAAATAAAGATAAAACCTACCCCTCATGGTGGTGTAAACGCAACAACGATATTTATGCCTCGGCCTCGGAGTCGATGCCCACCTCGGTTTCCTCTCATGAAGGGTCAAGAAAACATTCAAAGTGTAAGTGAACCAAAATAAAACAGTTGTAAATTCATTTAGAACATATATATAATTTGACCCTTCGGTTCTGTAAACATACATGCATTCAATAGAAAACATAGAAATACGATCTATTAGTAAAAACATGTAACGTTTCTATACATATACATATATCTATACAAAAATACATCAGGGCACGTATAGCATCAATTCCAAAGTAACTATATATCCACAATCCCTTCCTCGGCCTCGAAAGCAAGTTCGACGCCAACTCGGGGCACACAGCCCCTAAGGAACAAATCCCCGAAAATGGCCACGATTCATATCTAAAAGGCATGCACACCACTCGGGGTCTCACTCTGAGTCTACTCCCAGGAATTCTCCATCTGGGAGGTTCTATCTCTGAACCTAGTCCGAGCTCTCTCCCGGATCTAGTTCAAGTAACTCTCCGGAATTTGGTTCTGGACCACTACAATCTCCCACTCCGGGAATGGGGTCCCTATGGGGACACCCATTCTGGTAAGTAGATCGTGACCCTCCAGGTCGACGTCTGGAGGAGACCAATCCATACGCTGGAAGGGTATATACATATACATATGAAAACCATTGCAAAACCATCTTTTGAAATCATGTCACAAACCTTTACCCAGAAGTCTTTATAAACCAAATCGTTAGGTCAAAAGTTTCAAATCAGCAATACTTTTATTAGTTCACAATTCATTTCGAAATACCGTTGACTCTTTCTAAAATCCGAGTCAACGCTCGTCAAATGGGTCTCAGGCCCGATATCTGTGCATTCCTTGAAATCCGTAATCAAATTCTCAAATCCCAACATCATAAAACATTTAGCATAAAACAATTTAGAAAACAAGTAAAACAGTTATGCATGTATTCAGTTATAAATTAACGGTCCACTCACAGCTATTCCTTGCTACTCTAACGAACCATTTACACCTCTCCTGAAGCGAATAACAACGTCCGAACCTGCCCAAACATACTTAAGGGTTACTAATCGACCCTACTAGGTCTAGCATCCAAACTTAGAACGAAACTGGCCCGGGAACTCGCTCTGAACACGTTTCTCGAGGCTAATTTCCTCAATTTGACCACCCTAACGATTTTCGATGAACACGGAACCACCGTCATTGGATTCGTATCGTCGAAACCTTGAAAATGGTATGGCCCACAAAAATTACTGTTCACACGCGCCCCCACACGCCTGGTCAACGCGCGGTCAATGGTGCTACAGTAATGCTGACGTCAGCATGACATCGCTGCTGACGTTAGCATGATGTCGCTGTTGACGTTAGCATGACGTCATCCTCCGACATGTGGCAGATGACACGTTTCAGTTCCTGATTAGTCCCTTCTCTGGCATCTCTGACAAGATGATGTCATCATGCTGTCAGAACAGTGTCAGAATGATGACATCATCATCGGTGGACTCCTACCGAGGACCTAGACCACGGTTCAGTTGGCCTGCACCAAAGTCCTGCGGCGCTGCTCGGTTGGACCCTACCGAAGAACCAGTGGCGGAGCCGCAGTGACCCACGACCATGGCCCTCCTAGAAAACCTTCCTCCGGTCACTATTTTCATCGCGGTTTGGCCCTAACAACTTGTCTAAACCTACTCTAAAGGTTTAAAATCATCAAAACTTGAAGAAGGGTCAAAATCATTACCTTTAGCTCGAAGAAAAACCAACCCAGTTTCCCGGTTTCCTCTCCGTCGCGTCAGGCGGTGTTAGCTTCGAACCAGCCCATCGTGAGGTCCAGTCAGGCGTCCTGGCGTCTCTATGTTCACCCTTGAGGTCGAGACTGAAGGTAAGTGGGGTGGATTGCACGATCGATGTCCCTGTGTTCGTTGGCCCGTCACGGTTTTGGGTGGTCGAGATGATTGCTGGTGGCAGCAGGCGGATGGGGCGGACGACAGCAAGGGTGGAGATGATGAAAATGATGTTCAGTGAATATGGAGAATGGATCTAGACTGAGAGAAAATTAACGGGGGAGGAGATGGGTGTAGTGTGTATGGAAATGGGTTTCACAGCAAAGAGAAAAGCAAGGAGATTCATGCACCCAATTATTTGGGCTTTTGGGCCAGTTAGATGAGTGACATTTGTCAGTCATCTGATTGGTTCAAGAGTCCAAGTTGACCAGTCAATTCAATTTACTTGTCCGTTTCTCGAAAAATGTAATAGTACCCCGTAAAGTTCGTGACCCATAACTTTCGCTCCGGGTCTCCAAATCCGACATGCCGTCTGTCTAAGAACTTAGAGCGGCCCGATCTACGAAATGGTCAAAGGTTCAAAGTCGTACGACGCTTCGCGTCAAAAGTCAACATTTTTTCCTTGACTAGGGGCAAAATGGTCATTTTACATATAATTTTCATTTAATTAGGATTAGGATGAAAAAGGTCATTTTACATATAATTTTCATTTACTTAACAAGGTAGGAAATGAACGTAGGAAGGGATTAGGATGAAAAAGGAACGAATTGGACTAAAAAATGGACAGTTTGGGCCTTGAACCGGTCCAGACTAATTCGGCCGGTCCAAGAACCAGAGATCCGGTTCGACTTGTGTAGAAGATGAACAGTAGACCCGGCGCGTGGGCTCACGCGCAGGGACTATCTACGGCGCGTGGGGGTGCCACAAGCCCGAAATCACATTTTTCCAAAATCCGTTTTAAATCTTTGAAATCCAATTGTATTTCAAATCCCAAAGTCAAGGCATCAAAACCATAATCGAATCACAAAATACCTGAAATCTCGTAAAACGTGCGAATCCGTAATAATCTCGAAATACGTGTCAAAACCTTAAGTCATACTCACAATCACAAACAAAACATCTTTAAAACATCATGCGTACAAATCATATAAAATCGTTCATCAAACCATCATAAAGCAGAGGAGAAACCATAGTCTCGAAATACGTGCAATTACGTATTGCATATTGAAATACGTATAAATACAGAAATCGTAATTATCACAAGTCGTAATCATAATCATAGAAATCATAGAAACATTTATGCATGCATTAAACTTAGAAAGCAAAGTCTAGTCACACACCGTCCATATTGCTCATTTTCGCGCTACACGCGTTTCCGTAATTTTCGACATTTTCCAGAAATCTCAAATCCTGTCCGAAATCATTCCTCAATGCCACTAAGGACTCAAATAACAACATACTAATTTCCCATAATTATCTAGGAATTAAATATTAATTAAAACAGTAATATAAACCTTCGGACCCTCGAAAAAAAGTCAAAACGGTGTTTGATTTACTCGAAACCAACGCTAAAATGTTCGTTACATTGCATAGGACAAAAGTCGTGTTGAACTCACCTCGAGAATCGGGCGCACGCGCCTGCTACAGTGATGCAACAGTTTCATCTTCCTAACCCGACTCCCTGCTAAACGGGTCCCAAACCCGCGACACAACCCTGACCAATGTCTTACAAATCTAGCTTAACTGCTTCAATTTGTCCATCGAAAACCTTCCACTAGAACTTAATTTAAGTTCTTCTTTATTAAATTCACACATCAAGTGCTAAATCGATCATTTCCCTCATGATCAATCATACAGTTTGAACTTTCGAAACTCATTCAAATCAACTCAGTTTTCAAATTAATTGATACAGACGCTTCATAAGGCTTAACTAAACATTAAACCACAACCATTTTCACAAATTCTTACCTGTAGGTGGTCGTCCTCAACCTCGAAATTTTCCAGAATCTGGAACTTGGGTTCTTGGCAAAACCGTGATCGATTTCCTTCAATGTTTGTACGGTTGAAGTCTAAATGAGCCCAGAAGACTGTGTCTAACCTCTGTTTAGCTCTTCTCAACTCACAAATTGAATTCCAGTTTTCCCTCCAATTTTCCCAAATTTTTCCTGACTCAGTTTTCTCTCAAATTCTCAATCCTTTCCTCTCCAAATGATCCTGAAGCACTTCTACCCTCTTTGTTAATCAAACCGGCCTTCACAATTAACTAAGGAATCCCTTAGACCCACTGTGGTTTTGGTTTCCCGCAACAGACCCAAAACCATTTCCAATGGCACCCGTGCTCTGTGTTCTTCACAGTCCACAACAACTTGTTTCCACTCAGCCTTTCTTAGTGTTAAACAATTCCTCCCAATGCCACTAACATGGATAAACAATTCGTTGAACAGACCACCCAAAGCACGGTGGTTTCAGCCATGCTGCACTGTTCCAATCAGTGCCCTTAGAAAATTACCATTTTGCCCTTCCTTCACCAAATTACCAAAATACCCCTCCCCGTTCTAGAACCGTAACTTATCCGTACGAGGTCTGTTTCTAGTGTGCCGCTTGTCTACGAACTCAGGGCATCGAGACCTACCTAACGGTCTTCGAATTGTGTGAAAAATAGTGGTCGATCAAAAAGTCAACAATTTCCTCCTTTTCGGCCTAATTACGATAATGCCCTTGAACTTCCGAACGTCATAACTTCTTCCCTGATTGTCGGAATCGGACGTGCTACTGTCTATGAACTCGTGACGTCTCAAACTACGTCACAGTCATCAGCCAAAGTTCGTTTGACTGCTTGAGCCAAAAGTGAACCATTCGCCCACTTTCCAGTGGCAAAATCGTCTTTTTATTCAAATTTTCCCAATTTTCCTTTTCCAAAAGTCCGGGTCGTTACAACCTACCCCCTTTAAAGAATTTTGTCCTCGAAATTCCAATTTGTGGGAGCCATAAAATTTTTCCCGCGGGTACATGTCTACGATAATCCCGAAACATATCACTCTCAATCGGGTATAAGCCATACCCAACTTATAGAAATCATACCACCAGCCTCAATCCTTCTGTAAACCCCTGCCCCATTGGCAGTCACACCATAAACTTACTCAGAATATGTGGCCTAGCTCACGTTCGAGTCCACACAATCCAGAAAACACGAAAATCCGTCATATCTTCTCGTTTACAGGTCATCCACTCGTGACATGATCCAGTGGCTAAATCCTCACATATGTCATCAGGCCACCAGGCCAATAAACTCATACGGTTCAATAACTCTGGAACTCATTCCCCTTGTTAGGTTAATTACACCATATCCCTTTCCTAGGGTCACTATGTATAATGATTTTAACCTTTCCTTCTGATTCCTTCCTAATGCCAATAAGCACTCAGTACAATCATTCATACTATATTGCAAGGCACATCCATTTCTTAACTTCGACTCCACCATACACCAAGTATGGTCCTGCAGTTGGACGCCAACCGTCCAAGTTATCAGAACTCATGTACTACTCTAATCCTATGGAGTTCCGTAACTAACATGATTTCACCTATCCTTAGGTTATCAAACATGACCATCCTCTCCCCAAGTAATACCTGATCCGACAATGTGGTCGTCATCTCAATATATCCCGACCATCGCCTTAACACACATTAAGCCTTTCTTTTTATCCATTATTACCAATCCTAAAGGTCGATACGGTACTCGTACATTACTTCCTAAAGGTATATGACCTCTGCATACTCAACCCCGTGGGTCGATCTCAACTCATACAAGGAAGGTCAACTTCTGAGGGTTTAACTAGCATCAACACACGACTCATCGAGTCCCAAATCTCGTGGTACATCTCAATATACACACATGAGGGATCACCATCGAACATAAGTCACTATTCCTGCACTTGTAACCATTCAACCTCAGTTCTCAGTTCCAATAACTCTGACCTCCTTCCGGGTCAATCACCATAACTAGAAAAACATCGGAGATAACCCTACAATCCTTTGTGGTCTCCAAAAAATCTCAGACCAACTCATGTTCCCCAAACCTACTTTGGTCTATCAAACCTAACACTTATTCAACTATCTCTTTCTCTGAGGGCATTCAATACATCTATTCAGTATATTACACGCCCATCGGTACATGTAAGTACACCAACCAACCAATCGTCAATCATGGTACCATACATCATCTAACTGTGGTCAGACTACCCGACTCCTCATCTCTCAACTATAACTAGCCCATTTCGCTATCCAAGGGTATCACCATCAACTAACCTTAGCTATATCAAATCCGAACATTATCCTTTTCTCTCATTTACTCAAATCGACAATCACCACCAAGTTGGCCTCACTTATTAAGGTCACTACTCACAACCTTCCCACGAAACCACAATTCCTTAACTCGTGATACGGAATCCTTATTCCATACCGTTACCCTATTAATTTTTCCAAAATCAACATGTAAACTCAGATCATCGTAAACTCAATTTCTCATCCTGGTAAAAACCTCAGGAGTATGTTGAGAAATATGGGCATCCTCAGCCCTCACTTGGCATCTCATACACGAAAAACATACACCACACATGTAACCAACAAACTTGAATACCTCATACCAACCATATATTGGTTGTGAGGATCAAAATCATCCAAAAGGGTAACACCCACGAGTCCCCCTGAAATATAACCTCCGGAATCCTAGATTCCACGTGTCACTCTCTAATCAACATACTCGATAGAGGTCTGATGGGTCATCAACCAATTCATTCCAAGGATTACATCCAATTCATCCAAATCTAAGTCAGCCACTAGGCGAATAACACCAGTCATCCTGGGTATCCTCACATCGATAGGTCTACCCCCTTTATATCTCACCAATTTTACCTTATATAAATACCAAGGTTACCACATGACTAATATCAAAGTATCACATCGATAAATCTAGTCAGTTCAACGACTTCCATACCAAAACCAATCACAAACAACACCATATCCGACCAATAGCCAATCTCAAGACATGGAAGAGTGGATAACCGGGGACCTACCCAATACATACGTCCTGGTTAATCTTACATCATGACCACAAGTAATAGGTATCTAGGTCATCACTCCAGGGTTACTCACGCTTCCTATGAAGGAATTGCAAATCCTCGGGCATGTGGTCCCAACTGACCACGCCCCTATGGTGTATCACGGGCCCGCCAACTCTTCCCTCGCCTATCATATCGACAGTCAGTATAGGAGCCAATCCTCACTCTATCACACCTCAACAGTGCCATCTCACTTATATCAATCAATCTATATAACCATTTCTTTATGATGTGGCAAGATGACTCACAATCATAACTATTACTATATAATTACACTTGTTACTTTACCTCCCAGTGGACCCGACTTGCGTCCCACTGAACTGGACTGTCTCCTAAGTCCCAATCCTTGTATACCTTGGGTCTCCGCCCGAACCTCAGTCACTAAGGACACTGACCCATAAGTCCAAAACAAGACCAAGCCATGATTCCCTAACTCCTCAGTACCTGACCGTATACTAGTCCTTGGCATCCTAAGTGCCAAACGTTCCTCAATCAGCCTTTCTGGCTCCTCTCGAGCCTTGATACCTTACCATGGCTCACCTCAAGTTTCTAATCAATATCCTGACTCATTTTGAGTCCCACATCCACATCTCGACTCCTCTTGAATCCAATCTCATACCAATCAATCATGCCATCACTGACATACCCAGACACCGAGCAAATACCAATGGTCAACCCTATCTTATACGACCGATAAGGCCTAAGGGATTTCCCATCACATTTTAGACTTTAAATACACATTCCATGTAAGGAATCCACTGTGAATAATCTCAACAAATAGTAGTTCACGGTGTACACTAAATAACACCTGACCCTCAACCCAGGGTCAATCTCATCTGAGATCTATCACGAGGTGTCCTACACCCTCGTCTACCCGTCTCACTATAAGGTCGCGCACGAGGCTTACGCTTCGGAGGCATGATGTGGCCACAGAATCAGCAACTTAGTGCTTTGATACCAAATTGACAGGACCGCCCCCGAAGGGACATTGATAACCGTGCTCAGTCCTGCTCCCGTCTGGCAAGTCGACTGAGGTTCCCAAATTACCCTCAACACTTGCCAAACCAGGGATAGCCACACACGTACTCACTCATGCCTTCGCCTCTCGATCAGCCTCGATCAACGCGCCATAACCTGGAGGGTCAATTAAAACACAAAAGGTGTGAGTGGACAAAAATGAACCAGTTTATAAAAAAGTTACAGAAAGACATTTCTACCCTCGACGTAAAACTAATGCATGCACTTGAAAATCATTTACAATCTATTTCATTTCCAATATAAGAAAAACGTGTGTGAAATACAAATCATTTTCCTTTTCTTAACCTTCGGGTCTTAGCCTGCAATCATGAACACAGGGCCTCAGCCCAAAATCAAGGATCAAATCCAAGTACAAGAACATAGTCCAAAAATCCATCAAATCACATAAATCGGGCCACTGCCCAACACATCCGAAAACATCAGAAATCAACAGTAAACCACAAGCCAATCAGTTTGCTGGATATCAATCACCGAGTCTTTAAACTCACATATATCAGGCCTTCCCGGGATATCAACCAGTCTTTAAATTCAGAACATAATCAATAGGCCTCGCGGGGTATCACAATAATCGAGCCTTTAAACTCCGAGTTTTTAAACTCAATCCGGGTCTTTAAACCCAATCTGGGCCCGCACCCGTCATCAATTAACCGGGTCTTTAAACACAAAAAATAATCCAGCAATAGTACCGAGTCTTTAAACCCAAAACCATTTGTAAATCACAACAATCCAGGATCCATCGTGATCCAAATTCCAAAACCAATCCCAAATCACATTTTGTCATAATAGGACTTATGTCCGAATTTCACATTCAAATCCCCAATCACATCCATCATACATTCCCAAATTCGAATTCGTAATAATGATTCCGTAAGCTAGCATCCGAAATAACCATTCCGAACCCAAATCCGAAAATCCACTTTTATGTTTCCAAAACCCGAAATCTCAATCATCAGAATTACTTTTATGCCCTGGTCCTCTAGCCCGAAATCAATTTTTTCCAAAATCCGTTTTAAATCTTTGAAATCCAATTGTATTTTAAATCCCAAAGTCAAAGCATCAAAACCATGATCGAATCACAAAATACTTGAAATCTCGTAAAACACGCAAATCCGTAATAATCACGAAATACGCGTCAAAACCGTAAGTCATACTCACAATCACAAACAAAACATCTTTAAAACATAATACGCACAAATCATGTAAAATCGTTCATCAAACCATCATCAAAGAAGAGGAGAAACCATAGTCTCGAAATACGTGCAATTACGTATTGCATATTGAAATACGTATAAATACGGAAATCGTAATTAACACAAGTCATAATCATAATCATAGAAATCATAGAAACATTTATGCATGCATTAAACTTTAGAAAGCAAAGTCCACTCACACACTGTCCATATTGCTCGTTTTCGCGCTCCACGCGTTTCCGTAATTTCTGACATTTTCCACAAATCTCAAATCCTGTCTGAAATCATTCCTCAGTGTCACTAAGGACTCAAATAACATCATACTAATTTCCCATAATTTTTTGGGAATTAAATATTAATTAAAAACGTAATATAAACCTTCGGACTCTCGAAACAAAGTCGAAATGGTGTTCGATTTACTCAAAACCAATGCTAAAATGTTCGTTACATTGCATAGGATAAAAGTCGTGTTGAACTCACCTCGAGAATTGGGCCCACGCGCCCTCACGGGCCGCTGTGAGTGGCTGCGCGTGAAAGCCATGCGCCTGCTACAATGATGCTACAGTGTCATCTTCCTCACCCGACTCCCTGCTAAACGGATCCCAAACCCGCAACACAACCTGGTCCAATCTCCTACAAATCCAGCTTAATTCCTTCAATTTGTCCATCGAAAACCTTCCACTAGAACTTAATTTAAGTTCTCCGTTATTAAATTCACACATCAAGCCCTAAATCGATCATTTCCCTCATGATCAATCATACGGTTTGAACTTTCGAAACTCATTCAAACCAACTCAGTTTTCAAATTAATTGATACAGAAGCTTCATAAGACTTAACTAAACATTAAACCACAACCAGTTTCACAATCTGGAACTTGGGTTCTTGGCCAAACCGTGATCGATTTCCTTCAATGTTTTTACGGTTGAAGTCTAAATGAGCCCAGAAGACTGTGTCTAACCTCTGTTTAGCTCCTCTTGACTCACAAATTGAATTTCAATTGTCCCTCCAAATTTCCCAAATTTTTCCCGACTCAGTTTTCTCTCAAATTCTCTGTCCCTTCCTCTCCAAATGATCCTGAAGTACTTCTACCCTCTCTGTTAATCAAACTGGCCTACACAATTAACTAAGGAATCCCTCAGACCCACTGTGGTTTTGGTTTCCCGCAACAGACCCAAAACCATTTCCAATGGCACCCGTGCTCTGTGTTCTTCACAGTCCACAGCAGCCTGTTTCCACTCAGCCTTTCTTAGTGTTAAACAATTCCTCCCAATGCCACTAACATGGATAAACAATTCATTGAACAGACCACCCAAAGCACGGTGGTTTCAGCCATGCTGCACTGTTCCAAACATTGCCCTTGGAAAATTACCATTTTTCCCTTCCTTCACCAAATTACCAAAATGCCCCTCCTCGTTCTAGAACCGTAACTCATCCGTCTGAGGTCCGTTTCCAGCGTGCCACCTGTCTACAGACTCAGGGCATCGAGACCTACCTAATGGTCCTTGAATTTCGTGAAAAATAGTGGTCGATCAAAAAGTCAACAATTTCCTCCTTTTCAACCTAATTACGAAAATGCCCTTGAACTTCTGAACGTCATAACTTCTTCCCTGATCGTCGGAATCGGACGTGCCACCTTTCTATGAACTCGTGACGTCCCGAACTACGTCACAGTCATCGGTCAAAGTCAGTTTGACAGCTCGAGCCAAAAGTCAACCGTTTGCCCACTTTCTAGGGGCAAAATCGTCTTTTTCTTCAAATTTTCCCAATTTTTCTTTTCCAAAAATCGGGGTCATTACACATTCGAAAACCAGTAATCAAATCATTTACTTAAATAAACCATTAGGGCCTTAGCCGTAATTCAGTAATCAAACCAGTAATCAAATCATTTACTTAAATAAACCAGTAATCATTTTCTTTTCCAAACATATGTGGGAACTCAGCTCAATACCATAAAATACCAAAATCCGTAATTCCAGAACCAGGTGGGCAACTACCCAAATCCATAAACACCGAAATACCATTTCATAAATCCAATAATCCATATTTACCAAATAACCATCCTCGGCATCCCAAATGCCTAGCGCCCCAGATGCTTGACGCCCAGACATCATATCTCATGGTAAAAGCAACGCGTGACAGGACCCGTCCCAAATCCCTAGGGATTAGCGTGGGACGTGCTTACTCTCGTCTGACACGAAGTGTCAGACCACGGATACTTTCGTACTTAGCCGAACCGGGACTATCAGAGTACGCCAAGATCCGGTGGCGAAATGTGATGCCTCGTCTCTGCTACAGCCCGCATTCGCGATCAACCTGAAGGGCATTAAAACATTAAAGCTGTGACTGGACAAAACAAATAATTTATTAAAACATTTCATCAAAAAACCTTTATTCCCTTCATTAAAAACATATGCATGCATTCGAAAACCATTTCTTAAACAAAAGACACTAAGCCTTGGCCCAAAATCATCTCAAAGCACCCGCGACCTTAGCCCAAACCAAAACACGTGGGAACTCGTCCCAAATCCAGCTCATATGGGTCTCAGCCCAAAACCACTCAACCCAAGACCGTCTCAGTGAAAACTCGTACACATATACATATATACATATATAACCCATCCTAAACATCATCTGATGTCAACTCGGGGCACACAGCCCCTAGGGAACAAATCCCCGATATATATCACAATTCTATATATATAAGTATGCATACTACTCGGGATCTTACTCCGAGTCTACCCCCAGGAATTCTCCATCTGGGAGGTTCTATCTTCGGACCTAGTCCGATCATCTCTTCGGAATCTGGTCCGGGACCACATCATAACTCTCACTCCTGGAACGGGATCTCTATGGGGATACCCATTCTGGTCTGTGGATCGTGACTCTCCAGGTTGACAACTGGAGGAGACCAATCAATACGCTCGTAAGGAGGGTATATAGATACTAGTATAAGAAAACCATACTCGGGACTTACGCCCGATAACACACGTGAACTGGGCCTCCAGCCCGAACATAGGACTCAACAGGGCCTTTAACCCGATTTCACAATGAACTGGGGCTCAAGCCCGAACTTATAAGTCAACGGGGCATCGAGCTCGATATCTCAAGGTCATTCACGATCCCGATCATAGCGATGCATGCAACCATCAATCCAGGACCGCTCTAAATCCTAGTATGTCGTCTTGAACACATCACTGTCGTGACCATCTCGAGACCATGGTGCACCCGTAGCGGATCGATCTACGATACCATCAGTACTCGGAAGTGGAGCCTCCAGTGGCTGCTAGACGACGGGATGTGCATTGTGACCTCTTCGGAAGGAACACATCCCTAGTTCGGAGGCGAACGTCACGTCATCCGTCGCCGTGCACACAGCACCCGTAACGACCACAACTCAGGCTCGTATGTCATCAATAGGGCCCCATGTCCAAGTCAAACCAAATAGCTCTCATGCCCGAGTTTATCTTTTTAAAACCAAAACCATTTCATTTAAACCGAAACCACAAACACGTATAAGCACCGTATAAACCGAAAACCTCGAAATACTTGCAAATACGTAAACACACATAAATGCACTAATGGCATCACAAAAAATATATTAAAACACATATAAAACATTTATTCATGCATCAAATTAGAAAACAAGGTGCACTCAAAGACCGTCCGCGCTGCCGCCTCGATACGCGCGCTGTATGCCTTCCCGGGTCAATCGTCGTCTTCGGGGTTTCCAAACCTGTCCAAATCACTTTATAGGGTTACTAACTACTTAATTAACCCCTCACTAGAGCCCCCTAATTTTTTGGGATTTTTAATTATTTTTAAACCCGCTCTGAAACCTTCGGACAACCCAAACTATATCGAGACGATGTCCAATCAACTCGAAACCAGTCCCAAAATGTTCATTACATCGCATAGATGAGTTCACATGTTGGAAGTCTCCCTAGAAAGTGACACACGCGCCCACAAGCGCCATCCAAAGGGGATGCGCATGGGAGCCATGCGCCAGCACACTGTTCTTCTTCTTCCTCGGCCAGATTGGTCCGACCCGACCGATCCGATTTTTCTTACAATTCCGGCCCAACTAGACCGGCGTGATCGGTCCAGGCCTCTAGACCGCTCAATCTTCGTCCTTTTTCATCCTAATCGATCTTATTCTTCCTATTTTGATCTTAGGAACCTAAATATGCAATTCAAAACACCAACAACCTACTAAAACCCATGAACCTGATTTTTCCCTCAGTGTTCAAAAATTCCAAAAACTCCCCAGGGCTTTCTCAGCCTTTAACCATCATCAAAATCATCCTAGAACCTCCCTAGCAACCTAACTAACTCATTCTAATCGATTAAAACCGCCCCCAATGTCATGAATCAAAAATAAAATGAGAAGGGCCAAAATCGTTACCTGTATCGGGTTTGCCTCCACCATCCACGGCGCCACCGTCCTGGCTAGCCACAACCATCTCCAGCCCTCCTCTCACTCTCTGGGCCTCACATATGATCTTATGGGTTAAGGTTTTGGATTGGTGTTGAAGAATGGATCGGTTTTGGTTGGGAAAATTCAGAAAAACGATCGAACAAGGAAAAAGGGATATGTGTAACGACCCGGACGTTCAAAAAGGGAAATTTCAAAAATTTGAAGAAAAAGACGATTTTGACCCTGGAATTGGGCGAACGGTAGACTTTTGCTCGAGTTCATAGATAGGTGGCATACCCGATTCTGACATTCGAGGAGGAAGTTATGACGTTCGGAAGTTCAAGGGCATTTTCGTAATTAGGACGAAAGGGGGGAAAATGTTGACTTTTTGATTGACCACTAATTTTCACACAATTCAAGGACCATTGGGTAGGTCTCAAGATGCTGAGTCCGTAGACAGGTGGTACGCGTCAATCAGAGTTCGGATGACCGAGTTACGGGTCTAGAAGCGTAAAGGGCATTTTGGTAATTTTGCGAAGAAGGGCAAAATAGTAATTTCCAAAGGGCACTGTTTGAAAAAGTGGAGCAGGGGCTGAACCACTGTGCTGTGAGTGGTCTGATCAAGGAATTGTTTACTTGTTAGTGTCTTTGAGGGAATTGTTTAACAAAGTAGGTGACAATTGTGATTGAGGAACGCTGGATTAGTGACATTGGGGACTGAGTGGGGTGTTAGGCGTGCTGGAGGAACAGAGCACGGGGGGAATTGTTTTTGATTTTGGGTCGTTACAGGAAACACCGTCACAGAGAGTCTGAGAGATTCCCAAGGGTTATTGTGAAGGTTTGGTTGAAAGTAGAGAGGTTAGAACTGTTGGGAAGCCATTATGAGAGGGAAACATTGAGGGCCATAGAGGAAAACCGAAATCGGGAAATTGAAAAAAAAATGGAGGGAAATTCGAATGATTATTTGTGAGTTGAGAGGGCCCAAACAGAGATCAAACACAGCTTCTTGAGCTTGTGTCGACTGCAGCCACTAAATAATCCATAGGAATTGGTCGTGTTTTGAGTTCGAAAGGGAGTTCCAGTTTCTGGAAAAAGTCGAGGTGGATTTCAGATGGTTAGAGGGTTTAGAGCTTGAAATTGAGCTTGGAAACCTGTTCTTATGGATCCTGGGAAGCTTCTGAGTGGAACAATTGAAGAAAAATGGTGAGGATCGATGGACTTCGATGCAGGAACAGTTTTCGGATGTTTGTCGAGAACCTAAGCTCGTATTGACGGATGGAGGTCAGTTCTGATGAAATTGAACTTACAGAACCTTAATTAGCTTCCTAATGATGCTATTCGATGATTCAATTGGAGGAATCGTTGACAGATTGACAGAATCCCAGCCGGGTTACGCCGCGGGCCAACTGGACCCGTTTATGAGACAGACGGGTTGGGATGACGACTGTAGCTTGCAATGTAGCTGGCAGGTGAGTTTCACGCGCAGCCACTCACGGCGGCTCGTGACGACGCGTGGGCTCGATTCTCAAGGTGAGTTCAACATGACTTTTGTCCTATGCAATGTAACGAACATTTTAGCGTTGATTTCGAATTAATCAGACACTGTTTCAATGTTGTTTCGAGGGTCTGAAGGTTTATGTTACGTTTATAACTAACGTTTAATTCCCGAAAAATTATGGGAAATTATTATGCTGTCATTTGAGTCCTTAGTGACACTAAAGAATGATTTCGGACAGGATTCGAGATTTCTAGAAAATGTCGGAAATTACGGAAACGCCTGTGGCGCGAAAACGGGCGTTATGGATGGTGTGTGAGTGGACTTTGGTTTTATAAATCTTATGCATGCATAACTGTTTTATATGGATTATGATTGTGATTATATGTTGTTCATTTGGATATTGGTGAATTATATGGTTTCACGCATTTTGAGGCGATTTACGTGCTTGCACGTAAATCGAAGTTTTCCGGTTTTACACTGATTTTCCATACTTATGGTTTTGGATATGATTTCATGAAATGGTTTTGAAATTGGAAAGATAAACTCGGGCATGAGGCCCAATTTTTTTGGAAACCTCGGACTTTGAGTCCAATTGAGTTACGTAATCGGGCTGGGGGCCCAATTTCTTTATGAAATCGGACCAGGGGCCCCGTTATCTACGAAATCGGGCTGAGACCCATTTGAGTTATATAATCGTGCCATGGGCCCAGTTGATTTACGAAATCGAGCCGTGGGCCCAGTTGGTTTACGAAATCGGGCATGAGGCCCAGTTGGTGATAAATGTGATTTAGGGCCGTGGACCCTAAATGGATTTGAATAAATGGTTTTGGATTTGATAAATCGGATGTTTGGACTTGTGATGATTTTATGGAAATTCCGGGCAGGGCCCTTGAGATGTTTTGAAATGATTGATAAAATGTTTTCCATAAACCATCTTGATACGAGGATATGTGATGGTCTCCTCTAGGTGTTTGGGACACTGAGGAAGTTAGGGTGCATTGCCTGCGAGGGGTCATTATACGGAGCTACCGGACCGTATGATGACTCAGGAGGAGCAGGAATGCTATGATTGGATGTCTGGGACGACAGACATCTGGGATGTCAGATATATTGACCCGATGAAACCCCGGGTAGCACGCGTTGCTTATATCGTGAGATATGACGTCTGGGACATCAAGCGTCTGGGACGCTAGGCATCTGGGATGCCCAGGATGGTTTAAACAGGTTTTTCTTAAACGGTATTTATGGTTATGATTTGGGCAATGGCCCACTTGGAATTGGAATTTGGTTTTACGGTTTTGGGCTTAGTTCCCACATTTGGTTTTGAGTTATGGTTTCTAGGCTAAGGCCCTAATGGCTTGTTTGAGTAAATGTTTTGATTGCTGGTTTTCAAATGCATGCATTGGTTTTACGTAGAGGGTAGAAACGATTTTTGTAACTATTTTAGAAACTGAATTATTTTTGTCCTCTCACACCTTTGTGTTTTTATTGACCCTCCGGGTCGTGGCACGTTGATCAAGGCTGATCGAGAGGCGGAGGCATGAGTGAGTACGTGTGTGGCTATCCCTGTTTTGGCAAGTACTGTGGGTAATTTGGGAGCTTCAGTCGACTTGCCAGACAAGAGTAGTACCGGGCACAATTATCAATGTCCCTTCGGGGGCGGTCCTGTCAATATGCATGAATTGTTTGGGCTGGACAATGGATGGGTGACACTTGTCAATCATCCATTGGGCCTATCCAAAAAGCTGGGCCCCACTTGTTGCCAAAAGTCTCTCGTCTTGTAAAACGTGCAATAATACGTTCGAACATCCGTGAACCGTAACTTCTCCGTCGAACGTCCGATTTTGACGTGATGCCTGTCTACGGATTCATATCGTCCCAATCTACGTAACGGTACTCAGCCTTCGGCCATCAAACCTCCCGGGTGAAAACTTAACTTTTGCCCTCGTCGAGGGGCAAAATTATAATTTCGCCCTTAACGTCCGTTATTCCTCGGCTAATCTCGATAATTCGGGACGGGTCGTTACAACGCTTGCTGCCCGGGGTCTTTCCAGGTCCATATCTCTTACATCCCAGATGTCTGATGTCCCAGACGTCTAATCATAGCAATCCTACTCCTGAGTCACTATATGTCTGGTCGCTCCGTATAATGACCCCTTGCAGGCAATGCACTGTGACTTCCCCAGTGTCCCAGACACCTGTAGGAGACCATCCACAGATCCTCGTATCAAGATGGTATATGGAAAACAGTTTTATAAAGTCATTTCAAAACATCTCAAAGGGAACTGCCCAGAATTTCCATAAAACCATCACAAATCCATAATTCCGAAACCATTTAGGGTTCCCGACCAAAAATCACGTTTATGAAACATAGGATCCCAGTCCCGAAATCACATTTATAAAACACAATTGGGCGTCATGCTCGATTTCGTAAACCAACTGGGACCCCAGCCCGATCACATAACTCAAATGGGTCTCAGCCTGATTTCGTAAACGAACTAGGCCCTTGGCCCGATAATATAACTCACTAGGGTCCCACACTGCCAACCACGACACAACTATGGCACACTTATGCATCAACTGCCTAACCAAACTATTCACGATTCATTCTCACTAACTATCATATCGACATCCTAACTATCAGATTGATAACGAATTGCAGCTCATAGAGACATCACATCCTCGACCTGCGCGTACCATAATAACTACACAGTTTGCTCGAATAGCGACAACCTTGCTCTGATACCACTTGACACGACCCATCCCAATCCCCCAGGGATTATAGAGGAATGTGCCATGCTCCCATCTGACACGAAGTGTCAGACAAGGGATAACTAAATACCTCAGCCCGATCGGGGCTTCTAGAGCGCACCAAGATCGATGGAGGAGTGCGATGTCTCGGTCTCTGCCACAACCCGCATCCGTGATCAACCTGAAGGGCATTAAAACCATTAAAAACTGTGAGTGGACAAAAATAAAGAGGTTCATAAATCACATTTATTAAAAAGACATTTATGCCTTCACTAAAAATATGCATGCATTCGAAAACTAGTAATCAAACCATTTACTTAAATAAACCATTAGGGCCTTCTGCCTAAATCATTTACCATAGCACAAAAACCGTAAATCCAAACATATGTGGGAACTCATCCTAAAACCATAGAATACCAAAATCCGTAATTCCAGAACCAGTGGGACACTGCCCAAATCCATAAACACAAATCCATAAACACCGAAATACCATTTCATAAATCCAATAATTCATATTTACCAAATAACCATCCTCGGCATCCCAGACATCATATCTCACGGTAAAAGTAACACGTGATGCCCGGGGTCTCTCTGGGTCCATCTCTCTGACATCCCATTTGTCTGACGTCCCAGACGTCTAATTGTAGCAATCCTGCTCCTGAGTCACTATAGGTCCGGTCGCTCCGTATAATGACCCATCGCAGGCAATGCACCGTGATTTCCCCAGTGTCCCAGACACCTGTAGGAGACCATCCACAGATCCTCGTATCTAGATGGTATATGGAAAATAGTTTTATAAAGTCATTTCAAAACTTCTCAAAGGGCCCTGCCCAGAATTTCCATAAAACCATCACAAATCCATAATTCCAAAACCATTTAGGGTTCCCAGCCCGAAATCACGTTTATGAAACATAGGGTCGCAGACCCGAAATCACATTTATAAAATCAAATTGGACCTAATGCCCAATTTCGTAAACCAACTGGGCCCCCAGCCCGATCACATAACTCCAATGGGTCTCAGCTCGATTTCGTAAACGAACTGGGCCCCTGCCCGATAATTTAACTCAAATGGACTCCAAGTCCGAGGGTTTCCAAAACAAATGGGTCTTATTCCCGTATTCATCTTTCCAATTCCAAAACCATTTTATCAAACCATCACTAAAACCACAAGCACGTAAAACTACAGTAAAATCATAAACCTCGATATTCGTGCAAATACGGAAAACATCTCGAAATACGTGCAAATATGTAAATCACCAATACCATAATCATCATCGTAGAAATAATAAATGTAAAACATATAAACCAATTATGCATGCATCACAGTTTAGAAAACAATGTCCACTCACATACCGTCCTACGCTGCCACCTCGACACGGGTGCCATATGCCCTTCCGAGCCACATCACTATCACCGAGACTTCCAAACCTATCCAAACCATACTAGAGGGTTACTAACTACCCCATTAACCTCTCATTAATGCCCCGTAAGTTTCCTGAATTTTAAACATATTTAATCTTGATCCTAAACCTTCAGACATCCGAAACTATATGGAGACGATGTACCATCGTCACGAAACCAGTCCCAAAATGTTCCTTACATCGAAAGGATTAAATTACATGTTGATTACATAACCTAATTCTGCCCTACGTGCCCCCACGCACCGCTGTAAGCGGCAGCGTGTGAAGTCCACGTTCGGGGGTACTGTTCATCGTCAACCTTGGTGAACCTAGCTCACCTGGTTTTCTGGTTCGATCGAACCTGCGAACCTACTAGATCGATTCTCCCTTGTTTCTCAGCCATCTCGACTCCCGTTTGTTCCTATGTCATCTTCTAATCCCCAGTAACTCACCTCCAATGATGAACAGTGGTCACGGCGTTCCTCCTCCGTTTCTAGCCGTGCTAACCATCTCTTTCCTTCGAAATCATTACCCACAGAGTTGCCTTGGTCCCTAGGTCATGTTAGAATAAATCAAGACCCATCACAACATCAAAAACCTGGTTTCAAAATTTGAGTCAACACACGGGTTACGGGTTCGAGTTTTTCCCCACCGTGCCGTCGTGATCCCCGTCGTGGCTCAGGTCGTCCCTCAGCCTCACCGTTTTCAGTCTCTCACCAGGCACAGAAGATGATCAGGCAGTAGGGTGGTATGAATTTGTGTGTTTTTTTAGGGTGAAAATGGAGATGGTGCCCGAGAAATAGAAGAGAGAGATAAGTGAAATTATAAAAATAAAATATTTAATTTAATTTAATATTAATCTACCCAATCACAAACCAGATCCATATTTCAGGGGAGTTGACCAATTGGATGAGTGATACTTGTAACTCATCCAAGGCCCCACATAAAAAATCAGCCAATTGGATTTAATTAATATTTAATTTAAATTTCGAGACGTAAGTTCCCGATTTCAATTCCGTGACTATAACTTCTCCGTTCGACGTCCGATTTCGACGTGCCGCCTGCCTACGGACTCGTGATCTACGTAACGGTCCTCGGTCCTCGTATGTTTGACTCCTCGAGTCAAAAGTCAACATTTTACCCAAGTTTAGGGGCAAAATGGTTATTTTACACCATCCGTCCAAATTCACTCAACTAATCCCCGATTAGTCATTCTAAATCCATAATTAATTCATATTTAGCCCCGATATTCAGGACGGGTCATTACAACCTCCCCCTCCCCACTTAATTAATTTCATCCTCGAAATTCCAACTATTCCGAATCCACCACCACCTCGTGGAAAGCAAATTCAACCTCACATCATGTGTACACTTGTACACCTACTAACTAGAACAATACTTGTCTGCACCCATACGTTCCACTAATACTCACGTCGCATCGACTACACCCGACCACGTCGAGTGACATTGATCACAAGTTCCGAGTGGATACCACCCGACAAGTGCTTCCACTAGGAGTCACCAAATCTCCCTCATTAATCCACGATAACACATCCAGCCAAATTGTCACAACTTTTCCAGTCGCAAATCAATTCAACATCTCTCCTACACCAAGAGTTAGCAAATCACACAATTTCTCCGCATTTCTTGAATTTTACCACGTCAACAACACACATCACATAACGTCGCACTCGGCTGGCACACACGGCTCTATGGTCACCATTCGAGTCACCAACACAACTCTGACTCACTCAAGAGTCGCACTAAGGTACCTCGTACAATTTCCTCATAAATCAATGCTGCCATTAGTGAGAGTCACAGAACAGCCGCTCCATGCAAAGCAACTCGTGGTTACACTGACCAAAAACTCACTCACCCCGAGTATACGTATACCAACATCTCACTCGACCTATGCGTAACTAGACCCCATTGAATACCTGCCCTGCAGTGGTAACACATCTCAAATCTAGGGTTCTACTAGCCATCCACGGCTCTGAGCACCTGTTCGTACAATCACTAAACCAATTAGTGCATATTATCCAATGTCCAGTCCATGTCTACAACCAATCCAATGATATCGGAGCTAAGCCGATTACCAACACGCTCATCAGCATACCACTGGTACATCCTATATACCGTCACCACGCACCACTCAGGCCTATCCAGTATCGGACCTCGCACATCGTACCCTGTACGTACATCCATCCACCAACTAACCTACTACATTGACAAGACTCGTGCCAACTGGACTTTGATAACCAAAACGTCAACAAGTCAACTTTTGATAACCAAAATGTCCCAAACAAAAAGTCAAATTTTTCCCCCCATAACCAAGGGAAAAATCGTCCTTTCCTTCTAATTTTCCTTTTTTAAATTTCCGGGTCGTCACAACCTTTCCCCCTTAAAGAATTTCTTCCCCGAAATTCGGATGTACCTCTCCAACAATAATCATGGAAACTCAAGTCACATCCATTTCAATACCTCAGGTTTCCACGTGAATCCTTACTCGTTAAGTGCAACCATAACCACTTTTTCCATCTTTCCCGGCTCGTCCTCAGCCCTCATCTCATATCATGACTCATTCCGAGTCCTAAACCAACTCCTAACTCCTATTAAGTCCAAATCCAATGTCCCGACTCCTCTCGAGTCTGAATTCAATATTCACTAACGTCAATGCCACCATTGGCATATCCGGTCACCTCGTAAACACCCCTAGGCGAACCACATTCTACTCATAATCTCCCAACACACACTAAACCAACTTCAGACGCCCTCTGAGTCCCATTTGATATCCAAAATCCAAAGGTCACTCATCTGACCCCCTAACCTCGGGTCAAGTTTATCCTAGGCCTAACATGTCCATTCATATCATAAACAACCATCCAGACCAACACAAGTCTGACACGACCAGAACACAAGATGCAATGTTCGACCCCCAATCCAGGGTCATACCCACTCTAGGGATTTCCTAATCCCTCGTATTCCGTCTCATTACCAGGCCGCGCACAAGGCTCGTCTCTCGGAGGCATGGCAAATCAATAACCAAATGCTCTGATACTAATTTGACAGGACCCGTCCCAACTGGACTTTGATAACCGTGCCCGGTCCTGCTCCCATCTGACAAGTCAATTGAAGTCTCGAAACTACCCTTTAGCCCTTGTCAGACAAGGGATAACTGCACTGATTTCTGCTCATGCCTCCGCCTCTTGATCACCCCCGAACGTCGTGCCACGGCTTATAGGGTCATTAAAACAAGAAAGGTGTGAGTGGACAAAAATAATATCAATTAAAAACACATTTCAAAATACATCATTTACCCTCCAGTTTATCAAACCATGCATGCATAGAATTCAACATATGAATCATTTCATAAAACCATTTTATCATAACATAAAATAAATAACTCGGGAATTAAACATCTGAGGGTCCTCTGGGAATTACACATCTAGAGTTATCATCCAGCTGGGAATTACACATCCAGCCTCACCGGGAATTACACATCCGGTCCCTCTGGGAATTACGCATCCGGAGTCCCTCCGGGAATTACACATCCGGAGTCATTTCGGGAATTACACATCCGAAGTCTACCCAGGAATTACACATCTGGGGGCACTGATGTAATTCAAGCCCAAATCTCATTTCTCGTAATTCCTTAAAAGCATTAAATAATTCAATACACATAAATCCGTAAAATCATATCTGAAAATCATTCAGTTTCATAAAGTCATCTTTAACTCCCATTCCAAGTCAAAACATCTTTTTAAAATTCTGGGCCTAGCCCAAAATATCAATTACACTTTCCTCGAAAAACGTGCCCAAAACACTGATTAAAATAATCATTAAATCCAGTAAATAATCGTATCAAATCACCAAGCAATCATTGCAAATCAAATCATACCACAAATCATGTAAAACATTTAACTATGCACGCGTTTTCCGAGCACAGTTTATTAACATCATATTAATTTCCAATAATTAACATCATATTAATTTCCCAAAACACTCACATTCCAAACCACTCGCTTTCCGAGCTGCACGCGTTTCCGTAATTTTGATACTTTCCAGGAATCTCGAATCCTGTCCAAAATCATTATTCAGGGTCACTAATGACTTAATTAACATCATATTAATTTCCCATAATTTGCTGGGAATTAATTACGAATTAAAAACGTAACATAAACCTTCGGACCCTCGAAACAATATCGAAACGGTGTCCGATTGACTCGAAACCAACGCTAAAATGTTCGTTACATTAAATGGAACAAAAGTCATGTTGACACCACCTTGAGAATCTTGTCCACACGCCCTCACGCGCCGCCGTGAGTGGCTGCGCGTGAAATCCACAGTGCACAATGATGCGATAGTGTCACCACCTTCACTCGTATGTCTGATAACGGATCCTGCAACCTGCGAGAAGACCCGATTCGATTCCCATCAATTCTGCATCATTTCTTTCAATTGAGTCATCTAACATCATCGTTTAATCCTTAATTAAAAGTCTATGAGTTCAATTACAAGATTCATTACCTCAATCTAATCGAATTCGACTTCACGACTTCCTTTCTGTCGCAGGCACTGTTCATCCCTCAATTGGTGCATCAGGAAGCTTCGTGGGATCCTACTAAACACGTTTCCAAGGCCAATTTCATCGTTTCATGTCTCCAATTACTCGACTCAAGCTCAAAAATTTAACGTCCTCACCCTTTCGGTTCTAAGGCAAAACAACCTCAATTCGCATCAAATTTTAGCTGATCCTAATCGAATTGATCCCATAAGGCTCAATTCAATCTCCGTTTGAAGCATCTCGAGCTATAGATTCAAATTCGAATTTTGAAAGGCATGAACTTCACGGGGTTGGGTCTTCGGGTTTAAGGGTCATTATTTTTCCTTTCTTCTTTAATTCTCACTCGTTTTACTCTGTAGATTCGTCCCACTTTCTGAGGTTTTATACTAAGCCTCATCCACCAATTGATTGATGAAATTCGAACAAAGGGGTGGGCGGTTTTGTGATGTCCATTGTTAATACACGACATCCACAAACAGGCCACCAATCTCAATTAGCAAGTGACAGATGTCACTTAAATACTTACCTGACTCACCCCTACGGCTGAATCAGCTAATTAACCGTCCAATTTACCCTGCTGCCCTATATTACCGTTTTGCCCCTGCACAAATAATTACCAAAATACCCCTAGCCTTCGTAAACCCGTAACTTTCACATCCGAACCCCGATTGACGCATGCCGCCTATCTACGGATTCAGCGTCTCGAGACCTATCCAATGGTTCTCGAAAAATCCAAACAATGTCCCGATCAAAAAGTCAACTTTTACCCCCATAACCAAGGGAAAAATCGTCCTTTCTTTCTAATTTTCCTTTTTCGAATTTCCGGGTCATCACATACATATCTCGTATCTAATCACGCTTCAATTCTGAGGTTCATCATCTGCCTTGGGCAGAACATGTGAAGTCACCCTCAATGACTTGGGCGGAACATGTGAAGTCACCCTCAATGACTTCAGAATATCCATCACCAAAGCTGAAACAAACACTCTTCTCTTCACCTCAATCACAAATTTTCTCGATTCCGAAGTTCCAATCATGTTGGAACCAACTCACTCATACATCAACCATATGTCTGTACATGCTAACTTGGTACCCCAACTCACCTATTTGTTCATACTGTTTCATTCATTTACCACTTAATCATTTCATTCACATCAGTTATCACACTTACAGTTGGGTTAGAGTCCCAACACATCACATCCACTGCTGGATCCCGTCCAGCCCAACTCATCCACTGTCGAAACTCAGATACCGAATGTATGCCCATCACGACGGAGTCACATCCTAATTCATGGCTTATCATCATCTTCTCTCGTCATCGCAATCACTAGCACACAGTGTACAAATCAAACAACCCTGGATCTTTGCTCATACCGAACAACGACCTCATACCTCTGCTCAAATTGGAGGAACTCTGCCTCTCTCGTACCCAACAACTTTGGGTACAATCACCCTGACAATAAGTACAAGAAAATGAACATTCCCTGAACGTCCCACGATTCTCAACAACCACAACTGCATCCATCCTCGATAGTAGTGCTTGCCACAACTCATGCAGACCCAAAACCAAACATCGCTATCGACACTCCGCATCTAATGGAATCAACAGCCCGTACTAACTACTCCGTATCCCCACTTCGGGATTCCTTTGACAAGTACCATACCCTGGTAACTTGTCCAACTAATCTCTAATTAGTCTCAACTCGACTCAACCAATGTCGTCCACCAGGTCATCCCCGACGTCATCTGCACCAAACTATCCATCACAAACTAAGGTAGCACGACAACCAACTAGGCCTAACCGATTGTCACAACTTCGGCTGCAGAGCACAGTACCATCACCAAAGCTGACATGACATGACTAAGCAACGGTCTCGACTCTGAAAAGTCCCCAAAGTCAAGCCACTTGCCGACTCACATTTCCAAACTATACATCGCACACTAGGGTTACCCACTAAGGTTATCAACTAACTTCGTTGTACTCATATTCTCTAAACCATCAATAACCACTAGGGTTCGAGATACCCGGCTACTCTCAGTAGCAACACTATCCAACTCAACATGACCTGACCATCTAATGGTCACAACTCCACACTATCGTAATATCCCATCCTGCAACATCATGATAAACGATTCCGACATAACTGTCCCATGGTTAAAACTCTAAAACACTGCTACGTTTATCCCTCAGTAGGGTCCCACACTTCCAACCACGATAAAACTATGGCATACTCAGGCATCAAATGCCTAACCAAACTATCCACGATTCATTCTCACTAACTATCATACTCTGCATCCTAATTATCAGGTTGGTAACAAACTAAAACCCATAGAGACATCACATCCTCGACATGTGCGTACCACAATAACTACACAGTTTGCTTGAATAGAGACAACCTCACTCTGATACCACTTGACATGAACCATCGCAATCCCCTCGGGATTATCGCAGGATGTGCCATGCTTCTGTCTGACACGAAGTGTCAGACAAGGGACAACTAAATACCTCAGCCCGACCGGGACATCTAGAGCGCGCTAGGATCGGTGGCGGAGTCCGATGTCTCAGTCTCTGCTACAGTCCGCATCCGTGATCAACCTAAAGGGCATTAAAACCATTAAAAACTGTGAGTGGACAAAAATCAATAGGTTCATAAAACACATTTATTAAAAAGACATTTATGCCCTTCACTAAAAAGTATGCATGCATTCGAAAACCAGTAATCAAACCATTTAATTAAATAAACCATTAGGGCCTTAGCCCAAAAACTGTAAATCCAAACATATGTGGGAACTCAGCCCAAAACCATAGAATACCAAATTCCGTAATTCCAGAACTAAGTGGGCCACTGCCCAAATCCATAAACACGAATCCATAAACACCGAAATACCATTTCATAAATCCAATAATCCATATTTACCAAATAACCATCATCGGCATCCCAGATGCCTAACGACCCAAACGCTTGACGTCCTAGACATCATATCTCACTGTAAAAGCAACTCGTGCTGCCCGAGTTCTCTCCGGGTCTATATATCTGACATCGCAAAAATCTAATCATAGCAATCCTGCTCCTGAGTCACTATAAGTCTGGTCGCTAGGTATAATAACCTCTCGCAGGAAATGTACCGTGACTTCCCTAGTGTCCCAGATACCTGGAGCAGACCATCCATAGATCCTCATATCAAGATGGTATATGGAAAACAGTTTTATAAAGTCATTTCAAAACATCTCAAAGGGCCCTGCGCGGAATTTCCATAATTCCAAAACCATTTAGGGTTCCCGACCTGAAATCACGTTTATGAAACATAGGGTCCCAGGCCCAAAATAACATTTATAAAACATAATTGGACCTCATGCCCGATTTTTTCAACCAACTGGGCCCCCGCCCCGATCATATAACTCAAATGGGTTTCAGTCCGATTTCGTAAACGAACTAGGCCCCTGCCCGATAATATAACTCAGACGGACTCCAAATCCGAGGGTTAAAAAAAAAATGGGTCTTATGCCCAACTTCATTTTTCTAATTCCAAAACCATTTCATCAAACCATCACCGAAACCATAAGCATGTAAAACTACAGTAAAACTATAAACCTCGATGTTCGTGTAAATACGAAAAACATCTCGAAATACGTGCAAATATGTAAATCACCAATACCACAATCATCATCATAGAAATCACATATGTAAAACATATAAAACATTTATGCATGCATCACAGTTTACAAAACAATGTCCGCTCACAGACCGTCCTACGCTACCGCCTCGATACGCATGTCATACGCCCTTTTGAGCCAAATCACTATCACCGGCAATTCCAAATCTGTCCAAACCATACTAGAGGGTTACTAACTATCTATTAACCTCTCATTAAAGCCTCGTAATTTTCCCGAATTTTTAAACATATTTAAACTCGATCCTAAACCTTCAGACATCCCGAACTATATCTAGACGTTGTCTGATCGATACGAAAACAGTCCCAAAATGTTCATTATATCAAAAGGATAAAATTACATGGTTATTGCATCAGCTAATTCTGCCCCATGCGCCCCCACGCGCCGTCGCAAGCGGCTACACGTGAAGCCCACTCGTGGATGTACTGTTCATCGTCAACCTCGGGTGAACCCAGTTCACCTTGTTTTTCGGTTCGATCGAACCGACGAATCGACCTGGACGGTTTTCCCTTGTTTCTCACCCATCTCGACTCCCATTTCTTCCTATGTCATCGTCTAATCCCCAGTAACATCTCTATGATCTAAAAACAAAGAAAAACCAACTATAGACTCACCTCCAATGATGAACCGTGGTCGAGGCGTTCCTCCTCCTTTTCCAGCCGTCCTAACCAACCCCTTCCTTCTAAATCGATCCCCACAGAGTCGGCTTGGTCCCTAGGTCATGTTAGAATCAATCAAGACCCATCACAACGTAAAAAACCTAGTTTCCAAATTTGAGTCAACACACGGGTTACGGGTTCTAGTTTTTCCCCACCGTGCCGCCGTGATTCCCGCCGTGGCTCAGGTCGTCCCTCAGCTTCACCATTCTCAGTCTCTAACTAGGGACATAGAAGATGATCGGGCAGTGGGGTGGTACGCATTTGTGTGTTTGTTTGGGGGTGAAAATGGAGATGGTGCACAGGAAATATAAGAGAAAGACGAGTGAAATTATAAAAATAAAATATTTAATTTAATTTAATATTAATCTACCCAATCACAAACAAGATCCATATTTTAGGGAGATGACCAATGGGATGAGTGACACTTGTCACTCATCCAAGGCCCCCACATAAAATATCAGCCAATTTGATTTAATTAATATTTAATTCGAATTCCGAGACGTAAGTTCCCAATTTCAATTATGTGACCATAACTTCTCTATTCGACGTCCGATTTCGACGTGCCGCCTGTCTACGGACTTGTGACGTCCCGATCGACATAACGATCCTCGGTCCTCGAATGTTTGACTCCCCGAGTCAAAAGTCAACATTTTTCCCAAGTCCAAGGGCAAAACAGTCATTTTACACCGTCCGTCCGAATTCACTCAACTAAGCCCCGATTAGTCATTCTAAATCCATAATTAATATTTCTTTAGTCCCGATATTCGGGACGGGTCGTTACATTAGGACTGTGACATTATTAGGCATTTAGGATGTCGGAGTTGGGTTTTATAGTGCATTATTATTATGATTGTTTTTCCTATTCGGTTAAATATGATTATATGATTTTATGATTCGGTTACAATTACCTATGTTTTGACTTAAAGCATGCAAGTTTGAAAATAGAGGGGTAAAACCTTATGATTATTATATTATTAAACTGGTTTTGGAAACATTTTTTAATCTTCGGCCCACTCACTCTTTATTGTTTTCATGACTCCTCCAGGTCGTGTTACTGAGGTAGAGCAGGACCTGGAGTCGGAGGCATAGATTTCGTCGTTGTGCACCTATATGCCATGTTGGGTAGGTTTGGTACCATTTTGTACCCTGACATTGTGCTCTCCAGATGTTGACACGTGCCAGCTTTTAATTGGTGATTGTACAAAATGACCAAAATTCCCTTAGTGGCAAAATTTCCAAAATGCCCTAAAGGTTTTTAACTCAAACGACCTCCAATTTTGGGCGTGCTGCCTGTTTACGGACTCAAAGTTTCTAGACCTACCTCCATCTCGAGATACATGTCCAATATCCAACCACAGTACGCAACATAAACCAAACGTCACTAGACGTTAACTACAATCCAACAGTCAATACTGAAACTCAGCTGATCCTCTGTGACCATATCCAAGAGTGACCTATTGGCACTGGAAACCTCCAATGCTCAATCTCAAGTCTCAACGAGACATCGACACTCGTCGATCTCACTTGTCACCTACATAGGTGTGCTCAGAATCCATACTGACAGCCAATCTTACCGTCCTGCTCAGTTGACAATCCAGGGCGATAATCCTACTATACCAAGTTAACATCCTATTCAGCATTCAGCTTGACAATCCTTTTCAGCTAACAATCCAAGCTGACATTATGCTCAACATTTAATTCAGTCCTGCTCAATACTCATTCTCCGATACTAAACAGATAATCTCGCTCAGCCCTGCTCCTACTGAGTATAACAAGTCTTTCTCTCACTAGACAATTCCCACGTCCAACACACTCACGATACTCAATACGTCGATGACACACCGTTGTGCCCAGTTGGTAATTCACGGCTCCACTACGCTTCTGTAGCGTAACTCTGACCTTGACTCACTCTAGAGTCCCATCATCTTACCTCATGTAACTCAGCGACTAACGCTAGTAGGTATAATAACATACACAATCACTAGGGTTCCTTTAATCCACATGGCCTTGAGCTCCATGCACACATAATCACTGAACCTTCTAGGATCACTCTATACTAGGCACATTATTCGATGTTCGGTCCTCATACTCAACGTACAATCAACATCGAACCTCATCTGATTACCATATCATATCCATCTCGGACTCAATCTGATGATCATACCACATCGATCAGATTGCTCAATCCACAACAATCATGTTATGCAACATGCACTACTCAGATGTGCATCCATATCACAACAATCACATAGGCACTCTCAGGCATGCTCAAGGACTTCACTCACACAACGTCCTAACTCCGTCTGGGGACTGCACACACACCAACCGGACACGTTCCAATATCCACATCCAGTCCACACACCATATAAACCTCGGGCTTAATCTGTCTATCATCTCGCTGACCTTCCAATCACGCTTCAAAATTAGAACCTGTCTATCCGATCTCTGGTCAAATTCTAAAACCGTACTGTAAACCGTTGATTCAGCCTATGTGTCTCACTGGAACATTGTCCACCAACACTCCATGGTCATCTACCACCAGCATAATCTTTCCATCTGGAGCCATAACGAGCCAGAAAACATCCTACTCTAGGCATCGGCTATTCATCTTTTCCTGAATGTTTCTCAACGTATTGTCATCTTGCACATTTCTCGAAGAGATTGTAAATCCAACTATCCTGCCCACACCCTACTGCGGCAAAATTCCCACTAATGTCCAAAGTAGCCAACCTAGAGCAGTGGTCACAATTCTGATCACTTAATCATTATCTCCTAACAGATTGACTTCGGAAGGGAGTCAATGACACTTATCTAGTCTGAGTGAATCCAATCTCAGTCGTCATGGTTGGCCGTCGCCAATCTAACACTATCTCTATCCTCTTGTTCATCTCGATCCATAGCCAAATCGGTCCTCAACATCTTGATTCTCTCAATCCACCGAGGCTCCACACTAGCTCTCTCAGCCCTCATAACATGACCCATAATACCAACAAGGTTCCATCCAAATTTGGTGGTCACTCGTCACGTCCGGTGACACCAAGCACCATCTGATCTTCAAGTCATTCAAATTTGGCTCACAGCCTAATCATGACACCTAGGCACCAAAAGAAACTGTAACCATGTTGCAAGCAGAGGAAAATGAGAAGTCTCTTTCACCAACCAATAATATATGTTGATAACTACTGTCCTGATCCTCCCACGCCGATCGCATCACTCATGTTGTACACCACACTCATCCACACTTTCCAAGGCAAGACAAGACACTTGTTTCTAGTCAAGACATACCTCGTGCCTCTAGTCATCCTATCCAATTCAACGAGGAGGATACTATGATCTCACTACGCCACTCGTGACTCCTCTCTGTCCCGCTCAAAGAATACTGAACCTTACACGTCTCCTACTTAAGGGCTCAAGGCTTGAGGCAGCCCTCGTCTAGGCTCCCTAAGTACATGAATACCCATGACACCTCTGCATTATCCAGAATAATCTGATCACTACTGGATTCCATCTAACTCATTTCACTCATCCCAGTCATCTCAGTCATCTACATCATCTCTATTGGGATAGTGTAACATCCTGACACAATCATCCCTGCCCAAATCTCTGCTCATACCAAGCAACAATCACATACCTCTGCACTAAATCCAGGAATCTCACTTTTTGGAACTTGATACGACTGACGAATCCTCATCATTTCCGTCATCCTAGGAACATGAGCATATCAAGAGTGATAAAAACACCATTCCAATGGATGAGACTTATCGATAACAATGTCTACCACAACCTTGCGTAGACCAATCGAGAAAACACTCCACTATCGGGACTCCGCATTCATGTTGCCAACTCACTACATGTACCAACCACTCGTAACAGTGACCCATCACTCACTCGGGCGGCAATCCATCGCCCGTACAATTCGCTCAAAAGCATATAATACCTTAATTGGTCACCTCGTGATCCGATCCACAAGTACCATTGTAACGACCCGTCCCAAATTCCATGATTAGATTGGTGACTAATCACGATTAGTGAGATTAATCCGTGATTAGTTAGGCTAAATCGGACGAACGATGCGAGATGACCGTTTTGCACCTAGTCGTGGAAAAACGTTGACTTTTCGTTTGGGCGGTCAAATAGACTTTGACCGATTACCGCGACATAGTTCGTGACGTCACGAGTTCATAGACAGGTGGCACGGTCAATTCCTACATTCGAGGAGGAAGTTATGATGTTCGGAAGTTTAGGGGCATTTTGATAAATTTGGTTAAAAAGAGGCAAATGTTGACGTTTTGACCAGGATGTCTGATGGCCGAGGGCCGAAGACTGTTACGTAGATAAGGAAAATACGAATCCATAGACAGGCGGCACGCTGAAATCAGACTTCGAACGAGAGAGTTATAGGTCACGGAAGTTCGATTTCACTATGCATGTACTTCGAAGAGTGGCTAATTTGGCAATATCTGATTGGGCAGATATTTTACGTGGACCTATGGATGAGTGACAAGTGTCACTCATCCCATTGGCTACATCCTTAAAAAGGTGGATCTACTCAATTAAATAATATTATATGTATTATAATATAATTAATCCATCTATCTTTAAATCCTAGCCATCCATTACCAATTAAGCTTTTAATCCTCACCCTCCATCTCTCATTTTCCCATCTGATCATCATCTTCATATTTCTTCTTCTTCATTCCCTCCCAAACCCGAATACCACCCATTATCACCATTTCTTCATTTTTATTCAAACACACAACCCACACCCCACCAACCTTCCTCTTGTGAGCCGTGAGTGAGTGTGAGGAAGTGAGGGATGACTGAGGGACTGGGGACAAGGGCGGTGGACACGGCAGGAGTAACCCGAGAGCCACGGTTTCGGGTCAAAAATGGTGGTTGGGGTTTTGACGTGTGTTGAACGGGTTGGTCGATCCCATTACCTTCTAGGGAGTGAGATGATTCCTTAGAGCTTGGATTCGAGAAGAATGGTGGTCGGGAATGAGGAATATCGATGGGGGAAGATTAGGCTTACGGTTCGTCGTCCAACAGGTAATTTCTAACCCCTTTTTTCAATTTCTGGGTTAAGGGATCTATGGCGGAGGATGAGAAGAAGAAAATGGGACAAACGGGGAGAGTTTTGGTGGCAGGACGGCGGAGAACCGGCCGGGTCAAGTCGCGGGTCACGGCGGCCCGGTTACAGGTATTCGAGTCGACTCGACGGGAGGACAGGGATGACAGGTGACGTCATCCTGCTGACGTCATCATGTCAGGGATGACGTCAGCATTGTCAGGTCTGACAATGTCAGCTGACATGTCAGAAAATGGGCCAATATGAGTGTGACACGTGTCACTGTCAGGACTGCCAGTGATGACGTCATTCTGACGTCAGTAGGTACTGTAGCAACTTTGACCCACACGTTGACCAGAAGCGTGAGGGCGCGTGTGAACAGTATTTTGAGTGGCCCTAGGGTCATTTTAAAGGTTTCGACGATACGAATCCAATGGCGGTGGTTTCGGGTCGATCGGTGATCGTTAGGTTGGTAAAATTGAGGTTTTTCATGTCGGGAAACATGTACGGGACACGTTGAATTTTCCGGGAAAGTTTAGGGTTCTTAATATGGACTTGTATAGGTTAGTAGTAACCTTTGGATATGATTTGGACAGGTCAGGATGACCCGAAGAGGTTGGATTGGCTCGGGAGAGCTTATGACACGCAAATTGAGGCGGATGCTCAGACGGTCTGTGAGTGGACCTTGTTTTCTAAATTGGTGCATGCATAAATGTTTATTATATGTTTTAAATACTTGTTTGTGATGCCATGAGTGCATTTTGTCGTGTGGTTACATATAGCCACGTATTTCGAGGTTTCGGCCCTATACGGTACCTATACGGGTTTGTATTTCTTTATTGGTCTAAATGAAATGGTTTCGAATTTCTAAAAGGATAAACTCGGGTATAAGACCCATTTGGTTTTTTCTCGGTCATATGACTCTAGTTACGACCTACGGGTCTAAATCGTGGTCGCGACGGGTGCTATGTACACGGCGATCGACGATACGACGCTCGCATCCGGATTGTGATGTGTTCCTTCCGGAGAGGTCACGGTGCACGATTCGTGGTCGGGCAGCTTGGGGAGGCTCCACTTCGGAGTGCTGACGGTTCAGGATATCGATCGGTGATGAGTGCACCATGATCTTGTGATGGTCGCGTCGGTTGATACATTCACGGTGACATACCAGGATTGAGGGTGGTCCTGGACGGATGGTTGCACGCATCACTATGATCGGAGTCGTGACTGACCCTTAGATATCGGGTACGGTGCCCAGTTGAGTCATATGTTCAGGCATGAGACACAGTTGTTTTACACTGATGATTTCGGGTCAGGGACCCTAGATGGATTTCCAAGTTCATGACGGTTTATGGGAACCGGCATGAACTCTGGAAAGGTCATTTTGGTTCATGACGGTTTTTGGGAACTGGCATGAACTTTTGTCAGGTCATTATGGTACATGACAGTTTATGGGAACCAGCACGAACCCTGGTTGATGAATGTTATGGATCATGACGGTTCAAGGGAAACGGGCATGAAAGTTTATGTTATGTATATATATGTATTCATATACCTTCCTTTACTTCTATTATCTCCTCCGGGGAGGGTCGTTGGCCTGGGTGGACCCCGGAGTAGTCACGGAGCACCGACTGAGTGGAGTCACCCCCTAGTTGGGTTCCTTACTCTCAGGAAGGCTATGATTACTATTACCTCGGGTAGGGTCAGTGGTCTGCGGACATTGTTCTTGACTTGGAGAAGACTCGGATTGAGACCTGGGTAGCACACGCGTAGCTCTGGAAACCTTGACATGATTGGTTGTGTGAATTATATGTGTATATGATATAAATATGATATATGATATGTGATGTGTGGTTACACATGATTTGAGCGGTGGCTCGTGTACTTGGTTTCTTTATGGTTTGGGCCGAGTCCCTTATGGAGTTGGGCAGTGGCCCGTATGGTCGTTTTCATTATGGTTCTTTCAATCTTGGTTTTGGGCTTAGTTCCCACATATGGTTTCTTTGGTTAAAGGGTTTTTGATTGCATGCATGCTTTTTAGTGAAGGGTACAAATGTCTTTATGGACATGTTTTTATAAACTTTTGTTTTGTCCACTCACAACTTTTATTGTTTTGACTGCCCTTCAGGTTGACATCGGATGTGGACTGTAGAAGAGACCGAGATATCACATACCTCCTCCGGATCCTGGCGTACTCTGATAGCCCTAGAGGGCAAAGGTCATAAATATCCCTTGTCTGACACTCCGTGTCAGACAGGAGCAGGGTCATCCCGCTTTAATCCTGGGGGGATTGGGATGGGTCCTGTCAACGTGGTATCAGAGCATAGGATTGCTCCTAGGATTACTTATCAGAGCGGGGTTGTCTCTATTTGAGCAATCGTGTAGCTCTTGGAGTATTTACGCAGGTCGAGGATGTGATATCTCAATGGGCTGCAGTTCGTTATCAACCTGATGTTCGGGTGCCGGTACGATAGTTAGTAGGATTGAATTGTGGAACGTCTTGGTTTGGCACTGGATGTCGGGGTTGCCATAGTTCTGTCAAGGATTGAATTGTGGAACGTCTTGGTTTGGCACATAAATGGTACTTTCAAGTTTTGATCGTGAGACGGTTAGTTGGGATCGTATTTCACAATGTCGTAGGATCGGTTCCGATGACTGGTTAGATGTGTGACCAACCGTTGATCGGATTTGGTTGAGTTAGATGGATTTACTGCAGTCTGCAGTTAGCAATTGGATTCGGGGAATCCTAGTTTGATTGTTGGCAGGATTGGATTGACGTCTTTGCGATGTCGGGACTGCGGAGTCGGTCAGATTGTCGATTTTACTGCTTTTCGCAGGTGGGTTCAGGGGAACTCTAGGTGTGATCGTGGAACCCTACCTTGGGTGTATGGTTCGGAAATGTGAGTTGACGAGTGGTTTGACTTAGACGACTATTCGGATTTGGATTCGTTAGTTGGTCTAGTCATGTCAGCTTGTGTTGGGACTGCACTCTGCAGTCGGGGTTGTACTTGTCAGTTAGACCTAGTTGGTCGTCGTACTACCGTAGTTGTGATGGATTGTTAGTACAACTAAGGTCATGGGCGACTTGGTACACGACATTGGTTGAGTCGAGTTATGACTGGTTAGTGATTGGGTTGGACAAGTTATCAGGGTTGGTACTTGTCGATGGAATCCCATAGCGGGATACGTAGTAGTTGGTACGAACGGTTGATTCCGTTGGATGCGGAGTCTCGATTGTGATGTCATGGTCTTGTATCATCCTTGATTTTCTAGGTGGAATGCCAAGGATCGATAAGAGGTAATCAGGGAGAACCCACAGTCTCGGCGTGTCTCGTCGTTGACTGATCTGTTTAGATGTGCGAATTATTTGAGGACTTGGGGCGTCGTGACAATCGAGGATCGTGACGTTCATGGTCGGGTGACGTAGTGATGGATCTGGATCGAGATCTTGATGATCCAGATAGGTGGAGAGTTTATCACTCTTACTAGGATGTTGAGTGGAGCATGATGGGACTGAACTTCTTTTGGAGGTAAATCCCGTATGGTATATTACTCAGGTGAGTAGGTGTCCGATGAGGTCAGATTTGGTTAGCGTTGGATGTACGTTTATTGTGATTGGCTTCCCTATGAAGTCAATCGATGGTAATGTGGTAATCGGTTGAGCAGGTAACCGATAGGTTCAGTTTTGGTACGTCTCGGTAGACGTGAACGATATTTTGAGTTTTGGAATCAGATTTCTGGATGACGATTCAGGATTTGATTTTGGAACTTGAAAGAGAATTTTTGGATTTGGGTTTTGGAATCGGATTCTAGGTGACGATTCAGGATTTGATTCTAGAGCTTGACTGTGGATTTTCTTTTATGAATTTGGGCTCGGAATGGTTATTCCAAATGCTAGTTTACGGAATGACGGTTTTGGATTCGAATTCGGATTTGGAAACGGATGATGGGTTGGAGTTTCGATTGGTCTAATGCTGGATTGGACAAATGAACTCCATAATTGAAACATGATTGGCTACAACCTAGGTGGTTGTGGGCTGATTGATGAGTAGATGTACATACCTTGTACGTTGTTCGAGGTACGATACTAGGCAGACATGTCGTGCCTGGTGACGGATATAGGTTATACCCGTAGTAGGTTGGTGAACGTGTTGGTAGTCGGCTTAGTTCTGATACCATTGGATTAGTTGAGGTCGTGAACTGGACATTGGATACTGTGCATTGGGTCATAGTGATTCTGGTGGGTCCAGTTACACACAGGTCAAGTCTTTTGTTGGTAAATGTAAACCCAAGTTGAGTAAGTTGTTGGTTAGTGTAACCACAAATGGGTATAGTGTTAGTTTTCGACTAGAGACTGTCAAGTGGTGACAGATTGTCGGGATGTGTCAACGTGGATCGTTGAGTGTGGTCTGACGACTCCCAGTGGGAGCAGATGTTAGGCTAGATTAAGATTGAAAAAGGAACCGTCGAGTTGGTTGTGTCAGCGAATTGGTAGAATTTACAAGTGATGTCAATTCGGAACGTATGACTACTGTCATTCGACGTGGTCGAATATAGTCGATGCGACGTCAATGTTAGTGTACGTCTGGTCGCAGACGAGTTTTATGTTGGTTAGTTGGTGTACGAGTGTACATGAGTTTCGAGGTCGATTCTACTTTCCACGGGGTGGATGTGGAATCAGAATAGTTGGAGTTTCAAGAACGGAACTAATTAAGGAGGGAAGAACGGTTAGATTTAGGTCGGTTGGAATTTCGAGGACGAAATTAATTAAGGAGTGAAGGTTGTAACGACCCGTCCCAAATTCCATGATTAGATTAGTGACTAATCACGATTAGTGAGGTTAATCCGTGATTAGTTAGGCTAAATCGGACGAACGATGCGAAATGACCATTTTTCCCCTAGTCGTGGCAAAACGTTGACTTTTCGTTCGGACGGTCAAACGGACTTTGACCGATTACCGTGACATAGTTCGTGACGTCACGAGTTCATAGACAAGTGTCACGGTCAATTCCTACATTCGAGGAGGAAGTTATGACGTTCGGAAGTTCAGAGGCATTTTGGTAAATTTGGTTAAAAAGGGGCAAATGTTGACTTTTTGACTAGGATGTCCGATGGCCGAGGGTCGAAGACTGTTACGTAGATAAGGACGATACCAATCCATAGACAGGCGGCACGCTGAAATCGGACTTCGAACGGGAGAGTTATAGGTCACGGATGTTCGATTTCACTATGCACGTACTTCGAGGTGAGGCTGATTTGGCAATATCTGATTGGGCAGATATTTTAGGTGGACCTATGGATGAGTGACAGGTGTCACTCATCCCATTGGCTACATCCCTAAAAAGGTGGATCTACTCAATTAAATAATATTATATGTATTATAATATAATTAAACCATCCATCTTTAAATCCTAACCATCCATTACCAATTAACCTTTTAATCCTCACCCTCCATCTCTCATTTTCCCATCTGTTCACCTTCATATTTCTTCTTCTTCATTCCCTCCCAAACCCGAATACCACCCATTATCACCATTTCTTCATTTTTCTTCAAACACACAACCCACACCCCACCAACCTTCCTCTTGTGAGCCGTGAGTGAGTGTGAGGAAGTGAGGGATGACTGAGGGACTGGGGACGACGGCGGTGGACACGGCGGGAGCAACCCGAGAGCCACGGTTTCGGGTCAAAAATGGTGGTTGGGGTTTTGACGTGTGTTGAACGGGGCCATTACCTTCTAGGGAGTGAGACGAGTCCTTAGAGCTTGGATTCGAGAAGAATGGTGGCTGGGAACGAGGAATATCGACGGGGGAAGATCGGGCTTACGGTTCGTCATTCAACAGGTAATTTCTAACCCCTCTTTTCAATTTCTGGGTTAAGGGATCTATGGGGGAGGATGAGACGATGAAAATGGGACAAACGGGGAGAGTTTTGGTGGCCGGGCGGCGGAGAATCGGCCGGGTCAAGCCGCGAGTCAGGGTGACCTGGTTGCAGGTATTCGGGTCGACCCGGCGGGAGGACAGGGATGACAGGTGACGTCATCCTGCTGACGTCATCATGTCAGGGATGACATCAGCATTGTCAGGTCTGACAATGTCAGCAGACATGTCAGAAAATGGGCTAATAGGAGTGTGACATGTGTCACTGTCAGGACTGTCAGTGATGACGTCAGCAGGTACTGTAGCAACGTTGACCAGGCGCGTGGGGGCGCATGTGAACAGTATTTTGAGTGGGCCCAGGTTCATTTTAAAGGTTTCGACGATCCAGATCCAATGGCGGTGGTTTCGGGTCGATCGGAGATCGTTAGGTTGGTCAAATTGAGGTTTTCCACCTTGGGAAACGTGTACGGGACACGTTGACTTTTCCGGGAAAGTTTAGGGTTCTTAATATGGACTTGTATAGGTTAGTAGTAACCTTTGGATATGAGTTGGACAGGTCAGGATGACCCGGAAAGGTTGGATTGACTCGGGAGATCCTATGGCACGCAAATCGAGGCGGCAGCTCGGACGGTCTGTGAGTGAACCTTGTTCTCTAAATTGGTGCATGCATAAATGTTTATTATATGTTTTAAATACTTGTTTGTGATGCTATGAGTGCATTTTGACGTGTGGTTACGTATAGGCACGTATTTCGAGGTTTCGGCCCAATAAGGTACCTATACGGGTCTGTATTTCTTTATTGGTCTGAATGAAATGGTTTCGGATTTCTAAAAGGATAAACTCGGGTATAAGACCCATTTAGTTTTTTCTCGGGCATATGACTCTAGTTACGACCTACGGGTCTAAATTGTGGTCGCGACGGGTGCTATGTGCATGGCGATCGACGATACGACTCTCGCCTCCGGATTGGGATGTGTTCCTTCCGGAGAGGTCACGATGCACGATTCGTGGTCGGGCAGCCTAGGGAGGCTCGACTTCAGAGTGCTGACGGTTCAGGATATCGGTCGGTGATTAGTTCACGATCTTTTGATGGTCGCGTCGGTTGATACGTTCACGGCGACATACCTGGATTGAGGGCGGTCCTGGATGGATGGTTGCACGCATCACTATGATCGGAGTCGTGACTGACTCTTAGATATCGGGCACGGTGCCCAGTTGATTCATATGTTCTGGCACGAGACCCAGTTATTTTACACTGATGATTTCGGGTCAGGGACCCTAGATGGATTTATGACGGTTTATTGGAAGCGGCATGAACTCTAGAAAGGTCATTGTGGTTCATGAAGGTTTATGGCAACTGGCATGAACCTTTTTCAGGTCATTATGGTACATGACAGTTTATGGGAACCGGCATGAACCCTCATTGATGGATGTTATGGATCATTACGGTTCAAGGGAACCGGGCATGAACGTTTATGTTATGTATATATATGTATTCATATACCTTCCTTTACTTCTATTATCTCCTCCGGGGAGGGTCGTTAGCCTGGGTGGACCCCGGAGTAGTCACGGAGCACCGACTGAGTGGAGTCACCCCCCAGTTCGGTTCCTTACTCTAAGGAAGGCTATGATTACTATTACCTCGGGTAGGGTCAGTGGTCTGCGGACATTGATATTGACTTTGAGAAGACTCGGATTGAGACCTAGGTAGCATACGCGTAGCTCTGGAAACCGTGACAGGATTGGTTGTGTGAATTATTTGTGTATATGATATAAATATGATATATGATATGTGATGTGTGGTTACACAGGATTTGAGCGGTGGCTCGTGTACTTGGTTTCTTTATGGTTTGGGCCGAGTCCCTTATGGAGTTGGGCAGTGGCCCGTATGGTCGTTTTCATTATGGTTCTTTCAATCTTGGTTTTGGGCTTAGTTCCCACATATGGAGTTGGGCATTGGTTTTGAATGCATGCATGCGTTTTAGTGAAGGGTACAAATGTCTTTATGGAAATGTTTTTATAAACTTTTGTTTTGTCCACTCACAGCTTTTAATATTTTGACTGCCCTTCAGGTTGACATCGGGTGTGGACTGTAGCAGAGACCGAGATATCACATACCTCCTCCGGATCCTGGCGTACTCTGATAGCCCGACAGGGCAAAGGTCGGAAATATCCCTTGTCTGACACTCCGTGTCAAACGGGAGTAGGGTCATCCCGCGTTAATCCCGGGGGGATTGGGATGGGTCCTGTCAACCATTCTTCTAGAAGCTTGTCCAACCAATCTCAACTCAGGTCATCCATGACCTCAGCTGCTCACTGCATCACATCTCTCCTGACCAATCATCTTTCATGACTTCGAAAGTTGTCATACTTAGCCCTTCTCGAGGTCTACTCGACCCTACTCGGGGTCAAACACACGGAAACATGGCATATTATGCCCAACAGAATCTATTATGGGTCATTCCTACTTAACCATCCTATCCTTACCCTCATTATCAAGTTGATGACAGGCTATTCTTATTGTAAAGACATCACATCCGGCACACGTGCAATCACCACAAGAGCAACTGAGTGCTATGATATCACTTTGACAGGACCCATCCCAATCCCCTTGAAATATCGTGGGATGTACCTGCTCTCATCTGACACTGTGTGTCAAACAAGGGATTAAACCGAAACCCGCATGTGGTTGTCCAGAGTACGCAAGGATATGTAGGGGCTTGTGATGTCTCGATCTATGCTACAACACACATCCTCAATCAACCTGAAGGGTATCAAAAATCATAAAAGCTGTGAGTGGACAAAAACAATCAGTTACAAAAATAGTTTAACGAAAATACATTTATACCCTTCACGTAAAAGCATGCATGCATCAGAAAACAATATTTCAAATACATTCTCGAAAGCAAGACATATTGCTTTTCAAATCAAAACACAGTGAAATATGCTTCTCAATCGAAGCCATTTCCTCAATAGGGTGTCAACCCAAAACAAAATCATATAGGGTCTCAGCCCAAATCAAATCACATAGGGTCCCAGCACAAGACAAAACACGTGGGACCTCAGCCCAACTATAAAACCAGGTGGGATCTCAGCCCATCATCATCAGTATTATCAGTCACTATTCTAATCCCAGCACTGCCTGCCCATAAGCTCGATAACTGCTCTAATCCTGAGCATATCGTCGTGAACACATCACCGGTCGAGACTCAGCATATCGTCGCGAACATATCAACGATCGATCTCGTATACCGTATTTCTAAGTTGAGCCTCCTTCGGTTGCCGCCTCCCTCTAGTGCTCGACAACAGGCACATTGTGACCTCTCCGTACCTCGGAGGCAAACATTATCTCCAGAGTGTTCTCCGGGGAAACATATTCACAACCGGAGGCCCTCTAATAAAATTCGTGTCTTTGAACTCAAAATTATATCATCATCAATAGGGACACAAGCCCGAATATCATCAATAGGGTCATAAGCCCGAAATATCATCATATGCGTGACAAGCCCGAAAACCGTGTCTATTAACACTTCATAAACCTAGGATTCCTCGACTGGTCTCATGATCGAAATATCTTTCATAATCTCATAACTGGGTCACAGCCCGATATATCTTACCTTTGACTATACTCTAAGTCAAACCATAAATCAACTAGGTCATTCGCCCGAAAGATATTTCCAAATCCGAAAAAAATTTCACGATTCAAAACACTTTCCAAAATCATCCTTGACTTCAATCCAAGCCAAGTCTTATCAACTAGGTCTCAAGCCCGAAATGTCGATTTCACGCATCATCGTGAAATCCTTCAAAATCGTAAATCAAATCCTCTATTTCACGCCTCTTTGTGAAACCATCAAAATCTCATAAAACACATGCACGTATAAAACTCGGCCAAAGCCCAAAATCACATAAAAGGGAAATCTCAAAATGCGTGCAATATATCTTCATTTTCTATGAAAATGCCCAATCATATCCAAAACATCATGCAACCAAAGTATCTCAGATCATGATCATAAATCATATAAAACATTTAATGTATGGATCTTATTTATAAAGTAAAAGTCTACTCACAAACCGTCCATGTTGCACGCTCTGATTACCACGCCATAAGCCATTCCGGGGCTAATTCATACTCTTCGGGACGTCCAGACTTGTCCAAATCATACTCAAAGGTCACTAACCATCTATACAAGTCTGTTTCAAAGACCCTCACACTTCCCGGAATGGTCAACAATCTAAAATCCCCCCCTCACCCATGGCTTGATATACAAGACCAATAGAAAATGGTCAGACTTGGCACGGGCCAAGTGGCAGATATAGGCCTCAACAAAGAGAAGCCTCGTTTGGTCATCACACAAGCCTCGGTCATGTCTCATCATCACCTTCTTGGCCTAATCTTAGTAGCTTGACTAGGTGAGCTTAGCTCCGAAAAACCTCAAATCAATCAAACTTTGCATATCCACCCAATCTTTCATAACACCGAGTTGAAAACTCCCCTGATAGATATATTTTTCATGTGCTTCCACCACCTTATTGAAATCCTCAATGAAGTAGAAGGGAATGTCAAAGATACAGCAACACCATCCAAATAATTCCACAAAGAGCTATAATAGACCAAGCATGGATTAGTATAGACCATGCAGAGAAGCCAGTTAGGCCTACCCAACATTGAGACCTTAGCAGTCAGGACCTGCTCATGCTTATCCACAATTGCAATGACCCGTCCCAAATTCCTAGATTAGATTAGTGACTAATCACGATTTGTGAGGCTAATCCATGATTAGTAGGGCGAAATCGGACGAACGATGCAAAATGACCGTTTTGCCCCTAACCGTGGTAAAACGTTGACTTTTCATTTTGGCGGTCAAACAGACTTTGACCGATGACCGTGACGTAGTTCGTGATGTCACAAGTTCATAGACAGGTGGCACGTTCAATTCCGACATTCGAGGAAGAAGTTATGATGTTCAGAAGTTTAGGGGCATTTTGGTAATTATGGTTAAAAAGGGGCAAAAGTTTACTTTTTGACAGAGAGGTTCGATGGCCGAGAGCCGAGGACTTTTATGTAGATCGGGACGATACGAATCCATAGATAGGCGGCACACTGAAATCGGAATTCGAACGGGAAAGTTATAGGTCACGGAAGTTCGATTTCACTATGCACGTACTTCGAGACGAGGATGATTTGGCAAAATCTGATTGGGCCAGATATTTTGAGTGGGTCCCATGGATGAGTGACAACCATTGGTCCAAACCCCTAAATTGTGGATCTACTTAATAAAATATCATTATATAATTAATCCTAACTACAATTAATCCTAACCTTCATTTCATTTTCATCATTAAATCTACACCATCCATCTAATACTCACTTCTCTCATCAGCCATCAAACATCATTATCATCTTCTTCATGGGGAGGTCGAAACCGTGAGGTATGGTTTCAAAATTTTGTGACTCACGGCCATGGTGGCTCACGGCGGCGGCCACAGGGGAGGTCGAAACCGTGAGGTATGGTTTCAAAATTTTGTTTTCGGGTTTTAAAGTGTTTGGGTGATTTTCATTGATTAGGAATGGTTTCTGGGGACCCTAGGAGACTTGTAGGATTAGTTTCGAGGCAGGGGAAGGCTGGGAATGGCCATGAACGGCGGAGGAAAAGACCTCCGCCATAGCCAAGCTTGAATGGGCACGGTTTTGGGTGTTTAATTCGGTTTTAATTATCTAGGAAGATAGGAAATAGGATTAGGATTATATTAGGATCAAAATGGGATGAAATGGACCTTGAATCGGTCTAATAACCGGAGAAAGCCGACGGATGAACAGTGTCGTGAATAGTAGCTGGAGGTTGAAGACGATGAACAGTGTTTTCGACCTTCTAGGGGTGCGTGAGGGCGCGTCGTCCATAATATGGGGAAGTGTTCAACATATGAAATCTTCTATTCGATGAAATGAAGATTTTGTGACTTGTCTCGCGTCAATCGGACATCGTTTCGATAGTTTTCGGGGTGTAGGAAGGTTTAGGGTCGGTTTAAAAATAGTTAAAAGTTCGGGAAAATTACGGGGCAGTGGTAGGAGGTTAATTAAGTAGTTAGTAACGTGCTATTAAAATTTGGACAGGTTTGGGAGTCCCGGTGATGGTGATCGGCTCGGGAGAGCTTATGGCATGCAAATCGAGGCGGCAGCTCGGACGGTCTGTGAGTGGACTTTGTTTTCTAAATTGGCGCATGCATAAACTTTTATTATATGTTTTAAATACTTGTTTGGGATGACTCGAGTGCATTTGGATGTGTGGTTACGTATAGGCACGTATTTCGAGGTTTCGGCCCTATACGGGTCTGTATGTCTTTCTTGGTCTAAATGAAAAGGTTTTGGATTTCTAAAAGGATAAACTCGGGTATAAGTCCCATTTGGTTTTGTCTCGGGCATATGACGCTATTTACGACCTTCGGGTCTAAATCGTGGTGGCGACGGGTGCTATGTGCACGGCGATCGACGATACGACGCTCGCCTCCGGATTGGTATGTGTTCCTTCCGGAGAGGTCACGATGCACTATTCGTGGTCGGGTAGCCTGGGGAGGCTCGACTTCGGAGTGCTGACGGTTCAGGATATCGATCGATGATGAGTGCACCATGATCTTGTGGTGGCCGCGTCGGTTAATTCGTTCACGGTGACATACCAGTATTGAGGGCGGTCCTGGATGGATGGTTGTACGCATCACTATGATCGCAGTCATGACCGACCCTTAGATATCGGGCACAGTGCCCAGTTGAGTCATATGTTCGGGAACGAGACCCAGTTGTTTTACACTGATGATTTCGGGTCAGGGAACCAAGATGGATTTCCAAGTTCACGACGGTTTATGGGAACCAGCATGAACTCTGGAAAGGTCATTGTGGTTCATGACGGTTTATGGGAACCGGTCATGGAGGATGTTGTCTATATGTTTATGAATATAATGGATGTTATGGATCATGACGGTTCAGTAGAACCGGGCATGAATGTTTATGTTATGTATATATATATATATGTTCATATACCTTCCTTTACTTGTTCTCTTATCTCCTCCAGGGAGGGTCGTTGGCCTGGGTGGACCCCGGAGTAGTCACGGAGCACCGACTGAGTGGAGTCACCCCCAGTTGGGTTCCTTACTCTCAGGAAGGTTATGATTACTATTACCTCGGGTAGGGTCAGTGGTCTGCGGACATTGATCTTGACTTTGAGAAGACTCGGATTGAGACCTGGGTAGCACGTGCGTAGCTTTGGAAACCATGACAGGATTGGTTGTGTGAATTATATGGATATATGATGTATGCTATATGATATGATGTATGATGTGTGTTTACATAGGAATTGGGCAGTGGCCCGTATGGTCGATTTCATGGTGGTCCTTTCGACCTTGGTTATTTCTGATTTGGGCTTAGTTCCTCCCATATATGGTTTCTTTGGTTAAACGGTTTTCGAATGCATGCATGCTTTTTAGTGAAGGGTACAAATGTCTTCTTATGAAATGTTTTTATAAACTTTTGTTTTTTCCACTCACAGCTTTTAATGTTTTGACTGCCCTTCAGGTTGACATCGGATGTGGATTGTAGTAGAGACGGAGATATCACATACCTCATCCGGATCCTGGCATACTCTGGTAGCCCGGGAGGGCAAAGGTCGGAAATATCCCTTGTCTGACACTTCGTGTCAGACGGGAGCAAGGTCATCCCGCACTAATCCCGGGGGGATTGGGATGGGTCCTGTCAACGTGGTATCAGAGCATAGGATTGCTTATCAGAGCAGGGTTGTCTCTATTCGAGCAACCGTGGAGCTCTTGGAATGCACGCTGGTCGAGGATGTGATATCTCAAGGGGCTACAGTTCGTGGTCAACCTGATAGTGGGGTTTCGGTACGATAGTTAGTAGGATGGAATCGTGATATGTCTTGGTTAATCACTTGATGCCGGGGTTGCCATAATTCGGTCGGGGTTGACAGTGTGGGACCCTATGGAAGGATGAACGTATTAGTACGTTAGATTCGATCGTGTGACGGTTTGTTGGGATAGTCTCTCACGATGTCGTAGGATCAATTCCTACGACTGGTTGGATGTTGTGACCATCCGATGATCGGATATTGGTGAGTTAGATGGATTTACTACTGTGAGCAGCCGGATTCGGGGAATCCTAGTTGGATTGACGGTAGGATTGGATTGACGTCCTTACGATGTCAAGACCGCGGAGTCGGTCAGATTGTTAATTTTACTGGTTTTCGCAGTTGGGTTCAGGGGAACCCTAGAGTGTGATTGTGGAACCCTACCTTATGTGTATGGTTCGGAAAGGTGAGTTGGCGAGTGGGTTGACTTTGACGACTATTCGGATTTGGGTTCGCTAGATGGTCTAGTCATGTCAGCTTTTGTTGGGACTGCACTCTGCAGTCGAGGTTGTACTTATTGGTTAGACCTAGTTGGCTGTCGTGCTACTCAGTTGAGATGGACAGTTGGTGCAACTAATGTCATGGGCGACCTGGTAGACGACATTGGTTGAGTTGAGTTACAACTTGTTAGTGATTAGTTAGACAAGTTATCAGGGTTGGTACTTGTCGATGGAATCCCGGAGCGGGGATACAGAGTAATTGGTACGATCGATTGATTCCGTTGGACGCGAATCTCGATTGTGATGTCTGGTAGTTGGGTCTGCACGAGTCTGTGGCAGGCACTACTACCGATGATGGTTGTAGTTGCAGTTGTTGGGGATCAGTGACGTTCAGGTGACGTTTCCTTTTCCCGTATGAGTTGTCAGGGTGACTGTACCTAGACTTGGGCACGATGGAGGCACAGTTTCTCCTATTCGAGTAGAGGTACGGGGTCGTCGCTAGGTATGAGCGGAGATCCAGGGTTGTCAGTTTTGTACAGGGTGTGCCGATACTGATGTTGGTTGCGTGTAGTGATAGTATTGTGGTACTAGGGCTGGTGCTGGTGCCGGTGATTGTGATGACGATGAGTTACAGATCGGGATGTGACTCCGTCGAGATGGGCATATGTTCGGTATCTGTGGTCCCAGAGTGGATCTCAAATAGAGTTAAATTGGTTAGGGGACACGTGGTTGATGTCCGAGTGTGTTGGTTCCGATATGGTTGGAACATCAAAATCGCAAGAGGTTACGATTGAGGTGACGAGTGGAATGCGGGTTTTCCGCATTGGTATTGGGTATTTCGAAGTCATTTTGGGTGACTTCTCAGTTTCTACCACGGTAGATGATGGTAGATGTGGTAGACGATGGTTGCGTCACCAGTACGCTGATCGTGTATTGGTTGGTGAACCCGGGATTTGTTTTGGGTCATCAAGTGGAGTTGAGTATATCGAAGTTAGGTGACTGAGATTTCTCATCTTCTGCTTGGTGGCAGACGTTGTTGGATTACGTGGCGTGGTGAGTGCAGCGAGTTTTGTTTGCATTCACGTAGGTTGAGTATTGGTGTCTTTGTGTTGGATCGACCTTGGTTTTTCCTAGGTGGAATGACAAGGATCGATACGGGGTAATTGGAGAGATCCCACAGTCTCGGCATGTCTCGTCGTTGACTAATCTGTTTAGATGTGAGAAATGGTTGAGGAACTTGGACATCGTGACGATCGGGGATCGTGACGTTTATGGTCGAGCGACGTAGTGTTGGATCTGGATCGTGATCTTGATGATCCAGATAGGTGGAGAGTTTGAGTGGAACATGATGGGACTGAACTTCATTTCGAGGTAAATCCCGTATGGTATATTACTCAGGTGAGTAAGTGTCAGATGAGGTCGGATTTTGTCAGCCTAGATATGTTGATATTGGGATTGGCTTCCCTATGAAGTGACACGACCCATCCCAATCCCCCGGGGATTACCGTGGAATGTGTCATGCTCCCGTCTGACAAGAGGTGTCAGACAAGGGATAACCTGTTGCCAATGCCCAAACGGGCTTCCAGAGTGCGCAAGGATCGATGGAGGAGGTGTGTGACGTCCTAGTCTCTGCTGCAGTCGCTTCCGGAATCAACCTGAAGGGCATTAAAAACAAAAGCTGTGAGTGGAAGAAAATAAACAAGTCTGTTTAAAGAATTTATAAGACATTTATGCCCCTCAGTAAAAACATATGCATGCACCAAAAGCCAATAATCACAAATTTATTTAGAAATAACCATTAGGGCCTTAGCCCGGAAACCCAAGCATAGTTTCAAATCCCAAAAGTTTATCCAAGAGTTATTTCATAAATCCAGTAATATTCATTTACTATTTTCCCATCTCCGGCATCCCCGATGCCTAGCGTCCCTGACGCTTGACGTCCCCGACGTCATATCTCACGGTATTAAGCAACGCGTGCTGCCCGGGGTCTCACCGGGTCCATATCTCTGACATCCCCGATGTCTGACGTCCTTGACGTCTAATCATAGCAATCGTGCTCTTGGATCACTATACGGTCTGGTAGCTCCGTACAATGACCCCTCGCAGGCAATGCACCGTGACTTCTCCAGTGTCCCCGACACTTGGAAGAGACCAATATATATATATCCTCATATCGAGATGGTTTTATGGAACACATTTTATTATTCATTTCCAAAATATCACAAGGGCCCTGCCCCGAATTTCCATAAAAACATTATAAGTCCAAATAGTTGATTATCAAATCTGAAATCATTTATTCAATTCCATTTTTAGGGTCCCCGGCCCGAAATTGCATATATAAATCAACCGGGCCCCTGGTCCGATTTCATAAGTCAACTGGGCCCCTAGCCCGATTTCCCAAATCAACTGGGCCCCTGACCCGATTTCTTAAATCAATTGGGCCCCTGGCCCGAATTCACTTTATCAAATCCGTAACCGTTTCATGAAATCATATCCGAACCACAATTATGGAAATCAGTGCAAATCCAGAAATCCTCGATTTACGTGCAAACACGTAACTCGCCTCGAAATGCGTGAAATCATATAAATTCACCGATATCCAAAATAAATCATAAAATCACAATTATAACATTCATGAAACAGTTATGCATGCATCGAATTTATAAAACCAATGTCCACTCACAGACCGTATAACCGAGCGCCTCGTTACGCGTGCCATAGGCCTTCCCGGGCCACACCACTATCACCGGGACTCCCAATCCTGTTCAAATCACATTATAGGGTCACTAACCTCTTCATTAACATCATATTAAAGTCCCCTAATTTTCCCGAATTTTTAAGTATTTTTATACTGGATTTAAAACCTTCAGACATCCCGAACAATATCGAAACGGGGTCCGATTGACACGAAACCAACGCTAAAATGTTTGTAACATTTCATAGGACAAAAGTCATGTTGACGTCACCTCGAGATTCATTCCCACGCATCGTCATGCGCCGCCGTGAGTGGCTGCGCGTGAAAGCCACGCGCCTGCTACAACGACTGCTACAGTCATCGTTCCAACCCTTATGTCTGTAAAACGGGTCCAATTGACCAACGAGATGACCCGATCCGTTCACTGTCAAATCAACCTTAATCCTTTCAATTGAACATTCAAATAGGTTCTTTTTAAGTCTAATTAGAGGTCTGTAAACCTAATTACAACAATTCTTACCTGACATCCAACGACTCGAAGATGAACATCGAAGAACATCTGGGCACTATTCATCATTCAGATTTCATCAATTCCACTGGATTTCCTTAAATTGATCCACTGAGAAGCTTCGTTGGACCAAGGTAAACTCATTTCCTAATCCAATTTCATCGTTTAATCCCTCTAGAATCACGACTCAATCCTCAAGCTTCTCCTCTGTCACCAAGTCTGTTCAGAGCCAAAAGGTTGCCAAAATTCGTCGTTCTTGAGCTGGTTGTGATCGAGGCAATCCCAGAAGGCTCAAATTGAACTCCAATTCGATCCTCAGAGCTCATAGCACAAAATTCAAATTTCCCTCCATTGCTCCAAAATTCCGATTCTCGGTTTCCATTCCCCTCTCTGTCCCTCGTGTTCTCCCTCAACCAATTCCTTCCGCAAATCACTCAGTTTCCATTTGCATAATCAATTGTGGAAGGAAGATTGATAATGGCCAGAATCCAACTCTCACCTCCCTGTTTTGCTTGCTCACGGGTAAGGAAAATGTGTCAGAGTGATGAAGGCTGATCAGAAATAGGAGGGAAGAGATGAGATAAACGGATGAGATGGAATCTAGGGAGTGAGATGGATGGCTCAGATTAAAAGCAGAGGTTTAATCCTAATTAATTCCATAGTGGAACTTTAGCATATAATTTATGATTAATGGAACATGATCCAATCTAGCCAATGGGTGAGTGACACTTGTCACTCATCCAAGTGTCCTCCAACCACCATTTCAGAATAAAATAATCGACACGGTTACCGAGCCGTAAACTTCCCCGATTTCACGTTTCAGACCATAACTTCCTCGTACGAAGTCCGATTTCGGCGTGCCGCCTGTCTATGGATTCGTATCGACCTGCACTACATAACTGTCCTTGGCCCTCGGCAATCGGACCTCCCGATCAAAAAGTCAACATTTTCCCCCCATTTCGTCCAAATTATGAAAATGCCCCTGAACTTCCGAACGTCATAACTTCTTCCACGAATGTCGGAATCGAACGTGCCACCTATCTATGAACTCGTGACGTCCCAAACTACGTCACGGTCATTGGTCAAAGTCTGTTTGACCGTCCGAATAAAAAGTCAACGTTTTGCCCACGCCTAGGGGCAAAACGGTCATTTTGCACAATTCGTCCGAAATCACTCAACAAATCCCGGATTAGTCATTCTAAATCATAATTAAATAATATTAAATCCCGATACTCGGGACGGGTCGTTACATGAAGTCAATCGAATGTATTGATTAGGTAACCGATAGGTTCGGTTTTGGTGCGTCTAGGTAGACGTGAACGAGGTTTCGAGTTTTGGAATCAGATTTCTGGATGACGATTCAGGATTTGATTTTGGAACTTGAAAGAGGATTTCTAGATTTGGGTTTTGGAATCGGATTCTGGGTGACAATTCAGGATTTGATTCGAGAGCTTGACTGTGGATTTTCTTTTTATGGATTTGGGTTCGGAATGATTATTCCAAATGCTAGCTTACAGAATGATGATTTCGAACTTGGACTTGGATATGATTATGGATATGATTTCTGGGTTTGGATTCGGGATTTCTTACGAAATTGCGGATTCGGATTCGGATTTGAAAATGGATAATGGGTCGGAGTTGTAATCTGTCAAATACTGGATCGGATAGATGGACTCCATTATAGAAACGTGATTGGCTACAACCTAGGTGGTTGTAAACTGATTGATGGGTAGATGTACGTACCTTGTACGTGGTTCAAGGTACGATACTGGGAAGGTTGTGATACCTGGTGACGGTATATAGGTTATACCAGTAGTAGGTTAGTGAACGTGTTGGTAGTCGGCTTAATTCCGATACCATTGAATTAGTTGAGGTCGTGAAATGGACATTGAATATTGTGCATTGGGTCATGGTATTTCTGATGGGTCTAGTTACACACAGGTCAAGTGAATTGTCGATTGATGTATACTCGAGTTGAGAGAGTTGGTGGTTAGTGTAACCACGATTGAGTATAGTGTCAGTTTTTTTTTTACTGGCGACTGTCAAGTGGTGACAGTTTGTAGGAGGTGTCAGCGTGGATCGTTGTGTGATGTCTGATGACTGCCAGTGGGAGCAGATGTCAGGATAGTTAGTGATTGAGGGAGGAATCATCTAGTTGTTGTGTCAACGAAATTGTAGATTTGAAAAGTAGTGTCAATTCGGAACATATGACTACTGTCATTCGACGTGGTCGAATGTAGTCGATACGACGTGAGTGTTAATGGCACGTCTGGTTGCAGACGGGTAAGTATTGTTTTGGTTAGTTGGTGTACGAGTGTACACGTGTTTTGAGTTCGATTCTACTTTCCACAGGGTGGATGTGGAATCAGGATAGTTGGAGTTTCGAGAGCGAAACTAAATTAAGGCGGGAAGAACGGTCGGATTAGGTCGGTTGGAATTTCGAGGATGAAATTAATTAAGGAGGGAAGGTTGTAACAACCCGTCCCAAATTCCTAGATTGGAAACCGTGACAGGATTGGTTGTGTGAATTATATGTGTATATGATATAAATATGATATATGATATGATGTATGATGTGCGTTTACACAGGTTTTGGGCAATGACTCGTATGGTTAGTTTCTTATGATTTAGGCTGAGTCCCTTATGGATTTGGGCAGTGGCCCGTGTACTTGATTTCATTATGGTTTTTTTCTGGATAAATGGTTTTCGAATGCATGCATGCTTTTTAGTGAAGGGTACAAATGTCTTCTCGTTAAAATGTTTTTATAAACTCTTGTTTTGTCCACTCACAGCTTTTAATGTTTTGACTGCCCTTCAGGTTGACAGCGGATGTGGACTGTAGCAGAGACCGAGATATCACATACCTCCTCCGGATCCTGGCATACTCTGATAGCCCGGGAGGGCAAAGGTCGGAAATATCCCTTGTCTGACACTCCGTGTCAGACGGGAGCAGGGTCATCCCGCGTTAATTCCGGGGGGTGGGAGGGGGGGGGGGGGGGAGGGGGGGGGGGGGGATTGGGATGGGTCCTGTCATGCTCTCTAACCTTCCATAACATGGTAGTATTTGCTTCCAATGGTCCATTATTCATCCACCATTGGCAGGCTCGCACGGAAAGCCTTGTTGAGCAAGAAAGCGTGGTAGTTTTGAAGCTCTACTGTGGAGCGCGTCAAACCTCAAGCTGGACTCACCTTGTTTGGGATTTGTTAATTTGTTACCTCTCTAAATGAGAACAGCTATCATATGTTTTGGATGTGCGAATGTATTTTTCCCCAAAACCCATCAGAAATCTGAAGGTGTTCTTCTTCAGCTTCTTTGTCCAATTTTCCCTCTATCGAGGCTCCAGATGAAGATGATATTCCTCCCACATTACTAAATAACAAAGTTAAACATGTTGTTATGGACTGCATTACTCAGTACTCACCCTACTCTGCGTTATATATATATATATATTATATTTTTCTGTAACTGGTCTCAGAGAAAGTGAAGGAACTTGAATTATTGATTACAGTGGTATTTGGCTATTTGGATGATAGGACTCGTTCGTAAAACACTTTGATAATAACGCCTGATCCTGTTCTCGTCAGATAATAATAAAAAAAATCTTGAAACTACATTCAACACTTGTCAGAAAAGGAATACTTGTAGTGCTCTCTACGCTCATGTCTCTGCCTCTCGATCCGCCCCAACTTCAGTGCAACGGCTTGAAGGGTCATCAAAAATATAAAAAGTGTGAGTAGACAAAAATAAATATTTTAGAAATACATTTATCAAGTAAAAAAAAATTTGCCATCTAGTTTTTAAAACATGCATGCATAAAGTAAACCAAGCAATTGAATTTTAAAAAAGACAAACCACAGACCGTGGGACCACAAAAATCATAAAACAAACAAACTGTTCCTTGCATTACAGAAATCCACGTTCATCGAATCACAACAATTCATCCAATCCAATATTAATAAATCAAACTGATACCAATACCAAATGACCAACAAATACTAAGTAACTAACCAATACTACGTAACCAAAAATCCTCGGTAATCAAATTGCATAGGCAACCTCGGGAACTACACTAAGTACCATCTGAGTCACATCTAGGAACTCGTCATAATATTAATAAAGATAACCCATGTATTAAGTCACACAAGCCTCATAACTAGACACAATCAATATTCAAAATCAAGTATCAGTCACAATGAACAATAGCACTAAGTGTACGCTAACTTGGGAACTGCGCAGAGCACCAACTGAGTCAAGTCTAAGAACTACACTAATGCACCATCTACACCTCTGGGAACTACATATAGCACCATCCAGACTGTAATAGTATCCTCAGAAACTATACGTAGCACCTTCTGAGACATGTTCGATAACTGCACTCATGCATTATTCAGACACATCTAAAAACTCATCAAATCTCTACCCTCAGAGCCTCAAGATCAGTAGAGCCGAGCTCTAAATGTCTGAGCGGTGACCATATCGACAGATGGATGACCATGGAATATTGTCCGCAAACGAAGCAAACTCATTTAACACAATTCACTGACTCAAAACTAAGTCAAAACACTTTCAATACCGGGCCTGAGCGCTTCACAAAATTTCCATAAAATACCGTAAAATACCTTGTCGAGAACTATTCAATAAATTCAAAAAAAAATCATCAAATAATCACTTTGAAATCATATTGAAGCATTGCCACACAAATCATACAAAAAAGCAATTAAAACATTTAACTATGCTTGCATAATAATTTATATAAGAAAAAATCCACTCACACACCGTCCACATAGCTAAATCTCGATCTGGGTGCTCCTTCGAGATCCCTGAAGGGGTATTTCTTGTCAAAAGAAATAATTGGAGGTCACTAACATTACACGTAAACTCATAGTCGAACTCCCAAAATCCTAGGTTAACAAACGTATACTAAACCTAAGCATTGTCACTTCACATGCCTAGAAACACCCATAATGCCATTGGATTTGAATCTTTGAGAGCTTGAAATAATGCACTAGCATGACCCATGGGATGGCCCCTCGTGCCACCACATGCTGCTGAAAGTGGTGGCCTTCTCACGTGGCCGAATCCCCTCACACGTATCCCCATGTGCCACATTAGGCACCATGTGGCTTGACACGTGTCAGGCCATGTGTGTGCCACATCATCGTAGAATTGAACTAGGTCTTTGGGGATGGTGATTAGAGCTACCGTGCTCTGCTACTGGCCACCATCGCTAAAACATTCCCGCCTAAAACTCCATTGTTGGCCTACACTTCAAGCCTACATAACTTCTTCATTTTTTAACCAAATCGAACAAACTTTATATGAAATTTCTTTAACTCACCCTAAAAAGAATCAAATCTAAACCTAGAAACTCAAGAAAGCACCTGGATTTTCTAGAAAAAGGCTAAAGTTTTGGCCAATTTCATGATTCGTGTTCCAAGCTTTCCCATGTCCAAACCTTGAATATTTTTGACTCAAATCCATCCCAAGATCTCAACTAAGAGCTTGGAAACATTTTTCGCAAGCTTGGAAGCTTCGAATGATTCAAGTGAACGATTTATGGTCTTTTAGTTTTACAGTTTTTTGAGTTTTGCTCCTTCATTCCTCTTGATTTCTCGCCTCATTTATCTCTTCCTCTTTATTTTTTTTCTTTGCCTTTTTCTCTCTTCTTCCTTCTCTGATTCTCTCTTCCTTTCTTTCTTTCCTCCTTTCCATTTTCCTTCTCGGTCGCACATCACACACTCACATATATATAATACACATTCATGCACACACTCACTCACAAAGTCCGTGCCCACAAATATATAGGATAAGGGGACACTTTTCACCATCCCATGTAATCCGCAAACAGGTGAAATTACCAAATTATCCCTTATGCCAAATTTTCAAAATGCCCTTAACTAGTTTAGACCCTATTGAATTCATTCGATCTCCAATTTTGGTACACCACCAGATAGGACCGCCCCCGAAGAGACATTGATAACCGTGCCCGGTCCTACTCCCTTCTGGCAAGTCGACTGAAGTTCCCAAATTACCCTCAGCACTTGCCAAACCAGGGATAGCCACACACGTACTCACTCATGCCTCCGCCTCTCGATCAGCCTCGATCAACACGCCACGACCTTGAGGGTCAATAAAAACACAAATGGTGTGAGTGGACAAAAATGAATCAGTTTATAAAACAGTTACAGAAAGACATTTCTACCCTCCACGTAAAACCAATGCATGGATTCGAAAATCATTTACAATCCATTTCATTTCCAATATAAGAAAAACGTGTGTGAAAATCAAATCATTTTCCTTTTCTTAACCTTCGGGTCTTAGCCCGCAATCATAAACACAGGGCCTCAGCCCAAAATCATGGATCAAATCCAAGTACAAGAACATAGTCCAAAAATCCATCAAATCACATAAACCGAGCCACTGCCCAACACATCCGAAAACATCAGAAATCAACAGTAAACCACAAGCCAATCAGTTTGCTGGATATCAATCACCGAGTCTTTAAACTCACATATATCAGGCCATCCCGGGATATCAACGAGTCTTTAAACTCAGAACATAATCAATAGGCCTCCGGGGGTATCACAATAACCGAGTCTTTAAACTCAATCCGGGTCTTTAAACTCAATCTGGGCCCGCCTCCATCATCAATTAATCGGGTCTTTAAACCCAGAACATAATCCAGCAATAGTACCGGGTCTTTAAACCTAAAACCATTTGTAAATCACAACAATCCAGGATCCATCGTGATCCAAATTCCAAAACTAATCCGAAATCACATTTTGTCATAATAAGACTTATGTCCGAATTTCACATTCAAATCCCCAATCACATCTGTCATCCATTCCCGAATTCGAATTCGCAATAATGATTCCGTAAACTAGCATCCAGAATAACCATTCCGAACCCAAATCCGAAAATCCACTTTTACGTTTCCAAAACCCGAAATCTCAATCATCAGAATTACTTTTATGCCCTGGGCCTCAAGCCCAAAATCACCTTTTTCCAAAAATCCGTTTTAAATCTTTGAAATCCAATTGTATTTCAAATCCCAAAGTCAATGCATCAAAACCATGATCGAATCACAAAATACTTGAAATCTCGTAAAACGTGCAAATTCATAATAATATCGAAATACGTGTCAAAACCGTAAGTCATACTCACAATCACAAACAAAACATCTTTAAAACATCATACGCACAAATCATGTAAAATCGTTCATCAAACCATCATCAAAGCAGAGGAGAAACCATAGTCTCAAAATACGTGCAATTACTTATTGCATATTGAAATACGTATAAATACGGAAATCGTAATTATCACAAATCATAATCATAGAAATCATAGAAACATTTATGCATGCATTAAACTTTAGAAAGCAAAGTCCACTCACACACCATCCATATTGCTCGTTTTCGCGCTACACGCGTTTTCGTAATTTTCGACATTTTCCAAAAATCTCAAATCCTGTCCGAAATCATTCCTTAGTGTCACTAAGGACTCAAATAACATCATACTAATTTCCTATAATTTTTCGGAAATTAAATATTAATTAAAAACGTAATATAAACCATCGGACCCTCGAAACAAAGTTGAAACGGTGTCTGATTTACTCGAAACAACCGCTAAAATGTTCGTTACATTGCATAGGATAAAAGTCGTGTTAAACTCACCTCGAGAATTGGGCCCACGCGCCCTCACGGGCCGCTGTGAGTGGCTGCGCGTGAAAGCCATGCGCCTGCTACAATGATGCTACAGTGTCATCTTCCTCACCCGACTCCCTGCTAAACGGATCCCAAACCCGCAACCCAACCCGGTCCAATCTCCTACAAATCCAGCTTAATTCCTTCAATTTGTCCATCGAAAACCTTCCACTAGAACTTAATTTAAGTTCTCCGTTATTAAATTCACACATCAAGCCCTAAATCGATCATTTCCCTCATGATCAATCATACGGTTTGAACTTTCGAAACTCATTCAAATCAACTCAGTTTTCAAATTAATTGATACAGAAGCTTCATAAGACTTAACTAAACATTAAACCACAACCATTTTCACAAAGCCTTACCTGTAGGTGGTCGTCCTCCACCTCGAAATTTTCCAGAATCTGGAACTTGGGTTCTTGGCCAAACCGCGATCGATTTCCTTCAATGTTTGTACGGTTTAAGTCTAAATGAGCCGAGAAGACTGTGTCTAACCTCTGTTTAGCTCCTCTCGACTCACAAATTGAATTCCAATTTTCCCTCCAATTTTCCCCAATTTTTCCCAACTCAGTTTTCTCTCAAATTCTCAGTCCCTTCCTCTCCAAATGATCCTGAAGCACTTCTACCCTCTCTATTAATCAAACCAGCCTACACAATTAACTAAGGAATCCTTCAGACCCACTGTGGTTTTGGTTTCCCGCAACAGACCCAAAACCATTTCCAATGGCACTCGTGCTCTGTGTTCTTCACAGTCCACAGCAGCCTGTTTCCACTCAACATTTCTTAGTGTTAAACAATTCCTCCCAATGCCACTAACATGGATAACCAATTCGTTGAACAGACCACCCAAAGCCCGGTGGTTTCAGCCATGCTCCACTGTTCCAAACAGTACCTTTGGAAAATTTCCATTTTGCACATCCTTCACCAAATTACCAAAATGCCCCTCCTTGTTCTAGAACCGTAACACATCCGTCCGAGGTCCATTTCTAGCGTGCCGCCTGTCTACGGACTCAGGGCATCGAGACCTACCTAACGGTCCTCAATTTGAGTGAAAATAGTGGTCGATCAAAAAGTCAACAATTTCCGCCTTTTCGGCCTAATTACGAAAATGCCCTTGAACTTCCAAACGTCATAAATTCTTCCATGATCGTCAGAATCAGACGTGACACCTGTCTATGAACTCGTGACATCCCGAACTACGTCACAATCATCAGTCAAAGTCTGTTTCACAGCTCGAGCCAAAAGTCAACCGTTCGCCCACTTTCTAGGGGCAAAATCGTCTTTTTCTTCAAATTTTCCCAATTTTCCTTTTCCAAAAGTCCGGGTCGTTACACCACCTATCTACAAAATCAGAATTTTGAATCCTACATAACGGTCCTCACGAAAATTTTAAAAAGTGCCGAACTAAAAAAGTCAACATTTGACCTTATAATGGCAAAACCGTCAATTCCCTTTTAAAATTTTCAAAATTACTTTTTTTTCTAATTATCAGGTCATTACAATCTACTCTCCTTAAAAAATTTCATCCTCAAAATTCAAATTTGTTAGACTGACAACTGTAACTATCGGGTCCGCAACCATGCATGGGGTTCCTACCAGAACTTCTTTCGATATTCAGATTTGCAATCGACATTTATACCTTCCGACTGCTCTCGTGTCGTAGTCTAGTATCCTGACTCCTATCCCAGTGCTAGTCAAATATCTCGACTCATATTCGAGTACTAAACCAATACTCCGCAAATCCAAGCCACCACCAGCATGTCTGATCACTAACTAGAATAATCCTAACTGAGGAGCCCACTCATCTATCTTATATGAGTCCAACTCGCCCATAAACACTACAACCTTAGCCTTCTTGGCTTGCTCATTATCTGCACCTACATAATTTCTCCATAGTAGAGCATAAAATCTATCTTGGACTCATATACTAATCTTGTTACTAGGCCTTGCATGGGTTCGTATCTCTGAGGAATGGCGAAAATGTAATTCAGACCAACCATGACCTAATACCAAATTAATAAAACCCATTCCTAAAACATTTTGATAATCATGCCTGGTCCTCTCGTCTGAAAAGAATCCCAAAAACTCGAAACTACCTTCAGTAAATGTTAGACAAGGGATGCTCGTATTGAATTTTCCGCTTATGCCTCTGCTTCTCAATCGACCTGACTTCAGTGCCACAACCTGGAGGGTAATCAAAAACATAAAAACTGTGAGTGGATAAAAATAAATATTTTAGAAATACATTTATGGAGAAAAACAACATTTTCCCTCCATTTTTTAAAACATGCACGCATAAAATAAACCAAGCGATCGAATTTAAAAAAAAAACCACAGACTAGGGGACCGCAACAATCATAAAACACTATTAAACAAACTGTGCCTCGCATTTCCAAAATCTAGGAACTCATTACAATAGCAATAAACTTTATCTGTAGATTAAATCACACAAGCCTCATAAACAGGCACAACCAATCATCAAACTTGAGTATTAGTCACAATAAACAACAAGACTACGCGTAGGCTAACTCGGGAACTACAAGAAGCACCATCTGAGTCAAGTCCAAGAACTGTACTAACGCGTCATCCGGACATGTTTGGGAACTCCACGTAGCACCATCCAGACTATAATAGCATCCTCAAGAAGTGCACATAGAACTATCTAATCCCTACGCCTTAGGATTAGGGAAGCCCAGCTCCAGACGTTTGAGCACTGAACATATCCAAGGATGGTTAACCATGGAAAACAGTCCACAAACCAACTAAAATCATTTAATACAATACGCTAACTCAAAACCAAGTCAAAACACTTTTAATACTAAGCCTAAGCCCATAACACAATTTCCATAAACCGTGAAATAGCCATGTCCAAAACCAGTCAATACATTTAGAAAAAATCATCAAATAATCATTTAGAAATTATATTCAATTTATTAACAAAAAAAATCACGCAATAAAGCAATTAAAACATTTAACTTTGCATGCATAACAATTTATAAAAGAAAAGGTACACTCGCACACCCTCCACGTAGCTAAATCTCGATTTGCGCACTCCTTCCAGATCCCTGGAGTGGTATACTCTATCAAAAGCAATAATCGGAGGTCACTAACGTTAGTAAACTCATAATTGAACTCTAAAAATCCTAGGTTAACAAACGCGTCCTAAACTTAAGCATCCTCACTTTGGACGCCCATGAACACCCTAAAACGATGTTTCATTGACCTGAAACCTGTACCATTAGATCTGTATCGTCGTGAGATTGAAAACAAGCACCAGAATAACCCATAGGAAGACCCCATGCACTGCCATGTGCCACCTGAAGTGGCAGCATTACCAAACAGCCGAATCCCCATGTGCTACTTCAGCTGCCATGTTAGTGCCACATCGTCACTAGATCTGAACCAGGTCACCGGAGATGGTGATTGGAGCCACCATGCGTCGCCAGCGGCCATCGTCATAGGAAAATTCATCGAAAAACTTCATTGTTGTCCTAAACTTCAAATATTCATAATTTATTAACCAAATCAAACAAAATTTGTATGGAAATTCATCTACTCAACCCCAAAAGTTTAAGAAAGTACTTAGATGTTCCGAAAAAAAGGTTAGAAACTTTTGGCCAACTTCAAACTTCTTGTTCCAAACTTTCCCACGTCCAAACCTTCAATGTTTCTGACTCAAATCCATCCCAGGAGCTCAACTAAGTGCTTAGAAGCATTTGTTCCAATCTTAGAAGCTTCAAATGATTCATGGGATCGATTTACAGTTTTTCAGTTTTACAATTTTGTTTTTATTTTTTCTCCTCCCATCCTTTCTCTCTTCCTCTTTCTTTCTTTCTTTTCTTTTCCTTCTTCTCTCTTCTTCCTTCTCTGGTTCTCTTTTCCTCTCTTTATTTCCTCCTCTTAATTTTCCTTCTCAGCTGCACATCTCACACACACACACACACACACACACACAAACACACACACACACACACACACACACACACACACACACACACACACACACACACACACACACACACACACACACACACACACACACACACACACACACACACACACACATGCACACACTCAAACACAAAGTTGGTGCACACACGTGTATGGGATAAGAAGGACACTTGTCACCAACCCATGCAATCCACACAATATCTTCTCATGTGAAATTACCAAATCACCCCCTATGCCAAATTTCTAAATTGCCTCTAATTAATTTAGGCCCTATCAAATTCATTCAATCTCTAATTCTGGTATACCGCCGATCTACAAACTCAAGATTTTGAGCCGTACGTAATGATCCTCACGAAAAGTCCAAAAAGTGCCCAAGGCAAAAAGACAAGATTTGATATTATAAGGGCAAAATCGTCAATTCCCTTTTTAAATTTCTCAAATTACCTTTTTTGAATTTCTGGCCTGTTACATTTAACCTAGAAAATCTAACCTTAGTTTTGCTAGAAACTTTAATCAGACTTAGTTCTGAAGAGTCTTATGAAGGCAATGGCTGTAAAAGCTATACTGCTCAGCATACAGTTGAAATTGTTAGATAGGTTGTTTAGTTGTTAAGCCAATGAGCTTATCGTAAAAGGTCTATGTGACCACACTGTAATGTAGTGATGTATTCATTCTCATAAAACTTCAATAAAACTCTTTTGTTTTTGCGCTTACTTCTTTTCTCCTAAGTTCTATGAACTTCAACATGGTATAGAGCTTTGCTCATGATTCATAGCTAACAGCTATTCATGAGAGATTCAGATGTTTTAGCTCCTTATAATGAAAATCAATCTTACTATCTCTTTTTTTTTTCTTTCATCTTAGAAAAAAAATGCTTAAGAAAAAGAGATTCAAGGAGCTCATAGAAGAGACTCAAAGATCTCCAAAGAGACTTAATCACATTTTATTATCCTCCTCCTTCAATATTGCAAATCGATCGCAAGAAATCAAATTTTTCTTTCTTTATGTTTATGTGTTCAACTTGAAACAAAAAAGCTTAAGAAAAAGTTACTCAAAGAGCTCAAAAAGAGACTCAAAGAGCTCGAAGAAGATACTCAAAGAGCTCAAAAGAGCCTCAATCAAGATTTTTTTCTTATTCTTTTCTTATACTGCAAATCAATTTATAAGAAATTAGTGTTCCACTACTTTTCTTCTGCTAATTTAGATTGGAGGACATCAAGTTGATGATCAGTGATGCCATACTTCATAGCCACCTGCTCAAACCACAAAAATCTCATCATCTGAGGCGATTGAGTTGCATCCACGACCTGTGTCTACTGTCCTTCTTCTCTTCTAGAGTCTTCACCCACATTATCAGTACTAGAATCATCTTTTTCCTCAATACAAGAATCGAATGTGTCTTTTTTGGATTCCTCCGTAGAGACGAGGTACCCGTTTCTAAAAATCTCCTTGTGGCCCTAGTCTTCATTGCTGCCACGCATTTCTTGGCGACCAATAATAAGGGCATGATCAATCATAGCATCCTTGTTCTCATACACTCCTGGGTTGAGAATGCAAATCAATTCTGATTATACAAGAAAAATGGTGAAGTCAATGCAGTGGTTCATTGGGTTCGACTTGAAGAAGACTAGAACCCGACCCAAGAAGAAAATCATAAGGGTGGGTGAGTTAGAATTACGAGTATGGATTTATAACATAATGTGTACAGTCCCAATCTTAGTTGGAATAATAGAGTCATTGTCATTGAATCATTATTAGAATTGAACTCCATATGGTAATTGACATGTATTAATTAGTACAGTTTACCTTGTTACCTAATTAGTCTCTTTTAGAATCCTAATGTGACTATGATAGGAAGTTACATTATGGTTAGACTACCATATAAGTTGGTCCCTACTTTTGCCAATTAGTAATCCTTCCTTACGAGCTATAGACCTATTGATTAGCGAAGGACAAATACTTATTGGTAGAGAGGAGAAGATCACTTATCGTATTGAAGTACACGATGACATCAACTTGTATGTTATTCATGTTGATATTCTTAGTCTTCTTAATATACGTTATGCCTGTGATCTTAAAGCTTAGTTATTAGCTATGTAAGTTGTTAGATTACATCTTAGAAGGTGCTCATGCAGTTCTTCATTTGCTTCAAAATCTCTCTCCTTTGCTAGCCTCCTCTTCACTCTCTCCCTCCTCCCAAGAAGCGCCTCGCTTCGCCACAACCTCACCACCAACGACCTCTTTCTTCAGAGCTTCCTTACTCAGAAGATACAAGCTTCTTACTAAAATTGCGAGCTCTTTGTTTTTGGTGCAATCAAGGTGCAATTCTAGAAAACACATTCGCGTATTTCAAAAGCTGCTCTTTTGCTCCCACCTTAGAACAAGATAATTTGAGTTTAATTGAAAGAGAGAAAAATTTTGGCTTAAAAAAAAATCCGGAAGCCGTTGTTAATTTTCGCAATTGGTGTTTTGGAGCTCTAATAACGGTCTTTGTGGTCACATATTTTGTTTTTACAATATTCTAATCGGAGTCTACTCTCTCTTTGGTTTGTCACAAGGATTGGCAAAAAAAAAAATTTATCTTTCACATTTCTTGTTTTGCCTTCCTTCCCTACCTGCTCATGTACATCATCACTTTTCCAATTTAATGTTGGAGTCATCAAATTTAGGGGGATGTTAAGATGAATGATTATGTTTATGAGAAGTGTCATCACTTTCTAAAAGCAATGATTGTAAGAGATACACAACTTAGCAAATGGGTGAAATTGTTAAAGAGGTTGTTTAGTTGTTAAGCCAGTGAACTTGGTATAAAAGGTCTAAGAACACTATAGTGGAGTGATGTATTCATTCTCTTAAAACTTCGATAAAACTCCCTCTTTTTTGCTTTTTATTTTTTTTTCATTTCTCCTAAATTTTCTGAAAGTCTCGAATTTGTTTCAATAGACAGAAGATTTACAAGACTTGCAAGCACTTAATATTGCACTAGGCCGACAAGGTGTCACAGAGGATACTAATGATTTGATGGATTTTTCGAATGAGGAAATGGATATGGATGATGATGGAGCTACTAATGAAATGGAGGTGGGGGAAAGCAGTGCATAAGGGGATGCATATGCATTCAAGAACAAGTTTTGAAGGTGTTGAACCAGGATTGGTTTCGAAGGCGAGGAGTCTCCAAGCTCAAATTAGACCAATTTTTAGACCTACTTTCTGAGTTCAACAAGGATGGTATACACTTCTGCTGATGTTATGTAAACCCAATTATTAGTGTCAAGTTCTTGGTTACTATTAGTTTTACTGAAGTTAATTCTATAACATCTTATTTTTCTTTGAGCAGATGGACACATTTTATCAACTTTTTGAAATGGATGGTCATATAGGAGCACTGCAATATATGAAGTTAAATCTATTTTTGAAATTTTCTCTTCGTGTTGTTTGTGGGTACATAATATCTTGCCTATATTTAATAGTGAAGGATTCATCTTAAAGGAAATGTAGAAGTTTTTTGATATTTTTTTATTAGGAATTACTCTGAATACATCCATTCTAATTCCTTTTTTTTTTAGTTAGTAATTTACCTTTGCCTAATGAATGTGGATTGATAGGTGAGAATGATCGATGGGTGAGAATGAGTGAAAAGTATTTTTTTTTAATAGATGGGGAATCATTATTTTGAAAAGTTAGCCGTTATAAATTAGTCGTTAAAAAACTAACACTTCAAAAACTAGCTGTTGTAGGAAATTATATTGTTATATATTCAAATTTGAACAAATAGATTTAATATTCAAAATTATTCAAATATAAAGAGTCTGATTTTAATAGCTATAAAAACCGGTTAGTTATTAATAACTTTTTGGGTTAGTTAAAGTTAAATTTGTCAAAAAATTTAGAGTTTGATATGATGCTCTAATGGTGGGCATGCCCTCTACTAGCAACCTTCTGTTGGTAGTTTAATTATCTAATTACGTTTTGTTCTTTTGTTAGCCTAGTTTAGCATGGGTGTGCTATGAAAATTAGTCCTAGGCATATCAAACTGAAATATCGTAACCGACCTATTCCGTATCATATCAAAAGAAAAAAAATCGAATAGATGATCGGTACGGTACTGATATCGAACTGATTCAAACTGATACATGATCGATTTCAATGTTGAGGAAAATCGTCCCGTGTCGAAATTGAACTGATTTTCAATTTTTTAAAAATAATTAAAAAACTAAAACTAAATAAATAAATAAAAAAACTCTAATAGCTAATAAGAGGACCATCTTTATCTAGGCCTTCAATTTTCCTATCTCGATTCTGATCACTTTGATTTCGAATAAACAAGGTTTCACACATTTTTCGCTATGAAAGCTCATATATCAACGTGCAGCTCTTCTGATGAATAAGATCACCAAAACGAAACATAGGTCAGCTAGCTAATATCTCTAAAGATGGGTAGGCTAGCTAATATGTAACGATCCGACACAAAATGTTGTGATTATCGAGAATTAATCAAGGATTTTTTAGATGATTTTGAGGTGAAATGACAATTTTGCCCCTAGAAAGGGGAAGATGTTGACTTTTGACATGTAAGGTTATTTGCACGTTGACCGAGGTCCATTGCGTAGATCGCCGAATTACGATTACATAGACAGGTGGCACTTCAAATTTGACATCGGGAGATGATGTTACGGATCATGGATCGTTTTATGAGATTTTACGGTGGAAGTTTTACGAAAAGGGTTGACTTTGGTTTGTTTGTTTGTGAGACCCAAGATATCTACATAGGGACCATAGGATGAGTCACAAGTGTCACTTACCACATTGGCCCATATCCCTAATTCATGCACCTATCTCTCTCTCCATTTGTTTCAAACGCACCTGAAACCCACCACTACCCCCATTTTCATCATCCTTCATCTATTCTTTCTGCTGTGAGGATGAGTGTGAGACTGCGAGGTTAGGAGAGAAACGGTGGGAGAAGAAGGAGTTGGACGGATGGTTGGAACACAAGAACCAGGTAAAACCTGTGAACCCATTTAGGTTGGATTTTTGGGTTTGGATCTTGGGGTGTTAGAACGGTGAACTGAAGCCACTATCATGTTCCTCGAGGTTGTATGAGTTCACAGGGACCAAAAAGGAATGCGTTGGACGCAGGGTTGGGCTGAGGTGGAAGCTCAAAGCATGGCGGTGAAGGTTTGAGCTTGGCTCAAGGATTTCAGGTGAGTTATATCTGAGTTGAGGTCATGGATCAATTTATTGGTAGGAGACGATTAGATTGGTGAAAGAATGGAGAAGTTTGGTTGAGAATTGACGAAGAACGAGTTGGGTTTGGAAACCTGGTTGAATGACTCGTTACATGGTCGTGGGTCGACTTGACGAGAGATTAACGATGATGATGTCAGCATATTACATCATCATGTCATCCATGTGACCATGTCTGGTTGGTTCCACATGGCATCTTGTCAGAGGTCTATTAGTACTGACATGGCAAGGATAACGTCAGCAGGTGACGTCATGATGACCTCATCAAATGACACATGGATTGTGTCAGGTGGTGACACATGTCACCTATCAAGGGGTGTCATGGGGTAGCTATCAGGTTGTCAAATGTCAGATGTCAGAATGACGTCAGCTAGGCTGACGTCAGCATTGACCGCGCATGGGGAAACTTTGACTGGCGCTTGTGGATGCATGAGCTCGAATTTCAAGGTGAAATTGGTCTTCAATATTATAATTTATTTTTTTCCAAAGTTATGGTATGGAATGATTACATGGATATTATAATTTATTTTTTCAATTATGCATTTCCAAAGTTAATGAACTTTTTAGGTAGAGTAAGAAAGTAACGAAGTTAGTCTACTTTGATACTTTCTACTTTTAATCATGTCAAGATTTTCAAATATTATTCATAATAATTAGATAGGATTGAATTTGATAATTCATATATAATAAGAGTCCAATTTTGTTCACTACAAAGGAGTAGTGGTAATGTTTGCTATCAAATCATGTGTCTTATAAATTAACATTTGTTAACAACTTTAATTAATAATATAGTGGTTAATATAATAAGACAAAATATTATTCATTACATATTGAAATTGATAAAAAAAATTTCTATTATATTATTTAATTAATTAATTCAATTTTATATCTAATTGATTGAGATCAAATCAAATTTGAATCTTATTTGTTTGATCCAAAAACGCACCTAATGGGTCTATGAAGACTGACACACAAAAAGAACACGAGATGTACATGGTTCACCAGAACTAGGCTATGCTCACAGTGCTAGGCTCTTCTCATTAATGATATAGTGTTTGTACATGATACATTAGACTTTGAGCCTTAGGAGTGACTAAGTATGCAACCCTAGAGAAGACTTGAATGTAGAAAAATGTGAGAGCTCTAATCTAGAGAGAGAGAGAAGGCTCCTATTTATAATAAATTATCAGGTTTAGGTTATGGGCACAATGGTGAACTTGGTACATGGGCCTTAATGGGCTTCTTCATGGACTTTGATGATAATCTTGGCCTTGGTGTCATGACCCGGCCCATCTAGCACGATATTGTCCGCTTTGAGTCTCACCCTCACGGTTTTGTTTTTGAGAACTCACGAACAACTTCTAAGTAGGTCACCCATCTTAAGATTGCTCCAGCCCATACTCGATTACCTTTGGAGTTCCTAAGGAATCCAAAGTCAATGAGCTCCCAAAAAGCCTTATGCTAGATAGAAATGTGCCCACACATATAAGACACTTCACCTTTCTTTCCCCGAGCGATATGGGATTATTCACCATTCATCCCAAGACACGGGTCTTACAATCCACCCCCTCTTGAGGCCCAGCGTCCTCGTTGGCACACATCCGGTCGGGGTTCAGCTCTGATATCATTCTGTCAAGACCCGACCCATCTTCCAAGATATTGTTCGCTTTGGGCCAACCCTCATGGTTTTGTTTCTGGGAACTTACAAGCAACATCCCAGTAGGTCACCCATCTTGATATTGCTCCAGCCCAAACTCTCTTAACTTTGGAGTTTCTAAGGAATCAAAAGCTAGTGAGCTACCAAAAGACCTCATGCTAGATAGATATGTGCCCACACATATACGGAATTTCAGATTTTCCTCCCCGAGCGATATGGGATTATTCACCATTTTTCCCAAGACACGGGTCTTACACTTGGTCCAGGTGGCCTTTCATCTCATGATAGGTCTTGACGAAGTGTCGGGTTTGGTCCGAGTGATCTTCTGGATCCAGTCTGGTCTATCAATATGATATCAATATAAATCCCATAAGTCGTTGACTGTTGTGGATTTCCTAGGTTGAGGACTTGTAAGTCTTATGTGTCGATCGATCCGAGTGGTATACCTTTAGCCCCCTTAGTCCTTGGGGTGAGGAAGTGTACCTTGGTTTAATAACATTACACTAGTCCCCAGAATGCATATCCATCGCAATGTGCCTGTGTGTAGATCAGGTCATGAATCTGGGTGGGTATCTTGATAAAGCTTATGATCGGTTGCGATGTGCCTGCTCACAAGAGAAAGTCGAACAATGCGTCTGATCGGTAGCTACTGAGAGCATTTACCGATTGGAGCATGCTTCCTTGTGGAAGTCAATAATGTGTTCGATTAATAGTTACTAATAGTATTTGTCAATCGAAGCATACTTCCTTGAGGAACTCAGTAATATGTCTGATTGGTAACTACTAATAGCGTTTGCCGATCTGCCCATTCTTCTCTGAGGAAGTGAGTAATACGTCCGATCAATAGCTTCTAATAGCATTTGCTGGTTAAAACATGCTTCCTCAAGCAGTGAGTAATGCTTCAGCCGATTGAAGTATGCTTCCCTAAAAAAGTTAGTAATGTGTCTAATCGGTAGCTATTGATAGCATTTTCCTGCCGAAGCATGCATCCCTGAGAAATTCAGTAATAGATATTATCGGTGGCTATTAATAGCATTTGCCGATTAGATCATGCTTCTTTGAGAAAGTGAGTATTACGTTCAATTAGTAGCTACTATTAGTATTTACGATCGAAGATCAATTCCTTGAGCAATTGAGTAATGTGTCTGATCTGCAACTACTGGTCACATTTGCTGATTAGAGCATGCTTCTCTGAGGAAGAAAGCAATGCGTCTGATCAGTAACTACTAATAGTGTTTGATAATCAGAGCATGCTTCCCTGAGGAACTGAGAAGATGCCAGAGCACATAAATTAGTGCATGAGCAAATGAATGAGTGCATGCGCACATGAATAAGTACTTAAACATATAAATGAGTGCTTGGGTAGAAGAATGAGTTCCCGAGTACATGTATGAGTGCCTGAGCATGCTCAAATGTAGTGAAATGATGTTGCTTGATGATGCACATGTGCGTAAAGAGTCCATGATTTTCTCTTCCTCACTCTTTTTCATTAATCAAAAGTGATTTGATTTAATGAAGGTAGCATTAAAGGACAAGTAGTAATTGGTGTCAAAATGAAACTTGATTTATGGGCTAAAAAGGACGCCACAATAAACAGTGTGTAGGTTTAAATATGTGCTACTATTTGAAATAATGAGCATGACTCGTGAAAGGTGGGCTGAAATAATGGGCATGAGCCATAATTAGTGGGCAAGAAATAATGGTAAAGAAGAACTATTTTAACTTGGCCCAACTAAGTAGTGTTTAGTTTCTGTCCAACCCAATTACCCAATTGTGTGTGGTTGAGTTATTTAGCCCATAAAGAACAAGTCTCCAGCCCAAACACTAATGTAATTAAGATAACCATTTATTTTCCTTACATCGTTGTTCGACAAAGAGGAGCAAGCCAATATTGCAGCTATGTGGGTGCGTGCAATTGTCCCTAGTGCTGACGACCAGAGAGTTTGGATCGAAATGCCTCCCTTCAGACTAGAAGGGTTGTTTAGATTGGTACCACAACTTGAGGTGAGGAAATAGAGTCTGGAAGTCAAGGCCGTTATGATTTTTTTTGGTGGTTCAGCATTAAGTCTCCATTGCCTACCCAAGCTTCTGGTTTTATTATTTGAGTCCTTGATTCCCAATTATCAAAGCGCCGGAGGGTGATGGGAGGGGCATTGTAGAGAGATTGAGCCCCGCAATCTTCATCATTAGGTTATCATGGTCCTAAAGTCGAATCGAGCATGGATCAATCGTAGTGAGTGTGAGATGGGGAATTATTTGGTTTTTTTCTTTATTGCTCTAATGTGAGATTGAGAGCTTTTGTGATGATGGTATTTTATCAGTGAAATTTCCTTCAGAAATCCTCCCTCGTGAAAGATGTCAGATGGTCCTTCCAATCAATAATGACGATTGGTACCTAAGTGTAATGTCTGTCGAAGGATGATGTTGGTTGTGATGTTGCTCGCTAGGTTGCACTGAAACAGATATGAATATGAGAATACGATACGACGCGATAATCTAATACGCCAAAAAAAGTCAAAAGATACGATATGAGAAGGATACGAAAAATAAATAATACATTAAAATTCAAATATAGTTAAAAAAAAAACTTGCAATTTCAGTCTATCCCATAACAATTTCATATAGAGATCTTTAGGCATCTTCCACATCAAAATCTTCATCGAGTTCATCTTCCTCTTCATCAACATCAAAGATAATTACTTCCAAGTCGAGCATATCAAGGGAAAGTTGGGTAATCTCAAGTTTCCAAACATTAGCTACATCCATAGAAGAAAATCACACCCAACGTCTTGTAAAGGGATGTTACCTGAAATTTTCTCAAACCTCTCGCATGCTTAAATAGTTCCACTGGAAAAAGAATTCTAAAATTGAGAGAAATATATACTGAAGATGACAACATTCAAGAAATAAGTAAAGCTTTCATAGACTATGCTTGTCAATTTTGATGTAATCTTCTATGCACTGGAACACTATTTTCAGATAATGGCAATGTTGGGCCATAATGACTTTACTTTCTTGAATGAAAGTCAAGTTGCGAATGATATTGAAAGTTGCGATAACACCCTGCTGTTTTTCTGCTCGACTTTCTTCATCTAGGTTAAACAGACCATCTTCATCATGCCACCATCTTGACACTGCTGTTTCTAGTGAGTGTAATTTGAACCTAGCGCCTTGTACTTATTTCCAAACCCAGTTACAAGTAGTTTCACATCTAAACTTCTCACCCTTGGTGCATTTACATGTTCCTTTGGAAGGGATATGTCAAGCTAATCATCAATCTAGTTTTAATTGATACTCACACAAAGAAGCTAGTGCTATAAAACCTCGACATTTAAAAGAAAATCATAGGAAACTGCAGCCAATTATTTGAAACATATCCAAAACGGCATATGAAACAGCATATCCAAATCTAAAACTTACGTATCCACAACTTGATACTGTACAAGAGCGTATCGAATTTGTATCAGTATTTGAAATGCGATACCATCCCGGTGGTTCTTAGGTTGCTGAAAAGTTCGAGTCTCGATTGGTACTTGAAGCTAGTTCAGTGGACGCTACCTGATTGTGGTCATTGAAGAAAATTCGATGAGGATGTTGATAAGGATGTTCGAGCTAGGTCTAATTCGCTAAGTCTCCTATGTTGGCTTTGAGGTTGGAACAATTCTGAGCAAACAAAAATAGCACGTCCAAGCTGCCCATCACTGAGCCCCTGTTGGCCCAATTCGACAGTAGTGGTTGCCACATAAAAGGTGAGCGTTCTATGCCTCTTTCTTTTCTTTTTTGATAATCTTTCGCAATTTTGGTCTGCACCTGCGGTAGAGATGGTGATTAAGAGGGATTTTTAAAATTTGATTAGTGATCAGTAAGTGGCAGACAAAGGCAGATGTGAGCAATGATTGATGAATGTAGATGTGTTGATGTGGTGAGCTTAGGATGTTAATGGTTGTCGACCAAAGAAGAGTAGAGGTTGATGTTTGGCAAGCATGCCTTTTGCGGTTGTTGTCTATGGTTTTTTTAGGTCTTGATCCTAAAACTTTGGCTAGGCCCTTGACTTGCCCACCAAATTTGCATCTGAGATATTCGGTAGGTTAAGCTGGTCGGACCCAAATGCATTTGCTCTATACTTTTGGTGAGGGTGCTTCATTGTGGAGATGTTGGATGATATTGGCAATCAACACCTTGTATGCCGATTGACCGTGTTGGGTGCTAAGATTGCATGATACTAATCTTTTAGAATAGGGTGTCGGTCAATTAGTTGTATCATGCGAGCCATCTTATTTGTTTGAAATGAATTGTGGTGTCGAAATATTAGGACGTCTAGTAGGCCTATGAACCTTGGTCTAGGAAAGGGGCTAAAACTCTGTTGGAAGTCCTGAAGGTTTCAATATGCATCCATGTTGTATTATATATTTAACATATATATGAAATATAATATGTTACTCCCCTAATCTTTGGCTAATTTGATTAGATGAGGTAGTCTTGTGAGTGAGTTGAACTGCACCACATGTGCGCATTGAAGTCCCCAACTGCCGAATTTCTAGCGGCAAAATATTCAAATGCAATAGTGCATTGAGCTTTAAAGGACTTGTGCCCATAAATTCAATATTCTGATGTGGAATGACCCACATAGATGTCGAATATATTGGTGAACAAAAAAAGCATAAAGAAAATGCTATATCATTGGGTGACTAGAGCATATTTCGTGATGGAATGCTCAATGCCCTTGAATGATGTGGGTTTTAGTGGGAAAGTAAAAAAAAGGGGATATACATGGATTTTAGTCGACTTCTCACTGATAGTGCCAAATGTTTGATCTAAAAATGGACCTAATAACAAGTTAGTGAGGACCAAACACACAAGGTACACATGATGTACGCGGTTCACCCAAATTAGGCTATGTGCACGGTGTTATACTCTTCTCATTAATGATATAGTGTTTGTATATGATACATTAGGCTTTAAGCATTAGGGGAGACTAAGTATATAGCCTTAGAGAAGGGTAAAATATAGAAGGAGGTGAAAGCTTTAGTCTAGAAAGGTAGTGTAGCTTCTGCAATGAGGGAGGAAGCCTCCCTATTTGTAAGAAATGACTGAGGTTTCGGTTATGGACCACAATGGTGGGCTTGATACATGGGTCTTGATGGAGTTCTTCATTAACATTCATGATAGTCTTCGTCTTAGTCAATGTGGCCTTCCATATCGTGATGGGCCTTAATGGTAGGTTAGGCTTGGTCTGAGTCATGTTCTCGGTCTAGCCTGGTCCGTCGATATGGTATCAACATTATGCTATTAAATATTTTGTGTTTGTTAATTTCAATGTCTTTAACTAAATATTTCAGTTTTATATCTATTTAATTTGTAATCTCAACAATGTAGCAAACTCATGTCACTAGTTAGGAGTTCACAGAAAAAAAAAAGTAAGAAAGTAAAAGAACAAAAATAATAGAGGAAAAACTACATAAAGACCCCAAACTATAGGCTCACCACATACTCATATCCGGACTTTAAAAAATTTCAAATAACTACCCAATCTATGTGACTACCCACATTTAACTACCTCTGTTAGGTTTTGCATCCATCTGGTTGTCAAAGTGCCACGTGTCAAAAAAATTTTCCAGTTAGTGTCTGATGTGGCAAAAGAACAAAGGGGTATTTTCAGAATTTCAAAATAACAATTAAAACCCAGTCTAATACCCAGAACCCTAAATCGCAAATGACCTCCACCCAAATCGAATTCATAGCCCCTTCACCCAAATCAAATTTGTAGCTCCCCTCCACCCAAATCAAATTCACAGCTCCCATCCACCTAAATTGAGTTTGCAGCCACTCTACCTAAATCAAAATTGCAGCTCCCCCACCCAAATTGAATTTACAGCTCCCAAATCCATTAGTCGACCGTCGATCCTCTCTTTTCATCTTTAACGACAGGAGCTCTTCCTCCCTCCTGTCTAGAACGACAGGAGTTATTCCTCCATGCGATGACTTAGTACCACATGCGAGAACTTCATCCTAGCTGCGAGGATTTCATCTTATATGTAAGGAATTCATCCCAGTTGCTAGGATGGGAAAGACGGTGATGGAAGTCGAAGCCCCCATTTGCTACTGTGGTAAACTATCGAAATTGATGACATCCATCACCGATGAAAATCCTGGGAAAATATTTTGGGGATGTTCTAGTTATGGGGTAAGAATATTATGTTTGTTGATTTATTTTTAGATTTGACAAGATTTTGGGGATGTTCTAGTTTAGAGTTCAAAACTATATTTCTATTTTTTATTTAAAATTGGGCAATAGAGACATAGTAAAAGAGAAGGAGGTGGTGGGTGCAATTTCTTTCAATGGTGCGACCCGAAGCTGAATCAGAAGTCTCCCGGTCCTATTCCTACTTAGTTGACAAAATTACAGAAGAAGAATGAGGAAATCCTGTATTTGAAGAAGCAGATTAAAGAGTGTCAGAAAAGGTAAAGGCATGTGTTCTTTGTTGTTGTCCTTTCATGGTTTTTGGTTTGCTTTTTTATCAGAATGATAATCGATGGAGGATAGGGACCTGAAATAGGGTCAAATAAGAATGTGAACCTAGCTCTAGAGGTTTAGTTGTAGTATGTAGTTGTGACATCCCGTTTGTAGTATCAACAGTGATTTATGGAAGGAATGGTATGAATGTTTGTACTATGAATGGTATGATTTTGAACATTTTGGAGCTGATTTTTAGTTCCTTTTTGCAGTACCCTATTTCATTTAATTTGCAATAACATGTTTCATTTTGGTCGCAATAACATGTGTTAAAGGCATAATATGCAATAACCTGTTTCTCATTTGTAAATCCAATATCGTGGCAAAATGTGCAATAACCTGTTTTTCATTTGCAAATTCAATATCAATGTATAATGTGCAATAACTTGGTTTTCATTTGCAAATCCAATATGAAGGCAGAATATGTGATAACCTACTTTCTAACCTAAACATGTCTGATTGTTAGCCTATCAAAGCTTGATTCAATATCTATCCAAACTAAACATGTCCAAAAAAGTAGCTATACATAAAGACATGTCCACAAAACGTGTCCAAAACATGTCCACAAACTCAATTCAATAGGATTCGACCATTTCTAGCTTGATCTATTATGTCTTGTTCTTTTACTTCGTCTCGAAGGAGTTTCACTACCATCGACGCTTGTGGAGCGTTGACTTGGGTCCTAAAATTGAAGGTTTAGATATAATAAGCATAAGTTTCAATAATAAGGTGACAACACTAACTAAGACAACAAAGATAGCACAAGTATCTCCCATATACCTGATTTAATGCATGTCCCTTATGGGTTGCTTCTTTAATTGTAAGTAGCTTCTTGTTCCTCCGTAACTTGCCTCGTTGCCTTGGTGTTGTCTTCTCCTTGGGAGGTAAGTGTCATTGGTGGGTACATTATGAGTTTGTGACCCACAAACACTACACCTGATAGTAATGCCTATTTTTCCAATCTCTTCTTCCCACTATTATCGATGGTTTCATGTAAGACCTGTGTCTTGGGAAGAACAGTGAACAATCCGACATTGCTCGGGGAGGGAAAAGTAAAGCACATTATATGTGTGAACATGTATCTATCTAGCACGAGGCCTTTTTGGAGCTCACTAGCTTTGGAATCCTTGTGAACTAGAAATTGAAGCGAGGTTGAGCTGGCGCAATCTCACGATGGGTGACCCATTGGAAAGTTTGCTATGAGCTCCCATAAACAAAATCATGAGGGCATGGCCCAAAGCCGACAATATCGTGCTAGGGAGACGGGTGCTGACAAAATGGTATTAGAGTTGGACCTTACTCGGAAGTGTGCTAGCGAGGTTGTTGGGCCACCCGAAGAGAGGCTAGGCTTCAATGGTATATACCATTGAATGGTATGGATATCCAAGGGCCAAAATGGCACCAAAATAGGGGGTGGGGTAGTTGAATGGTTTGGATATCTAAGGGCCACATCGCTCGGGGAGGGAAAACTGAAGTGTCTTATATGTGTGGGCACATATCTATCTAGCAAGAGACCTTTTGGGAGCTCAATGGCTTTAGATTCCTTGGGAACTCCAATGTTAAGCAAGATTGGGCTGGACCAATCTCAGAATAGGTGACCTACTGGGAAGTTACGTGTGAGCTCCCAAAAACAAAACCGTGAGGGCATGGCCCAAAGCGAACAATATCGTGCTAGGGGAGATAGGTCATGACAAAATGGTATCAGAGATAGACCTGAAAAGTTGTGTGTGAGCTCTAGAAATAAAACCATTAGGGCATCACCCAAAGCCAACAAGTTTTTATTGGACTTTTCAGGTCGAGCCTAATAAGCCCACGTGAGTAGAGCTTAAATGGGCTTTTAGAAATAACCTATTTTACAAATTTAAAACCGATTTCTAAACTCAAATTTATATTGGGCTGGTCGGGTTGATCTTAAAGGGCTCAAGCCTATCGAGTTTGAACATTATAAGCCCAAGTCCTACCCACTAACTTTCAAACCGGGCTGACTCACGATCCATAACAATGTCAAGCCCAACTTTTGTGCATTGAGCCTATCCACCCCCCCCCCCCCCCCCAAACAATTCCACGGGCTTATGGGCCAAATAGTGAGATCTACTTGGAATAGATGGGATCAACATATTCCTCCACCGTTTCTCAACCGTTGTAGTCTATGGCTGCAATACCATGCACACAAAGGATTCCTAGGAGGTCCTATTTTCTGCAAGAACAATTGTGGGCCTCCAAATTCACCACACAATGCTCTTCTCTACGTCTGTGAATTTTATAATTGGGTCCACCAAGTCATCTAACACTTCAATGACTTGACTCTACTTTCAGCCTTTGAACTTGGTTAAAAACATTATGATAAACACTCTAAGGTGACGTAGCCATCTTATCCCTTATATATACTTTACTCTTCATTAAGAGAAAACTAATCATCGGAAACATAGTGATGATTGGTTTATCTCTGGCTAGCATTATGGTGATAGAGATTTTACCAAGCACAAAAGATGTACTAGGAAAAACCTCTACGTGTAATAAACTTCGCAAGTGCACAAGACGTGTAAATAGTATAGATGCAAGCAAAGGTCGATCCCACGAAGACTTGCTCAATGATATCCAATTTCGTTTAACTCAATTGACTTAAGTGGAGTAATTAATATGCAACAGGGGGTTTGTTACGTTTTATGAATGGAATAAATTAACTAATAATAATTAACTAAGTCGAGCTAGGGTTTCTATTAACCTTTACCAATTATAGTTCCGTTATATTTCCTTGATTAGATTACTATGCATGTATCTGAATTAAATACCCGTGGAGGGGTCCGGTTAAGGTTCACCCAACATATATTATCTTCTCATAGATTGCATGTTTTAAGCGTGATGTGCCCGCCCTTAAACAACTATTACCGATGGTGCGTGATAATACATGAAATATGAAGAAGATTTAATGACACTACACTGTCCCTAGAAAAGTGATGTGCAGACCTAAGAAGTCAGGAGTTTAGATTACGAATAAGATTTCCCCTCTTAAACGTGATGCTATAAATTGCAGGGTGAACACAAACATCGAGGTGATCCATCAAGCAATTACATCGATAATTGTACACAAATAAGGTAGCTAAACTTATAAGCATAAATTGAGTTCATGAAGCGTAGTAATCCAACAAATCCAGACATACATAGCAATCATAATCAAGAGCCAGTAATCAAACATAAACTAACATGGCTAGGGCTTCAAATAACCCTAGCCCTAATTACACTACTCAAACATTATTGAATTAACGAATAACATAATTAAATGTATAAGAAACGAAAAACGATAAAAGAATAAATAAACACAAATGCTAAAAAATAGCAAGGAGTAGGAAAAAGGGCTCAAACACTCTTTTTCTCCCAAGCCCCACATTCTCCTTAGTACAAGCTTCAATCCAAAAGCATAAAACAATTATAAAATGCGGCTAACTATGTATATAAACTGAGTATGAATTTTGACAGAGTTTTGGGACCTTAGGAGGTAAATTCGGCCCCCAAAAACAATGAGAAAACAACTATTTATATCCCCTAACATCTGGCCTAGCATCTCCCTAAAAGAAAGGGAAAAATGAAACCCAAACAAGGAAGGAAACCAATTGTAGTCGTCAAACATCCTTTTCCGCATTCTTGATCCTCTTTCTTGTTTCCACTTCTTTACTTCATCTTTTGACTAGGAATTCAATTAATTATATTCCAAATTAGATCCCAAAGCCCTAAAATAAAGGAAAGGGGATATGATTGCGGCTAAGGGTAAATTAACCCTAGCCGTGTTCTTGATCGTTTATTGGCCTCCAAGAAACTTCCTTTCCCTTTTTTCTTGCAATCTTTAATTTCATATCTAATTAGGAAATCTTTAGGTCTTCTTATCCAATTCAATCCATGTAATTCCTCATTGAAAAGGGAAGGAAAATTCGTCCAAAGGACAGGACAGCTGCCCCAAATCCCTAAAAAGAAGGAACTTGATAAGGCAAGAAATCCTAGTTTCTTCGGTTTCAAAGAATGGATATGAATTCTTCTATTAATGGATATTTTGGCCAACTTTCCCAGCTGGATTCCATGGCATAATGTCTGAAATAGCCCACTTAATCTAGGCGTGCAAGGCTGGTCCACAAAGTCACACACACACTCCTTGTAAGATTAGGAGTGCCTCTCGGCCAAGAAAGGCAAGAACCCCTTTTCTTGGTCAATCTTGATTTTCTTGACATGTGCTATCACCTCATTGGAACCCCTGGAGATTATATGAGCTGCTGATCACATCCAATACATTGAAAAATGCCAATTCAAAGACAAAACCCGAGAGGCCCTCAACTGGGATTTCAACTAGGGACCTTAACTTCGTTTTAGTGCCATTACTTCATTTTGGCTCGGATTTCCTCCATTTTTTTTTTTGCATTCTCTTCTGAATTGCCTTAACTTTCATAATCTACACATGTCTCACAAAATAGAACATTTTCTCCTATTGTTTGTACAATTATAATCAAAAGAAAAGTAAAAGAGATAAGAAATATAATTGAAATCATGTGATTTATCATATGGTCTTGTTGAAAGTTTCACAATAGTTATTTTGGAGCATTTCTGCCCTGGATCATGTTTAATAATGGGACTGAGACCACTGCTTTGCTAGTTTTTCCTTTAACCAGCTCCAAGCAGCTTCATCTAAGCATCTTCACTTCTCCATCTCCTCGTTAAAATCCTGAATTGTAGATGATTTAGCACAATCCCACAGAGCATCCTTCAAAAATTTTCTTTTGAAACTTATCATTGAAATCATGCTCAATTCGTGATTTATCATATGGTCTTGTTGAAAGTTTCACAATAGTTATTTTGGAGCATGTCTGTCCTGGATCATGTTTAATAATGGGACTGAGACCACTGCTTTGCTAGTTTTTCCTTTAACCAGCTCCAAGCAGCTTCATCTAAGCATCTTCACTTCTCCATCTCCTCGTTAAAATCCTGAATTGTAGATGATTTAGCACAATCCCACAGAGCATCCTTCAACAATTTTCTTTTGAAACTCTTGTGGTAGTTAGCTGTAACAGCTCGGATCGAGAAAAAAACATAAAATTGGAAAGTAGAAAGGTAAAAAAGACGATTTTATCCCCAAGAAGTCAAATAGTTGACTTTTGTTATTGACATATTTTGGGAAATCTGAGAAGACCATTACAAAGGGCTTGAGATCCTATGTTTTTAAATAGGCGACATGCCAAAATTGGAGGTCGGATGAATTCGTTATGAGTCTAAAAATACCAAGGGTATTTTGATAATTTTAGAGTTATGGGTAAATTGGTAATTTTGACATCTGATTTTATTGGATTTTGACAAATGTCAAGCTCTATAAAGGCATGGACTTTTATCCTTCCACCGAATCACCACTCTACATGTGTGTGTGTGTGTGTGTGTTGGGCTTGTGTGTTCAATGGATGTAGATCGAAAAGAAGAAAAAAGTAGAGAAACACAGGAAACATGAAGGGAACTAGGGAAACTAGGGTAGAAGAGGCCAGAAATGATGGAAGAGGAAGAGTGGGAAGAAGAGTTCAAGGAAGAAAGGAGAACAGAGTGGCACTACGAGGGAGTTAGATGCTGCTAACTGAGAAACTCGTGAGCCAAGTTTTGGACGTGGGTCATGGAGCTCGTGTGGGATTGTTTCATGTCCAACTGAGGATTGTACAGGATTGGGCAAGTCCCTAAGGCCGTTATATGACCAAAAAGGGTGGGAGATAAATGTAGAAAGGTTGAAGAACGACATTTGAGCCATGGATGAAGTGTAGGATGTGGAACTATGTTTTGAGGTGAGTTTCTCTTGCATTTAAGCTCACAGATCTCTTCCTGGAAGTCTTAATATGATTTTAAATGTTTAAACTATGTAAAACGATGAAGAAAAATTGGATTTCAAAACGGGTTTGGTTCGTCACGTCAGGCGACCTGGTTTGCAGGAAACCGGGTATGAAGCCTTGAGAAAGATGATGAACAATGGCCATGTGTGAGGTGACACGTCCCATCCCAATCCCCCCGGGATTACCGTGGAATGTGCCATGCTCCCGTCTGACACGAAGTGCCAGACAAGGGATAACCTGATGCCACTGTCCAAACGGGGCTTCCAGAGTGCGCAAGGATCGATGGAGGAGGTATGCGATGTCCTAGTCTCTGCTGCTGTTGCATCCGTGATCAACCTGAAGGGCATTAAAAACAACCAAAAGTTGTGAGTGGACGAAAATAAATAAGTTCATAAACACATTTCATCAAGACATTTATGTCCTTCATAAAAACGTATGCATGCCTCGAAAACCAGTAAGCAAAACATTTACTCAAACAAGCCATTAGGGCCTTAGCCCAAAAACCTTAACTCAAAACCAAGTGTGGGAACTCAGCCCAAAACTGTGAAATACCACATCCATAAATACAAAACCATGTGGGCCACTGCCCAAATCCATCAACATAAATCCAACCGAAAAACCATTTCATAGATCCAATAGTCCATGTTTACCACATTACCATCTCCGGCATCCCAGATGCTTAGCGTCCCAGACGTCATATCTCACGGTAATAAGAAACGCGTGCTGCCCGGGGTCTCTCCGGGTCAATATCTATGACATCCTAGATGTCTGATGTCCCCGACATCTAATCATAGCAATCCTGCTCTTGAGCCACTATACGGTCTGGTAGCTCAGTACAATGACCCCTCGCAGGCAATGTACCGTGACTTCCCCAGTGTCCCAGACACCTGGAGGAGACCATTACATATTCTCGTATCAAGATGGTATATGGAAAATAGTTTTATCAAATCATTTCACAACATTTCAATGGGCCCTGCCCGAAATCTCCATAAAACATCACAATTTCATTTAGGGTCCCCGACCCGAAATTACATTTATAAAACATAGGGTCCTAGACCCGAAATCACATTTATGAAACATAAGGTCCCAGACCCAAAATCACATTTATGACCCAACTGGGCCTCATGCCTGATTCTGTAAACCACTGGGCCCATTGCCCGAATTTGCAAATCATCTGGGCCCCTGGCCTGATAATATAATTCAAATGGGTCTTAGCCCGATTTCGTAAAAAACTAGGCCCCTGGCCCGATTTCATAAAACAACTGGGCCCAGGCACAATTACGTAACTCAAATGGACTCCAAGTTCGAGGTTTCCAATATAATTGGGCCTCATGCCCGAGTTCATCTTTCCAATTTCAAAACCATTTCATCACATTATTCATGAAACCACAAGCACGTAAAACCACAATAAAACCATCAGTCTCGATATACGTGCAATACGAAAAATATATCGAAATACGTGCAACATACGCGAAATCAATAATCACAATCATCATTATTGAAATCACGTATATGAAATATATAACACATTTAGGCATGCATAGTATTAATAAAACCAAAGTCCACTCACAGACCGTCGAACGTTGTCGCCTCGATACGCGTGCCATAGGCCTTCCCGAGCCATACCACTATCACAGGGACTTACAAATCTGTCCAAATCATACCCAAAAGTTACTACTAACCTATACAAGTCCATATTAACAACCCTAAACTTTCCTGGAAAAGTCAATGTGTCCCGAACAAGTTTCCCGAGGTGAAAAACCTCGATTTGTCCAACTTAATGATCTTCGATCGACCCAAAACCACCACCATAGGATCTGGATCGTCGAAACCTTTAAAATGGTTCTGGTCCCACCTAAAAATATGCTTACACGCGCCTCCACTAGCATGTCAAAGTTCTAGTCAAACTTTGACCAAAAAGTCAACGCTGACGTCAGAAAAGTCAACACTGACGTCAACAAAGTCAGTGCTGACGTCATTATGAAAGTAGTCAACGGTCAAAAAGTCAACAGGTCAAAGTCAACGAGTCAACTCGGCGGCGACTCGCCGGAATTTCTAGCCGGAAAACTCCATTGATGCCCAAACTTCAAACTTCGATATCTCACTCGTTTCTCAACCAAATTCGACGTTCTACCTATGTAAATCCATCTACTCGAGCCAAGGATTCTAAAAATCAACACAGAAAATTCAGAAAGTACATGGATTTTAAGTTATGGCCATTCAAAGTTTCAGCCAGAGTTCCAATCATCATTCCGGCCACCTCAAACGTTTAAATCCGTCCCAAATTGCACCTAAAAGCTCGTGAGAGCTCAAAGAACATCATCCTAAGCTTAGAATCGACTAACACCATAAAAATCAAAAACCCAAAATTTGAATGCCACGGTTTACCTTCCAAAATTCCGGCCATCGTGCATGACCGTCCTTGTCGTGGCCACCATTGGGTTCGTCTCAACATCCTCTCCAACTTTCATTCACGCGTCATAAGCAAAGGATGAAGATCAAGGGGGTTTGTAGAGATTGTTTCTCATGGCTCACTTCTCTCATGCTCTGTTTCTGTTTGTTCACGGTTCAAAGAAAAACACAAAGAGATGGCTGATAATGAAGGAAGACAGTGATGATTAAGAATGATGATGATACGGGAAACATTGTCCCTAATTTAGGGTCCTTAAATCAAGGGATGAGTGACACTTGTCACTCATCCAATTATCCACAATCATCGGTCACTGTTCACTATTTTAATATTAATTTAATCGAAACCTCGATTCGTTCGGTTAATCGATTTCGCTCCCATGACCACAACTTCGTCGTCGAACCTCCGATTTCGGTGTGCCGCCTGTCTATGGATTCGTATCGACTCGATCGTCGTAACAGTCCTTGGCCCTTCGCCAGTGGACCTCCTGAGTCAAACTTCCGAACGTCATAACTTCTTCCTCGAATACCCCTCGACTTCCGAACGTCATAACTTCTTCCTCGAATGTCGGAATCGGACGTGCCTCCAGTTTATGAACTCTTGACATCCCGAACTACGTCACAGTCATCGGTCAAAGTCCATTTGACCGCCCGAACTAAAAGTTAATATTTTGCCCACGCCCAAGGGCAAAACGGTCATTTTGCACATTTCATCCGATTTCACTCAACTAATCCCAGAGTAGTCATTCTAAACCGTAATTAATTAATATTTAATTCTGATATTCGGGACGGGTCGTTACAATCTTCCCCCCTTAAATAATTTCGTCCTCAAAATTCCATCTAGCTTTATTCCACATCCACCTCGTGGAAAACAAATTTGGCCTCACAGCACGTGTACACTTGTACACCCACTAGCCAACACAAAACCCGTCTGCACTCAGACGTCCCATTACGAATGCACGTCGTATCGACTGCACTCGACCACCTCAAGTGAAACTGATCACCTAATCTGCGATAAAATCGCTTGACAATTTCACCATTAAGCTGACTCCTTCAGCTTGACGGTTCCTTTCAGTCCCTAATATACTCTAACGTCTGCTCCCACTGGGAGTCACCAAATCTCATTTGTCAGTCCATGCTGACACTACCAGCTAAAATGTCACCACTAAGCTCTACCACCTTAGTAAAGCTCCAATCATTATCTAGTCAGTGACATCACCTCGTACCACAACTCCCTCAATGTAGCGTAAGATCAACAATAGCATCTCACCTCGCAGGGCAAGCTCAATCATGCGACAGATATCGATCTCAGTGTCCACAACTGTCAACTTCCTCAGCGATCCATGACGCTGGTAAGAGTCACAAAGTAGTAACTTTACACGAAGCAACCTGTGGTTACACTAACCACCAACTCCCTCATCTTGAGTATACGTATACCAACATCTCACTTAATCAGGTGGTGTAACTAGAACACATTGAACACCAGCTCAGCAGTGATCACACATCTCAACACTAGGGTTTCACTAGCCATCCATGGCTAAGAGCACCTGCTCATACAATCACTGAATTCAACAAATCACTCTGCCTAGTGCATAGTATTCAATGTCCCGTTCAAGCTCACAACCAAATCCAATGATATCGGAACTAAGCCGATTACCAACACGTTCAAACCACACACCACTGGTACGTCCTATGTACCGTCACTAGGCACCACTCAGCCTATCCAATGTTGATCCTCGTACGACGTACAAAGTACGTACATCCATCCACTAACCAGCTTATAACACAGCTTGTAGCTAAACACGCTTCGATTCTGGGATCCAACTATCAAATCCAGTACTAGGAAAACTAAACATTCCAACTCAACTCTTATCACGAGTTCCATGGTCATTCGACCAACAACACAAGGTCCACTCCCAATCACGTGATCCAAAATATACCAATCCAAGTACGCCCACCAAGGCGTATCCAGTCGTATCAAATGTGCATCTGCTCTCACTCACGTCTACCGAGACGTACTAATTCTGAACCTATCAGATACTTGCTCAAATGATTTATGTACCACATTCGATTGACTTCGAAAGGAAGCCAGTCCCATCATTCACATATCCAAGACTGACCAATTTGACCTTGTTGGATATCCACTCATTCACAAGTCAAATCCTCGAGTCAATTCGTAAACATTCCAACTCGCTCGAGTACCGTCTTATACCGGATTAACTTCGAAAAGAAGTTCAATCCAACCATTCCCATATCCAAATATTTACGACAGGGCAATAAGCTCTTCACCTAACCTGATCAACAAAATCACAATTCAAATCCATCACCACGACCTGTAACATCACGATCCTAGATTGTCACAATGCCCTATGTCCTCAACATCACAATCCAGATCCACCTAGGATCCACACATGCTCACATAGCTAGCAATCCACCTGGAATCTGATCGTAGGGTTTTACACCTTCTTTGAATTCTTCAGCGATCACACAATTCTTCAACTATTTTCACATCTAATCATTCAGTCAACAACGAAATACATCGAAACTGTGGGTCCCCTCCAATTACCTCATATTGATCCTTGTCATTCCACGTCACCATTCTGCTCATCTTGTCTTACTCGGACTCCCTCGTCAAATTTCCCTAGGTGGAATGATGACCTCGACTTTTCACCACCCAAATCCAGAATTAAACACAACTCTTTGTGTCCAATGACCCAAAGCAAATCATGGGTCCACCAACCAATACACGCTCGATGTATTGGTAACAACAATCATCATCTGCTAGGGGTAGAAAATAAGAAGTCACCCCCAATGACTTCAGAATACCTATCACCAATGCGGAAACGAGCACTCCTCTCGTCTCCGCAATCACAACTCTCCTCGAATCTGAAGTTCCCACCACGTTGGAAAAAAACATGCTCCCAACGAGATGTCAAGTCCACCACGCACTGGAAGAGGATAAAGAACCCTCCCATATGCCCCCATACTCAGCCAAGCGCGCGTAAACCTCTCTACGTGTGTGCTACAGTGTTGCACATGCAGTATAGTGACACACTGTGGCATATTCCAGAGCATATTCCCTTCTAACTGCCATCCTAACCCTGTTAGTTTCTAATGACATATGTTAACGACATTAGCATCTTCCGTCATAAAATAACGATGACCGTAAAACTTAACCGCTGGTCCAATCGTTAGAAACTTGCTAGAGACGATAACCGAACTGCCGTCCCAAGCGCCGTTCACGTAAGCTTGAAACTGGAAAATACTCAATTTCTAGCCCAAATTCCACCCACAAACTCGGAAAGATCCCAGCGTTCCAAATACGTAAGTTTTGGGAATACTACCTTAACTACCTAGAAGTGGGTCGAACTCTCTCAGGTTTCCAGAAACCATCGAACCTCCAATGAGGGTTCAAACCTCGTCCAAAAAAACATGCAAGGCAAGGGTTACCATGCCACCTAATGAGAAAATGATTTCGATACGGTAGGTTTAAATTGGAAAACTACTTGTTTTTCCCAGATACCGGCGACCCTAACGATTTTCGACCATCCTCACCATCCCAGATTCAACATGCAATTAAATGGTTAGAAAGCTCTCAAGGTGAGGATTACAATGGACTAGGTTCTAGAGGCCGAGGTTACCTGAAGAGGCTTCAAATTCGATCGAGTTGAAATAGGGTTTGAGTCGGGTCATAACTGCGTCGACTTCTCCTCGTCTCACAACCCACATACAATCATACCATTAACATCCAAACGTTGAGAAGAAAAATGATATGGGGTTATTGTAACGACCCGGAAATTCTAGAAAGGAAAAATTGAAAAATTTGAAGGAAATGACGATTTTGCCCCTAGTTATAAGGGTCGAAAGTTGACTTTTTGATCGGGACCTTATTTGGACTTTCTGGAAGGACCGTTGGATAGGTCTCAAGATGCTCAATCCGTAGACAGGTGGCATGCGTCAATCGGAAGTCGGATGTAAAAGTTTTGGTCTCGAACAGCGAGGGGTATTTTGGTCATTTTGTTGGTAAGGGCAAAAAGGTAATTTAGCGCTAGAATTTGATGATACAGCCCCATTGATGAATCATTTAGCTCCCTGAGTGACACATGTTACTACAACAGAGGGATTAGTGGCTTTGTTTGAATGCCTAACAAGGACAACACAAAACCGCCCACCCTTCGTTTAAATTTACCAAATTGATTGATGAATGGAGCTAAGTGTGAAACTTGAGACGGTGGGACGAATTTACAGAGGAAAATAAGTGGGAATGAGAGGAGAAGAGAGGAAGTGAAACCCAGAGAAACCCAAGGACCCAAACCAGTGAAACTTACACCTTTCAAAAATTCGAATTTGAACTTCTAGCTCGAGATGCTTCAAATTGAGATTGAATTGAGCCTTCTGGGATCAATTTGATTAGGACCAGCTCAAAATTGATGCGAATTGAGGTTGTTTTGGACTAGAACGGAAAGGGTGAGAACTTTGGATTTTCGAGTTTGAGTCGAGGAATTGGAGACATGGAACGATGAAATTCATCTTGGAAACATATTTAGTAGGATCCCACGATGCTCCCTAATGTATCAATTGAAAGAAAACACTCAAGTTTGACTAAATTGGGACTATGAACGATGTTCTGGTGTTCTTCGAATTCGAGTTCAATTCGATTGGATTGAGGAATGGTTTGATGTAATTGAGTTCACAGAACCTTAATTGGATCCATAACGATGCTAATGGAATGTTCAATTGTTGAAAACGATGCAGAATTGATGGGGATTGAATCGGGTTAGCACGCGGGTCAAAACGGGTGAAGGTGGTGACACTGTAGCAGGCGAGTGAGTTTCATGCGCAGCCACTCACAGCAGCGCGCGAGGGTGCGTGGGCCGGATTCCCGAGGTGAGTTACACATGACTTTTGTTCTATGCAATGTAATGAACATTTTGGTGTTGGTTTCGAGTCTATCGGGCACCGTTTCTATATTGTTTTGAGGGTCCGAAGGTGTATGTTATGTTTTAAATTAATATTTAATTCCTGAAAAATTATGGGAAATCAATATGATGTTAATTAAGTCGTTAGTGTCCCTGAATAATGATTTTGGACAGGATTCGAGATTCCTGGAAAATGTCAAAAATTACGGAAATCGTGCAGCTCGGAAAGCGAGCTATTTTGGACTGTGTGTGAGTGGACGTTTGTTTTATAAACCATTATGCATGCATAGTTAAATGTTTTACATGATTGATTGCATGATTTGAATTGCAAAGATGTCTTGATGATGTGGCATGATTATTTGTGATTTAGTGATTATTTTAAACGGTCTTTCGGGCACGTTTTACGAGAAATATGCAAATGATATTTTGGGCTAGGCCTAGAGTCAAAAAGGTTTCTAAAAGGATATTTTGACTTAATTGGTGAGTCAATGATGATTTCTGAATTATTTTATTGTTTTCAAAATAAGATTTTACGAAATTATGCGTAAATGGCATTTGGGCTTGAGACCCTGTTGGGAATGCTTTTGACATGGTTTGAAGTCTAGGATATGATTGTTATTCATATGTTTTTCCCTATGCATGCATGGTTTGATAAACTGGAGGGTAAATGATGTATTTTGAAATGTGTTTTAAAAGATATTATTTTTGTCCATTCACACCTTGCCTATTTTGATGACCCTCCAGGCCATGGCACGACGTTCGGGGCTGATCGAGAGGCGGAGGCATGAGCGGAAATCAGTGAAGTTATCCCTGGTCTGACAGGTGCTAAAGGGTAGTTTCAGGACTTCAGTTTACTTGTCGGACGGGAGCAGAATTAGGCACGGTTATCGAAGTCCAGTTGGGACGGGTCCTATAAGTTATGGTCGAGAAACACTACCTCATTTGAGCTCAAGTGTCCCGGGTCGTTGTCGGGTTTAGAACTGGGTCAAGCTCATCATTTCGGATCACAATGAACCCATGGTCATTCTGATGAGCTAGGTGAGTAGGGGGTGTCGAAACGATGGTCTAGTTTTGCCCGGGTCACGGTTCTAGTACCAACCAAGCTCATCATTGTCTATGGTTTCTTTTGGCATTGTGGGTTATCAATTTTAACAGTAACGATAAAGCTGGAATCAACAGTGATGGAACAGAAGTATGGTGGTGTTCTAAGATTAAGGCGAGTGCGAGGAGTTCCCCTAATCGAATTGAGCTGATGGCATGAGGAGTTCACCATTTCTAGGTAAGGAGGTTTACGGGTTTCAGAGATAGGAGAGTGCGCGTGTGTTCAAGAATCTTTAACCAGGTTCTAAGTTTATGTGTGTGTGTGTGTGTGAATCATGGAGAGTGAATGGGCATTGGGCCCTCCTGTTAGGCTTAGACCAACACAATGGTAAGGCTAAATCCATTTTGGGCTGCACAAGAGGGATTAATGGGGTCTCAGATTTACTTACGAAATTGATCCTAGTGAAATAGAACAGTAGGCCAAATAGAGTGGGCTCAACTAGCCTTTAAACTTGACTTGATTCTAAGTGTTCAAGATGAAGGCATGGGCCTTTTTACTTGGAATTACTAAGGCTAACTAGATAGGGAATTGTGTCACGGGTTTGGGCCACCGAAACCAAAATTTCATAAGGCCCAACTTTATTACATAATTCAACACTTGCCTAAACACAAATCTGGCTGGTTTGATAGGGGTAGAATGCTACATTTCCAAATTCCCAATCTGTGTTTTACATACGAGATGTATCAGCCTACCTCGCTTAAAGAAATTTCATCACCGAAAATTGGTTGACGTAGGACAATGGTACAACTCTTATCTGATGTTCGAAAAAATTGTTTGTTGCCTCCAAAATTAAGATTGAACTTGCTCGTTGGGTCCAATAGAAGAGTTCTCCATTAAAGGATTCGCTATCTCCCAACCATCAGTCTACTAGTGCTTCACTTTGTTTACAACGAGTAATCCACAAAAATTTATCTCAAATGATACACCAAATCAGATGCTTCCTGAGTAGCTTCCTGAATGTCTTGTATGGATTCCTTCCTCAACGATGAGTCTCTACCCGGAAGGATATCGTACATTCACAGGTAGGACGATTTTTCCTTCACCAACAATTTAGTTAAGTTAGATACAAGAAAGATGACAGGACCCACCCCGATTATCGCCTCGATAATCGGGAAGCATCCTGCTCCCGTCTGACAATCGAACCCAAATGACTGGAAGACTAGTTAAAATTACAACACACCCATTGTCAGACCAGGGAGATTAAACAAATACATGCGACTGGACGTCAAGTCCGCAGTTTCACAGAGTAATATTACAAAACAAATTAAAGAACAAGTCCTACTCTGTGAACTAACTACTCCGCAACGGAAAACGTTATGCCTCCGCCTCTGCCTCGGCGCTTGTCCTCACGCTTGTACCACGACCTGGAGGGAATTTAAAACAACAAGGTGTGAGTGGACCGAAACATAAGTTAAATAGGAAAGACAGTTTTTCCGAAATCGGGTTCGCCCTCCAGTTTTGTAATCCGCATGCATAACCAATTTTCGGGCCCGCCCCCAAAATCAACATACCGGGTCTTTAAACCCAAAACCAGATCCAACCATCAACCGGGTCTTTAAACCCAAAACCGTTTTTAAACATAATAAATCAGGATTCATCACAAATCTTTTTCCAACATTATTCCAAAAACATTTCTCATCGTAACAGGACTCATGCCCGTATTCACATGTAAATTCCAACACATGCAATTACCAGAAAATTTCTTCACAACATGATCAAACATCATAAATCCGAAACATGCATATTCATAACCAGATACTTCATCAAAAATTATCACGCATGCATAGGAAAAAACCGAATCTCGAAATGCGTGAAATACGATAATTATCTCGAAAAACGTGAAAACAAGTAAAACCAATATATCATCTCACCATCGTAAAATCATATGTAAAACCATGAGATAAATAAGCAAAATAGTCATGCATGCCCAATTTAAAAATCAAAGAGTCCACTCACAGTCTTAGGACACGTCAATCGCGTCCCGCGCGCTCCTCCGTAGCTTCGGAAGTGTCCGGGCCTGTGAAAACGTATAAGAAGGGTTACAGACATCCCAAGATAACTCGTAGGATTTTTCCTAATTTTTCCGGATTTTTCGGCAAAAATAAACTTAGAGACTTAATCTTCCGGACTCCCGAAATTATCCCGAATGACTCCCGATCGATTCGAACTCTAAAGATACAATGTTATTTAAACTGTAAGGATTAATTCTCATGTTGACCGTGATCGGAGTTGACGTCACACGCGCCGTCACGCGCCGCCCAAAGTGGCTGCGCGTGAAAGCCACGCGCCAAGCTACAGTACCTTCGTCCTTACCCGAATCAACTGATAAACGGGTCTAATACCCGCGACTCAACCCGACCAGTTCAAGCCCAATTCTCAATCAATTCCTCTCGTTTTTGATCCTATTATCTTCCCTAATCCTTTAATTTTAGGTCTGTAATGAAGGTTAACCTCGACTAGTACCCAAACAACCCAACTCAAACTCGAACAGTCGAACAAATCGACATTCTGGAACTCACCCAAACTAACCCCAAACTCAAATTAATTTCACCAGTAGGTTAAGGGGATTCATACGAACACAATGGTACCGTCAATTGGTCTCGCCGTTACCTGGAAGTCGTCGTCCTCAAGCTCGAGAATACTCAGAACCAGGGCACTCCGTTCCTGGCCAATCCGTGGATGTCGTCCTTCGAATTTGACGTGGTTGGTTTCCTCTTGCTCCCAGAAGACTAGAATGACCCCTAGTTTAGCTCGCAAGTCCCCACAATTTGATCTTCCATTTTTCCCTCCACTGGTTTTTCCTTCAAACTGGAACTTGGGTTCCCGGGCAACACGGCTCCAAACTCAACAACTCCAGCACCGTCGTGATCCTAGCACTCCCAGAAGACTCCCTATGTGTTTAGTTTCGCCTCAAAGCCCGTAGGATTTGAACTCTGAGTTTCCCCCCTGAAAACCCGAAACTGTTTTCTCCCGTCTCTCTCAACCTCAGCCCTCACAATGATGTCCAAATGACCCAACCGAATCCCCCCTCACTCTCTTACTCAGTCATTCGATTCAAACGGCCAGCACCCGTGGGAGACCAGCTGAGGTTCTCTGAAACCTGGTTCCCACAAACACAGAAACCATGGCCATATTAAACTCAATCCCGTGCCTGCAACCTGCTCACTCCACTCAGTCATGCTCCCACTACCTCAATTCACATAAACAAACATCTGAACAATCCACTAAAGCCATAAACAATTGAACGCACAAACCCACGGCCGCTGCTCTGTTTTCCACGGTGGTGAACAGTACCCCGTGCGGAAATTACCAAAATGCCCCCAGGGCAAAAATTACCAAACTGCCCTCCAACTTCCGTGACCCGTAACTCGGTCGTCCGACGTCCGTTTCAAGCGTGCCGCCTGTCGTTGTACTCGGGGCGTCGAGACGAACATAACGGTCTTCGAGTCAAATGGATATCAATTGTCAAACAAAAAGTCAACTTTTTCCCTTTATAACGCCCAAATTACGGTAATGCCCCCGAACTTCCGAACATCATAACTTTCACTCCGAGCGTCCGAATCGGACGTGCCACCTGTCTATGAACTCGTGACATCCCGAACTACGTCACGGTCATCACTCAACGTCCGTTCGACCTCCAAATCTAAAGGTCAACAAATCGACCACACAAACACAGGGGTAAAAACGTCATTTTATTCAATATTTAATAATATTACATTTCCAGAACGTCCGGGGCGTTACAATCTCCCCCCCTTAAGAAATTTCGTCCCGAAATTTCAAGGAAACAAGTAAGGGAACTATTCTCGCATCTGCGCCTCGGGTTCCCATGTGGCTTCCTCCACATTCTGGTTCCTCCAGAGAACCTTCACCAGAGGAACGGTCTTCCGACGTAGCACTTTCTCCTTCCGATCCAAAATCTGTACCGGTTGTTCCTCGAAGCTCAAATCATCTCGAAGTTCAATGGGCTGATCCTCCAGTACATGAGATGCGTCAAACACATATTTCCGCAACATCGACACATGGAAAACATCGTGGACCTTCGAAAGCTCTGGCGGTAGTGCCAGCCGGTAGGCCACCGGGCCAATCCACTCGGTAATCTCATAAGGTCCAATATAACGAGGGCTCAACTTTCCTCGCCTGCCGAATCGCACTACACCCTTCCAAGGGGACAATTTCAGAAATACCCGATCTCGTCAATAAACAACTGGGCCAACTGCGTCATCCTGAAGTTCTCTCGCACTGGCAAGAAGTGAGCTGATTTCGTAAGCCTGTCCACAATCACCCAAACTCCATCGTGACCCCTGGGTGTCCTAGGAAGTCCAAACACAAAATCCATCGTCAAGTGATCCCATTTCCATTCCGGAATAGGTAGTGGTTGCAAGGCTCCATAAGGTCGTTGTCTCTCAGCCTTCACTTGCTGGCAAATCAGACACCTGCTGACAAACTCGGCAATCTCCCGTTTCATTCCCGGCCACCAGTAGTGCTCTCGCAAGGTACGATACATCTTGGTCCCACCAGGATGCATCGCGTAGGCCGAACTATGAGCTTCGTCCAAGATCTCCTTCTTCAGTGCCCCCATGCCGGGCACACACAACCGTCCTTCTTTTAGCAAAGCTCCATCCTCCCTGCTGTAAAGTCTAGCCGTTCACCGGCTTCCACTTCAATCCGAAGTACACATGAGACAGGATCTTGAGATTGAGCCTCAACGATCCGATCGACCAGAAGTGGTCTCACATGAAAATTAGCCAGCAAGACACCTTGGCCATCCAAACCCAAATCAATGCTATTCTTACGGAGTTCAACCAAAAGTGGCAAATGAACCGTCCGTAGATGTGCTACAAAATGCGTTGACTTCCGGCTTAGAGCATCAGCCACCACATTGGCTTTTCCCGGGTGGTACTCAATCGTGCAATCATAATCCTTAATTAGCTCTAGCCACCGTCGCTGCCTCACATTCAACTCCTTCTGAGTGAACAAGTACTTCAGGCTCTTGTGGTCCGTAAATATTCTGCAAGTCGCACCGTACAGGTGATGTCTCCAAATCTTCAATGCATGCACACCAGCAGCTAACTCCAAATCGTGCGTCGGATAATTGCACTCATGCGGTTTCAACTGGCGCGAAGCATAGGCGATCACTTTCCCATGCTGCATTAGTACACATCCCAAACCCTGTAAGGATGCATCACTGTACACCTCAAATTCCCCGCTGTCGTCTGGAAGGGTCAGTATAGGAGCAGACGTCAACCTTTCCTTTAGCTCCCGAAAACTACGCTCACAATCGTCATCCCACTCAAACTTGACTCCCTTCCGCGTCAGTCGCGTCAACGGGGTAGCAATGGTAGAGAAACCCTCTACAAACCTCCTGTAGTAACCAGCCAAACCCAAGAAACTCCTGACTTCAGTGACGGTCCTCGGTTGTTCCCACTTCGCCACTGCCTCAATTTTCTGAGAATCCACACTGATCCCGTCAGTTGAGATCACATGCCCCAAGAAACTCACGCTCGTCAACCAAAACTGACATTTGCTGAGCTTCGCGTACAACTGGTTTTCCCTCAAGGTACCCAGCACCATCCTTAAGTGCTCCTCGTGCGCTTCCGCACTCCTCGAGTAGACCAGGATATCGTCAATGAACACGATGACAAAGTGATCCAAGTAAGGCTGCAACACTCGGTTCATCAAATCCATAAACGCTGCGGGTGCGTTGGTCAAGCCAAACGGCATCACCAGGAACTCATAATGACCATAACGGGTCCTAAAGGCTGTCTTGGGTACATCCTCATCCTTAACCCGCAATTGATGATACCCAGAACGTAGATCAATTTTGGAGAAGTACTGCGCTCCTCGCAGCTGATCGAACAAATCATCGATCCGAGGCAACGGGTATTTGTTCCTGACTGTTACTTTATTCAGTTGCCTGTAATCGATGCAAAGTCTCAAACTCCCATCCTTTTTCCTCACAAACAACACCGGAGCTCCCCAGGGGGATACACTCGGTCGTATAAATCCCATCTCAAGTAATTCTTGTAACTGCGCCTTCAGTTCTTTCAACTCGGCTGGTGCCATACGATACGGAGTCTGAGAAATAGGTTGCGTACCTGGAACCAGATCAATAGTGAACTCAACATCTCGATGCGGTGGCAATCCCGGTAGATCCTCCGGAAAGACATCCGGGAACTCCCGTACAATCGGTATATCCTCCACCCGCAATGGTGCAGCTCGTGAATCCATCACTCGGGCTAAGTATCCCTGGCACCCCTTCCTCAACATCTTACTTGCCTTCAGGGCAGAAATCACTCCGACAGGAGTTGCTCGCTGAATTCCCTGAAAAGTGGATTCCGGTAGCCCCGGGCTCCAAAAAGTAACCCTCTTATCGACGCATTCGATAGAGGCATGATGGAGCGTCAACCAATCCATACCCAAGATGACATCAAAGTCATGCAAGTCCAAGAGTATCAAATCTGCCACCAGACCAACATCACCTACCATTACGGGGCACTCCCGCAACACTTGATTCACCACAAACACATCTCCGGTGGGCGTACTCACTCCCATGTCACAGTCCAGTGCGGACACCTCTCTACCCGCCAACAACTCACAGTCCCGTGAAATAAATGAATGAGTAGCTCCGGGATCAATTAAAGCACAAACATCATGTCCAAAGATCGTGAGTGTACCTGTCACAACACCAGGCGCTGCCCTGGCCTCCTGCTGCGTAACAGCAAAAACTCGGGCCTGTGGTCCAGCTGCTCGCCCACGGCCCCGGCCCCTCTGTCCATTAGCCGCTCCGGTACCACCTCCTCGAGTGCTCCCAGTCCCAGAAACTGCAGCTGTGCTCCGTCCCTGCTCTGTTCCACCCCGACCTGCGCCACCACCCTGTGGCAAAGATGGGCAGTCCCTCCGATAGTGGCCCCGCTCGCCACAGAAGAAACAGATGACACTGGAAGCATCTCGAACAAAACCACCACTCTGCCGTCCCGTGGAAGTAACAGAAGTCGCGCTCGCCTGCGGAGCAGTCTGCGCCCTAGGCGCTCGGAATCCGGAACCCTGATAGTTACCAGGCCTGCCATAACGATCATTGCCTGCAGATGAGGCTCCACCATAACGTCCTTTCTTCGAGGCTCCCTGACCATACGATCCAGAATATGAACGCCCGCGACGTTGTCCACCACCAGAATACTGTGGACGTGTCGGGAGACTAGCCTCAACCCGCACCGCGGCATCAGACAACTCCCTGAGAGTAGCAAAAGCTCTGGCCGTCACAATGGCCCGTATCTCACCCCGTAGGCCAAGCTCGAACCTACGGCATTTCTCAGCCTCAGTAGATACAAAGGTAGGAGCAAAACGAGCTAGCATCTGAAATTTCTGTTCGTACTCAGCTACGGACATGCTCCCCTGCTGGAGTTGCAGAAACTCGGTCTCCCTAGCATCACGGAATGAACGGGGATAATACTGATCCAGAAACCGCTCACGAAAGGTCTCCCAAGTCACTGTACGGGCATCCCAACCCGACAACTCCAGAGTGTACCACCACTCATAAGCGGATCCATCAAGTAGAAATGTAGCCAACACCACACGCTCCTCAAGAGGACAGTGCATCACAGTAAAAATCCGCTCAATCCGAGAAATCCAACGGTGAGCATCCTCAGGATCCGCTCCACCATTGAATACCGTAGCCCCAAGACGCTGGGCTCGCTCGATCGAAGCGCTCTCGGCATCGCCATTAGGTCGTGGAGGGGGTTCGCGTCGCGGAGGCATGGCCGGTCGTCCTTCTTCTAAAAGAGGCATAAGTTAGTACAATAATCAAGGCACACCCGAGTGCCGGACACGAATCGTAAACCTAGGCTCTGATACCAATTGACAGGACCCACCCCGATTATCTCCTCGATAATCGGGAAGCATCCTGCTCCCGTCTGACAATCGAACCCAAATGACTGGAAGACTAGTTAAAATTACAACACACCCATTGTCAGACCAGGGAGATTAAACAAATACATGCGACTGGACGTCATGTCCGCAGTTTCACAGAGTAATATTACAAAACAAATTAAAGAACAAGTCCTACTCTGTGAACTAACTACTCCGCAACGGAAAACGTTATGCCTCCGCCTCTGCCTCGGCGCTTGCCCCTACGCTTGTACCACGACCTGGAGGGAATTTAAAACAACAAGGTGTGAGTGGACCGAAACATAAGTTAAACAGGAAAGACAGTTTTTCCGAAATCGGGTTCGCCCTCCAGTTTTGTAATCCGCATGCATAACCAAATATTCAAAATAGTGTATTAAACTTTTGAAAACTCTTTTTCCGAAACACATGAAAAACGTTACAAGGATCGTCATAACTCATGTAAAACCATTTAATAATACCAGATTCCAGAATCCGTCATTTTGAAACATTATTTGCACAAATCAAGTGAAACATAAATCAATAATCATGATTATGCCGTTGGATCCATCCGAGTCTTTAAACTCAACATTAGGCCTTCCCGGGATATCAACGAGTCTTTAAACTCAAAACACGATTAGTAGGCCTCGGGGGTATCATAATAATCGAGTCTTTAAACTCACGAGTCTTTAAACTCAATTTTCGGGCCAGCCCCCAAAATCAACATACCGGGTCTTTAAACCCAAAACCAGATCCAACCATCAACCGGGTCTTTAAACCCAAAACCGTTTTTAAACATAATAAATCAGGATTCATCACAAATCTTTTTCCAACATTATTCCAAAAACATTTCTCATCGTAACAGGACTCATGCCCGAATTCACATGTAAATTCCAACACATGCAATTACCAGAAAATTTCTTCACAACATGATCAAACATCATAAATCCGAAACATGCATATTCATAACCAGATACTTCATCAAAAATTATCACGCATGCATAGGCAAAAACCGAATCTCGAAATGCGTGAAATACGATAATTATCTCGAAAAACGTGAAAACAAGTAAAACCAATATATCATCTCACCATCGTAAAATCATATGTAAAACCATGAGATAAATAAGCAAAATAGTCATGCATGCCCAATTTAAAAATCAAAGAGTCCACTCACAGTCTTAGGACACGTCAATCGCGTCCCGCGCGCTCCTCCGTAGCTTCGGAAGTGTCCGGGCCTGTGAAAACGTATAAGAAGGGTTACAGACATCCCAAGATAACTCGTAGGATTTTTCCTAATTTTTCCGGATTTTTCGGCAAAAATAAACTTAGAGACTTAATCTTCCGGACTCCCGAAATTATCCCGAATGACTCCCGATCGATTCGAACTCTAAAGATACAATGTTATTTAAACTGTAAGGATTAATTCTCATGTTGACCGTGATCGGAGTTGACGTCACACGCGCCGTCACGCGCCGCCCAAAGTGGCTGCGCGTGAAAGCCACGCGCCAAGCTACAGTACCTTCGTCCTTACCCGAATCAACTGATAAACGGGTCTAATACCCGCGACTCAACCCGACCAGTTCAAGCCCAATTCTCAATCAATTCCTCTCGTTTTTGATCCTATTATCTTCCCTAATCCTTTAATTTTAGGTCTGTAATGAAGGTTAACCTCGACTAGTACCCAAACAACCCAACTCAAACTCGAACAGTCGAACAAATCGACATTCTGGAACTCACCCAAACTAACCCCAAACTCAAATTAATTTCACCAGTAGGTTAAGGGGATTCATACGAACACAATGGTACCGTCAATTGGTCTCGCCGTTACCTGGAAGTCGTCGTCCTCAAGCTCGAGAATACTCAGAACCAGGGCACTCCGTTCCTGGCCAATTCGTGGATGTCGTCCTTCGAATTTGACGTGGTTGGTTTCCTCTTGCTCCCAGAAGACTAGAATGACCCCTAGTTTAGCTCGCAAGTCCCCACAATTTGATCTTCCATTTTTCCCTCCACTGGTTTTTCCTTCAAACTGGAACTTGGGTTCCCGGGCAACACGGCTCCAAACTCAACAACTCCAGCACCGTCGTGATCCTAGCACTCCCAGAAGACTCCCTATGTGTTTAGTTTCGCCTCAAAGCCCGTAGGATTTGAACTCTGAGTTTCCCCCCTGAAAACCCGAAACTGTTTTTTCCCGTCTCTCTCAACCTCAGCCCTCACAATGATGTCCAAATGACCCAACCGAATCCCCCCTCACTCTCTTACTCAGTCATTCGATTCAAACGGCCAGCACCCGTGGGAGACCAGCTGAGGTTCTCTGAAACCTGGTTCCCACAAACACAGAAACCATGGCCATATTAAACTCAATCCCGTGCCTGCAACCTGCTCACTCCACTCAGTCATGCTCCCACTACCTCAATTCACATAAACAAACATCTGAACAATCCACTAAAGCCATAAACAATTGAACGCACAAACCCACGGCCGCTGCTCTGTTTTCCACGGTGGTGAACAGTACCCCGTGCGGAAATTACCAAAATGCCCCCAGGGAAAAATTACCAAACTGCCCTCCAACTTCCGTGACCCGTAACTCGGTCGTCCGACGTCCGTTTCAAGCGTGCCGCCTGTCGTTGTACTCGGGGCGTCGAGACGAACATAACGGTCTTCGAGTCAAATGGATATCAATTGTCAAACAAAAAGTCAACTTTTTCCCCTTATAACGCCCAAATTACGGTAATGCCCCCGAACTTCCGAACATCATAACTTTCACTCCGAGCGTCCGAATCGGACGTGCCACCTGTCTATGAACTCGTGACATCCCGAACTACGTCACGGTCATCACTCAACGTCCGTTCGACCTCCAAATCTAAAGGTCAACAAATCGACCACACAAACACAGGGGTAAAAACGTCATTTTATTCAATATTTAATAATATTACATTTCCAGAACGTCCGGGGCGTTACAATCTCCCCCCTTTAAGATATTTCGTCCCGAAATTTCAAGGAAACAAGTAAGGGAACTGTTCTCGCATCTGCGCCTCGGGTTCCCATGTGGCTTCCTCCACATTCTGGTTCCTCCAGAGAACCTTCACCAGAGGAACGGTCTTCCGACGTAGCACTTTCTCCTTCCGATCCAAAATCTGTACCGGTTGTTCCTCGAAGCTCAAATCATCTCGAAGTTCAATGGGCTGATCCTCCAGTACATGAGATGCGTCAAACACATATTTCCGCAACATCGACACATGGAAAACATCGTGGACCTTCGAAAGCTCTGGCGGTAGTGCCAGCCGGTAGGCCACCGGGCCAATCCTCTCGGTAATCTCATAAGGTCCAATATAACGAGGGCTCAACTTTCCTCGCCTTCCGAATCGCACTACACCCTTCCAAGGGGACAATTTCAAAAATAACCGATCTCGTCAATAAACAACTGGGCCAACTGCGTCATCCTGAAGTTCTCTCGCACTGGCAAGAAGTGAGCTGATTTCGTAAGCCTGTCCACAATCACCCAAACTCCATCGTGACCCCTGGGTGTCCTAGGAAGTCCAAACACAAAATCCATCGTCAAGTGATCCCATTTCCATTCCGGAATAGGTAGTGGTTGCAAGGCTCCATAAGGTCGTTGTCTCTCAGCCTTCACTTGCTGGCAAATCAGACACCTGCTGACAAACTCGGCAATCTCCCGTTTCATTCCCGGCCACCAGTAGTGCTCTCGCAAGGTACGATACATCTTGGTCCCACCAGGATGCATCGCGTAGGCCGAACTATGAGCTTCGTCCAAGATCTCCTTCTTCAGTGCCCCCACGCCGGGCACACACAACCGTCCTTCTTTTAGCAAAGCTCCATCCTCCCTGACTGTAAAGTCTAGCCGTTCACCGGCTTCCACTTCAATCCGAAGTACACATGAGACAGGATCTTGAGATTGAGCCTCAACGATCCGATCGACCAGAAGTGGTCTCACATGAAAATTAGCCAGCAAGACACCTTGGCCATCCAAACCCAAATCAATGCTATTCTTACGGAGTTCAACCAAAAGTGGCAAATGAACCGTCCGTAGATGTGCTACAAAATGCGTTGACTTCCGGCTTAGAGCATCAGCCACCACATTGGCTTTTCCCGGGTGGTACTCAATCGTGCAATCATAATCCTTAATTAGCTCTAGCCACCGTCGCTGCCTCACATTCAACTCCTTCTGAGTGAACAAGTACTTCAGGCTCTTGTGGTCCGTAAATATTCTGCAAGTCGCACCGTACAGGTGATGTCTCCAAATCTTCAATGCATGCACAACAGCAGCTAACTCCAAATCGTGCGTCGGATAATTGCGCTCATGCGGTTTCAACTGGCGCGAAGCATAGGCGATCACTTTCCCATGCTGCATTAGTACACATCCCAAACCCTGTAAGGATGCATCACTGTACACCTCAAATTCCCCGCTGTCGTCTGGAAGGGTCAGTATAGGAGCAGACGTCAACCTTTCCTTTAGCTCCCGAAAACTACGCTCACAATCGTCATCCCACTCAAACTTGACTCCCTTCCGCGTCAGTCGCGTCAACGGGGCAGCAATGGTAGAGAAACCCTCTACAAACCTCCTGTAGTAACCAGCCAAACCCAAGAAACTCCTGACTTCAGTGACGGTCCTCGGTTGTTCCCACTTCGCCACTGCCTCAATTTTCTGAGAATCCACACTGATCCCATCAGTTGAGATCACATGCCCCAAGAAACTCACGCTCGTCAACCAAAACTGACATTTGCTGAGCTTCGCGTACAACTGGTTTTCCCTCAAGGTACCCAGCACCATCCTTAAGTGCTCCTCGTGCGCTTCCGCACTCCTCGAGTAGACCAGGATATCGTCAATGAACACGATGACAAAGTGATCCAAGTAAGGCTGCAACACTCGGTTCATCAAATCCATAAACGCTGCGGGTGCGTTGGTCAAGCCAAACGGCATCACCAGGAACTCATAATGACCATAACGGGTCCTAAAGGCTGTCTTGGGTACATCCTCATCCTTAACCCGCAATTGATGATACCCAGAACGTAGATCAATTTTGGAGAAGTACTGCGCTCCTCGCAGCTGATCGAACAAATCATCGATCCGAGGCAACGGGTATTTGTTCCTGACTGTTACTTTATTCAGTTGCCTGTAATCGATGCAAAGTCTCAAACTCCCATCCTTTTTCCTCACAAACAACACCGGAGCTCCCCAGGGGGATACACTCGGTCGTATAAATCCCATCTCAAGTAATTCTTGTAACTGCGCCTTCAGTTCTTTCAACTCGGCTGGTGCCATACGATACGGAGTCTGAGAAATAGGTTGCGTACCTGGAACCAGATCAATAGTGAACTCAACATCTCGATGCGGTGGCAATCCCGGTAGATCCTCCGGAAAGACATCCGGGAACTCCCGTACAATCGGTATATCCTCCACCCGCAATGGTGCAGCTCGTGAATCCATCACTCGGGCTAAGTATCCCTGGCACCCCTTCCTCAACATCTTACTTGCCTTTAGGGCAGAAATCACTCCGACAGGAGTTGCTCGCTGAATTCCCTGAAAAGTGGTTTCCGGTAGCCCCGGGCTCCGAAAAGTAACCCTCTTATCGACGCATTCGATAGAGGCATGATGGAGCGTCAACCAATCCATACCCAAGATGACATCAAAGTCATGCAAGTCCAAGAGTATCAAATCTGCCACCAGACCAACATCACCTACCATTACGGGGCACTCCCGCAACACTTGATTCACCACAAACACATCTCCGGTGGGCGTACTCACTCCCATGTCACAGTCCAGTGCGGACACCTCTCTACCCGCCAACAACTCACAGTCCCGTGAAATAAATGAATGAGTAGCTCCGGGATCAATTAAAGCACAAACATCATGTCCAAAGATCGTGAGTGTACCTGTCACAACACCAGGCGCTGCCCTGGCCTCCTGCTGCGTAACAGCAAAAATAGTTTAATAAAAAAGCTGTTAAAACCATAAAAGCTGTAAGTGGACAAAAATAAATAATTTAATAAAAAACATATCATAAAAGAAATTTATGCCCTTCACTAAAAAACCCTGCATGCATTCGAAAACTAGTTAATTAAAATATAATAAAACTGTTTATAGAACCAAAGCCATTTCCTTTCTCAAATCATTATGGTCTTTGCCCAAAACCGTAAAATCCAAGCATGTGGGACTCCGCCCAAAATCGCAAATCCAAATCACGTGGGTCGCTACCCAAATCCATTAATCTGGTAAATCTGTAAATACATAAATCTGATAAAACATATTTATACCGATCCTTGGCATCCTAGATGTCTAGCGTCCAACATTCCTAACATCCTAGTTGTCATGTCACTATCTAAAGCTACGCGTGCCGCTCGGGGTCTCTCCGAGCCTATCTATAACATCCCAGATGTCTTATGTCCCAGACGTTTAATAATAGAAATCGTGTTGTTGAGTCACTATACGATCTATTTGCATCGTGCAATGACCCCTCGTAGGAAATGCGACGTGACTACCCAAGTGTCCCAGACAGCTGGAAGATACCATCCACATATACACATATAAGGATGGTATTTGGAAAACATTTTATAAATCCCTTCAAAATCTTTCAAAACCTTTCAAAGGCACTCATGTCCAGAATGTCATTTCAATAAACTATCGTAAATCCATAACTGGGTCTCATGCCCGATAGTACAACCCAAATGGGTCTCAGCACGATACTTCATTAAATCAAATGGACTTCAAGACCGATTCCATCTTTCTAAATCCGAAGCTAATCCACCATCTGTGGAACTTCCGCACCTGTCCAAATCACACCAAAAGTCAATAACTGACTCTATAAGGTCATACCTAAGACCAATGAACAGTATCAGTCTGGGAACGCATCCCGAACACGCTTCTTGAGTATTTGACCAGTCTAACGATCTCCGCTCGACTCGAAACCATTATCATTGGATCCAGATTGTTGAAACTTTTATAATGACACTAATCCCACCTTGAAATTTTTGCGCCCGCGCAAGTGGTCAATTTAAAAGTCAACGCTGAAAAAAGTCAATACTAACGTCAGCAAAAGTCAACGCTGACGTCAGCATTCAACGGTTAAAGTCAACGTTGACGTTAGCCTAACATGTTCTAACAATGCCACGTGTAAGTGAGTCACTGGTCTACATCACTGAGATGTCAGTGACATGTGGCAGCCCATTGTTGGGCTACGTCACTAACATGTCAGTGCCGACTGTGCACTGACATGTGACACGTGTCGACCAACCATTGGTCCCCCTATGATAGCTGCCAGATTCACATGTCAGACCTGACATGATGACGTCATCAGATGATGTCATCATCAACCCCTCGACTGGTCCTAAAAACCTCAATTCTGACCTGATTTCCTTCCTTCCTTCTTCCTAATTGGTCGTCCTAAACCCTAGATTAGTTCTATCTACTGAAAAACACCCAAATCGATCCCAATCATACCTGAGATTCGATGAACAGTAAGCCCAGATTTTTCTCCTTTGATTTCTCCCAACTTCGGCCACTGTTGCCTTAGATTTTGAGTCCGCTGAGCTCGTCTCATCCTCAAGAACCTTGTCCAAACCACCAAATTGATCAACAATCATCAAAACACGATCTTCCATTTTTGAACTAAACATGGTTTTCAGTTTTTCCTTACCTCCGCCATGGCCATTATCCAGCTCGTCTCAACGTCCTCTCTCACATTCCTTCACACACCAGATGCGATGGAAGAGGATTGAAGGGTTGACGGTGTGGGTTTCTACGGGTTATTGGGTTTCACGGGTTAAGGGACAAAGAAGATGAAGATAAAGATGAACCCAATTAATTAGGGTTTGGGCCAATCGGATGGGTAACCCTTATCACTCATCTAGTGGGTCCTCCCTAGATATTTTCCAAATCCAATTAATGCACATGTCCAATTTGACGGTTTGTATGAATAGTAACATTTTCCATTCTAGACCTATTACTTCCCCGTCGAACGTCCGATTTCAACATGCAGCTTGTCTACGGACTCGTGATGTACCGATCTACATCACGGCCATTGGTCGAAGTTCATAACATGGTTCGAATAAAAAGTCAACATTTTTCCCAATCCTAGGGGCAAAATCATCATTTTACACCGTCCATCTGAATTCCCTCGATAAATCTCAGATTAGTCACGATAATCCTAAATTAATTATTAATTTGTAAGACCCGGTCTTGGAAGCAAGAACGGTGAGCAAGACTGGTGAGCTTCAGAAGTAAGAACGGTGAGCAAGCCCGTGAGCTTGGAAAGGCGAGATCGGTGAACCATCCCACATCGTTCGAGGAGGAAAAGGTGAAATGCCTTATATGTGTGGGCACGTATCTATCTAACACAATGCCTTTTGGGAGCTCATTGGCTTTGGACTCCTTGGGAACTCTAAAGTTAAGCGAGTTGGGGTTGGTGCAATCCCAAGATGGGTGATACTGGGAAGTTGCAAGTGAGCTCCCGAAAACCAAACTGTGTGGGCTAGGCTCAAAGTGGACAATTTTGTGCTAGATGGGTCGGGCCGTGACAAATTAATCCCGTAAATCAAGACAGGTTGTTACAAAGTACACGTTTGATTCGATTTGACCTCAAAAAGAAGAAGAATAAGAAGAAGAGGTAACACAACATGCCTCAGGCTGAAAATTCTCAACTAATGGTCCCCTATGTTTCTCTCAATAGTCAAACAGCCTAAGTTGTCATTTCAATAAGGAGGTATTGATTACTATGAAGGTCCCTTATAACTCATGAGTTCAAATTGGTGTAATCTCCCAATCTACCGCCACCCGTTGCGTGGTAAACTCTCGGAAGGGATTGAATGAAGCAATAAAAACAAAGGAAACCCTTTCATTACCTCGTAATGTGTGATGACTTCTGTCGCGAAAGTGCTTAAACCTTCGTTTAATACATTTCAAGAACGTCCAAGATTCGATTTTCAATAAGTCTAAACAAAAGGCGAAATACTCCAAGGAGTAGAAACATCACTTCGCAACTCGAGTGGCATTCCGGAAATAGTATACAAGGATGGGGCAATCTAAGAGAGAGCTTATGTAAATACTGAAGAAGGAATGGTGATGAAACGATACCCTACAACTCAGCGTCAAAGTGTGGTCAAACGTTTTTGAGTAGATATTAGTAGCTTAAACAAGGGAAACAAAATTCACCCATAATGAACTATTAACAATGCGTCTGTAGTAGGTTCAAGTGGTTAGTGCGAGCAGTGATTAAGATTCTCCATGCTAGAATCCACCTCTACTAGGGTATGAGTTCCGGTCAGTTAGTCCAACTTCCAAATAGAGTTTCAACACAACAACCATTACTTAAATTAACATTTAGTTGTAAGCCTACAACCAAGTCTGTACAAGTCCATGATGCGAGCTCATCATTGTAGTAGGACCACCAAGTTTGCTCGTTTGTTCACTAACCTTAAAAATGTTTCTAAAATGTGGTCAACAAAATTTTTTGCGTCCAAGACTAGTATGATGAGAACCGAAGTAAACTTTGATGACACCAATGCTAGTCAAAAAGTCATCTCCAATGAAAAGGGTACGAGTCAAGGTTAGTTCTTACACCATGAGATGAGGATCTTCTTTTAATTCTCGATTCAAGATCGTCCTGTCAATGGATATATTCTGGGTTAAGGTAAAGTTATCATTGTTAACTATGGGACATGAACATGCTTGTACAATGAATTAAAGTGAGAGTGAGTACGTCACTGTAACATATTCGACTTGGAGCGTACAACTATGGATAGGATTTGGATCAAACCAACTTGGTCAAACGTATTCAAAAAGGTCATCCAAAAGTGACCTAATTTAAGGTACCAGTTCGTAACAAGATGGAACATCGAAGTCTCAGGAAAGGTTGGGTAGGAAACTTCAATTGTACACATACCCCCAAATTCTCAATGAAATTTTGTTCTTACCATCAAGTGTTCAAGGTGTCACAAGTGTATGGTCCAGGCATTAGCATCACGAAGACCTCAATAGGGTAAAGGGTGTGCTACTCAGAAGTGACCTAAGGTCTAAGGATGGAAAACTAAATGAGGAAGGATGCAATGTGGTGATCTAGTCTAGTTAAGGGTTGCCACAATTCCGAACTTAGGATTCGTGATCCAAATTACTGAATTGATAAAGTCTTCGGATAACCATAGAAAGAAGAAAGCTAGTATCTAAGAAGTGAAGAATTTGTCACAATCTCGGTAGTCATCGTTAAGCGTAGGTAACCACCCCACGAATTCCCGACACACGAACCAAACAAGAGAAGGTGTGATGAGAAGTGATCACAACAGGTAAACATATCCGAGATCATCCTTGTTAGATTCTAATTGCATTGACATTTCATTCCAAATACCTCCTAGACCATGATCTAAATAAATGATCATAATAGGCAACAATGCTACTAGAGCACTTCTTTCACTGCACTCACCCTCCAAATTAATGACATTAGTTTGGGTAAATGGACTAGCTTTAGAATATGTCTGGTATTTTAATACCCAAATAGAACGGGAGATGAAGACCGTAAAATAGAGCATCCAAAACCGAGACTAAACAAATCCTCAACTGAATAACCCAAAATACGAAAACTTTTCCAAAGGTCAAGTTTCCCCCAAACAAGAAGGAGTGCTCCTTAAAACAGAAGCTAGAACTCAAGAGTTTCAAAATTCGTTTCCAAAAAGGTTCATTTTAAAAGGAGTGAATGAAATTCAAATTCTTCTAAATTATAAGATCACGTGAGGTTCCGAAAAAGAATAAAGAAAAACCGTAGGTAAAAATCGAGTATGAGAGACGTGGCACAAATGCTAAAAAAATGAAAGTAAGTTATGTAACCTAAATGTGACGACCCGGAAATTCAAAAAAGGTAAATTTGGAAAAATTGGAAGAAAAGGACGATTTTGCCCTTGGTTTTGGGGGCAAAAGTCGGCTTTTTGATCGAGACCTTGTTTGGATTTACCGGAAGAATCGTTGGATAGGTCTCGGGACGCCGAATCCATAGACAGGCAGCGTACGTTAATCGGAGGTCGGATGTCAAAGTTACGGGTCTGCGAAGGCTAGAGGCATTTTGGTAATTAACCAAGGAAGGGCAAAATGGTAATTTGGGACAGCAGGGTGAATTGGACAGTTAAATTGGCTGATTCAGCCATGTGGGTGACTCAATTAGGTGATTAAGTGACACATGTCACTGTTCAGACTACAATTAGTGGTAGTGATTGTGCTAATTGGAAGATGGCGGTGGAAGAAATTTAAATGGGTTGAACCGTGTGTGTGTGTTCTAAGGAGGAAAACAGAGTCGGATGTTTGTATCCCTACAAATCACTACCAGTCATTTGATTCAATGAGAAACTAAATGGAACTGAGAGAGGGAGAACAGAGAATAGGAGATGAATCGTGAAAGAAAACCCGAAGAGAAACTCGAAACCTATTCTTGGAAAATTGAATATTCGAATTCGAGTTGTAGGACAGCCCAAGTCGAATTAAGGTTAGATTATGACTTATGGGACCCTTATTAGTTGATCCAAATCAAGAAACTCAAGGTTCGAAGCTCTTGGAGCCCTGAAGAGACATGGCGAAATTCGAGAAATCGTGAGGTTGAGTTCATGTAATTGGAGGTAAGAAATCTTGAAATTGGTTTCGAATTCATGTTTATAATGACCTTATGACCCTTTTTGGTTGATTAGATTCTCGAATTGAACTGAAATTGGATATAATTAGAGTTATAACCAACCAGGTATAGACTTGGAAATCGACCCGTTTATGATGTGAATTCGTGAAAGTAAGAAGATAAATCTCTAATTAAGTTATATTAGATGAAAATCGATGAAATAAAAAAAGTAATTGGGGTCGAATTGATTGAGAACTAACCGGGTTGAATCGCGGGTTATAGGACCCGTTTGCAGGTAAATCAGGTGAAGGAGACAACTGTAGCAGGAACAGTGTCAGGCGCATGGCTCCCACGCGCAGCCGCTTGCAGTGGTACGTGCGGGCTCGTGGACACGATTCCCAAGGTGAGGTCAACATGACTTTTATTCTATGCAATGTAACGAACATTTTGGCGTTGGTTTCGAGTCAATCAGACACCATTTCGATATTGTTTAGAGGGTCTGAAGGCTTATGTCACGTTTTTAATTCGTAATTAATTCCCGAAAAATTATGGGAAATTAATATGATATTAATTGAGTTATTAGTAACCCGTAATGATGATTTTGGGCAGGACGTGGGATTCTTGGAAAGTACCAGAAATTACGGAAACACGTGCAGCTCGGAAAACGAGCTGTTTGGACGGTGTGTAAGTGGACGTTTGTTTTATAAATTGATATGCATGCATAGTTAAATGTTTTACATGATTTATGGTATGATTTGAATTTCAATGATTGCTTGATGATTTGAGACGATTATTTACTGGCTTTAATGATTATTTTAATCGGTGTTTTGGGCACGTTTTACGAGAAAAGTATAATTGATGATTCTGGGCTAGACCCGAGATTTTAAAAGGATGATTTGACTTGGATTTTGAGTTAAAGATGATTGTATGGAATTAAATGATTTTCGGATATGATTTTAAGGATTTATGTGCATTGAATTAATTAATGATTTTACGGATTTACGAGAAATGAGATTTGGGCATGAAACCCCGTGATAAATGGTTTTAACGTGGTTTTAATGATGATTTTGAAACAAAGGTTTTGACAGGACCCATCCCAATCCCCCTGGGATTACCGTGGAATGTGCCCTGCTCCCGTCCAACAAGGGGTGTCAGACAAGGGATAACCAAAAGTCACTGCCCAATGGGGCTTCTAGAGTGCACAAGGATCGATGGAGGAGGCGTGCAATGTCCCAGTCTCTGCTGCAATCGCATCCGTAATCAACCTGAAGGGCATTAAAACCAAAAGCTGTGAGTGGACAAAAATCAATAAGTTCATCAAATACATTTATAAGACATTTATGCCCTCAAATAAAAACGTATGCATGCCACGAAAACCAGTAACCAAAATGTTTGCTCAACCGAGCCATTAGGGCCTTAGCCCAAAAACCGTTAACTTAAAACCAAGTGTGGGAACTCAGCACAAAACTGTGGAATACCACAACCAGACATATTAAAACCATGTGGGCCACCGCCCAAAGCCATAAATATAAATCCACAAATCCAAAACCATTTAGGGTCCCCGACCCGACATACCATTTCATAACCAATAATCCATTTTTACCATATAACACATATCCAACCGATAAGCCATTTTATAGATTCTTTAATCCATATTTACCATTACCATCACCAGCATCCCTGATGCTTAACGTCCCAGACGCTTGACGTCCCTGACGTCATATCTCACGGTATAATAAGCTACGCGTGCTGCCTGGGGTCTCTCCGGGTCCATATCTCTGACATCATAGATGGTTGACGTCCCAGACGTCAATCATAGCAATCCTGCTCCTGAGTCATCATACGGTACGGCTGCTCCGTACAATGACCCCTCGCAGGCAATGCACCGTGACTTCCCCAGTGTCCCAGACATCTGGAGGAGACCATCATATATCCTTGTATCCATATGGTATATGAAAAACAGTTTTATTAAATCATTTCACAACATTACAATGGGCCCTTGCCCGAACTCTCCATCAAATATCACAATTCCATGTAGGGTCCCTGACCCGAAATCATATTTATTAAACATAGGGCCCCAGACCCGAAATCACATTTATAACCCAACTGGGCCCCATGCCCGATTTTGTAAACCACTGGGCCCACGGCCCAATTTCGTAAATCAACTGGGCCCCTGGCCCGATAATATTACTCGAATGGGTCTTAGCCCGTTTTCATAAACAATTGGGCCCCTGGCCCAAATCATTAACACAAATGGACTCCAAGTCCGAGGTTTCCAAAATAATTGGGCCTCAAGCCCGAGTTCATCTTTCCAATTCCAAAACCCTTTTTTATCACATTATTTATTAAGCCATTAAGCCATAAGCACATAAAACCACAATAAAACCGTTAACCTCGATATATGTGAAATACGGAAAATACCTCGAAATACGTGCAACATACCCGAAATCAACACTCACAATCACCATCATAGAAATCACGTATATAAAACATATAACACATTTAAGCATGCATAGGATTTATAAAACCAAAGTCCACTCACAGACCGTTTTAACGGTATGCCTCGATACGCGTGCCATCGGCCCTCCCAGGCCACACCACTATCACCGGGACTCCCAATCCTGTCCAAATTACATTAGAGTGTCACTAACCTCATCATTAACATCCTATCGAAGTCCCGTAATTTTTCCGAATTTTTAACTATTTTTAAACTTGATTTAAAACCTTCGGACGTCCCGAACAATATCTAGACGGTGTCCGATCGACACGAAACCAATCCCAAAATGTCCGTTACATTAAATAGGACAGAAGTCATGTTGACCTCACCTCGAGATTCGTGCCCACGCGCCGTCATGCGCCGCCGTGAGTGGCTGCGCGTGAAACCCACGCGCCTGCTACAGTGTATCGTTCTAACCCGTTTCTCCGTTAAACGGGTCCAATTAACCCGCGAGATGACCCGGTTCCAATCCTATCAATTCGACACTGATTTCATCAATTGAGCATTCAGTTAGTTTCATTTTAAGTTTAATTTGAGTTCTGTATCGATGATTACACAAAAACTCACCTAAAACTCATCGACTCGATGATGAACACGAAGAACACCCGTCACTGTGCAACCATGGAATTCCGTCAATCTCAACCGGTTTCTTCCAATTGATGAACCCAGAAGCATTGTGGGATCCTGAGAAGTAGTTTCCCCACCTCAATTACACCGTTTGATTGCTCCAAGATCACGACTCAAGCTCGAACACCACCCACTGTTACCAGGTCCGTTCAGAGCCAAAAGGGCACCAATTCCCTTCGTTCTTTCGACGATTCTGATCGTAGTGATCTCAGGAAGCTCGAATTGAGCTCAATTTGGACCCTCAGAGCCTAAGGCTTGAAATTCGAATTTCCCTCCCAAAACTTAAATTTCGAATTCCGGTCATACAACCCAGTCTCAGTCCCCGTGTTTTCCCCAGCTAATTTAGTCTCTTCTAACCTTCCATTTTCACTCAAGAACGACCAAGGAAGGAGGCCAATTCTCCCAGCTCTCAAACTCAGTTCTCATGGTTCAAAGGGAACAAAGAAAATAAAAGGAAAATTGAGGAAATGATGAAGGAGGAATGATGATGTAGTAATGATAGTGTTTAGAGGAAAACATGGATCAGGTTTTAAGGCTTAGATTAGGGGATGGGTGACACTTGTCACTCATCCAGGTGTGCACAGTCAACGGTTACTATTCAATATTATAGTATTATTTTAATCGGAGTCTCGGTTCGTTAATTCGTTCCCGTGACCATAACTTCGTCGTCGAATCTCCGATCTCGGCATGCCGCCTGTCGTTGGATTCGTATCGACGATACCTACGTAATGGTCCTTGGCCCTCGTTCATCGGACCTCCCTGTCAAAAAGTCAACATTTGACCCCAATTGACCAAAATCACCAAAATACCCCTCAACTTCCGAGCATCATAACTTTCTCCTCGAATGTCGGAATCGAACGTGCCACCTGTTTATGAACTCGTGACGTCCCGAACTACGTCACGGTAATCGGTCAAAGTCCATTTGACCGCCCGGTCAAAAAGTCAACATTTTGCCCACGACTAGGGGCAAAACGGTCATTTTGCAAATTTTGTCCGATTTCGACCTACTAATCACCGATCAACCTCACTAATCGAGATTAGTCACTAATCTAATCCCCGAATTCGGGACGGGTCGTTACAATCTTCCCTCCTTAATTAATTTCGTCCTCGAAATTCCAACTGATCTAAACTCAAACGTTCTTCCCTCTTTAATTAGTTTCATTCTCGAAACTCGACTACCCTGATTCCACAAACACCCCGTGGAATGTTAAATCGACCTCTCAACACGTGTACACCCGTACACCAACTAATCAGACAAAACTTGTCTGCATCCAAACGTACCACTAGTACTCATAATGCAATGACTACATTCGACCCCGTCGAATGACTGAAACTACTCGTTTCGATTTGACACCACTTGTCAAATCGACCATTTCGTTGACGCGACAACTCGCCGGTTCCTTTCTCACTCACCAGTCTAACCTTGTATCTACTCCCACTGGGAGTCACCTGACCTCTCTCAACCAACCACGTTGACACATCCGGACAATCTGTCACCTCACGGTTGTTGTTAGTCAAAAACTGACACTAGACTCACTCGTGGCTACACATGCCACCAACGTACTTGACTTAGTAAACATTTACCGACATTTCACACGTCCCGTGCATAATTAGACTCATCGGAAATACCATGACCCATTGCATAGTAATGTTCGGTCCACGACTAATCTAGTGGTATCGGAACCAATCCAACTACCAACACGCTCACCTACACACCTCGGGTATAACCCATCGACCAGACTACAACCACCTAGGTCATAGCCAAACACGTTTCAATAATGGAGTACATTTGCCCAATCCAGCATGAGACAAATCAAAACTCCACCCACCATCTAGTTCCAATTCCGAATCCGAATCCGCAATTTCGTAAGAAATTCCGAATCCAAACCCAGATATCACATTTTAATTCATATCCAAATCTGAATCCTAAATCATTTTTCGCTAAGCTAGCATTTGGAATAATCATTCCGTACCCAAATCCGGAAATCCATTTTCAAGTTCCAAAATCGAATCCTGAATCGTCACCCAGAAATTCGATTCCAAATCCCGAAATATTGTTCACATTTACCAAGACACACCAAAACCGAACCTATCGGTTACCTGCTCAATACACTTGATTGACTTCACAGGGAAGCCAATCCAACCTCCACACGTATAAGGTTGACAAAACCTGACCACATCGAAAACCTACTCACCCGAGTAGAATACCGTACTGGCCCCACTTCGAAAAGAAGTTCAATCCCGATATTTATGGCTCACATACCGAAATAAGAGTGATATACTCTCCCCCTATCTGGATCATCAAGATCATGACCCAGATAGACACTGTGTCCCTGACTATAACGTCACAATCCTAGGTCGTCAAACCGATCGACAACCAACTCCCACAACTAGAATGATCAGTCAATGACAAGACACGTCGAGACTGCGGATTCTCACCGATTACCTTGTATCGATCCTTGTCATTCCACCTAGGAAAAACCAAGGATGTTCCAACACAATGACACCAATACTCATCCTACGTGGATGCAACAAAACTCACTGTACTCACCACGCCATGTAACACAACATCGTCTGCCACCAAGCAGAAATTGAGAAATCCCGTTTACCTAATTTGAATACGCCACTCCCCCTGATGACGCCCACAACACACATGGGATCACCAACCAATACACGCTCAACGTACTAGTAACTACAGTCAATGTCTGCCAGGGTAGAAAATAAGATGTCAACCCCAATGACTCCAGAATACCCATCACCAATGCGGGAATGAGCACCACTCTCGTTCCCCAATCATAACTCTCCTCGAAACTAAGGTCCCAACCATGTTGGAAGCAGACCTACTCCCAACGAGATGTCAAGTCCAACCACAGGACTTCCTACATCCCCAACTCACTTGGACAACCACGTGTCCACAATCAATCCGTTATTGTTTCGTTCGCACATCCCAACCTTTACAGGTTCAACACTCAGTTTTCCAAGTTCTCAATTACAAAATTCCACATCTACACCACTAATGGTTTTCCTTGTCTTTTCCAGTTCTAATCATTTCCATGTACTTTTTGGGGATAATAAAAACATAAAATCACACAAATTTTGGAGTTGCCAACAACTCCCCAAATCCACTAATTCTTATGACGTAAGGGTCGTCATCCCAAGATTTCTCAAGTCTCAAATATACCTTTTTAATCCACTCATCACTGGTTACCTCACCACTATTGGGACTTATCCCAACACATCACAATCTTAACTGGATCCCATCCAGTCCATCACTCAACCACTACCAAATCTCAAGGACCGAACATATGTTCATCATGACGGAGTCACACCCCAACTTGTGGCTCATCGTCAACACAATCACCGACACTAGCACCAACGCTAGTACCAGCACCAACACACTATCAACAATACTAGTATCAGCACCCATGCATTCATACTAGCATCAGCCCAAAAGTACCAACTCACAAACATCCATACTGCACACCGTGTGCAAATATGACAACCCTGGATCTCCGTTCATACCGAACGACGATCCCGTACCTCACAACTATGGGTACCACTTTTCTAACCGTTCACATCAGGATAATGAACGTTCCCTGAACGTCCCCTGATCCCCAAATATTGTAACCACACTAATTACCCTCGATAGCCAGTCATCTCCATATGACTACCGACTAACTGTCATTGCTATCGAGATCCGCATCCACACATCACACCAATACCCGGTCTAACACGGGATCACATAATTTATCGCAGAACCGTATCCGTAGATCGAATCCCATAGTTCTGACTAGACTCACCAGAGCCATCCACATGGTCATCCGTGACCTCAGCCGCTCGTCGCAGCACAAGTTCTCATCCACTAGTCGTAATTAAGGTTTACCTTTTGAATCCATCATATACTAGGATTCCGTAATTACACTCTATGGTTCAACCGAACCCAACAGCTCTCCGTAATATAAAACTCACAGCCTGACCGGCCCCGCGATCCTGACATCGTATAGACGTCAAATCCAATCCTACCATCAACTCAATGTGGTTTCCACCACTAGGTCATCAGCCAACTCCGATGAACCAACACCCCTTACGCTAGTAACCACCACTAGGGTTCACATGTTAGACCATTACCCACATGAGGTTCCTCGAACCTAGCTGCACCTAGCAGCACAACAATCAAATATTACATGACCGAACCTACGGTCCCACAATACCAGTTCATCACAATCAACCCCACTTGGGTCGAATCACATTAATGCACGGCGTATCAGGCCAAACACACTCTATCCACGATTAAATCCCAAAACTATCAATCAGGTTGATAACGAATTGTAGCCCAATGAGACATCACACCCTCGACCTGTGCGCACAAAAAGAGCAACCCTGCTCTGATACCAAGTTGACAGGACCCATCCCAATCCCCCTGGGATTACCGTGGAATGTGCCCTGCTCCCGTCCAACAAGGGGTGTCAGACAAGGGATAACCAAAAGTCACTGCCCAAATGGGGCTTCCAGAGTGCGCAAGGAACGATGGAGGAGGCGTGCAATGTTCCAGTCTCTGCTGCAATCGCATCCGTAATCAACCTGAAGGGCATTAAAACCAAAAGCTGTGAGTGGACAAAAATCAATAAGTTCATCAAATACATTTATAAGACATTTATGCCATCCAATAAAAACGTATGCATGCCACGAAAACCAATAACCAAAACGTTTGCTCAACCGAGCCATTAGGGACTTAGCCCAAAAACCGTTAACTTAAAACCAAGTGTGGGAACTCAGCCCAAAACTGTGGAATACCACAACCAGACATATTAAAACCATGTGGGCCACCGCCCAAAGCCATAAATATAAATCCATAAATCCAAAACCATTTAGGGTCCCTGACCCGACATACCATTTCATAACCAATAATCCATTTTTACCATATACCACATATCCAACCGATAAGCCATTTTATAGATTCTTTAATCCATATTTACCATTACCATCACTAGCATCCCTGATGCTTAGCGTCCCAGATGCTTGACGTCCCTGACGTCATATCTCACGGTTTAATAAGCTACGCATGCTGCCCAGGGTCTCTCAGGGTCCATATCTCTGACATCATAGATGTCTGACGTCCCAGACGTCAATCATAGCAATCCTTCTCCTGAGTCATCATACGGTCCAGCTGCTCCGTACAATGACCCCTCGCAGGCAATGCACCGTTACTTCCCCAATGTCCCAGACATCTGGAGGAGACCATCATATATCCTTGTATCTAGATGGTATATGGAAAACAGTTTTATTAAATCATTTCACAACATTACAATGGGCCATTGCCCGAACTCTCCATCAAATATCACAATTCCATGTAGGGTCCCTGACCCGAAATCATATTTATTAAACATAGGGTCCCAGACCCGAAATCACATTTATAACCCAACTCGGCCCCATGTCCGATTTTGTAAACCACTGGGCCCACGGCCCGATTTCGTAAATCAACTGGGCCCCTGACCCGATAATATTACTCGAATGGGTCGTAGCCCCTTTTCATAAACAATTGGGCCCCTGGCCCGATTCATTAACACAAATGGACTCCAAGTCCGAGGTTTCGAAAATAATTGGGCCTCAAGCCCGAGTTCATCTTTCCAATTCCAAAACCCTTTTTATCACATTATTTATTAAGCCATTAAGCCATAAGCACATAAAACCACAATAAAACCGTTAACCTCGATATATGTGAAATACGGAAAATACCTCGAAATACGTGCAACATACCCGAAATCAATACTCACAATCACCATCATAGAAATCACGTATATAAAACATATAACACATTTAAGCATGCATAGGATTTATAAAACCAAAGTCCACTCACAGACCGTTTTAACGGTATGCCTCGATACACGTGCCATCGGCCCTCCCGGGCCACACCACTATCACCGGGACTCCCAATCCTATCCAAATTACATTAGAGTGTCACTAACCTCATCATTAACATCTTATCGAAGTCCTGTAATTTTCCCGAATTTTTAACTATTTTTAAACTTGATTTAAAACCTTCGGACGTCCCGAACAATATCAAGACGGTGTCCGATCGACACGAAACCAATCCCAAAATGTCCGTTACATTAAATAGGACAGAAGTCATGTTGACCTCACCTCGAGATTCCTGTCCACGAGCCGTCACGCGCCGCCGTGAGTGGCTGTGCGTGAAACCCACGTGTCTGCTACAGTGTATCGTTCTAACCCGTTTCTCTGGTAAACGGGTCCAATTAACCCGCGAGATGACCCGGTTCCAATCCTATCAATTCGACACTGATTTCATCAATTGAGCATTCAGTTAGTTTCATTTTAAGTTCAATTTGAGTTCTGTATCGATGATTACACAAAAAATCACCTAAAACTCATCGACTCGATGATGAACACGAAGAACACCCGTCACTGTGCAACCATGGAATTCCGTCAATCTCAACCGGTTTCTTCCAATTGATCAACCCAGAAGCATCGTGGGATCCTGAGAAGTAGTTTCCCCACCTCAATTACACCGTTTGATTGCTCCAAGATCACGACTCAAGCTCGAACACCGCCCACTGTTACTAGGTACGTTCAGAGCCAAAAGGGCACCAATTCCCTTCGTTCTTTCGACGATTCTGATCGTAGTGATCTCAGGAAGCTCGAATTGAGCTCAATTTGGACCCTCATAGCCTAAGGCTTGAAATTCGAATTTCCCTCCCAAAACTAAAATTTCGAATTCCGGTCATAGAACCCAGTCTCAGACCCCGTGTTTTCCCCAGTAATTTAGTCTCTTCTGACCTTCCATTTTCACTCAAGAACGACCAAGGAAGGAGGCCAATTCTCCCAGCTCTCAAACTCAGTTCTCACGGTTCAAAGGGAACAAAGAAAATAAAAGGAAAATTGAGGAAATGATGAAGGAGGAATGATGATGTAGTAATGATAGTGTTTAGAGGAAAACATGGATCAGGTTTTAAGGCTTAGATTAGGGGATGGGTGACACTTGTCACTCATCCAGGTGTGCACAGTCAACGGTTACTATTCAATATTATAGTATTATTTTAATCGGAGCCTCGGTTCGTTAATTCGTTCCCGTGACCATAACTTCGTCATCGAATCTCCTATCTCGGCATGCCGCCTGTCGTTGGATTCGTATCGACGATACCTACGTAACGGTCCTTGGCCCTCGTCCATCGGATCTCCCGGTCAAAAAGTCAACATTTGACCCCAATTGACCAAAATCACCAAAATACCCCTCAACTTCCGAGCATCATAACTTTCTCCTCGAATGTCGGAATCAAACGTGCCACCTGTCTATGAACTCGTGACCTCCCGAACTACGTCACCGTCATCGGTCAAAGTCCATTTGACCGCCCAGTCAAAAAGTCAACATTTTGCCCACGACCATGGGCAAAACGGTCATTTTGCACATTTTGTCCGATTTCGACCTACTAATCACCGATCAACCTCACTAATCGAGATTAGTCACTAATCTAATCCCGGAATTCGGGACGGGTAGTTACAGGTTTTGATTTGGATTTATGTTCAGTACCCCCAGATGTGTAATTCCTGGGTAGACTCCGGATGTGTAATTCCCGGAGGGACTCCGGATGCGTAATTCCTAGAGGGTCCGGATGTGTAATTCCCAGTGAGGCTGGATATGTAATTCTCAGCAGGGCTGGACGTGTAATTCCCAGCAGGAGGATAAATTTCGATGTGTAATTCCCAGAGAACCCTCAGATGTGTAATTCCCGAGTTATGTGCTTTATTTTATGATAAAATGTTTTTATGAAATGATTCATATGTTTGGCTTGAGAGCCAGGATTTGATACTTTTCATGTGATTTGGCTGGAAGGCCGGTGATTGTTATTCATTTGTTTGATTCTATGCATGCATGGTTTGATAAATTGGAGGGTAAATGATGTATTTTGAAATGTATTTTTAAATGATATTATTTTTGTCCACTCACACCTTTCCTGTTTTTGATGACCCTCCAGGCCGTGGCACGACGTTCGGGGCTAATCGAGAGGCGGAGGCATGAGCGAAAATCAGTGCAGTTATCCCTTGTCTGACAGGTGCTGAAGGGTAGTTTCGGGACTTCAGTTGACTTGTCAAACGGGAGCAAGATCGGGCACCGTTATCAATGTCCAGTTGGGACGGGTCCTGTTACTAAAAGCATTTACTAAATCCGTCGGGTGATGAAATAGAACAAAACTGAACCATCGTCAAAAGTCAAAAGCAGTTACCAAAAGCAACTCCCAAATTGTGGTTTAAAAAAAAAATTTACGTACAAGCGACGAATATAGGGACGGGATTCCCAATTCTAAATATGTGTGATTTAGCAAGATAGAATTTCAAGTCGTGAAAGAAACTTAGCAACAAGTCAGGTGAATACAAAGGGTGTCAAGATGTATCACATCACAATATGTTGTACAATCTCGAAACCAAGATTCTGTTGAGTAAACTCAAGTTATTTGAAAAGTAAAATGTTATAGAAGTAAATTTGTACAAGAGTAAACGCCTAAGTAACCCAGTGGTAAAAACAAAAGCGAAACAAAAACCACTTTCTCTCCTTTTTTTTGCCAGAAAAAAGAGGCGTAACAATGGCCTAGTTAAAAAAATGTTTCTCAAAACAGAGGCATAACAGTCAATGAACTTTTGGACCAAGAAATTAGGAAGTTTCCAAGGCTCGTACTACGAGCATTTGGGTCAAACCACAACAAAACGGTGATAGGATTCCCAATCTAATGGCACAACAACCACAAGCAATACATCTTGAATAAGAGCGCATTTCAGAAGTTTGCTTCCCAAACTGCTGGGAAATTTTCGATAATAAATCCACGATGGGTTAGACGATCTCCATCCCGAGATATAAATCTCTCAAACATGATAAATAAGGAATAATCCGCTTCGTAGCTTTTAAGGCATCACAAATTCATAAAGCGGATTACTCATCAAAACCTTCATAGAAATTCCTAGAGGAGGTTCCATGGCCTAAAAGGACGACCTCATTAGTCGATCATAACATCGCAATTCCGAAAAGCTTTGGTCAACAAGTCAACTCAAGCATGTAAAATGATACAAGAGATTTTTGCCACCAGGAAAACAATCAAACGAGTTTGTCCTTCAACTGTGAACTCATCACTCATGGTTGAATAACTCATTCACAATACCCATTACGAGGATTGGCTCTAACACCGGGAATCGGGTCGTATGATCATCAAGTATCTGAAAACTAATGACGCATCCTAGAACCATGATTTGATACCAAATTGACACACCCCGACCCGAAAAGTCCATTAAGGGCATAAAATTTGAGGCATGCTAGTCGACATCTAGATGATAATTCTTGATGGCGAAGCCATTTAAGTTCAAACGACGCATTTAGGAGAGTCGGGTGAAACCTAACCGATGGAGTGAGTGGTAGAGTAGCATCCGAACTCCTCAAAGTACGTGCCCGACTATCCTTAGTGTAAAACTACAGTTTAATAAAGCATACTTTATCCCCTCGTTTTTAAATTAAATCTCAAAACGGTTATAACATACATGCACGTATTACGAGAAATGTAATAACAATCATTTAACAATAACATAATCAAATGAGCCATGCAGAAACCATAAATACGTCACAACGTTAACCCACATTATATTGCTCTTGAGTCGCCTCAAGGATTATACTTGAACATAAACTGGCTATCCTGCTCGTGTACCACATCCACGTGAAGGACTAGGTGCAATGCACCATCACCACGAGTCCACTAGAGCTTGGGGGAAGGACTGGCTCTATTTAACTAGTATAGCGAGAAGCGCGAGTAAACGATTGTGTGGAGGACTGGACTATGGCCTATAGATGGGTAATAGAAGCCAACGACTCCGGAAGTGGGTTCTATCCCTATCTCACTCACATCAATGCCTTGACGACTCATATGCAATGCAATATGTGACTAGATACATACAACTAGGCATATTCACCATATTAAATCACAGTATATAATCCTAACCAGATAAGCATAGCAAACCATTCATCACAATCGTACACCAAAATTATCACATAATAAATCATGCATGCTCACAATTATCAAATGTACAAACATCATAAAACATACGAGTATAACTAATATAAAATAAATTTTAAGGAAAGGGGTCCAGTGACACTAGTCAACGAGTCGGATCACTCGACAAGTCTAGCTAATCGCGTGTTCCTAACCAATCCAGCCCTACAAGACCATTTACCATGGTTAAAGTCAAAGCATTGTTCATTCTATTTGTCCAAACCCCTTATGGGTTACCCAACAAGGCCTAAAATCACTTAACAAAGACCCTAATATGTTTAGGCGATGTCTAAAGCCCCATAATACCACACCTACATGCTCCCGGGAATGGAAAAACAGCGCCTATAAGCTGCAAGGAGTCGAAAAATAGCTGCACAAGCCGTTTAGGGGCTGGAAAGCCACTTAAAACAGCACAAAATGATCTAAAAGTGTGCTCACATGCTACCGTGGGTAGGAAATAGGCTGCACGCGACAACACACGCCAGCCGAGGGGTCAAAACACCCTTCCACACACCCCCACTTCGATGGTAAGGGGCCTTAAAAGTTGGCCACGTGCCTCCTATGAGCAGCCACGAACCCCCAGGTCATCCTCTTTAAGTGTGTGCTATAGCATCGACGTACATCACAGTGCCACACATGTCACACACGTTGTACAGGGCCACGTGTATGGCATATTGACACGACCCATCCCAATCCCCCGGGGATTACCGTGAATGTGTCATGTTCCCGTCTGACCAAAGGTGTCAGACAAGGGATAACCTGTTGCCACTGCCCAAACGGGCTTCCAGAGTACGCAAGGATCGATGGAGGAGGTGTGCGATGTCACAGACTCTGCTGCAGTCGCATCCGGAATCATCCTGAAGGGCATTAAAAACAAAAGCTGTGAGTGGACGAAAATAAACAAGTCTTTTTAAAACAGTTATAAAGACATTTATGCCCCTCAGTAAAAACATATGCATGCACCAAAAACCAATAATCGCAAATTTATTTAGAAATAACCATTAGGGCTTTAGCCCGGAAACCAAAACATAGTTTCAAATCCCAAAAGTCAATCCAAGAGTTAGTTCATAAATCCAGTAATATACATTTATTATTTTTCCATCTCCGGCATCCCCGATGCCTAGCGTCCCTGACGCTTGACGTCCCTGACGTCATATCTCACGGTATTAAGCAACGCGTGCTGCCCGGGTTCTCATCGGGTCCATATCCCTGACATCCCCGATGTCTGACGTTCTTGACGTCTAATGATAGCAATCCTGCTCCTGGATCACTATTACGGTCCGGCTGCTCCGTACAATGACCCCTCGCAGACAATGCACCGTGACTTCTCCAGTGTCCCCGACACTTGGAGGAGACCAATATATATCCTCGTATCGAGATGGTTTTATGGAACACATTTTATTATTCATTTCCAAAATATCACAATGGCCCTGCCCCGAATTTCCAAAAAACTGTCATAAATCCAAATAGTTGATTATCAAATCCGAAATCATTTGTTCAATTCCATTTTGGGGTCCCCGGCCCGAAATCACATATATAAGTCAACTGGGCCCCTGGTTCGATTTCTCAAATCAACTGGGCCCCTGGCCCAATTTCTATAAATCAACTGGGCCCCTGGCCCGATTTCACTTTATCAATCCATAACCGTTTCATGAAATCAAATCCGAACCACAATTATGGAAATCAGTGCAAATCCAGAAATCCTCGATTTACGTGCAACAAGTAAATCGCCTCGAAATGTGTGAAATCATATAAATTCACCGATATCCAAAGTAACCATAAAATCATAATTATAAAAAATCATGAAACAGTTATGCATGCATCGAATTTATAAAACCAATGTCCACTCACAAACCGTTTAACCGAGCGCCTCGAGTACGCGTGCTATTGTCCTTCCGGGCCACACCACTATCACCGGGACTACCAATCCTGTCCAAATAACATTAGAGGGTCACTAACCTCTTCATTAACATCCTATTAAAGTCCCGTAATTTTCTCGAATTTTTAAGTATTTTTAAACCGGATTTAAAACCTTCGGACATCCCGAACAATATCGAGACGGTGTCCGATCGACACGAAACCAATCCCAAAATGTTCGTTACATTGAATAGAACAAAAGTCATGTTGGAAGTTTCCCCAAATTACCTTACACGCGCCCCCGCCCCCCCCCCCCCCCCCCCCCCCCCGCGCCGGTTGAACTCCCTGCGCGTGAAACCCACGCGCCGGGTACTGTTCATCATCGTCCAGCCGTGGACGGGTCTTGCAACCGGGTCGCCGTGACCCACGGGTCGACCCGATTAGT